>CM031243.1:210608871-211340096 GCA_018340775.1 Taxus wallichiana var. yunnanensis
AGAAAATTTTAAAGAAAAATCTTCAAAGTTTTCATATTTTGGAATTTCAAAGAATCATTGCTTCGAGATTTCTTTCGGACTTCCTGACTTCGTAATTTTTAAAGATATTTCAGTTTCAGGTTTTTAGAGATTTCAGTTTCAGGTTTTCAGAGAATTCAGATTTTAGGTTTTTGGAGAATTGGGAATTTTGGACTTTCGGGACCCCTAACTTAAGAAAAAAATTCAAAGATTTCTTTTAGTGTTTCCTTTCAGAATTTTTTAGTTCAGGTTTTCAGAGTTTTCCTACTCTTAGATTTTGGGTTTCTGTAACATTCAAACTCCCGAAACACAAGTTTTGATGTTTGCCTCCACTTCAAAGGGGAAAGAAAAGATGAAGTACACATTTCTTGGAGTTTCTCCCCAATCCTGCTTAACCTCTAATTTAGGAAATATCGGGACACCAATCTCGGTAGATTGATCTTCCCAAGTTCTGGGAAAGATTAAAGGCCCCAAATAAAAATCCATGGATGCAGGCCATATTTGATAGTGGTATTTCTCTTGCCACTAGTTTTCCCAAGATCTCGTGTAATGAGCATAATTTTTCCTAGTCAGTAGCATCGCACTATGATGAGGAATCTATGTCGATAAGAGATAGCAACGATAAGGTGGTAATCCGTCTGGACCCATATTTCTTTGAAGACTTGTTCAAACTTCTAGACATACAAGATTATGCCACTATCTCACCTGAAATAGTAGTTGAGCACTGGATAAAAAGAAGGAAGTATGCTCAAGGTCATGATGAAGTCCTACCTAGACTAAGAATTTTTCCAAGTTTCCCAAGACTATACATTGATTAGATTTCATTCAGGAGGTCAACGACCTCATTATACTCTTGAGAAGAGTTTCAGTCTTCCTTCTGCAAAGGAATTCCAAGAATGGATGTTCTTGTACATAGCAATGATCAAGAAGAATGATGATTTTATCTGATGGGGTGAACATATCAGTAGCAACATTCACTACTAGTTGGGCAAGGTGGTAGAAACTAAATCCTTCTACATGACATCTTTCCTAGTATATGCAGCTGCTACCATGGGGGATTTTCATGATTGAACACCAGGGGTGTTCGTAGCACATCCCAAATATACAAATTTTATCCCCACTTACTGATGAGGGGAGAAAGCACTTCTGAAGAATTAGTGATGCTTTCTTCTCTTGTTGTCCTCTATCACTTCGATAAGGAGATATATAATTGATAGATTTCTGATGAGGCTTTCCAAGAGGTGTGAGAATGGGGAGAAATCTACCTTCAGTTTCCCACATTCATCTCGCCTTTGATTCCAGTGTCATGTGCACCCCGTGAAAGTTGCCAAGGTGCCCCACTGACAAGTGGGTTCTTCTAGAATTGGTTTGGCAGTTGTTGGATTACCACAAAATCAAAAACAATTGTCATAAGGTGGGAATGCATTTCCCTGTTACAATTAGTAGGTATTCTTGCCCAACTATCCATAAGGCAAGAAACATGGATGCTGAAATGGCTGAGGTAACCCTGCAAACCTTCCATCCACAAACTAACTTTGACTATTGGGGTAAGTTCGGGGAGATAGGAAATCTAGTGCTCATATGCCCCAATTAGAAGATATATGGATCCATTGTCGAGATGAATTCATCATGCAGAAAGGGATTATGAAAGATTAACCCTTGATGAAGTGTAGCAGTTTGGGTTGGCTGATGTGCCAAAGGACTTACAAGATAATGATGAGGTCCTAGATGCATCGTATAGGATGATGATGTTGCCAATCAACCACTACCATGGGTTGATTGGTATGTGGAAGAATGCAGTAATACCAAAGAAAGGGCGGGCCCCATTCTAAAATAACCTTCAGTTGGTTGGCCACTTTGGGAATCTCACCCAAAGGGGAAAATCAACCTTTAAATATAAGGTCTACATTAGCAGTAAACCAACCAACACCTACAAAAGGAAAGAGATTGATTCAAAGGGTTCCCACGGTTCCAAAGAAGATCTCATTTGTGGTTGGTGGCTCATCTCTTTCTAGGTCTACTACTCCCAGGGTTACAACATCTATAGTACCAGTCACTAAGGTTGTGGAAGTAAGTGATTCCCCTAGTGTCATTCAGGATCCATCCCATCTTCCCCTTCCTCCATTATCACTCCCAATATCATTTCCCTCCACTTCTACCACCATTTCTTCTTTCCCATCTCCTTCTATGGCCTAGGTATTTTTGTCACTTCTAGTTTTATCAGCTGGGGAAAATATTGGGTCACCCATTTCCTCCTCACTTCCTTTGACACTCCCATTTTCTTCAATCTCAACCCCCAACATTACCTTGTCAATTCCTATGGATTTCCTCACTCCCACACCTTCCATCATTGCCACCTCTGCTCAGATATCAGCCAATTTCTAGCGATCTTTCCTTAACTAGTACTTCATGTATCGATCTGCTACTCCGTCTTCCTCAGCTCTAGCCATACCTTGCATTGGCTGCCGTTTAGGTAGACGCCTCCTCGTGAAAAGAAAAAGTTCCTCTGGGAGATGTGATAGATCTTAGTATATTAGAGTCCATGCCAAAAAGATAGGCCAAGAGACTAAGAACCGTATCAATTCTAACAGTTAATCCATCAAGAGAGTGCGTGATAGAAGTGGCTACCCCTATTGAGGGGAAAACTAAAGAAACCATCACAAAACAGACTACAGGATATAAAAGTTCTCATTAGGGAAGGCTACTCATGAACGAGCCAAGCAGGGATGTACACACTTTGCTCTTAGGTCCCTTTTGGAGAAATTCAACAAATACAAGGCCACCAAGGATGAGTTTAAGGCCAAATATGAGTAGCTTACGTGCATTGCTATGTAGAGTAACTCAATCCACTCCATCCACTGACATCTTAACTACAATGGCCATGGCGATTTCATTTACAATTGATGATATCTCTTACCATGAGCTTAAGAAGCTAGGACAGAAAGGGAGAACAGTGAATGGATGGATGGAAAGGATCTTGTAGGAGGCCAATCCTCTGATTAAGGAAGCTATGGAGATTTATACTTGATTTACAAATTGTGAAATCCACCATTGCTAAGATGGACAAATCTCTCTCCAAAGATAATAATAACTTGAATTTAACTTTGGCAACATGGAATGACATTAGAGGAGAAGATTTTGATTTACTTCTGCAGGAAGAGGTAATTGATGATGCCTCAAAATTGTTTGAATATCAAAAAGCTATGGAATTACGGTGTCAGGCAAGATCTAATTAAAATTGGAGGATAAGTGGGTAGAAATTACAGATGCCCTCAATGATATCTCTGAAGAGTTTAACAATTCCCACTGCAAGTTTTTCAATGAGAATATTGATGCTCTTCCCGAGGACCAGATTAAAGAAAATTTCAAAGATTTAGTGAGGTGGGATGATGATGTTACGAAGAATTTCAATAGTGACTCCATTGATCAACGGTTCTATGTCAGAACTTCATAGGGAGACTAAAGAAATTCATAAGTAAGCTTCGAAGGTTGCTGGCCAAGATCATGAAAGAGATCGAAACAACAGATGTAGTAAATCACTACACTGTGGACCTGGAGACGAAGAAACTCAGGGTGTTGTTAAGTGTTTCTTCAAATATAGACACTGAATGGCCATATGGGAAGAAGGGAAACAAAAATATGAGCAAGGAGAAAAGGGTGAACCAAGAAAAAGCTGAGTGGCCATGAAAGGACAAGTTCAAGCTCTGAAATGGTCAAAGTTGCAGGGTTGACTTGGTCAACCCTCTACAACAAATTTGCTATTTTTATGGGAGCATGTTCCCTTTTATTAATGACATTACTATTTTTAGTTAAATGTTAGTTAAGGCCCAGCTATAATGGCTCAGCCTAGGAACTTATAAATAGTGGAGTGCTCTCCATTATTTGGATATACATATTTTTGAGAGATTTGGAGGAAAGTTGCTCTTCAAGCTTGGAAGAGTGCTTCCAGATTTTTGTTGAAACCTTTTAGTTATATTCAAAGTTATTCCTTGCACTTGAAAAATCTATTTTATTGTGTTGAATGATTAATCATTACATGCCTTGTGAATGTGATTCCTTAGCATTATTTGATTAATTTACCTTTGTTTCAGATTATCTGTTTCATATTGAGAAAAGAATAGTGTGATTACTTCCCATCAGTTGTGAGAAAATATTTTCCTTCTATTGATCAAGAGTTGCATTATTATTATCATTTAAGTGAATACTGGACATGTGCTTGTGATTATCCCTTTGATAAATTATCTATGTATCCCATCAAAGTTGATCCCTCTATTGTGTGTGTTTAAGGTTTAACAGAGGAACGTGTGCTTCTAGTCTGTGATATTTTATATCCTTTCCAAGTTGCAATAGGTGAAGGTGGCTAACGGTGCAATCATCATACCCACATTAACCCTTCCAAAATTTAAATACCCCTTTTCTTGGTGCATCACCACTTCTAGAATAATTTTTATTTCCTTGTATTCTTCTTCCCTTAATCCCATGAAATGATAACATAGGACTAGTTAGCCATCTTTCTTACATCAAAAGTAGTGTTGTGTTTAGTTTAGGAATAAGAAGTCAACCTTCTTCGAGGTTCACCTTGAGTCCAAGTCCCACAACTTGAGAGGTGATCCCATGTGTCCCAATCACACTAAATGTCATGATTTATTTCAGGCCATTCGGGGGGTGCAATGATTAGGAGACAACATGTTACACTTTAATTATTTATCAATAGTTCTTCAAATAATTAAGATGGTGAAATAATATCACTTGTGTTGAAAAGCATACTCAATCCTAGTTTTCTACCATATTATTATTTCTTGGTTAAGAATCTCTTAATTGAGATTTATTTATTCAAAAAAATATTATAATTTAACTTTATGAAGACACTCCTTTTGTAATTTTAAGATATTTAAATTTTTTTATTAATGGTAAATAGTTTTGAAGGGACTATACCATGTTTACAAAGAGGGCCTAAAAGCCAGATATAACATTAATAGTTTCCACAAAAAAGGATCAACATCCAAAATAGGTGTTAAATCCAACCGTAACCAAAAGTTACAACATAAAGGAAAAATAGTGCAAGCGCTGCAACCATGCAGCCAAAAAATAGCAAAAATAGCAAAATGAATGATGAAGATCAGCATCTGCAACGAAAACCTCCTTTACTTCTTAGTAGCTTTGGTAATTCTAGATTTAATGGTTTGTAGTGAGGTAAAGAGAGCCACCGTTGTCATGTGTGGGGTCCTTGGCATCCAACTTAGCCATGGTTTGATTGCGCTCCTTGTCTCATTCCCCACAGAGTGTCTGGGATCCCACTAAGCACAGAGATGCTACGAACATGTTGTTCAAGAAAATCACTGATAGCATTAAAAATTTCCATGTTGTGGTCATGGCGATCCTTTGCTCTTCCCATCTGATTGTCCAAGGAGTTAAGCTTTTTGTAGATGTCCTCCACTTGCTTATTTTCCATCTCATTATCATCTTCCATTTTCCTTTTACCTTTTTGCTTGGCCAAATGCTACACTTCTTCATTCAGTTTCATCATTTCACTCTCTAAGTCTTCTAGCCTTTGGGTAGTGTTGTTTCCTTATTTTTGTAAGGCCTCTTCATGGCCTGCACTACTGATGTGCAGTAGGTTTTGGACAACTTCCATTTCCTTACTACTGCGAAGGATTCTGCTCAAATAGGGGTTTCAATTTGAGCTTCTTCTGGTTTCTAGTTTTAGGCTTGGATGTGGTGGAAGGGATGGGGGTGGGGGTCATGGTGGAAGGAATGGGGGTGGGGGTAGTGGTGGTGGGAAGGAGAGGAACCATGTTGGGGGAGGATGGGAGACTAGGGTATTTGGTGACACAGAGCTTGTGCAGCAAGAAAATAAGTCCTTGATGTAGGGGGTAGCATGGGTATGTTTTTGAAACTCCCAGATGGAGCATTTAAGGGAATTCAAAAGATAATGCAGGAAGCAAACAATGATTTTCCTACGGAAATGGTTAAGGAAAACCATATATTTATTAGGGACTGTGGCATATCTCCCTTCCAAATATATGTACCAGACCATCATACGGGTGATTTCATCAAAGGGTGATGGGATAGAACTTACTCGTAATCCCGCATAAAAAAACCAATTCCCGATTATCAACAACAAACTTCTCCTCCTCACCTTTTTGTTGACCCTTCCATCAAGAAATGAAGGCCTTCCATCTCCAGGTCTAGGAGCTTCTACAATTAGTTCTTCATTAACGGGTATTTTATGCCCTCCATACTCCACTTTTCGATCCTTCCAATCCATAGCGAATTGGATTGAAATGCTCTGATCGTGCCCTTGAATACGATCAATGAAATTTGTAATTCCACCTGCTTGAGGAGGTTCCACATCTCCTTGTTTCCTTCCAATCCGATCACCGTTGGGTTCAACTCGCACAGGCTTCTCCCATTTTTTCCTCTCTGAAATGCTTTCCCTTCTTTCCCTCAAAACCCTTGTTTAAATTGTTGTATGAAATGTAGTTGTCTTTCTACCTGTCCCAAATATTAAGAATCCTACACACATGTTGGGAGTGATGAGAGTAAATGTGGTCGTAGGTTATTTAATAGTTCCCACATGGGAAATATTTTGGCTCCTCTAAAGCCCACTCCAAGTAATCATTATCCTTACTCCATACTTCAGTGCCCATAAATTTGCACTTGAATGCTGCTGATATTTAATTTTAAAAATAGGGCTCAAATGTTTTAGTTTTATATTAAAATTAAACCTCCCTTTCCTTTGGCCCACCTCTCTAACCTACCCCAATACCCGATTCGAAATATTAATAAATTAAACAATTTCAACGCCTCATGTATAATGGTATATTTAGTTTAATTTTATTAATTTTAATTACCTCAATATGAACCCAATTGCTAGGATATTACTTAGCTAATGAACCCCCCGTGGGATAGATTCGATAAGATCCTAGGGGATGAAACGATGATGCAGAGGGTTTCAAGGGTGACCAGAGGGAAAAAAAAGGTTGGGAATATTTTACTATTCCCTATGTCCCCTAGCTTAAGGAACTAAAGTGACATCAAAATTTTCTAGGCTCTAGAAAATGACATGTGTCCTCTTAAAAATTTGGCTAAGTGTTGAACACGTTCCTTGAGAAAAATTGTGACGATGATAACTCGTGATCTCGATGAGTTCACAAAATTTCTTTTATATTATATTGAATTAAAAACTCAATTAATTGAATGGTGATATTTTGATCTCCAATTATGACGGCATCACCTTAAAATTCCTCTTTTTTTAGGTATCTCCATTGTGCATCGGAAGAATGAGTCACCTCGGAAGTGTATAATGTTTCACGAGGTCTCATTTTTTCCACCATTTAGGGCATGGAAAATACCTTCCATAGGTAATTTTTGGGCTCTTTAATATTTAAAATATCCCATAATCCTTTCTTGAAGCTCAGGCACTCCTTCGCGGTGTATGCTCCTTTAGGCTCAAAACCCACTTTTACTTAATTGATCCCGATGCCTTCAACCCCTTGGAAAATTTCAACCTCTCTTGTTGATGATGCATTTCTCTTTTTATCCACTTTCTATATTTAGTATTCCTTGTCATGCTATTTTTAGTAAGTGCATTACGGTGTTAGATTGCAATAAAAATGTCCTCGATATTTTTATTCTAGTGTTCCACACTCTCAATTTTGGGTAATTTATTCTTCCAAAAAGTGATAAAATGATATTTTAGTTGGAGGAAGAATGATTATAAAAACCACATCCCTCTATATCCCTAAAAATAGGAACTTTGTAAGCGGAAAATTGTTCATGCGAAACTAGATTCTTCAACGATCATTCCCTCCAATTTTCATGTGATTTCACCCACTGGAACCTTGAGAAGTGAAGAGGTAGCTCACTGCAATTTTTGATTCTATTATTCATGGCTACCATTAATGTATTCTTCAATTTTTAGATATCGTAGAGATGGTGATGGAGGAGAATGAAGTTATCGAAGTTGAGAATGAGGGGGAGGCTAGGAAAATCATTTAGGAGCTGACTTTCGAGCGCATGAGGAACCACAAGGCTTAAGTGGGCTGGGGGAATTTTTTTCCCCTATGTCCCTTTGTTAAAGGGATGAAAGGGACATCAATTTCCACTTCACGCCTCATTGTAACACTTGGCAATCATCCATACAGGGAGAGGGAAGGCTCAAACTTAGCTCTCGAGGGTTTAATTGGAAAACAAGAGGTCATATTAGTGTTCAAGGGGCCAAAAAAGGGATGGGAGCATTTTTTTTCCCTTATGTCCCTTATCTAAAGGGATAAGCGACACCAAAATGCACCAGGATCCTAGAGTTGACACACGTCCACTTAAAAATGACTAAGTATGAGAACTTGAGAGCGAACTTGTGAAGGCCATATCTAGAGTTCCCAATGGAGTGTTTTGGAAAAAAATTATTTGAATTTGAATGAAAATGGCCTTATGAATCCAATTTTGGGAATCGCATATCTTTATTCCTCCATTTAAGCCCTAAAAAATCATATTTTTGTTGTCTCCTTGACTGAGCATGAGAAAAACTGCATAGATACCTATTACGCCATGGTGTTGTGAAAAATATGATTTCACCATCTTCTAGGGCTGTGAATTCCCTTTTTGAAAATGTATTTTTTTATCTTCTAACTCCTTCAATAACTCCCATAATTGCTTCCCCGAAGTTGAGTAGCTTTTTAGGTCCTATGCACTGCCTAGGCCTGAAAAATCCTTTTTTTTTTATGAATCTACCCCAAATCATCTCAATATTTCCCGAATCTTAAAAAATCAATTCCTTTATTTTATTTGACCTTTGATTTATCTGCATGTTGTATTTTTCTCCTCCATTCCACTTTAGGGAGTTGTTCTAGTCCTGGGAAGGCCATTAGTAGGCCTTCCCAACACTACCTAAAATTAGCATTCTTCAAGAACTCCTAAAATAACCTAGGGGATTGACTTAAATTTCCTAATTCACCTAGGGGTCTAAGTTAACATCCTTTGGGAGGTAATTAGATTGATTAGGTAAGGTTGGTTCGCAGGATGGGTAGACTTGGGGTGTCTTGGAAAGGTGAAACTTGGAGGATTCAACATAGGGGTATTGTTTTCATGTTTGAAAATTGCAAATTTTCCTATTGCACATTTTCATGACAAAATTATCTTTATCAAAACATGGGTTGACATCCATCCCTGAAATTTTTCACTTCTGGGACCGACATTACCAGAAACTCACCCATCTATCATATTTCTTGTTGAGTTCTCTTTGTTGTGCATGTCATCTTGCTCACTACGAAGAGGATAAATATTTTTTTCTCGAATCCATCATCATTCCATTTAGAGGTAAATTAAACCCTCTCATACTTGGTGTTACTCATTTTATTCAATACAATTACACTAAGCCTGAAATAGATATGTGAAAATTGGTTCAACATTCCCAAGCACATCCAAAGTGGGACCCACCCTTATTTGATGAGTCTTTTTCATTATCATTCATTTTCATTTTATTTTATCCATATTCTACTAACCTCATAGGTAGGATAATTTATTCCTTTCTTGCATGCATGGGTTGCTTTTATTGGATTTATTTTCTTTCTTAAAAATAAAAATAAAAAGAAAAATTGTTATCCCTGGTATTCTTCATTTTTCTATTTTCTCCTTTTGCATCTTTTCCCCTTTCTTGTTTGATTTTCTTCATCAAACATAACACTTAATTTTAGATCTAAAAATAACCTTCATGCTCGCTAGGTAATCTAGTCATATTAGGAGGTTAATTCTTTGCATACACTTAGTCACACACATCCAAAATACATGCATAAAAATATACAACTTAAACATCATCTCCTCCACAGGAGGAACTATTCAAATTTCATCACCCAATAGGAAAGCCACCATAGTGTTCTAGTTTTGTTATAATTTTTTTGGCTATCGGTATATTGGCTGAGCACCCAACACCCTTATCATTGTGATGCATGACGTGTAGGGGTAGGCCCCAATATCAAGCCCACACCGGTAGTCATCACATATTTGGGCCTCATGTACCTTTGGGTATATTGAGGAATCCATCCAAACAACTCAAAACCATCCATAGTTTTTCCATTTCTTAGGTTCCCTTTTGAGCCCATTTTCTTTTCTTTTCACACATCTTTAATAATTAAGATAATTAAAACTCTATTGTGTGACATTCTTGAAGTAATTAAAAATAAACATAGTTTCTTGTATTATTGTTTGTTTCATGCCTGTCATTACACATTCCCAAGTAATAAAAATGGAACAAACCATGTCATCCAAAAAAATACTTTTCCACTATTGTTTCCCAACAAAACTTCTTCCCTTTCTATCATTTCTTCCACCCCTTTGGTCACCTCTTCCATGGTTACTAAACCTTTGGTTTCAATTCCCCCTCTTCAATAGTCTTAATCCATCCAACCTAACACCCATGTTGAGACCAACCGCTTTATTTTTCATCATTCCATCCCATATAGACCATTTACACCCGCATCCACCACCTCTATCAAAGCTTTTAGGCATCCTACCATCCCTTGTGGATGTGTGGAATTCCAAGAGATTCTTGATGCCAACCTATTTTCTCTTCATGACTATATTCTTCAAAAATATACCAACCTCCCTATCGATTTCCCCCTATTCAAAAACATTATTCTTATCATTCACATCCTGAGTCCACCAAGTCCTCACATCACAACTCGTTGTGTTCTTTCTTAGAGATATGAATGAACTTTCCATGGTGCAACATGAGTTGGATCCTCATCAATATTCCTCCAGAATCCCTCATACTCATCAAAAACTCAATTGGTGGCACCCATTCCCCATAATTAGTCTTGTATTAACACCACTATCATTTCATCTTCCCCTATCACCTCTTCATCCATTACTTGTTATTAATGTCCCTATCTAGTCATCACAAGAGTCTCATTCACTTTCTCATCGACTTGAACAACATAATCCCACTTTACCCTATATTTCACTTCCCATGTTCATGTGATAACTTCACAACCTCATCTTTCTGAATTAAATCAAACCATCAACCTCCTCTTCATATTTATTTTAGTTACATACTCCCTAATCAATTTGCTCAAGTATCTCGACCACCTATTACTTACATCCCAACTCATCCTATACTGAATCAATATAATGTCCCCATCACTCAACAACCAACTTAATCCCATCAATATTATCACATCTCTATATCCAAAAAATAGCTTATATTTCAAACTATTCAATCGTAGTCATTCAATTGCATTCCCCCTTATCAAACACTTCAACAAACATCTACTCATCCTCACACCTAACAACCTCTTTCCAAACCTAACCCATCTAATTCATATATTCCATAACCAAACCCTTAAAATTCTAATCCCCATACATCTAATGATCCCATCCATGTTTTATTGATTAGAATGGATAATCTTGAAGCCACTACATTGGGATCCAAAACCACCTTTTCATATGAACAGATTTGTAATGAACCCATCAATCCTTTGGTTCCTATTAAGCATTATCCCCACATTAGGAACTCTTGAAATTATCCAAGCTCAATAGTAAGGAGGATTCACAACACCACCTTCATGCCTTTAGAAATGCATGCTATCTCATCACTCATGAGAAAACCTTTTTGATTTGTACATTCTTGATGTCATTAGCCAAAACCACGTTGAATTGGTATAACAAAATTCCCCAACATTCATTATTTTCCTTCACCTAACTCATTGTTGGGCCTTGAAATATTGGCTAAGTTCCAAAGGGTGCAGACATACAAGACCAATGAGAATAAGGGAACATAGGGAGAAGCAAGCATGACAAAGAGGATTATGAGAAACCGGGGCGCTTGCATAAGGTAGAACATGGGTTCAAAGGATTTAGCCATATTCGGTATTTTGGAGGCACTTGAGGAAAAATGTGACCCGAATAGGTGTTTTCAGTGGATAAGGTGCCTTCCTGTAAACTTGGAAGTCAAGAAAAGGATATCCTACGTAAGAATATTCCCAAAAGACATCATTGTAGAGAGTTGAGGATTTGCAAGGGACAAACATTCACCAATTTAGGACCACATCGATACTTGGAATGCGATCTCTTTAGAAGAAAAGGAATGGAAGTGGGTGTTGATCCTATAAAGAAATATGCTCAGACTAGAGAAAGAGATGATAGATGATCTGAAGAGCATGCAAGAGGTAGAGAGAATGCATTGAGAGTAAGATGTTGAGTAAAAGAGTGTTATAGTAATGCTAGGGTTTAGAGAACTTAGTGCTAAGGGTTGTGAGGGATATCATGAGCCTTTGTATGGCACTAAGATCTGTAACAGAGGTTAAAATGGAAGGGCATAACTAAGATCTCATGTTAGGAAAGATCTGTAGGGGTTGGATACTTATCGCTTAACATGTATGGTCTCGAGATGATGCCCTTTGATTGTAATGTGGATACTAATGAATGTATATGTGGGTTCATTTTATATATCATTTTAAAGGGTGTAAACCCTTGTGTTATATGAGCACCATGGCTTAGATCTAGTTTATTATGCTTATTAAATTGTTATTAATTTTTTTCATACTTTGAGGTGTGGATCACGTCAGTTGTCCATTCTAATTTTATTTTAACTAAATATACTTCTCATTTTATAATGTATCCTCTGCTAATGGAATAAACTTCTCATAATGCTCACATAAAGGAGGGGTTCAATGCCCTCACGTGCCTTGGGTGAGCGCCACCGCTTGTTGGGTGATAGGTAGGTGAGCTTGGGGTTAGAAAGAAATATTGATGGTAGATAAAATGAATACATATGGGTTCTATTGCCAAAAACTCTTTTCAAAGATGTTGTGAGAATGATGTGTGATGACAGGGATGCTTGACACTAGACAATGTCAAGCATGGTTTAAGAGAACGGAGGATGAGTTTGTTCAAAAATTTAGTACTAGACCTAAGTTTGATACATGAAAATGGGTAGAGATACACATGTATCATGAGTCAGTATGAGACCTTATTTTATTTCTTTCCAGTAGAGTTGTATGAATGGATTTTGACATATGCATCTAGATAAAACTAGTACTATAGATCTCATGTATAGACCCAAGATGAGTATCAGAGGTTGCAAGATTTTGATCTGACTTGGACACATGTTGTTGATCATTGGTGGAGAAGAGTGTTGACTAGTTATACCCTGGAATACACTATTTCTATGTATTCTTTTCTAGAGGTTACTAAGTTTGAGTTCTTAAGGGAGCCTAGAGGATCATTTTTACATGTTATCCCCTTAGCTATAAAGATCCTGATCATTACACTAAGTTTAGAAGCATTTCCTATGGCCATCTAAACTTCTTTTGAGTGCTGGGTGAGGAAGCTAGGGTGGAGAAAGATGGCGGACCTTGTGGCTAAAAAGGAGAGGGAAGAGAGATGACTCAAGTATAATGAATCTCATGAAAGGGAGTTAGTTAGACAACATGAAGTTACAGGAGTGATGGATTTATGGAGGTAGATGTTGTAGGAAGGAATTGAGGTTCACATAGAAGATGTGGATCCTAAGAAGTCTGTGCTACCCCATCTTGGAAAATGCAAGAGAGAGACCCCTTTAGCTTCTGATGAGAGTTTGTCACTTGGAGAAAGGAGAGTCATTGGCACACATCTAAATCCACCTAGTGACCAACCACTGATGCTTAGTTTTCCAAATATAGAGATAAGTATTCCTAACCCAAATGTTATTGGTGGAAGTGACCATTAGCCCCATGGAGGTATAACTTTTCATTTGGCACATCTATGGCTGCACAATCAGTTCCTATGTTTGGAGATATATTATCTGGAATGACATTTGGGAAAAGTATGGGTATAAAAATCTTAGGTATTACATATATAAGTAATATGATACACACATCTGGTAGCGATGTAATATCACATATAGTTTGTGCATAGTTCAATGTGACAAAGTGGGGACAATAGGTGAAACCACTTTACGACCTTTACCATCTATGGGAGTTAGATCTAGTGGAATAGGCACTAGTGGACCTGGTGGACCTGGTAGATCTAGAGGATCTAGTGGATTAAGAGGAGTAGGCACCAATGGATCTAGTGGATCTAGTGGTGGAGGTAACACCGAGGGAATCAAGGTTTTGGATTAGGTGGACATGGGCCTCAACCACCTCAGTAAGTATTTTTGAAATTTCTTTGCATCTACCAGACTAAAAAGGTGTTGAGGATATTATAGAGCATGTACAAAAATGTGAGCTGCTACGGCACACGAAGGGAATCAATACCTGGAATGTAAGGTAAATTAGTCTCGCAATAACATTATAGGGACATGCACATAGTTGGTACTGAAAGTATGACCCCACCAGAAAGTGGTAGATTACACCACGTTACAAAATGCTTTCTTAGCTGAATTTCATATCCTTGAGTTTGAATAGAAGAGCATTAGTGCACTGAAGGATATTCAACAAGGTATGGTAGAGAGTGTGTGGGAATATGACACATGTTTTAAGAATCTCTTATCAAAATTATCTTATGATATTCATCCTTCACAACATGCTCAATGGTTTTTTAGAGGGTTGATAACACCTTTTAGAGCGTACTTTCACACAAGACATTCACATACTCGTGTGAGGCCTTGGAGGCTGCCCTACGTGATGAGGCTATTGGAAGCATGGATACCGGTGTTATCACTTTTCTTGAAGTTTAGATTTCTACCATGGAAAATTAGTTAGAGAAGCTATCTTTGAACTCAGTGTATGAGACTCGCATTGGCCTATGGTACACAAATTCTTAGGTAGATGAGAAAATAAAGGACACTTGCTCTTGGAGATTGGTACGTACCATGAAAGTGGACTATGAGATTTTCCATGGAGATCATGATACAAGTAGGTATCCACTACTGCAATGCGTGATCCATAAGAATGTGTCTTGGTATTGTAATATTTTCACCTCTACTACTCATGACACCAAGGATTTTAGATTGATTGACTAGATACATGATGTTATTAATATTGGTGTGTGCAAAACCATCCTCATAAATAATTCCAAAGATGATGGTTGTCACTATAAAGGGTGCACAGATGGAGGGGTATGTGGAAGAGGTTTTTGAGGAGTATTTTGTGGTCATGACAACCATGAAGGAGGAAGAAGTGATTTCCTACATGGAACTTGTTACAACTGTGGATCTATGAGCACTATAAGCGTGAACACCATGATCTATTGCAATGCTCTTGGTGTGGAAAGAAGCAAAAGTATGAGGAGTGCCCAAAGGTATTTGAACATATGAGCCAATAATAATGGAAAGACAAAGGCACAAGAATGGTAAGCATAAACAAGGCCAACTCGTAATGGATGCCAAGGGTGGGAGGTGAATCAATAAGAGCCTATACCGGTGACGACGTGAGATGAAGTTGTGTACACCGGGTAGACACCAAGGCGAAACTATTGGTTATAAGAGAAGAGGTGGTGTATGTGAAGTATTTGTACCCTAATCATCGAAAGAGGTGTATTAGGAGACAATGGATGTAATTTGAAGCCTATAAGGAGAAATCCAATTCCTAAAGGAGCAATCAAGGTAGTTAGAATAAAGGAAGAGCATCAAGCTCTATAGAAGGATCTAGATGAGGCTAGGGAAATATGTAAAATGTTAAGGTAGGAGAATATAATTCCTTTGTTAGGGGAGTAGTTATGGGAAAAAGTACCACATGCCAATATAGAGCACGAGAGGTAGGTTCTGCATGTTAACCTTCCCCAACAACGCGACTATGATAAGGAGATTACTTTTAATGTAGTTGTTGATGAGTGGCTCCTAAGAAATATTCTAATTGACATGGGCACATCATTGTAGACACCAAATTTGTGTCTTACGACCCTCATGACCCACATCTCATCTCGCAATCTAACCTCATCACCTAAACCTTACATAATGATTTATTAATTACCTTATAATTGATAAATCCACATCACCTTACCCGCCACCTCACTTTGCCACCTCATCATGACCTAGCCCTAACCCTCAACTAACCTAATTAGGACCCATGACTTGGTCTAGACTCACATCCATAACTAATGCCTCCTTACTGCACCCAAAGCCGACCTTCTAGCCACTTGACCAAGCCCGCAACCGATCTCTGGAGAAAAGCGGGAAGGTGGGCTATTTTACTAAAAATAGCCTACTTTTTTCCTTACCGATGCTTCCTACTTTCGACCGCCATCGGTTCACGCAACCGCCATCGGTTCCTCGTAAATGGGCTCCCAAACCAAAACAATGGATCGGAAATTAATTTTGGGGATCGGTCAAGGATTTCTGGATCAACAGAGAGCATTGGGAGCGAGAAACAGAGTCCAGATCTTCATTTAATGAAGCAGAGACGAGTAAAGAAACCAGAAGTGCTTGCAGTAGAGGATATCAACTTGCATCTTCACCAAAACCAATAAGTCACATCTTGCATGTCCTCTGTTATAACATTTCTTATGCTCTGTGAATTTCAGTCCTCCTAAATCCATCTCTGAATCTACTACCCAACGTGTCATTGCATCTAACTATTATTCTTTTGCTTCTAATCATCCCATTTCCTAATATCATCCATAAACCAGCCTTACAAAACACCTTAGCTACCAAAAACATCCTAGAACCAACCGGGCATCGGTTATTAGTAATGAACTTAGCATCGGTTCCTCCGATCAAAACCAGAAAACCACCTTTCCCCTACCTACCAACGAGACAATTTAATTGATATTTTGTAGTCTTTTGTGTTAATTCATATTAGCAGGGAACCACCACCTTCGAAAGGAAGTTTTATATTTCCGGGCCCAAGGCGCTTCCTCATTTATTGTTTAATCAAAATCTTGTGGTCTTGTGTTCTTATTTCGTGTAGTCCTTCCAAGACAAAAAGGAGTTCTTCGCAGTCAGCCTGATCTTTCTCTACGGTACGCGCACACCATCTCGACATTCAACAGGTATTCCTCCTAACCCTAACCTCATCTGTTTCTAAAAGGAATGAAAGGATAGAAGCAACTCTATTCCCGGAAGTTTGAAACATTCCGAGTGAAACATTTTGGCATGCGTGCATCTTATATTTGCGTGTGCATCTTGCTTGTTTTCAAATTCTGTTTTCTCTGTCATACTTTGTCTTCGTGATCAATAAGTTGATAAATATACTCAACGCATTGCTAAAAATCAAATTAGCAGCCTTTTATATCTTCTTATCCTAGAGTTTTGACACCGAATCGGTTAAGGGACCGATGTCGTTTGCTCAGGACCGACACCTTACTTAAACCGATATCGCATCGTTGTCTTCATCACCCTCGACAAACCAGAACTTGCCAAATTCATCATTCTCGAGGTTGTTTTTGTTCTTGATAGATTGAAACTTTCTGTGTGTTCTTGTCCATGGTTGTCATCACTGGAAAGCAAGCCGCCATGGTTTCACATGCCTCCTGTGTCTTTGCTCAATCACCCCCTTCACATTCTATAGGGAACCCTACGCATACACCAGCTGAGATCCCCAAATTCCCGTAGGAGACAAGGACTTTGCCAAATTTCTCGGATGCTAATCCCAGCGTTGTACAATACTATTTGTCTCATGCCCCGACCGTGCGCCCGATGGTCACTCCTTATCAGGCATGCCTATTAGTATAGCTGCTCATTTAGCTCCCACTCCCGATAACTTTGCCTTACTTCTTGCATCTCTAGCCCTGCCTCCCAATCCGATGGCTTCGCAGGTTCATACGACCCCGATTAGCTTTCCTTTGGTTAATCTTGGACCCCACGTATCGTTACCACCAACCGCCTACCTCATCTCTCTTTCGCACCACTCCATTCATGACTTACTCTCTCGCCACCTATTCACACGAGCTTTCCTTCTCAAGCTCCGCCTACCTTTTCATTCCCATACACGTATCCAAAGAACCTCAACACCTTATATGGGACATCCCTATTCGTGGCACCATCATCTCATCCAACCATAGATTTCATCAAACAAATGATGGACAAAATGCACAACCCTGAGGCTTCTGCTTTGGAAGTCGTAGCGCCTTTTGACATACGAGCAAGTTTTTCGAGCCCATTCACCCTTCTATCCCCTTCATTCATATCCTCCTCAATGGGAGTTGCCAAAATTTACTTGTTTTAACAAAAGAGGATCCTCAACAACACTTGCGATCATTTAGACATGCTTGTTATTTGATTGCCCATGATGACACCTTGTTACTCAAGCACCTTCCCCATGTCCTTATCAGACCTCGCCTTGAGTGGTACAAAGTGCTTTAACCAAGCACTCGATCTTCTCTTTTAACCAACTAGCCCAATCTTTCTTGGATCATTTCTCCATTAACATTGCCAAGAAAGTATCTATCACCACCTCTATGCCATCCGACAATTTGAAGACGAATCTATCGCAGATTTCATTGGGCGATGGCGGGGCCTTATCAACCAACTTACGATGCCTTGCCTCAAACCAAACTTATCGAACTATTTACGTGGCCTCGCGCTAAGTACAGCTCTCCCTACCCTCCAAATTCAAACTTTCCGCACATTCGACGAGGCCTTTACCATGGCTCTAAACTAGAAATTCGAGCCTTAGAAGAGAGAAATTGCGGTTGCAGTAACAAAACCCCACTCCGAACTCCCGATTCTACCAACAAGCCAAACACCACCACTCACTCACGCGCCCACTTCTTCTAAATCAAAAGGAGCTGTCCACGCGTAATGGTCAAATCTCAAACACCGTCCAATACTCCGCCGAAAACCACTTATAAGTACAAGGCCGAGCCCACCAATTACACTCCTTGGGAGAAACTTATGGCGTCATCCTGGAGAAATTGCTCAAAGTCAGGGCTATCACCTTGCCCCTCAAGTTAAACCTCACTGGTTTGACTCCACCCGCACAATACCTTCCCGGTACAAAGAAATGACTTTTGTAACTTTCACCGCGTAAAAGGACATAGTCATGAAAACTGCAAGATGTTGAAAAACATAGTGCAGGAAATGGTTGACAAAGGGGATATAACCCTCGATAATCCTAACGCCCCTGCTAACCGAAATCTGAAAATTTTCAACAAGCCATTCCCGAATCACTCGTCCAACAGTAATGTAAACCAAGATATCTTAGCGGAGGAGAGTGTTCATGAGATCCATGCAGTCTTTGATTCTCACCAAAAGCCTCTATTGAAAATTTTTCAATCAAGCCTTCTCCACCAACACAGAGTCTCAACCTCCTTCACCACCATCAAGCCAAAGTGAAATCATTCCTTTACCCATAGAAGAGTTAATCGCCTGCACTTCTCTTCTCATCGACGAGTCTTCTTACACCACATCCCTACAAGACTGTGAGCGGATGTTATCTAATTTATCTATTTCCCAAACGTCCCCTTCTACCGCTCTCGCTGCACAAGAGGAGAGCTCGCCACTCCTTTTGTCACCTTTAGACGAGAAACTTCTTACACCGACATCACTAACTTCTTTAACCATAACGGACCCCCTCAAACACGCCCTCTTACCTATTAGTTCTTCATCGCCTAAATCTTTTCAGCGACCTGTTGACCTCTTAACATCTATTGATACAGCGCCTCATCTACCCCTTGTATCACACCCGCAGTGGACTGGAATTACAACCCACCTTTCTTCCGTACAAAAATTACAAATCACACCTGGAGACTGTCATTCCACAGAAGATAGACAGGCCCTATGGGAACGTTTGAGTACCCCTTTTTCTACTCAAATGCAAATGACTGATCCTGATGTCTCCACCATATACCCGAAGTGTTTACAGAAGCTTAAAATGCCCCTGTTCTCACCTTCACCCCCCTCACCTCTACCAAATGCCCCGTCCACTTCTATCAACTTAACCAGATCTTCCCCTACGCTTGGGACCTCACCAATGCCCAGTCTAACGCACCCGCCTAAGTGACTCGATCTATCCAAAATAAATCCGCCCCACCACCTAGGAGACAAACTCAATCCATGCCCCTATCACAATCAAAACCATCATCGCCATACCTACCTTCCATATTGGGACCCCATCCTCTACCTTACATCAATATATCATACCTCCTACGTTTTCTTCAAACAACCTATGCCTTCCGCACCTATACAGAAATTCCAGTGGTATAAGCAACACCGCTACTCCGCGTATCCTGCCCACCTATCAACCCTAAACAAATTCCATCATCAAAAGATTTGTTTTCTTCACTCCTATTTCCCGTGGTTGTTTTCGATACCACATCATCTCTGCGGCTCATCATCCAACATAGCTTCTGCGCTAAAGAAATCACGCTTAGTGAAAACCACGTATCAACACCCTCGGCTAAACCACCACCCGTAAGCGAACCAATCATGCCCAAACATTACCAAAACCCGCACAACCAATACCCTCATCCTCTTCCGATTTTGACCCACTCAAAGGATCTTACGCCAAAATCCTTGCTATGTTGGTGGAGAATGCGACCATTTCCCTACCTCCACTTAGACCTTATGACCCGTCTAAACCCCGACCTATGGGTTACGATGAGTCTAAAATCTGCGCTTATCACCGCACACCAGGACATGATGTGGAGGGATGCAAAGCTCTAAAACCATCCTTCGTCACTACCTCTCCTGATAGAAAGATTAAGAAAAACAACTTACGAAGGGAGAGACCTTTAGTTTCCATTCCCTCTCCTATACCATCTGTCCCCGCCTCACCAAGATCTATCATTATTACAACCCCACCTCTTGAAGACCATGAGTTATCCCAACCATCTTCCTCATCTCAGGTCTACGAGATTAATATGATTAGTGTCGCTACTCGAGGGCAGAAAAATAATGGGAAAGCAAAAGAAAACACACCTGCGGCATCTCTTTCTCCGTCAAACATCCCGATTGCACCACCACCTAAAGTGGTCATTCGCGGACCCGCCTATCCCGTCTCTAATGGCATTGCCCACCGAAATATGATTAAACAGCCTTTCACCAATCGCCCGTAAAATGACATCAGTATGATCTCATTCGACTTCTGAATCTCATCGACAAGCTCTCGTTGAGATCCTTCAAGGGATAGAGGTTTTACCTAATGAAACCCTGCCTGTCGCCTCCATTCTAACACCCAATCACGTTGCTTCTCTCACCAAACAATCCATCTCCCCCACCACTTCTGTCTCGGTACAACAAGCCGCTGCAGTTAGTTTCTCGGAAGATGAAATTGTCGACTTTGGTACAGAAGACCCTGACCCTGCCCTTTTCATCTCCGCTTACGTCCGGGACATTCGAGTACGTCGGGTTATGATTGACGGGGGCGCTAGCCTAAACATCATCTCTTCAAAAGCCTTCCAACAAATGAATATCCCTTCTAGTTGCATGTGTGCCAACCCCATCATGTTGCGGTCATTCAATGACGCTATTACTTCTACCTTAGGCACCGTGATCCTCAACATTCGGGTAGGACCACGTACTTTACCCGAACTCTTCTATGTCTTGGAGGGAGAGTTCCAATATAATATATTGGCCGGGTCGCCTTGATCCGAGCCATGGGATGCGTTCCTCAACATTACATGATGCATAAAATTTGAGTACGAGGGAAAGTCCTACACCGTAAAAAGCTGACCCTCCCCCTTTAAAACCTGCAATATGTTATACCGCCCTAACGATGTGCTTATACCAATCAAGATACCCATACATTCAACCCAACCATCCTCCTCAAATGTACCTCAACCATCCACCTCAACCAAGCGCTACGCCTTCAATCGATGAAACCACCATCGCAAAACCACTTCCCTTCCCGCAGCCTAACATTCCAACCTCCGACCCTTAGTAGATGTTTTTCAAGACCTTACGCTGGGAGTACCGCCTATATAACGTTAGTTCTTTCCTACCCCGTAGGAGTACGGACAATTACATGCACATCCCACCTACGACCGTCGCATGGGGAGATAATCTCTTACGACCACCCCATCGCCGCACTAACCTAACGTATGGGGTGTTGACACATCCTCCATTACCCCCGAACCTCCTCTTGGTGTGGTTCCTTTCCAATCCGATTTTCAATACTTGACAAATCGTCTTTTCGCCCCCTCACCTTCTTGACTCACCGTGCGTGGAAAGGCTTTGGTTTTGGCCTTTACGAACAAGGCCGATATACACTCATTCCCGTGACTACCCATAAACATAATGATGGCAAGTGGTCTCGGTTTTCCTCGAAACACCTACACAGAGACACCTCCTATCACCGTATCTTGGAAGAAGAAGACGCGCCCCTACCAAACCATCATCACCCACTTTGCCATCATCACCCATAGAATCTATAGACCAATCCATCCCTCCTAACTTTTTTTTTTCATAAATGCTATCTTCATAGGTCCTCTCACTTATCAACGTGATAATGAGGACCCATCTTCTCTTCCCCTTCTATATCCAGACATGATTGAAGAGGATTCACCTTTGATTAATGTTTTTGAATGCCGGATGACGACTCCATCCTCACTTACCTTGGCGCGATGATTCTTATATTCAACGAGCCTTACCATCTCAAACCCAAACCATGCTTTGACGATCTACCATAGAAATCAACATCCACACGGAGGAGGATCCTCACATTGTGAAGATTGGAAAATCCCTTAACACATCGTAACAATCCGCCTTTTACTACCTTTCTCCGTGCTCACAATCAAACGCTTCGCATGGTCTTACGCCGACATGCCAGAATTGATCCTACCATTGCTGCCCATAATAACATCACCCTAAACCCCGATTCCAAACCAGTCAAACAAAAATTGAGAAAAATGCATCCACGCATTGCTCTCTTGGTCAAAGAGGAGCTCCAACGACTCCTTCTCGCTTCCCTTCATCTTGCCTATTGACTATCCTCAATGGATTTCTAACATCGTACCTATCACTAAAGCGACAGGGGGACTTCGGATATGCACATGATTTCCGGATCTTAACCTTGCTTGCCCTAAGGATGACTTCCCTTACCTAGCATTGACCAACTTGTTGATCTAACTCGCAGGTCATGAGATGCTCTTCTCATGGATGGCTTTTCAGATACAACCAAATTTTGGTTGCCTGCGCCGATCAACACAAAACTACCTTCATAACTCCTTGGGAACCTTCTTATCGTGTCATGCCGTTTGGCCTTAAGAATGCCGGTCTTTACTCTATCGGGCTGGCTATGACCTACATTTTTCATGACATTATGCACACTATCCAAGATTATGTCGACGATCTTCTCGGCAAGTCTAAACATCGTAGTGAACATCTCGATGTTTTAACCATTATTTTTGATCACCTGTTACAATATTCTGTCCGCCTTCAACCAAAGAAATGTGTCTTTGGTGTTCTTTCGGGAAAAATTCTTGGCTTTATCATCTCTTTGCATGGCATTGAGGTCGATCCATCTAAAGTCAAAGCTATCCTAGAAATGCCCCCACCCAAAAATCTCAAACAATTGCGTAGTTTACAAGGTAAGCTCCAATCTATCCGACGTTTCATCTCCCAACTCTCGGATCGGTGTCAACCTTTCCATCACCTCCTTAAAAAGGATATTGCATTCCAATGGAGCGAAGAATGTCACCAAGCCTTCGAAGCTCTCAAATCCTATCTCTTGCAGCCACCCGTGCTTATCCCACCCCAAGACGACCACCCTTTCTACCTTTACCTTTCCGCCACCGACCACGCTGTAGGAGCCATGCTTGCACATCGTGACTCGAGAATCGCGAACAAGCCGCTTATTATATAAGTCGACTTTGGTGGACTATGAGACTAGGTACACACATATAGAAAAGTTATGCCTAGCCCTATCATTCGTGGCCACCAAACTCCGACACTACCTTCTAAATCACAAGACTTTCGTCATCACCAATACTGCACCCCATCCATTACATGTATGCCAAACCTCATCTAAACCAACGCATTGCTGATGGCTCATGCTTCTCGCCGACCTCAACCTTGAGTTTGTCCACCGTAAATCAATCAAAGGACAAACCATCGCAGCACCAACTTGCGTAAGCTCCTTTACCTGGGGAACAATTTACCAATTTCACATTTCCCGACAAACTCATCGCTACTCTTTCCTCACGGAGGAGTCATACCCAATGACCCTCTTCTTCGATGGATCTAAATGCCAACCGCGGCGGAGGAGCCGGCGTTGTTCTCATTCCTCTCGACGCTGAACCTATGCCTCTTTCATTCCGACTCGATTTCCTTGCACTAATAATACAATGAATACGAGGCCCTTGTTCTGGGTCTCTAAGTTGCGCAGCTACACTTAGGCATCAAATCTATCAACATTTTTGGCGACTCTCAATCGGGTAATCAATCAAGTTATGGGCGTCTACCAATGCAAAAACGAGGAACTTCAAAAATACAAACACTACGTGGATTCACTTCTAGCCTTATTTACTCACTATTCTATACAAACCATTCCACGCTCCACTAACAAATTTGCGGACACTATGGCTTGCCTAGCCTCGCAAATTCCCACCGCACCAACTGACTCTGAATTATTCGTTGTGGTCCAGCAACTTTTACACCATCCTATTCAACCCCGGTAGTTTGTATGATAAATATTGTGTCTACTAGTTCGCAGGATACCTGGTACCACCAATTTCACGACTACCTTACAATCTCTGTCCTCCCACCTGACCTTACTAGTAACGGCAAACGTGCTTTTCTTAAAAGTGTTTCGCGTTATGTTGTCATGGGGGGACTCCTCTATAAACGTGGCTTTGATGGCATCCTCCTTCGCTTTAATCAAGGCGCGAGGCCACTCATACCATCCAACAGTCCATGACGATATTTGTGGTGGACATTTCAGCGGCTCTTGCCATGGCCAAACGAATCCTTTGCCTTGGTTATTATTGGCCTACTCTCAATAACGACGCTACTTTAATATGTTAAGTGTTGTTTTATGTGTCAAAGAACATGCCAACCTTCAACATACTCCTAGCCACCCGCTCCGATCGCTCGAGATCTTTGGCCCTTCTCACAATGGGGTTTAGACCTTATTGGTGAGATTCACCCGACCTCTTCACAACGTCACCGCTTGGATAATCACAATGACCGAATATTACAAAAATGGGTGGAGGCTATTCCACTCATTTCAATCAAAAAGAAAAAATTGCTCGAGTTCATTAACCACCACATTATCTCTGCCGCTTTGGTGTTCCTCATCGCCCGATAACAGATAATGGAAAATCTTTCAAAAACAAGTTGTTGCAAGACCTTTGTGACAACTTTGGTATCAAACTTAGTTTCTCATCACCTTACTATCCACAAGCCAATGGGCAAGCCGAGTCCTCTAATAAAACACTAACCAAAATCCTCATGAAAGTTGTCAATGAATCCGGAAGAAATTGGCACGATCACATTCCTTTGCCCTTTGGGCTTGTCGTACTAGCATTCGCACTTCTACTAATGCCACACCTTTTTCTTTGGTATACTGCACGAGGCTGTTTTGCCTCTCGAAATACAAATACCCTCCCTTAGAATATCTCTTCAGATATTCTCACCAACGATGATTTCCACCAAGAGCGGTTAGCCCAATTGAGCTTCTTGACGAACACCGTCTTGCTGAGCTCTTGATCACCTTCAAATCTATAAAAACGCATTAAACGTGCTTATGATAAGCGACTTCATGAGCGTACCTTTTAAGGTTGGTGATCTTGACCTCAAAGAGAATCAACATGTAACCAAACTAGAAAAGAGCAAACGTGGAAAATTTGCTCCCAATTGGATTGGGCCTTACATAATCACTCACACCTATGGATCAGCGCTATCGCTTAGCTTCGCTAATGGTAAACCCGAGCTCGAGCCCCTTAATGCCTTGCATCTTCGACCATTCTATCATGAAATTAGTGTTATATCACTTCTTATCTACCGCCGCCGTCCTTGAGCTCACTTACCACTACATACACTCTTCCTACACCTCATAATAACAATCAAGCTCACATAGTTTGATTCTCACCTCCCCGATGATGCCTTCCCTTTTTAGTCTAGTCCATGACTTCAAAGTATTAAAATAAGTCGTATTCTTATGGGATTTTCTTGAGTCAAACTTCCTACTAAACTAGATGCTTCACGCCAAAAGAACATCTAGTCATCTAAATTAAATATAGACTGCTCCCTCGAAGGACAGCTATATGCCGAACTATTGCTGCTATTATATATAGACTACTCCCCCGAAGGACAGCTATGCATTACAATCATATCTGCTACTATAAATAGACTGCTCCCTCGAAGGACAGCTATACACAGAAGCCTTTATCGTGCTTCTCGCATTGATCAGCTTCGTGAAGACCTCAAGAATAATACAATCAATATCCCTTGTAGACTTCCCGCATCGATCAGTCTACATTCAATAAAATAAAAGCCTCATTCAAAAGAACTTTTGAGTCATGGACTTGTCTATTTAGGGTAGGTTCTCTTTCGTTAGAACACTCACTTTGTAATAAGTTCTCTGCACCTCAACTATACCATCCACCTCACCTCACCATTTGTTTCAACTCAAGGGACGTAATGTACGCTCGATATATTGTGATCACACAACTCTTTTCACCTATTGACTTCTCGCCTATGCACGGTACCTAGGGCTCCAAGATCATTCTACGTGGTGTGGTTTGTTTAGCTCTCTTCATCTATGGAGCATTCTTTCCGCTTTGCCTCGCATCTAGGATTGTGTGTTGATCTTAATCAGACATGATTCCTTCTACTTGGGTAGGCTAACTTTCACTTCCCTTATACCTTTTACAACATCACCAATTCATTACCAACACCATCCACCTTACCTTTACTAATCTTAATATTTTTACCAACCAACCAATTGCCTAAACCGCACTCCACTACTCGAATTCGCCTCTCCCCGATCCTAAGGGAGAACTACATCGGCCGAGGCCCCTCCTTGCTTTGTGCAATGGGCTATGTAGGCAGCACTTCGGAGACATGGGGTCTCCCAAGGTTAGCTCGACCATCCCCTACCATAACCTATCCCGTGTGGTGAATATAAATATTTTTGTGTATTTCTATTTAATCACATTCCTCTTTATCCTTTTTCAAAAAACGAAAATCAAAACACAAACATTCTTTATTATTATCGTAACTCAAATCAACATACATATTCGCTTTATTTAGATGTTAAACAAATACATCTTCTCTATCATCACACGCAGTGTCGGTACTTTATTTATTCTTATACCTTGCTAACATTTACTTAGACCCTCACGCCTCATCCCGAACTAGGTGATGATCGTGATCGCCGACCCTCTCGCCGGCCTCTCTATCCTCAAAGGTACCACGGCTATTGGTACCGCCCACCGATCTCGCCAATCTCTCCCGTAACATATGAATATGCCCTCTCGCATGGAGGACTCCAACCTCTAGTCTCTCCGCCCGTGACTCCGCAACCGCTAACAATCCTCTTGTCTCATTCACTCGCGTTTGAGCTGCTGAACTAAACACTGCAGACGATCCTCTCTCGCTGTAATCATAGCTATGTTAGGACAATCACGTATACCTCGCAGCTCCTCTCGCCACCATAATCTATAGGCTCTGCTGCTCTCGTGTCCATTACCTCCTACGATCGGGCCGCTACCTCTTCGTGAGACCTTCTCGAGGTGTTGGCCGGGAGGTGAGAGTACGCCTCGCGCGATCCTCATATATGGTCTATAAGCCAGGGTATATCCCACAAATCCAAATTGTCGCCGCACGCGATCTATAGGAATCCTCTCATATTCACTCCGGCCCTCGTGCCCCGCGATCCACCTCATTCGCTCTACACCCCTTAACTCCTCGCCTATGCTCTCTACTTACCATATAGTTACCGTAAGGCCTCCAACAGATGTCCGCAACCGCACCCTCTCCCCATACCTACCTCGTAATACTCAATATCACCCGCCACGGCTTGATCTCGCCTCTTGTTCTCGCCTGACCCATCGTCCGAATCCCAACCTCGTACTGGTCTCTCTCGCTGAGGGATTGGCCTATTGGTCGCACACAAACAATGTGCTCATAGGCCCAACAGTGTAATAAGTATGAACAATCCAAATAGATCCCCGTGATTTCGCCTACAAGCCCATAAACCCCTGTATAGCTCCGCCAAATATGCAGGTGCCCACGCAAACGTCACGTTCCTTTCTACCATCTCCCAGATAACACACATCAATGCCTTTGGAAATCTTCCTCCTTCTGCCCTCGGTAATGCATAATACCCTACCGCTATCATTAATATCACTGCTAACCTTGTCTCCTCAGGGTGTGCTGCATACATTACCCCATACGTAAAGGATAAACCTCGCTGTGTCAAATCTCGTGCGTATGGACCAAATACTGTTGTTATCACTCCCCGTGCCGCGCTAGGTAGTGCCTGATATACTAGTTTTCCTGTAATGGGGAGTCTCAAAATACGAAACACATCTTCCAATGTTACTGTCATCTCCCCTGTTGGCAGATAGAAGGTATTTGTCTCGGGATTCCATCTCTCAATCAATGCCTGCAACATAGCATGGTTCCGTGCAATTCGTGAATAATAGCGGATTCCACTTAACCCCAAACGATTTATCAATGTCCATTCACCGGTGTTACATCCGCTCCGATTCGTGACAACAACACTGCACACTATCATTCATCCTCAACTCTTCCTCTCGCGCCACATACACCAAAACAACAAACAACCATTCAATCCGCTGAGTTTTTCAAACATTCTCGAAATTCCTCCAAGAATCGGTATCGGTTATACATAACCATATCGCTCAAGAACGATACCGGTTACCTCTAACCGCTACCGTCACTCACAATTACATACATCTTGCCTAAAACAACCACCTACGATAATAAATTGCTCGCTTATTCCTCTCTCAGATACACGCATATACCCGAAACCCTTGATTACCTACCACGTAACACTTACCTCACCTATAACCCTTGCTATCATGTTTTCTTCTTCATATCTACCCACTTAATCTCTTATTCATAACACATGCAAAAATCAGATCACCAATCAAAACGTTTACCTCTTGGGTTGCAGCGGCTTGAGGTGGCCCTTGTCTTCCCTCTTGTCCCTGCCTGCTGGATGCTTCTCCTCGTTCTGCCATGATCACCACCCTTTTCAAATTCACCTTTCTACTTTCTGAATCTCAGATCGCATTCACCTTCCCAGTCTCTCTTCTTATCACCCAAATCTCTCATGCAATTTCCTGTCTCTTTTCTCCTTATCACTCAAATCTCTCATGCAAATATCTCTGCCTCTACTCGCAAAAAGCATCATCGCGTCACAGATTTTTAACCTCTCTTGCATGGCTCTAAAAATAAAACTTAAGTTGCCACCCTAGCTTTTCTATTTTTAGAAAAGCTCATACCTAAATAACCGGATCGGGTTACTTAACCGATATCGGTCTATCAAATACCGATATCGGTTATCGGCACACACACCTATCTTTTCTCAACAACGCTTCTTTTTTCTTCATTTCTCACCTAAATTTTTCATCGCCTCTTTTCCCCGCATACACAACACAATTTACCACATTTGTTCATCCACCACATATAGCATTACACTTTCATTAACATCATTTATTTTATACAAATACACAAACCATCAACTACGGATATCAAGAAACTATCAATCTATACATCATTTGATCCAACTCATCGCCATATATCACAATGTCACAAAACCAACAATTCATCACATAACCTGTCATTCATATATACGTGCAAAAACAAAAACATCAACATCATCCATCTATCAACATGTCAACTAAAACTTATCATACATTATATATTACCAACCATTAACAAAATATTTAAACACATTTTGAACACTGCATGTGGATCAAAACATCGTCTCTATATATATACAAATTTTCAAAAATACAATGTGCCCTACATCGGGGCCTCTCGTGATCTCATAATTCACCAAAGCCGCATGCAAGCCGCAATAATCACAAAAAAATCTCGACTCGGCTCAAAGCCGTCCTCGATCAAAATAGATATATACTTGGCTCGCAGCAGCGGATCCACTATACAACCCCTACTCGGCTCGCAGCCGGTATACAATAAATGAATAAATGAATACATGAATAATACATAGGCACGCAGCCTCTATCAATACACCCGGTCACGCAGCTCCGGTGCCCATCTATCAATACACCATGTCTGGGATCTCTCGCCTCTCCCACCGCCCTCGGCACCTCTCCCCACCGGTCCCCGTGGTGCCTCTCGCCTCGCCTCGCGTGACGGACCCACACCATGGCCGCACCTCCCCGAGACCTCTCGCCCAGAGAGGTCTCTTCTCTATGTGCCGCATAGGGTGATAATCAGCCCTGCACTATCAAGAATATCTCGATAGTATCGGGCCTCCGCTCTAGCTCTCCATGTAACGCTTCGAGCCACCGTAGGGTACTGGGCCGGTCCTCGACACCTACTACCAAAGCTGCCCCGTGCTCGTGGCTGGTGCCGCTGGTGGTGCTCGTGGGCCGTGGGTACTGTACTGCACTCGTGCTCGGGCCGTGGCTGCACTGCCGCCGTGGTGGTGCTGGTACTGTGCCGCCGCTCGCACTGCACTCGCACTGTGGCCGTGGTGCCGGTGGTGGTGCTTACTCGTGCTCGTGCTCGAGCCTCGCTACCGCCCTCGTAAGACACCTATTCGTGCTCGTGCTGCAATGCTAGCTACCCTGTAAGAGCTGCACCTGACCCCTGAGCTGATCTCTCTCTCCTATCACTGCAGCCTAAGTCTCTGGCCGTGGCAAGTGTACTATCCTCGCTGCTGCCTCTCCACCCTACCACACCTGTATGCTCCCAGCCTGCACTCCAAAGATCATCTACACCCTCACCGCCTCTCTACTACCCAATCTGGATCCAAAGGCAGGGTGCAGTAAGGGGGCCTCTACATCATCTCTCCCGTACCGAGGAACGGAGGTGGCTCGCCTTGTCGCAGCCCCATCTCGCCGCGCATACCCTCTGTGGGGTATCCGCCGATTTCTCTCGGCCTCCGCCTCGCTATCCGTAATGTGTATTGATTAGGCGCAATCGTAAGCGGGATCTTCGCCAGATGGTGACCTCTCGTAGGGTCTCCATACAATGTCTACTGTAAGGCCCTCTAGCAAATGTCTATAGTATGCCACATCCCGACTCGCGCCATAATCGCCATGCTGCCCACGACCCCCAACCACCTCTGAAAGCCATATCGGTATATGACCTGTGGCCCTGGCTGCTGGGGTAACCCTAATGGCCTGATGCATATGATGTGCTCGTATGCCCAACAATGCAACAAAAATGTAGAACAAATACCAAATCGCCTCCTCCGGCGATAGCCCCATAGCTCCTCAGAGCATTGCACTGATATACTGGTGCCTGCATAACAGTGTGCTCTCTCCACCATCTCCAGCACTTCCCATCAATGCTCATGGGGAAGCGGCCTCCTCTCGAGTCCGGGAGGGCGAAGGTGTGATCCCAACCATCATCAACACAAACTGGCCGTGTCTCGTGTCGATGCACACGGTATATCACCGTACTCCGATACTGCGCTATGGTAGGTCGCAGCGCGGTTGCATCCCCAAAACTCGCAGATGCTATCCATGGAATGTCTCTCGAATCTACTCGAAGACTCCTCTCCTCGATAGGTAACCGAAGGATGCGATACACATCCTCCAATGTGACGGTCATCTCCCCAGTCGGGAGATGGAACACATTGGTCGCCGGATCCCATCTCTCGATGAGGGCAACCATCAGCCGTGATCTCTCTCTATCGCTTCTATACCTCTGACTCCATCCGAGTCCCACCTCACGCATGATGGCCCAATGAGCCGCAGATACGTGTGGCCTCATCCGCACCAACAGCTGGGGCATCCTATCCCGCATCGCAATCGGCCGACGTGCTACAAAACCAACCCACATCCTTAGACCTACTTTTATTACAACATCTACTTTATCATCTAAACACCCCTTTTTATCCCCCGACCATACCCCGACTCTCTACCACCCTCTAATAACCTACCACCCTACAAACCCAAAACAACCAACCCAACCCAAAAACCCAAAACAACCAACCCAACCCAACCCCCACACCAAACCCAACCCAACCTAAAACCCAAAACCTAACCCCACACCAAACCCTTCTCCACCCCTAACCCAACCCCAACACCCACACCAAACCCAACCCAACCCAAAAACCCAAAACCTAACCCCACACCAAACCCTTCTCCACCCCTAACCCAACCCCAACACCCACACCGACCCACAACCCAACCCAAAAACCCAAAACCCAACCCAACCCAAAAACCCAAAACCTAACCCCACACCTAACCCTTCTCCACCCCTAACCCAACCCCCACACCGACCCACAACCCAACCCAAAAACCCAAAACCTAACCCCACACCTAACCCTTCTCCACCCCTAACCCAACCCCCACTCCCACCCACAACCCAACCCAAAAACCCAAAACAACCAACCCAACCCAACCCCCACTCCCACCCACAACCCAACCCAAAAACCCAAAAAACATACAAGCTACCGACGCCGGCCGATACATGACCGACGCCGGTCACCAACAAGTCTTCCTTTCCCTAAAATTGTGCGACCGATGCCGGTCGCTTAGTGACCGACATCGGTCACTGTCCTCTCCCGGAGCCGAACCCCCGCGCGGCCCCCAAAACCCATTTTTTACCTATTTCTACCCATCTACCCACCCAAAAACCCTAAAAACTTACCCACCTACCCACCTTAGCCTATCTAGCCTATCTACCCTCTCCCTTTTTCAAATCATTTCCATTTTCTCATTATTTCCTAAAAAAGGTTAATTCCTACCCAAACCCCCAATTTAGCATAATACAACCAAATCACCAAATTAAAGAGTTTCGAATCTACCCGAACGACGACACGTCGTCGTGGTGGGATGGGTGGTGGCGGTCCAGCTGGTCCAGCCCCTCCAGCTCCTCCTGCCTGTGCCATGGCTCCAATCCGATCTCGCTGGGTCCCACAATCAATCACCGCCTCCTCCTTAATCGGGCCCACTATCAACTCTCTCCGCCAATACAATAGCTCCACCTCACTCAATCAAGCCTCTAATCCCAACTCTCCACGTCAGACAAGTCGATTTGGTTTGCAAATAACAAAAGTGACAATGACAAGCCGTATTTTTCTTTTTATAGGTTTTTCGCCTTTCACCGATATCGGTTTCATTTTGCCCTAAGGAACCGGTATCGGTCCCTTAACCGATATCGGTCATGCAGAATCGACATCGGTTCTCTACCCAACTTTCACCCCATTCTTTGCCCTTATTTACTCCTTGCCTCTTTTTCACCAATATCGCCTCTATCCACCTTTGCTGCACACCATTTGTTCACTTGTCCAGCCTGACCTAAGGCCTCAACCTACCTATTCGGCCCGACCTAAGGCCTCAACCTACCAATTGGCCCAACCCAAGGCCTCGCCTACCAATTTGGCCCGACCCAAGGCCTCAACCTACCCCGACCCAAGGCCTCGCCCTCGCCCAACCCAAGGCTTCAACCTACCTATTCGCCCGACCCAAGGCCCGACCCAAGGCCTCGCCCTACCCAAGGCCTCAACCTACCTATTCGGCCCGACCCAAGGCCTCAACCTCCCCTACCTATTCGGCCCGACCCAAGGCCTCGCCCTCACCATTTGGCTCCTCGACCCCAAGGCCTCGCCTACCTATTTGGCCCGACCCAAGGCCTCGCCCTCTACCAATTTGGCCCGACTTAAGGCCTCCACCTACCAATTGGCCCGACCAAAGGCCTCACTCTACCCTTATGACTTGACCCGGGGCCACCGCCCAACCACTTGGCCTCGACCTAAGGCCATATCACTTCAATACCATACCCGTAATCAACGCTTTTATTTTATCCATCCATCATGTACCTTTTGTTCAATCGAGCTCACTTGTTCGTGTTTTAGCATGATTAGGTCCTCGACTTGATCTGTCGACCAACTTTGCCTAGACTCTGCACCGTGACGCTTATCTCAACCAAACCAACCATTCGTACCGCCGAACATGCCTAAACGCTCTCGTACTTCACCGTTATATATCCCGGAGCTACTTCCTATGCCTTGATACCGGATTATATCACCCTTGTTTGGATAAACTATCGACCTTTGCCTACACATCACGGCTTTGCTTGCTCAAATCATGTACCCTCGTCGTACTATTGCATTTCAACATGCGTCCGCTTCCTTAGACCTACCCCACCACCTTACCATCCTCTCTACAACATTTACCCTTTATCAACCCTATCCCTGATTTCCCGTTCACTCAATCGGCGATAGATTTGAGGGGGATTACCTATATCTTTAACACGAGAAACCACTTCATATTATTGTCCACATGAACTTTACAGAACAAGCTACACGACAATAAGGGGCTAATGTAGACACCAAATTTGTGTCTTACGACCCTTGTGACCCGCATCTCATCTCGCAATCTAACCTCATCACCTAAACCTTACACAATTATTTATTAATTACCTTATAATTGATAAATCCACATCACCTTACCCGCCACCTCACTTTGCCACCTCATCATGACCTAGCCCTAACCCTAAACTAACCTAATTAGGACCCATGACTTGGTCTAGACTCACATCCATAACTAATGCCTCCTTACTCGCACCCAAAGCCGACCTTCTAGCCACTTGACCAAGCCCGCAACCGATCTCTCTCTAGAGAAAAGTAGGGAAGGTGGGCTATTTTACTAAAAATAGCCTACTTTTTCCTTACCGATGCCGGCCTCTACTCGACCGCCGGGTTGCTACACAACCGCCATCGGTTCCCTGTAAATGGGCTCCCCAAACCAAAACAACGGATCAGAAATTCATTTTGGGGATCAGTCGAAGGATTTCTGGATCAACAGAGAGCATTGGGAGCGAGAAACAGAGTCCAGATCTTCATTTAATCAAGCAGAGACGAGTAAAGAAACCAGAAGTGCTTGCAGTAGAGGATATCAACTTGCATCTTTGCCAAAACCAGTAAGTCACATCTTGCATGTCCTCTGTTATAACATTTCTTATGCTCTGTGAATTTCAGTCCTCCTAAATCCGTCTCTGAATCTACTACCCAACGTGTCATTGCATCTAACTATTATTCTTTTGCTTCTAATCATCCCATTTCCTAATATCATCCATAAACCAGCCTTACAAAACACCATAGCTACCAAAAAGATCCTAGAACCAACCGGTATCGGTTATCATGAAGTAATCGAATCGGTTATCGATATCGAACCGCATCGGTTCCTCTGATCAAAACCCAGAAAACCAGCCTTTCCCCTACCCAGTTCAACGAGACAATTTAATTGATATTTTGTAGTCTTTTGTGTTAATTCATATTAGTAGGGAACCACCACCTTCGAAAGGAAGTTTTATATTTCCGGCCCAAGGCGCTTCCTCATTTATTGTTTAATCAAAATCTTGTGGTCTTGTGTTCTTATTTACAGGTAGTCCTTCCAAGAAAAAAAGGAGTTCTTCGCAGTCAGCCTGATCTTTCTCTACGGTACGCGCACACCATCTCGACATTCAACAGGTATTCCTCCTAACCCTAACCTCATCTCTGCTTCTAAAAGGAATGAAAGGATAGAAGCAACTCTATTCCCGTGGCTTCAAACATTCCGAGTGAAACACACATAATTCAATGTTCTCATCTTGGACACCTAGAAATAAATGGGAAGGGCCCCATTACATCCATATTTAAATGTGTTGTATATGGCTAACAAGATAAAGGAATCCTATTGATTTCATAAAGTATGATAATATCACTATCTAAAGGGTGAAATTCACTAGATATTTTGAATTCTTGCGCTAGCCGAGGTGGAAATTGTCCAGCATTACTTGGGTGCCCCTAGTGTTATAAGAACAATGCTGACCTACAGTTCAATAAAGGGTACATAAGCTTTGATAACAAGGAGGAATGGGTAATCATCCCCTTGACTGATGGGAAGTCAACAACCTATACGAAGCCCTTGTGAGAAGAATTTCTTGACATGATCTATGTGTGCTCTATCAATGTCCCTTAGGTGGTTAATCCTATGGAAGGATTTATTTAGTTTGAAGATTCCCAATCAATGAGTGATACCACAAGTTTATAATGTGACAATTGGGCACATGGGACTCATCGATTAATTGGGTGATAATTGAGAGGCTTTGTTACAAGAGTAACAAAGGCATGCTCAGTCAAGCACCTAGGAGGAAAGAATTTTCCAAGTTACTCTAGGGGAGCCAACCCTGATGTTTTCTTACAAGAAATGGAGACCCAGTGGAAAAGTGAGATTGAAAGAAGAAGGATGCTCAACTATAACTTACTTGGGATTGCAACATGTTGGTGGGTGATACATCATGATAGCCTTCTAGAGTGGCATGAAGTAATAATCACGTTCTCGTTAGGTTTTCCCGGAGTAATGTACCCACTATCATATAAGACTATCATGGGAAGGAACCCACCTCATTTCACATCCAAGCATGTGAGAAATATTTGATGGAAGGCATGAAATATTTTCCACCTTCTCTATGGGCACATAGGTTTTACTATAGTTTACAAGGTTGTGAACATGCATGGTACATTCACTCAGAAACGTACCATCGAGATAGGAAATTGGCAAGAATTGATGGCTAACATCCTTCAAGATTTTGAATATCATAGCACCAAGCCATCAATAGATAAGGTGTTACAAGTTGTTATGTGCCTAATGATGGGAGATAATTCTATGGAAGAACATAGAATACTGATGTTATTGGGTGAACCTAGTTTGGAAGTGAACTTTGATGAGGAAGAATCAGAAGAGACACAACTTGAGTGCGCATGCATGGAGAAAGAGAAGGGAAATATGGTCTATGTGATAGATGGCAAAGAAGTGGAGAATTTGGATGTTAACCATACTAAAGGTACGTGCAAAGTTGTGGATAGTGCTGATGAGCAAGCATGCACCTACCATGAACCCCTCAAAAATAAGAAGGTTAACATTGGCTCATAAAAAACCAAGGAGGCCACTATTAGAGACTATTGATAAGGAAAGGAGGTTTTAAAGATCATTGATCTATTGCATGAGTTTTAGGACTTATTTCCACGTGGGTACCATGAGCTTAAAGGATTTCACCATTCTCTGGGGGAGATGTAGATCAAGCTAACGAAAGGATCATGACCAATTAGAAGAGAACTTACCCAATGAATCCAAATTTGTGCATCCAGATCAAGGAGGAGATAGAAAATATGATCACATCGCACATTATTGAAGCTTTGAGGAATCATAATGGACAAGCCCCAAAGTCATTAACATTAAAAAGGATGGAAGGATAAGGATATATGTTGACTACAAGGACTTAAATGTGGTATGTGTAATTGATCCCTTCCTAACCCCTTTTACCAAGGAAATCTTGGAGGGAATAGCCGGGGATGAGATCTATTCCTTCACGGATGGATTCTTAGGGTATCATTAAGTTAGAATCACAAAGGAGGACCAAGAAAAGATAACTTTCACCACTGAATGGGGAATTTTTCCTACATGGTCATGCCTTTTGGACTGAAGAACATGCTTATTGTGTTTTCGTGCATAGTGGTCTAGGAATTTCAGGATTTTATCCATAAGTTCCTTCATATCTACCTTGATGACTAGATAGTGTATAGACTAGTGAAATACCATTGTGATAATTTATGGTTGATGTTTGAGAGATGTTGACAGTTGCACATATCCCTCAACATCAAGAAATGTCTCTTTGCTACCCCATTTGGAACCTTGTTGGGGCACATCATATGTAAGGAAGGCTTGCTGGTGGATCCCACCAAAGTTGTTTATTATTGTGAGATTGGGGAGGTACACCAGAGTGTAGTGTGTATATTCCTTTGGTATATGAGGTACTACCAGAAATTCATCAAGGGGTATGCCAAGATCTCCGTGCCATTGGAAATTTTACTAAAACACAAAAGTGCATTTCACTAGGGAGATCCGCAACAAAAAATGTTTGATACATTGAAGAAAAGGCTTATCACTGGGCCTATATTATGCTTTCCCTCTTGGGATAAGCCATTCCATGTACATGTTGATGCTTTAGGGATGGAAATTGGGGAAGTCTTAGCACAACCTGGAGAAGGGATTGTTGACCACCCCTTGTGTTTTACTAGCAGGAACTTGATACCAACAAAAATAACTATAACAATATTGAGCATGAAGAACTATGAATGATCTACACGCTCCACAAATTCAGGTAATATCTATTGGCAAAACACTTTATATTCTACACGGATTACCACATGGTATTGAAGTACTTGGTGAACAAGCCCATTTTACAAGGACACATATGTCGGTGGGTCTTGTTGTTTCAAGATTTTGAGTTTACAGTTGTTGTGAAACTAGTAAAGAGTATACCAGGGCATGAAAATTTGTCAAGGATTGACTCAGGGGTGGATGCATAGTGCATTCAGGATATAATTCTAGATGTGCAACTATTTAGGTTGTGGTGCACGCCTCTAATATGGAAGATAGTATTATTTTTCTCAAAATGGGTGTGGCATCGTAGGGAATGAAGACTCTAGAAATAAAGTAGTTAGCCATACGTGTCGCACCCTACATGTTAATTTTTGGATACTTATATAAGCTAGGTTGTGATGAGGTTTTGTGTCAATGTTTTTATAACATGAGTGTGATGCAATCATGGAAGAAGTGCATAGTGGGATTACATTAGGAAAATATACAGAAATGCCACTACATGAAATATTATAATAAAGGGGGTTTTGTGGGAAAGAATCTACTAGGATTGCATTGAGATTTGCAAGGCCTATGACCATTGCACAAAGGCCTTTTAGCAAACCAAGAAGAATGGATGAGATTTCCTTGAGGCCAATAGCTAGCGCAAAATTATTTGAGAAGTGTGCCATTGATTTTGTAGGACCAATTTCACCTACCATGTGAAGGACTAGTTCACACTATATCATCACTTGCACTGACTACTTAACAAGATGGGTAGAGGAATCACCTACAAAGGATTGCGCAGAATGGTAACAAGAGCTAGGTTTTTCTCGGGAAAATATAATTAGTAGATATGGATGTCCACTGAGATTAACAAGTGATTGGGGTACCCATTTATTGAGTGAGACACTTTCGAATATTATAGGAAGAATTCATGATAGCCCACCACAAGACTATATCATATCACCCACAAGCTAATGGAACTATTGAGGCTTTAAAAAATTCTGAGTCACATGCTCACAAAAATTTGTGATGTGGGAAGACTAGATTGGGATGAAAAAGTCTCAGTTGTACTATGGGAATATAGGACTAACTACAAGAGACTGAACAAGGCCACACTATTCCAATTGGTGTTTGGCATGAAAGTTGTTTTACCATTAAAATTTATGATACCATCCCTACGTATTATGTGCAAAGGAGGATTCACTGATGAAAAATCACTACATGAGTGCATAAAGAAGTTAATGAAATTAGACGACATGTGATCACCGAAGAGTTGGAGTCATAAGAGTAAAAAGGTGCAACAAAAATCATGGCATGATCGCCATATTAAAATAAAAAAATTTGAGGTTGGGAAGATGGTCTTGCTTTATGACTCCAAATTTCTACACCATCTTAGCAAATATAAATTGCATTAGTTAGGACCATATATCATCTTGTACATCCTTGATTCATGCACATGCAAGTTACAAGCACTGGATGGGATGAGGTTACTAGGCCATTTTAATGGGAGTAGGTTGAAGCCTTACTATAAATAAGGCTTTTGTGTAACCATAAATAAGGCAATATTTTGATTTAGCCTAGGATTTCCTTTAAAGTTTTTCCTTTCTTTGTGTTTTCCCTTCTCATTTTTTGTTCCCTTTATTTTTTTCTCATTATTTATGTGTTTTACACTGGTAGCCACTTATTTTTTCAAAAAATTTCTCTACGCATAGGACCACATATCTATTTTAGTGTGGGCTGGAGTTATGTGACAAGAAATGGAGGCGATAGTGGAAGCTATATTTTAGTGGCTCGGATTGAAGGATCGAAAGTGTATAGTTTGGAAGAACATGCGTAGAAAAGGTGGAAATAAGGAGTTTGGTTTCAGTGAGAGATTTAAAAATACAATGTACAAAGGATTGGAATCGTAGGAACAACATGATGTATGCAATGTCAAAAATCAGGGTAAGGACGGGAAGAAGTGCCTTTGACGCTTGGAAGCACGTGCATAAGGATCTTCAACCAATAAGGATTTTTGTGCACCAAATGGTTATAGAATTTTTTTGCACATGATTGGGCATGGGGGTTAAAGTCTTGAAGGTTGGATTTAGGGAAAAAATGCCTTTATTGCAAATGTATGATGGTAGGTGGCATTGCATTTATTGTGAAAAATAAGAAAAAACTATAAGTACAAGGTCAAGATACTAATATAGAGGTAAATATGGAGGACAAATGATCCTTAAATCTCCCAATATCGAACAATGTGGAAGATGAATCCAAGATCTTTATGTCAACTATTTGAACATCAAAATAGAGTTTGCATGTGTAAATGGTGTTTGTTCAAAGTTAGGTCAACAATTGGTCAACAGAAAAATAAATGATTTTTAAATTGTCTAGATTTAGTACCATTGCTTAGAGCTTTCTAAGACCTTTCCAACACATTTTGAATGGACCAAATCTGAGTCCGTATAAAAGATATGAGCAATCAAAGTTCTAGTCAAACTTGACAAAAATGATGACGTGACATTAATGTGGATACTCCTGGTGAGTGACATGTGGTGCTGTTGTTTATGGACACGTGGATCTATTGTTTCTAGACACTTGGTAGATTTGAATTGGGCACATGGAATGAAAAGTGGGTTTATGATTTACCCACGTAAAAAGGTTTAGAATCTTTTTATAAAAAGAAATTAAAAAAATAATAAAAAAAGGTCCACGGTGGCCTTTTTAAGTGGTTGGTCAAAGCCTTAAAAAGGATAAAGCATGTTTATCTCCCACCATATGTGGGATAGTCCACATGAAAGGAGGAGGTGTTTGAAGCCATGGAGTGGTCAACATCCCACGTGGAGACTACATTATTCTAAGCAATAAAAATGGAGGAGGGCCATGGTACGTGGATGGATAAGCCTATTAAAAGGCTATCTAAATTTGTAGCCCATGTAAAAGAGGATGGGATATTTATCCCACTATGCAAAGCCTAAATGAATGGCTATTTTAAAGGTCCTGCATATGGTTAAAACTCGGGAGCTCATGGTGGATGCGAGTTATATGGGATTCTAGCCCCATTAAAATTGCAAAAGCCTTATTAAGGCTAAAATTTGTTTATCCCTATATGGGATTATAAAACAAAAGGATAAATGATTTATCCTTATATTTCGGGTGCACAAAGGCTATAAAATTTCCCTCATATAAATTCATTCAACAATTTCAAAGGGATTGAGCTTCTAAGCCAATTCAAAGGTAGCGAGGAGATTTTAAAAGCTTCAAAGTTATTTAAATAGGCCTTATAATTTTTTTAAAGCCAATATTTTTGTAAAGTAAGTCCTATTTAATATTTAATAGGAAAATATTAAGAAGTTAAGTTCTATTATTTTAATAAGAAAATTGTAAAAATTAGGAGTTATTAGAAACTCTTCAATTTGCCCATAGAGCCACACTTTTATTTGCAAATCCTGGAATTGTTTATCAGAGAGCCATAGGGCGTCTTGCAAACGTTTGGAAGGTCGATTGAGTTCTAAAGGATATTGTGTACTAGAAAGGTGGAGGATAGACTGATTGATCATCGGTGTTCTTCGAAAGGCTGGAGCACTTTATAGGAATTTAAAGTTCCATTAGGTTTTATTGTAAGATATAACATTGTACTTACAAATTTTGAATAGTGGAAATTTTTGATAAGAACCCAGAATGTAGGCTATTGCGAATTCCATAATCAATCCATGTGCAAGGTAATTTATATTATTTCATTATTTGGATTGTTTTACTTTAAAGAGAGTAATTTTTATCGGTAATTTTTAATAATCCTATAGGGGTGCGAAGGTCATAAATATATATATATATATATATATATATATATTAAAAATTTTGACCTGGATTTTTAGATCGATTACTTATCAAGTTACCTTTGCATTTGTGATATTGAAGAGCTCTTGTGAACTAGGGAATTCTTGAGAGAAGTTGTGTGAAAGAGGGTTGTGAATATCTGAGTGCATAACTATGTTGATCAACAAACCGGGGTGGGAAACCATTACACAGTGTGGGGAAGAGGGTCTTAGGAGTTTCATAAAGTTGTAAGTGAAGACATCATCTTGTGGAAGGAAGGGTTTTTCCAGTTAGGGTTCCACAACTAGGGAACAAGATTGAAGGGATTTTCATGTAAGAATAGAGCCGTAGAGTTGAGCAGAGTCGATCGATCGGAAGAAAAATAATTTTTAATAACCTAACAAGAGAAATGGCACAAAGGAAATTAATCATCATTTTACCATAGAATGGTAAGGACAAAGGGAAACAAGTTGTTCACACTATCTTCAACAAGGAATGGTACATGGAGATGTAATACCTAGATGGAATATTACTTGGAAAATAATGGGTGTCTCACGTAAGAAAGATGGTTGTGAGTTACTATAGCCATCGAATAAGCACCACAGAGAAAGAAATGACATTGGAAATGGTTATACCTATAGACAAAAGGGCACCGATGAAATGCCAATATATGACGATGAATTAAAGGTGAAGATGGATAAGGTCGGTTATTACAATTCTATGAGTTTTCTTATTTTGGTAAACTCAAGTTGTTATACTAATGGATGATGTCCGCGTACATGGAGACCATTTCTACTTGGTAGGAAAAATAATGTGAATAACTCCCTAGCTAATCTCTAAATTTACTATTCTTCCCTATGAGTTAGATTCATTTGATGATGACTTGGATGACAAGGAGGCCATCAAGAATATTGTGGAGGCCTATGACTATAAGAAGGGGTCACGAACTTCAACATCTTTGTAATTTCCTACCCTATGATGAAGTGACATTGTGCTTAGTATCCAAGTTGAATGGACAAGAGAGGTGGACACAGGTCAACAAGGCCTAGTTGAATGTTTGCTGAAATATCTTAGAGGGGACCATCTATAACCTCTCATATTTCATAGTAGAAGAGATCATTAGTGTTGTGCATGATAGAGAAAAGATCATGTTTGGTAACATCCTCCTTACCATCATCTTTTCAGAAATTGGAGTGCTTGATGGGCTAGACAAATTTGTATGGGAGTACCTAGATGAGAACCCCTCCCCTGCAAGATATTTGAGAAGTACACTTACGAAACAATGACGACCGCCCACAAGGCGCACCTAGAAAAATGGTATAAGCGGATGCGTGATGCATTTGATGTAGAGTGGAGGATACCTGAGTAGTTACCTATTTTTCTACAAGGTGAAGCTGAATTCTCCATATACCAACACTTCTACATTGGCCGTTTACTCTAGCAGATGGTGCCAAAGGTCCCTGGTGCAAGTTTCCATTCTCCTTCATGACACAATACTTCCAAGATGGTGTCAATAGATTCAAGGAGGTAAATAAGTTAAGATTTTACCTCAACACGGTATACTAGGACTACCGTAAGCTGCATATAACTTTGATATATTCAAATAAGTGCGCCTATGTGTAGAACTATGTCTCCCACTATGTGCATATGATGAAGACAATAACCTTGCATATTTCTAGAAGAACCGCATCAAGGGTATATCTCAGTGCATAAGGAAAAAGTATGAGAAGGGTGATTATGTGGAAAATGATGTCTCAATCCCAGAAGACCCTACCACAAGGAAGAAGGTTATACCGAGGAAAGAGAGAGAGAGGGAGGATCTTGAGAAAAAGGCACCAAGTGTGTAGACAACACAATCTACATGTGCACATGAGTCGAGTATAAATCCATGCACCTATGCACAAAGAAATAATTCCCCTGCAGAGATGAAAAAATAAGACAACTCGAGGAAGAAGCATCAAAGAAATAAAATCCCTCTCAAAAAGAAGAGTCGTTAGAAAGGGAAACACCTGAAGAAGAAAAATAAAAACTCCTATACTGAAATCAACAACTATTAAGAAGTAGAAGTAACGAAAAGGAAGACTTGGAAGAAACAAAAATCATGGAGGCCATCAAGGGAGACAAGGATGATGATGCACATGAAGAGGCTCAGACCATCCCATGTACAATGTACACAACTCAGAGGAGGAAGGGAATGAAGAGAAGGATGAGGATGAAGGAGACACTCATGGAAAGGGGGGAAGTGAGGAAGTAAACACCAAGGATCAAAGGACCCCAAGCCTAACCAAGGAGCAGATAGATAGAAGATGCTGCGGAAAGGGAGGTAGCGGGCATAATAAAGGACTTGGTGGAATAGGAGGTGGAGTGCAATGTTGATGAAGTGCTCAAGGAGATGGAGGAGGAGAGTGTAGAGAAGGAATATGGAAGCATGGGTGGAGATCCCAACCTAGTGGTAAGCTTCCCTAAGGCAGCACACATGGGAAGGAAGAGTGTGGTAGCAGCACAAGAGCAAGGAATGAGTTATATCAATGATCCAAATAAGGTACTATGTGCACATTTCCAAAGTACCATGCCTTCCAACCAACTCCTTGCATGGTCTTCATTCAAGAAGAGGGTGCCTAACCAAGTATAATAAAAATGCTATTTTAGGATTTTGAATCCCATGTTGATGATCCCGAGTTCAAAGTCAACTGAGAGGCACTGATGGAGTTACTAGAAACTAAGGGAGTGAAACCTTTGGTGAATGTTCAACAAGTATCGATGAGAAATTTTGCAATGCACTCAACAAAGTGTTGGTAGAGGTTGAGGTGAGACTCTTTGGGAGGAATGATAGAGTAAGGGTCCTGGAGGAAGAACTGGAAAAGAAGAATGAAGAAATCATTGAGAAGAACAAGGATTTAAAGGAGGAGCTAATTAGCACATAACTAAGGTGTGAATTAAGGGAGGAGAAGGAGAATGTGTGTGAGGTTTATAAGAAGATAGAAATGATTACAGACGCCATAATCTTGAAGCACCCAAAGCTTACCCCTTTGAGAAAAATACGAGTTAAACATGCAATGCTTGGAATAGTTAACCCGTATCCTCACCATGGAAAGGAGGCCTCTCACGTTGGAGTTAGTAGAAGAGTCATTGGCATGCCGAGAAGGAGGAAAAGAAAATGAATATTAAGGAAACAATTAATTACTCAATATTATGAGCTCCTTGCCTTTGTAAATACTACCACACAAATAGATGAGGTTGTCTATGAAAATTGTGCTGATAGAGATAGGGTAACAGGAATTCTAGTTGCTACACATAAGGAGGACCTAAAAAGTTTCAAGAAAAGAATAAGGGAAACATGGCGGATCGAGATAAAATCCTAGCCGAGGTTGAAAATAAAATGGAATCAATCTAAGACTCACAGGGTTCAATTAAGAATCCACTTAAGGAGCTATACCCCGCATCACTCATAGGATAGGAACATTGGACAAACTTAGCAAGTAGTTAGAAGGAATTGTAGATACACTAAATGTTAAGGGTGAAAAATTGAGTTTCAAGGAATTGAGTGTTATAGTGGGTGACCTAATTCAGCAAGCATTAGGTGAAGTTGATACCTGGGAGAAAATTGAGGAAATAATGAGGAAAGAATTCCCACTCCTCCTATAATAGTAGAAGATTCTTCCATTCCTCCATTCTTTTATTCTTCCATTCTTTCATTCTTCATTAAATTTTCCTAGGTCCCACTATTATTTATTATTTGGAGAGACAGGATGTTTCTAAGGATTGAGAACACGTTTAATGTGGCGTGATGTTGGGCCTTGAAATATTGGCTAAGTACCAAAGGGTGCGCGTGTGAAGGAATAATAAGAATAAGGGAGCATAGGGAGAAGTGTGCAGGACAAAGATGTTTACGAAGGGTTTAGGAGAAACCGGGGTGCACACGAAAGGAAGAACATGGGTTCAAAGGATTTAGCCATATTCAGTTTTCTTGAGGTACTTGAGGAAAAATGTTACCCAACTAGGTGTGTTGAGTGAATAAGGTACCAACCTAGAACCTTGGAGGTTAAGAAAAGGATATTCCACACGAAATATTCCTAGAAGACATCATTATAGAGAGTGGAGCATTTGTAAGGGATAAGAATTCACCATTAGAGGACCAGATCAACACTTGGTACACGATCTATTATTTGGAGAGACATGATGTTTCGAGGATTGAGAACATGTTTAGTGTGGGGTGATGTTGGGCCTTGAAATATTAGCTAAGTACCAAAGGGTACGCGTGTGAAGGAATAATAAGAATAAGGGAGCAAAGGGATAAGTGTGTAGGACAAAGATGTTTACAAAGGGTTTAGGAGAAACCGGGTGCACATGAAGGAAGAACATGGGTTCAAAGGATTTAACCATATTTGGTATTCTTGAGGGACTTGAGGAAAAATGTTACTTGACTAGGTGTGTTGAGTGGATAAGGTGCCAACCTGGAACCTTGGAGGTTAAGAAAAGGATATTCCACATAGAAATATTCCTAGAAGACATCATTATAGAGAGTGGAGCATTTGTAAGGGATAAGAATTCACCATTAGAGGACCACATCAACACTTGGTATGTGATCTATTCATAAGAGAAGGCATGGCAAAGGGTTTTGATCATATAAATAAAGATGTTTAGATTAGAGAAAGAAAAGATAGATGATGTGAAGACATGATCTAACGAGCATGTAAGAGGTAGAGAGAATACATCAAGAGTAAAATGTTGAGTAAATGCATGTTATAGTAATGATATGGTTTAGAGAACTTAGTGCTAAGGGTTTCGAGGTATATCACGAGCCTCTCTATGGTACTAAGATCTATAACAAAGGTTAAAATGGAAGGGTATAGATCAGGTCTCATGCTAGGAAATATCTGTAGGGGTTGCATCCCTATCAGTTAACATGCATGGTATGAGATGATCCCTTTGATTGTAATGTGGCTACAAATGAATATATATATATATATATGGGTTAATTTGGTATATCATGTTTAATGGTGTAAACCCCTATGTTATATTACCGCCATGACTTAGATTAGGTTTATTGTGCTTATTACATTGTTATTAAGTTTCTGTAATACATTGAGGTGTGGATCTATAAGATGTCCATTCCACTTTTATTTTAACTAAATATACTTCTCATTATGCAATGCATCCTCTGCTCATGGAAAACCTTCTCACAATGCTTACATAAAGGAGAGGCTTAGCGCCTGCATGTGCCTCGTGTGAGTTCCCAACTCCTGCCGGATGAAAGGCCAACACTTGTGGTTAGAAAGTAATATTTAGGTAGATAAAATTAATTTACTCACACAATTATTCTTATAACACTTCCCAATAAATATCACACATAAAATCACTATCACATACCTCTATGCCATTATAAATGTGATAACAAGTCTAGTTAAGCCTTTGTTTCTCGATGGTGTGGCATAATCAACCAACTATCTTTCCACCTTCCACAAATGGAACTAATGAACATTTTCTCACATTCTTGTGTGAATTATATTTACTCTACTCTTCAAACAAAATCATTCTAAACCTTTGAAGAGGAATTCACTATGCTTCAGAACTTGAACTTTGCGCCCGAGAAAGGCCACCTCAAACTTTGATCAAACAAACCCAAACCCTAGTTTACGAAATCCTCCATAAATGGTGACAAATCTAAGAATGACACGAACACCATAATGGTAAAATATTCCTCCACATGTACATCTCATAAATATCCTCAAAAATATCTCTTAGACCGCATCCTAACTATACCCCTCTCGTGGAATCCTATAGTTCAATATTTAACAAGTTAATAGTGGTTTGTATTATTCAACTTCTACCCATCTAACCTTTTGATGACTCGCGACCTGCAGACTAGCATGGTATCGTGAGGATAATTTTTTTAAGTATCATCAAGTCCATGGTTATGACATTGAGAAGTGTCACAATTTTAAAGACCTTTTCCAAAACTCATAGATTATGGTGACCTTCAAGTAGACAATCGAAATTCACAACCTAATCAACTTCTCGATGTCTTCAAACAACATTTTTCCAATCATCTCGCCCACTAATAAAACTTCACTACCACATCTCAAAGACCTAATTCCCACACAATAAATACTATAAACCAAGAATCTACACCATCACCTACGCCCATCATATCATCGACTCTTCTCCCATGCCCAAAACTTCACCAAAATCTACACCCATCTCTACACCTATCATATCTACATCAATCGTATCCAAAACTACCACATACGCGTCAATCTTACTTGCACCCACTTTGAAATCTATATCTACCACATCCTCACCTATCACATATATTCCTTCACGTACATCTACCCCAAAACCACCTTAAGATCTTCATCAAAAATTCCTACATCCACACCCATTTCCACATCAACAACATCTACTAATATGACCATACTCACATCAACATTTGAATATATATCCACATACATACCATCCCTTGAAACATCTACTACAAAAACATCCGCACTTAATATAACCACCAATGATTCTATCACTCCATCTATAGGTCCAATAATTCCTACACCAACAAATATGATACCTACACAATCTCCAAAACCTCTTAATATCATCAAGTACATCATCCGAAACCACTTCCACCTACAACATACCCATCTACAACATAACCTAAATTACTTGATTCTATCTCAAGAGAACCCCTGGTTGAAATTGTCATCATCCATGCCAAAGGAAAATCCTCACAATCAAATTCTAAGAACCTTGGCATTCACATTTAAAAATTCCTCACGTACCAACAAATTTTTTTGAGCTCACTCCTCCCAAGACTAGTCTTCCTAAGTAATATAATGTCACAACATAACTCTTAGGAGCATCCTCATCCATCTTAGGTCTAGGACCTTCATCGAAGACCCCCATTATAAAAAAATCTAAGTCAAAACAATATAATCCTTCTTCCAAATTATATCCCCCTTTCAAATCATCCAAATCCCTAATTATCAAATCAAATCCAAGCCATCTAAGTTCCCAATCATGAAAATTGATATCAAGTCACAAGCACCTCCTTCTTCTTCTAAGACCAAGACAGAATCAAAGGATCCCATAAATCCGCATCAAATAAAACCATCCCTCCTACCTTCATCCATCATTCTCAAATTCACTTCATCTATAACCTATTCTTTAACAACCCCCATTGGTTCTCACATAGAAATATTCTAACGCTTGCTTCAAGATCTACAATCACCCTTCCTATTAAGTATTTTTATTAGTCCTCAACCTTCATGGTTTAATTCTAATATATTTTCTTCATATCATCATGGCCCAACACATGATACCAAAATTATAAGGCCCTCCAAAGTGTCATTCATAATATGATTGAAGAAGATGATCTTCTAATCGAAGGAGATCAACCTTTTCCATCTACCAATCCCAATTCTCCACCCTAATCCTCATCCACCAAGAACTCTAAGTCTCCTCATTCATCCAAAACCTTTATTTCCATTCCTCCTTAGAAAAAAATTCTCCAAAGAGGGCCCCCATTTTCATCAATGTTGTTTTGATTACAACATGGTATCATCCACATGATTCTCAACCTCCCACTCAATCTAATTCAAAGGTTGTTAACGTTTCTCCCTCTAATGAGCATAATCCATCTCCTTCTTCATGAAAAGATAAATTATCCATCTTACTTTCCCCATGACCTACTACCATTAAAAAAAGTATTGTGAAACAACTCCATCATGCCCCAGTTAAGATGTCACTCTATGATCTCATCCAAAGCACCCTCAATTATAGACAAGCTCTCATTGAAGCTCTTAAGCATATTCTTACCCCTAGCCATGAGACTCATCATTTTTGGCTCTTGGTTGAGCACTCGTTGATTCCGTTGAAATATTTTTTGGAAATTCTGAAATTCCTAACATATCACCTAAAGATGATGACCTTCCACTTTTCATCACTATGCACATCAATGATACATTCATTCGGAGTTCTATGATTGAAAAAAGAGCTAGTATAAAAATTTCTCATAAAACACCTTTGATCAACCAAAGATCACTAACTTCATTGTCACCTAATCATGATGTAGCCTAGAACTTACCAAAAATAACCCAAGCACACTTGCACATCACTCATCCTAGACGAGTAGTCACCAAGCACGCAAAGGTACCAGACCCTCTTTAGGGTTGCTTGTGTAGGATGTTAGCAATATTAAGATTTATTACATTCATATCCATAAATAGTATAAATATTCTACAAAGCATATTCCAGATCTAGATCTAAGGAGTAATGGATTCAAGTAATAGCCATATGAATTATACCATGAAAGATTTATCTATATTCATCTTTAACACCTTGACTTAGTCAACACTCTCCATTATATTAAAAAAGTAAATACACGTGTTCTTACAATATTCAATAGCATAAACTTATGCACACATCAGATCTGGCGAATAAATTCACAATAGCTCATATATAATCCTTTCTATACTATGCAAATCACTAAATATTTATAAGGTTGGGGACTTTCCCTTCACCACTTACTGAGAATTACCAAAATAGGTCACATGCTTCTAATATCCATGCACCTTTACAATAATAAACACACATGCAAGTGTGATAATAATAGATCTGCTTCTCATTAATTAGTAGTAATAATTCTATTATTAACTCGAATCCAAGAAAATCATTAGTAGAATCTCTTCCAAAATTATCCCTTGCATGTCGCATAAGTCTTTTTCCGGTTTATGTGCTCTGCACAATATCTCCAAAAATAGCTCGTTCTCCTAAAAATGGCTAAGTCTCGGACCAGTCCTTGTCCTTTGGACGCATTTCCTTCCCTATCCTTCCACACCTTTGAATGTGCCATGTTCCGACACGTGAACCTTCTGTGTGCCTTCTACTAAGTATCACACTTTGTCTTCTCAACATTACCCCACAAAAAACTGCATTGCTGCCTCGACAATGGTTTCCTCTTGATATCTAAAGAATAAAGTATAAGGAATGGAATGAATGTAAATTAAAGAATTACTTGTACAAAGAATGAATTTTCACCCTGCAACATCCTCTTGTTTCAACTAGAAGAATTAACTCTAGATATTCCTCTTTGATTTCAGCCTCTAAGGTTTGTCAATCACTTAGCGCGGCTTCTACCTTTTCTAGAATATCTGATGCAATAGAGTATAACTATTCTTGTGTAATCTCTTCCTTCTTGTTCTGCAATACTATAACAATGCTTGACATTGTAATCACCCTTCCTTCCATAAGATCCATCTTCTACACTCTAATTTTTCTAATTTCATCCAACCTGTCTTTATGGGGTTTTTATGCGGCTACAAGGACCTCATGATTTTTCTTTACTAGCACCAATCTCTATGCACGCCAAAGTCTCATCCTTCATGGCCTTTAGGACTTCATTATCTTCTACCATGGTCCTGATTCTTATTTCTACCTCTGGAGCTGCACATATATTCAATGCATGGTCTGATTTCTTTAGCTACTCTGTAAGATTTGAAGTAATTCTTCATAGAATGAAATATTTCTAATGACTGAAGCCTTTGCTCTCTCTCGCTTCTTTCTTAGCATCCTATGGCATTGGCATTCAAACTAGTTCATCTGAAAGAACCAAATCCACCGAGGTACACACATAATGCATAGCCAAAGTGAAATTTTTGGGTACCTTATGATGAGTGCATTATTTGGCTCATTTATATCATTCCTATGATCAGTAAATTTCCACTTAGATATGATTTTCTAATGCATGGGGATGCTTTGTATAGTTATATCATAGTGAGTTTGATGCATTTTCCTTGCTTTTGTTCATGAAAACTGATTACCGTATAAAATTCCTACTAACTGTCTTTGTGAGGAAAATGTGATGATGTGTGCAGAGAAATGATGAACGTTTGTTGCTGATGTAATTACGAAGTCTGAGTTTGGAGCTGGAATATGGGAGCAGAAGACTTTTTCCACCAGTCGACCTATCAGTATGGGACTTGTTTCTAACTGTCCCATAGGAATTTATGAGTTTTAGTTAATATTGATTAGTGGAAGATGTTAGTGCCACCTATTATGGTGAATTTTGTAACCATTTGTGTCTATATTAAGACACCTTCCTAAGAACATGATTAGCTATTATTTTTGGAGATACTTTGCAATATATCATTTGTGGTATTCAGAAATTTCAACTTCATATGTTGTTTATGATATGGAACTCATTTAAATTAATAGAATTAAATGTCATTTTGAAGATCTAAAGTTATTGGTAATTCCTCTGTCCCAAGGGAGAGAAAGGGCCCACTCGACCAAGGAGACAAGAGGTTGTTTTATGTTCACATATGCATACGGTTTTATGATAAGTCTTATTGCAATCCTTGTTTCAATGATATTTCATGAAATCTTTGGTTGAATGTGTTTTTTTTCCTTACCAGAAATTTTATCTAGAATATATGTTTTCTTTTATGTAAAGTCTAATTAACATGTGATCTTACATTTACTAAGTTCTAGCTTTAATTGTGTAGTTTTAATTCCATTTATTTGAGTACTGTGTGTGTATTTCAATTTCAATTAGAAGTGTAACTTTCATACTTCCTTTCATTGTAGTAGATGAATTCCCTTAATTTTACATTAGGTTTCCATAGATTAGTAACCAAATTAAAATATCTCACAACACCCCCAATAGAAATCCCAATAGGAACTGGTTATATAAAGCTCCATTGCATATAGCCTAAGACATAGTCTTGGGTTATAGTGACACTAACATGAGATCATGTTAGTTAAATGATTGGAGAATATAATGACCCATCACCTTGGTCTCTAAGTGTGGTCTTGCCTATTGGACATGATTTCCAATCTCCTCTTCCATTATGATGAGAACCCCATTTTTATTTTTCTCTAGGTCCTTTTCTCCTTTTAGACACACTATTTCTACATCGTTGGCTCTAATATTTTCTCTTAGTGATCTAATAGTTGCATATTTATCCACATCACTCCATGCGACCACTTTAGACACTTTTAGTAAGGAATTACTCACATGTTCATTAGACATAACAGATGGTCTCTGATAGTTATGTTCCTATTATGTGGTACCTTTCTCATTCTTCTTAACACATAGGACTCTTCACATACATGAAAATCAAGATCATCCATGTGATTTTACATGGACCAAGACAAATTTTTACTTGTGTGCGTGGTTACCATGTCGTGTCCATAAATTTCCATCCATTCAAGTCCTTGAGGCCCACTATATTTCGGAATCGTGCATAGACAATTTTACCCATGTCCTCTTCATATCCCATGATCAGTGTAACATATTCCCCACTTACCCTCTTTGTTCTTTTCTCCTTAGGAACTTGAGAACCAAGGTTCGAGTTTGATCATCTATGTCCCGAGCAAGATCTTGTTCTATTTCACCGCTTTCTTTACTCCTTCTTCATCCTTGGGTTCTTCCATATCCTCTATTGGTACAAGAGTTCCAAGCACGCTCTCTGTAGACTCCTCTCGCCTCCTCATTCAGTTTCAAAATTTTCCTTCTCCCCTCGGTTGTATCTTTACAGTGCAGAGAGTCGTGGTGATCTTCATACCAACTATAGAGTTCCCGCACCTTGTGTTCTTGTTATTCGAACACTCTCGTAAAATGGTTCTCTCCTTATACTATTTCCAATTCCTCTTCTTCTTTGTGTTCTGTAGTGGGGTATTTACATGCTTAGTCTCCATTTTTCTAGGATTCCTCTGACCTCTATGTACCAAGCCACCACTATCTTCATACTCTTCTTCCTTGTCATCTACCTCTATACGTTCTGTGGGCTTCGGAGATGGTATGTTTTCCACTGTATGCTTTCCCTTAGGTGGCCCTGGGAGCATGAACTCATCCTCCACATATTTTTTATTCTCAATCTTGGGCTTAAGCTGAAGGTATACAAGTTTCTTCACTTTCCCCAATTTCCAAGCTTACAGGATTCATGTTTGGAACATCTGAAATGAGTCTCTTAACATAGTAATCCTTTCCTGGATAGACATGTGTCTTCTTTAGAGTGTGGTAGTCACAGTCTACCTTGTCTATAATAAAATTCAAGTGGTGCCCATTAGTAAAATGGTGGAATGATTCCTAGAAGTAGCACACTATGAAGGCATATGAAAATTTTCACCATGGGCTCCATGTACCATCCTTCATAGCAAATCACACATTGTAGAAGTATTGGTACACCTTAAATTGTACTACCTTTCCCACAACTGATGGTAACTCCTTAAGAATGTGCCACTCCTCTTCAAATGTTGCGCAGAGCCTATCATACAACATCTCTTTGCTTTGTTTTAATGGCCCACCATCGACCCTTCACATAAATATTTTTAAACCTTTGTGCAAGGGATTTGTTATCAATCGAGATATTCCCAAATCTTTTCCTTTGGCCCATTGGACACTCCAATCTCCATAAATACTAAAGAAATCAAAACAACACAAAAATGATTTTTCACTGTGCACACTTCCTCGATAATGTTTTCTACAATGTATCATGTTACGTTGTAGATCACTCCCTACAACATTCTCCTCACAATATGCAGCCACATTGTATTCACTTGCGACCACCTCTCTTGGTCATTCAACTTTGTTACGAGATGTGTTGTTTCTTGAACCACTCGGTAATTCTTTAACTTTTCAATGTCCATCCCACACTAACCCTTTGTGTATCCTAACTCTTTCAATGTTTCTAAGATTTCTACTTTATCTGTTAGATCACTAGCAAGGTCTACCCTTGTGCCTTTTAATCATGTCTTTATTGCAATCAAGGTGACTATGATTCTGACCCTCCATCTGACAAAATAGAATAAGTCCTCATAGACTATCCTCATTAACCACTGATATAATGGTTCATACTTGCTAAAATAAGGGATCTCATACAATTGATAAACTCCAACCTACTTTAAAAATTTCTCCCCAGCATCATCATATATCGGTATATCCTCTTTTGTATGTTTGTTGACCTTCGTGCTCAACAACGCATCTAAATCCTTCTTATTATCTAATGTGTGGTGGTTGTAATCACTTATTTTACACTTACGGATGTGGGAATCCCATTCTTTCCCAATTATAACACCTTCTGGCTACTGCATCTCCAAAAAATTACTTTTGGGCATAACTTCAACTTCTGCCTCCACTTTCTTCTTTCCTTAAGCTCCTGCAAAAGAAACTTTCTTTGGTTCCATATGAAAATCTCACCTTTCTATCCTCTATAGTGCAAAAATGTGTCTCCTTCTTTCATGTATAGTGAGCAAGTCCAAACCCTATCTCAAATCCACATGTCCTAGTTGAAATCACTTGCCCTAGCTCTTTTCAGAACGCTTCGCTTCACTCAAACCCTTCACAAATGGGGACGTAATCTTCTTCTATGAATAAATCTACTCTCCATGTCTAGTTTTGCACTCTTCACACCTCAATAAATGTTTCCCATATCAGTTTACTTAGATAGTTCAAATTATTTTGATTACAATGGTAAAAATGAACTCACATCACATCCTTATATATATTTTCAAAAAAATGTGCATTTATCGCTCCTTCACCTACCGAAATTCTCATTAATTGACCATTTTCACAATTTTTGTGCGAGTACATCTTCACGCCATTGCTATAACATTCTAACATGCCTTCCTACCTTCTAGCTATAGAGTTTTCTTCAGCACACTTCTATTAGCCTAAGTACCTTGCCACTTCACCTTCTCCTGGTAGTCTCCACGACCACTACTTACCTCTCATTATTCTGTTCCTTCGTTTATCTCCATCTATGTTCCTTATTTGGAAGTAATCTTATTTCCACCAAATCTCCAAACTTGAATAGTGCCGACATAATTTTCCTTTATGTGTACCAAATTTTCAATATCCACCCCATGCAAATGGTATGTACGAAATTCTCTCATGTGCATAAAAATTATTCAAATGGTAATTAGCTTCCAATATGAAAACGTGCTTATTAAACAAAACACCAACTAAATTTACAAAGCATAGTGACAAAGAAGGAAATACATTAAATGAATACATAATTGAAAACCTAATCTAACTAGAAATACTTCCTTATTACAAACACCAAGAAGACTTATCTATAGTAGGGCTTCAACCTACTCCCGTTGAAGTAACCAGGTAATTGTATTCCATCAAGTGCCTCTAACTGAAAAGATCTTATTTCAAGTATGTAAGTGATAACATATGGTCCTAACCAATGTATTTTAAGTGTAACATTCCCATGTTAAGAATTTAGAAACAAGGGATTTTTTCTAATCACAATGTTCTCTCGTTTTAAATAAAACATCATTTAGAACACAAATTCCATGTCAATCAATCTCATAACAGATAACCATATGCAACTATAATGACTCACTAAGTTACCAATCTCTCATTCCATGACTTAGTTACCAACCGATCTCTCATATTCAACTTAAAGTATAGAATAATTTATGTATACTATGTATACTTGGTTTTCTTACCCTATTCCGGGTAATAAGTGATCTGTTTAAAGAACCTATCTAATATTTGTTACCAATATTCATCTACATCACGTTGCTTTAAAATAGGTGACATAAGACAACATAACCAACAACTTGCGATACTTTGGCCAAATATTTTCAACATATTGTTCTTGTTACTATCCCTAGACGACATAATCATCATTCTAGAATATGTCCTTCACCTCACTCATTTGTTATCTAGAATGGTCTTTACTAACTACCATCAGTCCACTTGCCCAAGGTTTGACCCTAGCTCAAGTTAGCAACATAATTTATTATAGGAAGATGCTCACGATGACTTATGGTATATGGGCATACTCGGTTGACCTAAGTCAACCGAATGTGCCAAGGTATCCTGAGTCATAGAAAGCTATTACCTATCCTAAACATGCTACTAACTTGACCTAGAGAGAAACTAAGTTCAAGTCCAGATGTGTGTAGATCTAGATGAATAAATACGGAAGGGTGTTGCCACATGTCAACTACAACACTGTATCCTTGAGAAGTCCTAGGGCTTCTCGAGTGTACAGTCCTACAATTGGCATGTGCCAACATCTCATGAGAACTAATTCATCAAGATGTACATACCCCCTTAGTGGTCATTAATTCATAATTAATATTGGATTAAGATTCAGATTGTAGCAACCATACCTAACCCTAATTCCAATCATTCATTAAGTTCTATATCCATAATTATTCTGATTTGATATTGAGAACTTCATTAACTCATGTTTGCATTAACATTTATTAACGTGGCATAACAAGTAGTTATCCCAAAAAATAGGACAACAAACATCAAACGTTTAATTCTTAATGCAACCTAGCTTTCCAAATCAAGTGTGTCATCCACCTAGATTCAGCTAGTGTTTACTTTATAAATGTAGTATAAAGATTAAAGGTCATAACCACTATTCCTTTTATCATTCTTTACTCATATAGTTTAATTGTATGTCCAAAGCATATTTTATTATTAAACCATAGTTGTGTAGTTAGAGAATGACATCTTTTACAATTTAACAAGTTTCATTATAATAAGGGGGAAATGTACTATCCCCTTTATCTAACTTATTAATTGATAAAATTAAAAGTACACAACCATATAAAGAATACCACCAAGATATCACTACTAACTCCATCATACAAGTACAAAATAATTCACACCACAAATTGGAGTCCAACTCAAAACCTTTCAATTCATGATGATAAATATACATTTACAAGACTATGCATTTTAGACATTTTGCATGTCAATCAGAATTAAGATCTTAAAATAACATCACTTTTCTTTTCCAATACAACTCAAGGATGAATTTTTTTCTTTACATAAGATCCAAAATTAAATAAGCCAATGCATCATAAAAAAATTTCCTTCTTTTATCACTTATGATGTCCATCTACAAAAATTGCTAAGACGAGTCGGTTGATGAACTGAGCATGATAAGCACTAAGCATTAAAGTGAAGTGCATTCCACTAATTGTTCCATTAAAAAACTCTACTTTAATGAAACAATTAATATATCATACAAATAAGCATAAGTAATATCAACCAAAAAAGAAGTACAATTAAAGATTTTGAATTCACTTTTAAGAAATGAGCATAATATGATCCATGCAACATCTGCATTATAACATAAAGTTTAATTGATCCTATCAATTACTTTTAAACAAACAACATGTCTTGTCATCCAATTGTTTCATAATTCTATAAGAATAGAAATACACATTTATCTTTACTAAGTAGCAAAAGAGTTATATACAACATAGCTCATATTAGGATGATTCATCCTACAACTTAAGCAAAGAAGAAGAATCAATACATACTATTCTCCATACATTAATCATCTTGAAAGATAGAAATAGGTTTATAACACACAAAACTGCCTCAGTTCAAAGATAACAATATAAGGATTCAACATTAAAGGAACAACATCTAACAAGAATCCCAAATCAATCCAAGTAGGGGTAGAGAGTCAAGACAGTCTACCTGCAAGTCTAAAAAACTTCCTCATGTTAGAAGATATAATTTTGAAACCAAACGTTCCACAACCCAAGCTAGACTCACACAAAATTAATCTCTTCTATGTCCATCCAAAAGAGAATTCATAAAAGGTAGGGTGTAAAAGAGTAAGCCTTCCAATACCAAATCCAACATAAGTATGACTTAGTCAGGCATGAAATTTGGTCAAAACAAGTTTACATTCTCTATTCAATAAAATCTGACTCAAGCTACTCTCCTTCTACACCATTACAACAAATGACTTGTACAAAGTAGACCAAACAATCCACAAAGAAATTTCCATCTCAGAAGAGAATCGAATATAGAGAAGTTCAATCAAATGAACTTATCCTTACAAAAGTAAAAGGATCTCAAATAGAAAAGGGTCCAAATCTATAATTCATTTCATTTATACTATCAAATGAATTCCCACTTCTATTTCAAACTTAGAAGTTCATTAGCTAGTTCCCAAGAGAGAACTCAAAACCAAACCAATAGTTTAAAGAAAGCACTCTTCTAGTTTCCCTTATAAATCATTACATCCTAGGTTTATCTATACCAATTCATTAGACACAAGTTCAAATTCAATTCCCAGAAAGGAATACCCAATACAATCCCAAAAATAGTATACTATCCCCAAGAGAACATATTCCTTTCTCTTTTAAAATACCCAGAGATTCATTCACTGAATCCAACAAGGAATAGAAAACCCAAAACAATAAGCTAAACAAGTTCAGAAGTACTCACAAACTCAAAGAACTGAAATCCCATTTACAAAGCTTCAACAACTCAATACAAAATAACAAGTAGTTCATGATCCAATTAAGAACAAATTTAAAGAACCAACCTGAACCAGAGGTAATATAACCTTCCATACAAGATTCTGTGCTCGAGAGTGTTCAAATTCTTCTTTCCATAAAACCCAAAAATCAATTAAAGGATCCAAAGAGAGTAAGAAGATCCAAAACACAAAAAGTCAAGCAAGGTCCCAACGTTACCTCAAGCTTGATCGAAATAGAATTCACAACAAAATACCTACACAACTCCATCTAAAAATATGTGACAGAGAAAGATGTTCATTTCAAACATTGATCACAAGAAGAGTATGCATACCGTATTTCCATAAGCCTAAAAATTGTTAACGACTATTCCAACAAACTCTATATCAAATCAAACCCACAACAAGGTACAATTCTAGTCCATTAATCCTTCAAACATAATAGTCAAGCCTTCAACAAGACACAGGTTTTCTCAGAGTAGAGGAGGGAAGAATATACTTCATATTTACATGCCCTAACAAGTTCAAAGAAGGTGGTACAGTTTCCAAAAAATAGAGGTACCACAACCATTCCAACAAGAGGCTACAAGGAGAAGATCTCAAAAGAGATTATCGAATCAACTTCAAACCAAATTTAATCTCTCAAACCTTTTTGAGTAGACAATCCATTAAACGGGTTCAAAGAATTTCAAATCCTTGAATACGAGTCAAACTCCAGCTCAGAATACAAGTACAGAATCAAACACATTGATTCGACTACAAGTTTAGAACACACAAGTATAGAATATGAGTACAGTGTCAAACACGAAGCTTTAAACAAAATTTCAGAACTACACAAGGCTCTAATACAGGCTCAAACAAACACAAGGCTCCAATACAAGCTCATAACAAAACTTGAAGTCCCCATACAAGTTCAAATGAAACACAAGGCTCCAATAAAGGTTTAGAACCACACAAAGCAATGAATGTTAGTTCAGAACAACACCATCCTCGAATACAAGTTTCAGAATGAAATACAAAGCTTCAATACAAGTTTCATATGCATGTCACCACTAAACTTACAGAGAAATTTTCCAAAAACTAACATTACTTTGCAATGGATTTACATCCCAAAAAATCACATAGAGATTCATAAAAACATGAAAGTAATTAACTAGAAAAATCATGCAAACATTTATCTCATGAGAGTAGAGTTGTTTTAATGAATCATTTAGAAGAAAGCAAGAAATCTTAATGGGTAGAGCCTATCATGCCTGATAGTGCCTTTGCCAATTTGAAGGAGACTTCCACCGAGCTTCCCACTCTTTTTCTTCTCCACAAAGATCAAACAACCAAAAAATTTTCTTCCAATGCCTCATATACATTCCTTTGATAAAAATAGACCAGAGAAACCAAAAATAGCCACAAAGTAGAAGTCAAACTACTGGTTCAAAGAACCAGATAGCTCCATGTAGAGAAAAATTTGCGAGACATGCAAGACTAAACAACCTCCCACAAATCCACCTCCCTTGTTTCCAAGACGGTTTGCACACAAAAACCAAGGTCCATTAATGCCATTACTCCCAAATCTCCTACTTATCTCTCCTTGCCACCACCTCCCAAAACTGGCAAATGCCATTTCCAATTTAACATGCATTTCCATATTTAGTGAAGCCTCCACGTATGCCTCCACTAAAGTTTACTAACCTTTTCCAAGACTGGTTGTACCTCCATACATTAAACCAAATCAAATCAATTAAATGCCATTGGAACCATCACCATAGTGCCATGCGACCCCTTAGGTTCCCTTTTAATAGTTTAGGATAGATTTCCCAAAACTTAGGTTAGTCTAACAATAATTTCCTTAGGTCTTAAAACATTGCCATAGGTAATTTCCACCTTAGGTTAGATTAAATTCACATCCATATAGTATTAGGCATTAGATTAATATAGCCTAACATTACTTTAGTAATCTCTCCCTTATTCATTTAGCACAAGAGCTTAGGTTAGGACGCCATCCAAACAAAATAGAATAAGAAGCTTAGGTTAGATTATAACCCAATTAAGTAGACATAGCTAGGAAGTAGGTGCTCTTACCTAGTTTAGGATACTGTTAGGATAATCCTTTAGTTTTAGGATTCTGATTCCCTTCATAGTCATGAAGTAGACTATATTTCATTTACACCATTAATGTCCTACAGAGATCAATCCCAAAGACCCAAGCACAAACATACAACCGAATGAAGGCACATTCACACAAGACCAAAGAATTTGTAAAATACAAAGGTTCAGTCTACTATGTCTCTCAAACTAATGAATGTCAATTTATCATTCAGTCCAGTAAGGAGATTTAAAACATTCCTTGGATCACTAAATTGATCCAAGGATGAGTCAGTAAAAGAGATAAGTTTGCAACTCTCAAAACCAGATTGCAACTCACCTACAAGAAGTGAAAAATGGATTCTTGCAAGCCATATCATTTCAATCAAATGAATCCAAGAGAAGAAATGATTTATCCATAACAAGCATGATTTTCAACAATCAAGGGAACACACCTCATTCAAGAAAATCACATGCCAATGCTTGTAATGAAAAGAGAAATATAACATGTTGTCCGAGGTGTCATTAAGTTTTCCTAGATGGCACGAAACTTAGAATCATAAAGATGCACCATCTATCCTATCTCAAGCTTTTTTTTCCCAATGTACCTATCATGCCATGCTTTCTACACGCCTTTTATTTCTCCTAACTCCAACATGCTATTTCTCATCACTCATCCAAATTTAATCAAATTTTCAATTCGTTCTTCTAATGTGTGTTCATCACCTAGACCTCCAACGCATGCAATACACAAAAAAAGGTAACATGAATTCCATAGGAAGAACTGCTTCTATGCAAAACACCAATCAAAAGGGTGTGGTCTTTTTAACCACTTGTATGTTGTTATATATGCCAAAATCATGGAATAAACTTTATCATCCCAATATTTTATTCCAACATCACAAATTGTTTTTAATGTCTAGCTCAAAATCTTGTTGAAATCCTTAGTAGCCCCATTTTCCTGAGGATGATATGGTGTAGTCTTATGGTGTACAATCATAACCTCATCTAATAATATCCTGATTGTCTCATTCAAAAAATGTGTGCCCCTATCACTTGTAAAAATCAACGGGCATCCATACCTTGTAATAATATTTTCCCATAGAAACCTGGTTGTTGTAGCTCTTTTACCGTATAATCCTTTTAGAGATGATGCTTATACCCACCTTGTTAGATAATATATGCAAGTGATGATATAGCGTGATCCATTCCTACATGCAGCTGGTGAAATAGAACCCAAAAAATATATATCCCATTTCTCAAATGGTTCTTCACCAGGAATACATCTTAAAGGCATTTCATCTCTTTGTCCTAGTTTTCCAAGGTGTTGACAGTGATCGCAGGCCTTGCAATATGCCTTACGGCTTCTTATACGGGGTCTCCCACCATAATCCAATAAGTATAATCTTATATGCAATGGCGTCACCTACATAGTTCCCACCTGCAATACCAACATGAGCCTCTTCCATGATATATGTGTGCTCATGTTCTAGTACACATCGGCACAATACTTCATCTCAGCCTAACTTGTACAGGTCACTATTAATCAATAGAAATGGTGCCACGTAAATTTCAAGTTGTTTTTTCTCTAAGGATTTCATTCCTTTTGGTGCCATACATGTACGTAAAAATACAACATTTTTTTCTAATTCCAATGGCACACATTATAACTTTGCATTGGGAATGGTATCTTCAATTTCCTATGTGTCTTCTCCTCGAATGTATTCTGGATAGATGGCCCATCTAGATTTACTTTTCCCTAGTTTTACAACAACTGTAAAATCAAATTCTTGGAATAGGAGTACCCATCAGCATATACAACCTTGTAAAATGGGCTTATTTACCAAGTACTTCAATGCCATGTGATCGGCATACAATTAAAATGGTTTTGCTAGCAGGTACTATCTAAATTTATGTAGCGCATAGATCATTGACAAAGCTTTGCACTTTGTAGTTGTATAATTCTGCTCTGCATGAGTCAAATTTCTATTAGCAAAATATATAGGATGATCTATAATACCTTCTCTAGACTAAGCAAACATCACATCAATGGCCATGTCGAAGCGTCCACATGTACATGAAATGGTTGGTCCCATGAGGGAAAATGTATAATAGGCATTGTAGTAAGTTTTTACTTTAATTCTGAATGTGTGCTTTCTGCTATTTCCCCCAGTAGAATGTCCCTTTTCCTATTAGTAACTCCTCCAAGGGTGCGGCAACCTTATCATACCCTTTAATAAATTTTCTATAATAACCCATGTGACCTAAGAATATGTGCACCTCACTTTGACTTGTAGGCTCTTCCAGGTCGATAATGACTATAACCTTAGTTGGATCAACCAACAAACCTTCCTTGCAGATGATGTTCCCTAACATTGTGCCAAATGGTGTAGAAAATATGGATTTCTTGATGTTCAAAGAGATGTTTAACTATCGACATCTTTCAAACATTAAGCGTAAATTTTCATAATGATCCTTAACAAGTCCATACACTATCCATTCATCTAAATAAACCTACAAGAAGTTATGAATAAAATCCTTGAATGCTTGAACAACTATGCACAAAAATACAATAGGTGCATTTTTCAAGCCAAAAGGCATCAGAGAATAGGAAATACTTCCCCATTCATTGTTAAAAGTAGTCTTTTCCTAATCCTCTTCTGTAATGCTAACATGATGATACCCAGAGAATCCATCTGTAAAGGAATAGATCTCGTGCCCTACAATGCCTTCTAATATTTCCTCTTGTGAATGATGTAGGGAAAGGATCAGTGACACATGCAACATTTATCTCCCTATAGTACAAACAAATCCTAATCTAACTATCTTTCTTTATACTTTGATCACCACTTGGCTAATCCATTTTGAATCATCCAGGGCGATGATTCCATACATCAACATTTTTTCAATTTCTTCCTTGACCTTTTCATACAAGTTGGGGTTCATCCTATAGGGTCTCTTCCTAACTAGGCATGCACCTTCCTTAAGATTTATCTTCATTTCTCCTAATGATTCATGCATGCCTTTTAGTTCATGGTATCCCCTAGGAAAGAAGTCCTAATAATCTCGTAGTAACTCAATGATTTTCGCCACTTCGAGAGTTAGACCAATAATCCTTGATTATGGCCTCCTTAGGCTCAAAGATCCGATCCAATATTCACTTTCATTGTTTTCATAGGTTCATGATAGGCGTGTGTGGTCTTATCTGCACTATCCAAAACCTCACACCTACATGTTGAATGGGTTACATCCCGATTTTCTACTTTTTCATCATCCACTCGGTAGACCATATTTGTTTTTACTTTCTCAAGGCAAGCACACTAAAGTAGTGTGGCATATGTCACTCTTTCTTTAGAAAAACATGCTCCTAAGTTGTTTCCATCAATAATTCTTGAATGAGTTCTTCCTCCTTTTCACTTTCTCCCATAGTTAACCACATTATAACCCTTAATACCTCTTCTACTAGAGGTTTAGTAGAGAAGTAGTCAAAAGTCTAGATCATTCCTTCAATCAAATCCTACCAGTTTCAAGTCTCTCTATGGAGTTCCACATATACATACCAAACACGCGTGTAACATTTTAAAGTGGAATAAAATTTGTGTACCTAGAGTGAGGGTGGTAAATCTTCTTGACACCCTATCCAGTCTCTCACACTACTAAACATGGTGCTGAATTGGTTGATTAGCATAATAAGTGCAGATTTGAGTAGGTGCATTACTCCCGAAAACCGATTAGAAAGAGAACTGCCGATTTCATTCCATCCTACAAGATTATCCTCAGAACCACCCACCAATGTGCTTCTTTCCCGCACAGGGTATATGTAAGTATATTCCATCTCTCTAACTGGTCTATCCACTATTTCTCGATGACATGCATAAATAATGTAAGATCTCCTTCTCCAATGTATCGAGGTACCAAGTAGTTACCTATTCTCATGAGACAATGAGGTATACTATTCCACACAAATGTGCTTCTTAATTTGTACCCTACCAAGTGCATAAGTACCATGATCCCAATTATCACAAGAAACACTTGTAGTCTCACTAATAGACTATGCATCTTCCCATTGAAGGATTCCTTCTTTAGATGGCTCGATAACTTTTGGGTCCCAGATGGCATGTACATAAATCCTATTCAAATCTTCCTCACTCAAAGGATCAACATAGGGTGTAGATTTCCCTTTGGTTAAAGGGATAATAACTTGTTCCTCCTTGTTCTCAAAACTGATATAACCCTTGTTGAACCAAAGATCAACATCATTTGCATAACACCAAGGGATCCCAAGTATAGGTAAAAATATTTTTTCTTCTCGCAAGTGCTAAAACCTTAAAATCCCCTATGAACTTGGCCCTTGTATAGTAATGGATGCATGTTTTCAAACTCCAATAGGGGTGGCCTTGGTTTGATTAGCCATAAAAACACATTAGAAGATGACTGTAATAGGGGTCTCCCCATTTGCACCCATGCATGTAAAGTAATTACGTTGAATTCCCCACCTATATCAATCAATATATTACTCAAAAGCCATCCATCTACAATAACATTCAAAGTGATTTCCTTGTCATAGTCTAAGCTATGGGGGAAGATTTACATGGATCTATTGTCACTCAATATTGCACATAGAGTTTCCTTTAGCCAATTCCATAACAATGGAATGATATTCTCCTAGCACAACATTTTACACACCTCCTTTAAGTCATCAATATTAGATTGACTGTCTCTGCAACTTTTTTCTCCATATTTTGTGATTTCTCCTTTAAACACTATCTTTCACCCTGAAGATTTATGAGTGACTCCATGGTTTCTTGATGGATTTTCTTCGATGGATAGGATTTGGGTACCGTGCATGTAGAACCTCTTCTTTAGTGATGGTAGGATTTGATTTAACACTTCTTTGGGGAAAATTGCTTTAGCGTGGGTAGTGATCTTTACAGAAATACCTCGATTATGGTTCTAACTTGGGCATCCACCGATTATCCATAGTGCACTATATCATAACCATCCCTTTGCCTTTTTTTTTTTTAATGTTTCTTACTAAGGATTTTATATAAGTTTGAGCATTCCTCATAACTATGATTCTTTCCACAAAAATAACAAGTAATACTCGAGGACATTTACACATGTAGTGGTCAGTTGATCCACATGTAAAGCATGTTCCATGAGGAAACTCACCTCATCCACCACCATGGCCCCATCCTCTAAATCCACCATGGTATCCTTGACCTCTACCACAACCTCCTTTATAGCGTCCCTCATTCTCGATCATAGCTCACTTGATTTTGATCCCGATCTTGGTGCTCATTCTTGCCTTTAGAGTTATCTAATACTCCTATCTGTCACACACCAATATCTATAGCATCATGGATCTGACCAATCAATCTATAGTCCTCTATATCATGAGTCGTGGACCTACAAATTTTACAATAGCAAGATATGTTCTTCCTTATTGCGTGTTGTAATAATGGGAAGTGGCTAGCATCATGGTTCAAATGACATATCTCACAAGATACGAATAATAAATGTATAGATCTGCATTGACAACTATCCTTGGTGTTCCCTTCTACTTCATAATTTGTACACCAAATCTCCATGCACGTCTCATGTGTTGAATTTTCTGATAGTTTCTCCAACTTCTTCGCCATGGATGCAATATGTAGCTTCAAGAATGGATTGACCCAGTGTTTAAACTTCATTTTGCCTTAGCACGTAAAGCTTCTTCAAGTGCTTCATGCGAAAAGTGTATATCTTATGTGATAAATCCCTTCTAAAAGGTGTGATCACACCTACAATGAACCATTACACATGCTGGTTTACGTGAATATCATAAGAAAGATTAGATAAAAGTGTTTTGAAATGGGCATCATACTCCCTGAAACTCTTAATAGTGCCTTACTCAATATCCTTGAGTGTGCTTATACTCTTCTTCTTGAACTCAGGGATGTGAAACTCTTTAAGGAAAACATCTTTTAATGTTGCTTAGTCTACGTAAGTCTGATCAGTGGTCAAACTTTCATGTACCAAATTTTTACGCGTCCTTGTAACGTAGTGGAAAATTGACTTTCCATGTGCTCGAGAAGCTATTATCCCTTTACATGCCACAATATTTCACACATGTGCACATGTTCAATAACATATTCTATTCCTCTTAACTCTGGAAGACAAAGATACATCTCCATGTAAATATTCTAAGGTTGGTGCCGACCTTGCCCACTTGATCCAAGAACTCTTGTGTTTCCACTACCTCCAGAACCACCATATTCACTTGAACTAGAACCACCTACACCACTTGATCCTACAACTATAGATGGAAGTGGACCGAAAGATGTACTTACTCGTATCCCAACAACAAGTACTAAATCGAACCCCTACAGTTTGTGAAGTGTTATCATTCCTAGAAGTGAGTCCAAATTTTGTGCACTCACATATTATGCAAATGATGCTCTTGGAAAGTTACCTCTAAAAAACAACAAAGACATCTACCCTGCCATTGATGTACTTTCTATGTGACTTACTCCTACTCTCCAACTGTCTAAATTAGCTTGCTGACTACTTGTTGTACTAGATAATGGAAAACCAAGCACAAGGGCTACTTTTCTAGGTAGATTTAGATGCACACCTATAGCCAAGGTTTTCTACTCTTGGTGCACTTCCATGTAAGGTTGAGAGAGGTTCACTATCATTCTTTCCCAAATGGGGAGTTCTTGATGATCTGGCTCCACGCCTTGTGATGAGCTCCAAATCCTTTACAAGCCATCTCTCTCCTCAACACCATTCTCTCTACAACATCCTATTGCTTCTCTATCTCCCTCTCATGTGCGTCATTATACTTAAGTTTCCTTTCTTATCTCCACATTTCTACTGCTAAGTCTTCCATATTTCACCAAACCTACTCTTGCCCCCACACGTGGTGGGGTTTAACTAAACATCGGTTTAATTTCCAATTTTAGGGTCACCATAAAGATTTTGATCGCAAAGTGGAATGCATTGCAACTAAGTCCCCTCGGGATACCATAAAAATGGGATTTCTCTACCTCTTGGCAAGAATAATCGGAAATTGAGTACTCTAGAATATAAATGTTCGTAACACCATGAAACCAAGTATCCACAAAATGTGTCCAAATCAGATCAAGATCATAAAGAGTTTGAAATTAGTCCTAAGTCAAGAGAAGTTCACGATACCTCCAATTCCTTTTAGAAATATAAGAAACCATCCACTTGTAAAATTCTATAGGAAAAATAGTGAAGAATCTCTCATACAAACTATGATACAGATTTTGTTTCACCCATGCACATGTGTTAAACTCAATTCCATTGTTAAACCTCAATGTGTATTCTTTTTCTAGATATTTTATCCACTCAACACTTGCTAGGGTCAACCAACATGTCTTCATCATGAGCCATCCTAAAAAACAACTAAAAAAGAGGTCCCAGAAATGGAACAAATGATGGAGCCTAGAATTTACTAGAATAACAAAGGCACGCTGGAACATCACTTAGCCTAAACTGAGTGTTCACTTGAAGTGCGCAAAGGTACCAGGCCCTCTTTAGGGTTGCTTATGCAGGAATGTTAGAAATATGAAGAGTTAATACATTCAGATCCATAAATATTATAAACATTCTATAGAGCATATTCCAGATCTAGATCTAAGGAGTGATGGATTTAAGTAATAGCCATATGAATTCTACAACTAATATCTAGATATATTCATGTTTAACACCTTGAATTAGTCAATACTCTCCATTATATAAAACACAATAAGTACAGAGAGAATCTTCTTATAATATTCAATATCAAAACTTATGTGCACATTAGGTCTAGAAGCATAACTTCACAATAGATCGACACAATCATTTCTATACTACACAAATCACTACATATTTATAAGGGTGGGGACTTTCCCTTCACCACTTACATAATTCCCAAAATAGGTCACATGCTTAAAATAACCATGTGCCTTTACAATAATAGACACACATGTAAGTGTGCTAATAATAGATCTCTTCTGGTTAACTAGCAGTAATAATTATATTATTAACTCAAACCCATGTAAAGTGCTTAGTAGACACTCTTCTAAAAATAGCCCTTCCATGTCACATAAGTCTTTATCCATTTTGTGTGCTTTGCATGCTATCTCAAAAATAACCCATACACCTAATAAGGGCTAAGTCTCGATCATTCCGTGTCCTTTGCACATGTTTCCTTCCCTATCCTTCCCCACCTTTAAATTTTCCTTGTTCCAATGCATGACCTTTTGTGTGCCTTCTTCTAAGTATCATACTTTGTCTACTCAACAAATCACCCACAATTATTCTTGCTTTGTAGACACCAAATTTGGGTAACACTTCCCCTTCACCCCACATGTATATTAATTTAATTACCCATAATTAAATTAATACCCATGCTCACAATATTCATTATTTAATTACCTTAATTAAACTAATTTCCACCTCACCCCACCACCTCACCTAGACACCTCATCACAAACCTATTCTTAGCATGTTTCCCTTTTACTAGGACTCAATATCCACTCACCATAACTAACTAAGACTTAGTCCTACCTACCTTAATTAACTAATACTTAGTTAAACCCTAAAATCACATGCCTATTCTTCCTCTAACCAAATTCCCACTTATCTAAGTGAAACATTCCATTTTGATCCAAGAGAATAGACAGATCTAGCCAAAAAGATTGCCAAGATTTGTCATTTTTAGTAAACCTAGGATTTCCTGCCTTAACCGATGTTGGTCAACCCTAAATCAAGTTGGTCACCCTAAATCGTCGTCAGTTACCATATATTCATTTTGGTAACCTTGTTTAAGAGGTTGGAAGAATTATTCAAGTCTTGGAAAAGAGATATCTGAATACAAGCATCCACTAGAGCACTCACACATCCGAAACCCCGAACCAAGAACTCAAGAATTGATCCGAAAGGAAAGCATTCACGAAAACATTTTGGGAAGAATAGTTGCAATCTTATTGACAACCGGTTACACAGATCAACCATCACCTCCATCCAATAACCATGTCTGTAAAACTAGTAGTACCTTTAGATCTACACCTTCCCATATTTATTTAGATTAGTTTCTTCATATTTGTTTGAGGGTTTTAGTCTCCCTTACATCCCATCATCTCTCACCCTACTGTAAATCTCTCCACCTAGTAACCTACAACATTTTAACCCCCCATACCGACTCTAGACACCTCTCGATTATTCCCAACACTGACATCTACCTCCCCATTACCTGTTCATTCTCTGGGCAATCTCAGAGAATCACCAAAACCCACCTTCACTAAGTTTCCATTAACTTGACCACTGAACATCAGCTTAACCCAAACTATCATTGGTCTCCCCTCAACCGGCATTGGTCATACCATACCAACGTTAGTATATGTGTTTATAAAACCTTCCTATAACATCAACCTCATACCTTTCACCCAAACAACCCAAATCACCTAAAGCTTGACCTTGACCTATCCCCACCACTTTATTTACCTATCTGACTTCCAGATCTGATCATAACATATCCTGTTAGATTAGATTTTTTTATCATTGTACGTGAATGTGTAACATTCCCATATTAAGACTTTAGAAACAAGGAATTTTTTTTTGGATGAGTAATGTTCTCTGTTCTAAATACTTAATTCAAGACACACATTTCATGACAATCATTCTTATGACAGATAACCATATGAAGTTGTTATGACTTGGTGTACAACCGATCTATTCATTCCATGACTCGGTTAACTACCGATCCATTCATGTGTAACATTGAGTTTGGAGTATTCTACTAAATACTTCATATTCTTGGTTCTCTCACCCTATTATGGGTTCTGATTAATCTATCCAAGGAACCTAACTGAATAATTGTTACCAATATTCATCAGCATCACAAACCTTAGACTAGTGAAATAGTACAACACAATCAGCAGCTTGTGATAATTTGGCCAAAGATTTATAACATACTGTTCGTATTACTTATTCCTTGATGGCACACTCATCAATCTAGAATATGTCCTTCACCCCACTCCATTGTTATCTCAAATGTATTACACTTCCTCCTGTCAGTCCCCTTTCCCAAGGTTTAACTCTAGCTCAAGTTAACAACATAGGTCATGATATGACAATGCTCTTGGAAACTTAGGGTAAATTGGCATACTGGGTCAACCTAGGTTAACCCCGTGTGCCAAGGTACCCTGAGTCCTAAAGGGATACTTCATATCTTGATTATGGTACTAACCAGTCCTGGAGAGGAATCTTGAACAAGTTCAAAAGTGTGTAGATCTCAATGATCAATGTAGAAGGGTGTTGTCATGTCATCTACACTGTTGTATCCTTGAGAAGATCATAATCTTATCAAAGGTACAACCTTGTAGTTGACGTGTGTCAACATCCTATGGCACAGCCTCATAAAGATGTACATACCTCCAAGGGTTTACTTACGTTAAGTTAAATTTTGTTTTAAAGACTACCTAAATCGGCAGCCCACCAAACTTCAAGTCCAACATTCCTTTAAGTACCCTTCTTAAAGTTGAGATTCATTTGATTCAAGAACTTAATTAACTTAGGATTGCTTCCTGAATTGATAGTTTTTACCTATCACCTCATTACCCAAGAGCAAGATAGCAACAACTTATATTCCCTTAAATTAAATAACTTAACCATTTAAGGAAGTGTAACAACCCATTAGGCTAAAACATATCAGACTTATTGTAATTAAGTCTTAATGATTCACAATCATATCTTCTTCTTTTTTTTATTTAGTGCCTTACTAGAGAGGAAGGGTCTTCCTCTTCATAGTTTCATTTTTAGGGCTTGCCACACCCTACCATGTCATTTAAAGTTACAATAATCTTTATTATAGTTTTATTTCACCTCACAAGGTATAATGAAAAACTTAGATAAGAATGTAGTATTCAACCACCTATTTAATTTCAATTTTTCCTTAGGGAATTTATCTAAGTTCCCTTTTAAATCACTCTTTAATAATACACATCCAATCATATAGATAACAAGAAGATTATACTCAACAAGATAATTTACACAATCTATATAAGTAAATTCTCACTCTTCAATTCATTTCCAAACTTATACAATTACAACTTATGCTTTTTAGGCATGCTTTAAGACATCAACCTTCCTTCAAAAGAGACAAACTTTTCTTTTTACAATACAATTCAGAAATCAACTCAGAATTCTTCACTAGAATCAACTTAGAGCAGTCAATGCATCATTTAAGTTTTTGCCTTCTTTTACCACTTACGAAGTCCATCTACAAAAATTGCTAGCACAGGTCAGTTCAATGAACTGAGCATGATAAGCACTAATCCTTAAAACAAGTGCATTCCAATAATTGTTTCAATAAAACAACCCTGTTATAATGAAAACAATTACTTCATACTCTCTAAGCTTTAAGTAATATCAATATAAGAAGACTCATAGCACACTTTGTTTAAACAAAGTGGACCGGATATATTTTATATTACTTTCCTAAAAATTTTAATTGATTCCAACAATTGCATTCATGATCAATAACATAATATAACACTAATATTTTTCTTCCTAACAATTATAACACCACTCACATCATAACCTAAGTTACATAAGTAATTTCAACATAATCTTTTTCGGATGATTCATCTCACTTTTATGTAAGGAAGGAAGAAACATTCCATTTACCAAGTACTTATCCATCCGAAAAGTTGAAATAGTTTATATCATGATTTAAACATATTCTTAAAATATCTTCTATTTAAAAACTAAACCATTTAAGGTATTCATCCAAAACAGGATCATACAAAAGAAATTCAAACAGAAGTGATGGATTAACTGCCACCTTCAATTTCTTCTGCCAACCTATCTTCTACCTTAGTCTTCTTAATTTTCAATCAATGAAAATTATACAAGACAAATAAACACTGATTTCCTTTTTACAATAAGAATAACAATCAGGAGGTTTAAAACAAAGACCTTATCCCAGCTATACGATGAAGGAGTCTTACCAGATTAGGTTCCCCATCCCAATTATTTCTTTCAACTACTAAGACAGTTTTGCCTTCTCATAACCATTCTGTTTGAGTTCATTACAAGTTCTAAGGAATGAGCACAATAACCAATCAAGGAAAAGAGTATTAAAATAATAGACTTCCCTTTTAAACCCTTTTACTTCTTCACCTTTTATCTCTAAGAGAACTTTGATGATCTAAACACTATTGCAATCAAGTTTAGAATGAAATCAAGCTTCTAAGACATAATAAACATTCATTAGACCAACCAGGAATGAGAAGCTGAGTAGTTCTAGCACTTAAGTTCACCCAATAGTTTGGGCAAGGTAGAGCCATCTCATTGGTTTACCATTACATCCCTACAGGATCTACAAACTGTGCATCAAATAAAAGTCAAGATCAATATTTAACATAAATTGTTACAAACCGATCAAGACTCATAATATAATCCCGATCCAAATGAAATAGAATACATTTCCTCAAACACTCGAACCATTTGAGTTTAAAATCAAGTTAGGGTAACTTCATGTTTCCCTTAATGAAAAAGTAATCAGAGACTGAATTAGTTGAACCGATACATCGTTCGGTTGCTATTTTAGTATGAAACACTAAATCCAAATTGAATATACAATATTGATTTACTATATTCGAATCATAATTTCAAAAATACCCAAAAGCCATAATATTCAAACCATTGTAATGAATTTCACATTAACAATCCAGAATAAAAATAGGTCTTCCATTTGCATCCAAAACAATTCAACCCTATTTCTAACTTCAAACAAAATGTATTGAATTGGACATCGTTAAAACTTGTCAACTTTAAAGTCGGGTTTGAAAGAGTTTCCACCACCGTTAACATGGTCATAAGAACTAGATTTCACAAACCATGTCAAAAGTCTACAAGTTACAGTCTTGTTTGCCCAAAATAATAGACACAATTTTCTTTTAATACTTTTTTCCAAAACAACCAAGATTTCATAGGTAGAACACAAACTCATCCATATACTATTCCTCCTGTGCATGCCAATATTACTATCATTCAAGGTTTCACACAAGAATAAAGCAACTAACTATATATGATTTATTCACAGTGCCTGTGAACTTAAACATAGTCAATCCCCTTTCACAAGAGAAGTGTAAACTAAGCCATATATAAATTTTCCAAAATACGCAACTTTATAACAGTCAAAGTTTCACAGGGTGATACCAAACAAACCTTCCACGAGTTATTCACAGACCAAATAACCATGAGATAAAATGTGAATATCATAAGCAAGTAAACATAAAAACAACATTGTTCCATCCACCAAAACAAGTTTTTAACTAATGAGATTCAACCCAGTTTAAGTGTTTCCAGAGGTTAAAAATCACAACAGTTCGCAACTCCAAACTTAACGAGTACAGATTGGATCTATTGCAACAATAAAGACTTCTAAAGAAGTCGAAATCAATAAACAATTTCAACCACTGAGAGCCCTTTACAGTTACTAGTATTACTCATATGTTCACAAATCCATTGCGAAAGAAAAATAATGCAAACAAGTTCTAAAAGAATCAAGCAAACTCCCGATTCAACCTAGAAACACAAGTTTTCACAAAACCCATAGAATCATTTTTTTTACCAGACAAGCATAAATACACAAAGCTCATCAGAATAGAGTTCTTTTAATAAAACACTTAGAGGAAAGCAAATATTTTAACAGTTAGGGCCTATCATGCCTGATAGTGTCAGCTTGTAAAATCGAAGAAGACCTCTGGTTGAGCCCACTCTTTCTCTTCTTCTCCATGAAAGGTCAAACAACAAAATACTACTTCCACCATGCCTCATATATTCTCCATGAAACAGAAATAGATTTGAAACCCTCAAAATAGCCATGCAATGAAGTATAAACTACTAGTTCGAAAGACCAGTGTGCATAGAGAGAAAAAATGGAGTGCATGAAAAATGAAACAACCAAACAAAAATCCACTTGCATGCCTCCCTAAGCAATCCAGGCTCATGAAACCATGCACATTAATTGCATTAATTCCATATCTCCCACCCAATCTTCCTTGCCACCACCCGCCAAATCTGGCAAGTTCTAAATCAAAATAAACAAGTGTTTCCATTTCTAGAGGTACTGCCACCTAGGCCTCTGCTAGCCAAATTAACCTCTCGCCAAAGTTGGTAGTACCCAATGTCCTTACAACCTTATCACCATCTTAAATTCCATAGAAACCACCACCCAACACTTGCGACCCTTAGGTTCCCATTCATAGCAATTAGTTTAGGATAGGTTAATGACTTAGGTTAGATCTTAGGTAATTTAAATTTAACACCTTAGGATATAACACTAGTCACTTACCTTAGCAATAGGTTAGATAAACCCTTAGGTAATATCCAAAAATACATAGTTTAGGAACTAGGTTAGATTGAAATCACATTTCAACAAATCAATCATACTAAGATGTTTTAGGATGGATTCTGAATTTGCATTAAGTATAAAATCTTAGATAGGAAAACTCACATATCTTACCTAGCTTAAGGTCTAGGTTCTCTCCAATGCCATAAATGGCTGAAAACCAAATTGTGATTGTAATGACCTACCAAGGTCAATTTCTAGAATCCAACGAAACTTTCCACATAACGAAAATATTCTCATATGAAGGAGAATTAAGTATTCTAAGTTCAGTCCAGAACTAATAATTCATAGAATGCCAATTCATGGTTATTCATCCTGAATATATTTAAATCATTCCTTGAATCACTTGTAATTGATCCAAGGATGATTCATAGAGATAGATAAGCTTACAATCATCCTAAAATCAGATTGCACTCATCCACAAGAAAAGAAAGAAAATGAATCCAGACATATTCCAATTCAATTAAAGATCTCAAGAGCAGAAAAGACATAACCATATCAAGCAGGATTTCCCAAAATCAAAAGGACATATCCTCATAAGGAAAATCACATAACAACACTTGAATACAAAGGAGGAAAATAACAACAATTAAGGGTGTTACAGAATGAGATACATAAATCATATCAACTACATGAGGACATTATTGGTTCATACTTCTTACATTAATTTTTTTAAACAAAGTGGATTGATACCCCTCTAGGAATGTAACATTCCCATTTTAAGAATTTAGAAACAAGGGAATTTTTTTTTACATAATGTTATCTATTATAAATAATCATAATTTAGAACACACATTCCATGCCAATCAATCTCATAATAGATAACCATATGCAGCTGTAAATGACTCGGTGAAATACCAATCTCTCATTTCATGACTCGGTTACTAAGCCGATCTCTCATGTTAACTTAAGTATTGATTAATATGGGTATACTATGTATACTTGGTTCCCTTACCCTGTTCTGGGTATTGAATGTTCTGTTTAAGAAATCTATCTAAATATTTGTTACCATATACATCTGAAATAACATTTCTCAAACTAGGTGACACATGACAACACAACCAGGAGCTTGCGATACTTTGGCCAAATATTTCCAACATACTATTTATGTTACTATTCCAAGAAGGCATACTCGTTTAATTGAAATACATCCTTCACCCCACTCATCTGTTATCTAAAATGGTCTTTACTAACTTCTGTCAGTCCACTTGTCCAAGGTTTGACCATAACCCAAGGTATTGATATAATTTGGTATAGGGAACCACTCACGATGACCTAGGGTATATGGGAATACTCATTTGACCTAATTCAATTGAATGTGGGAAGTTACCCTAAGTCATTGAGAGTCACTTCCTATGCTAAATCATATCCTTAGCCTAATCTAGAAATAAACTAAGTTCAAGTCCAATTTTGAGTGGATATAGATGGACCAATACTAAATGGTGTTATAACATGTCAACTACACCACTGTATCCTCATGAAGACCCAACCTAAGTCATTGAGAGTCACTTCCTATGCAAAATCATATCCTTAGCCTAATCTAGAGATAAACTAAGTTCAAGTCCAGGTTTGAGTAGATATAGATGGACCAATGCTGAAGGGTGTTACAACATGTCAGCTACACCATCAGTATCCTCATGAAGACCCAAGTCTTCATGAAGGTATTAGATTCTACGCTTGGCATGTGCCAACATCCAATAAAACTACTTCATCATGATTTACACACATTAAGAGGTCATTCCCACTTAATTAGCTTTGGATTAAGGTTCAAAACACAACAACCTTACATAATCCTAATCCCAACAATCCTTAAGTTTTCAATCCTTATTTTATTTGATTAGATAATATGTAACCTCATAACCTATGATTGATTTTAAGTTCATTAACATTTTTCTAAATGTGCAATTAATCGAGAATAGAAACAACATCTATCATAAGATTTATTTAATGTGTCTCAACCATTCAAGGAAAATATAAGAACCAAAACTGGTTCTATTATGAGAGACTTCATAAATATGAAGTCTAAATGGTTATCAAACTCATATACCATTCATTTATTTTGCATCCTTTTGATAGGAGGAGAACCTTCCTCATTATGGTTAAGTATTAGGATTTATCATACCCTTATCCAATACACACATCCTGATATTTAAACTATATGTTCATAACATCATAATATACCATACAAGATTAGGTAAAGAACATCAATACATGTAACTTAGTAAGTTGCATTCAAGTAAGGGAAATTGTACTAATTCCCATTTATCCAACCTATTCAATAACAACAGAAATAAGGATCCAAATAGGTATGAATGTCAACATCAAAGATAGGATTAAAAATTTCCTTCATATTATGAACAAGAGAATTTGACATAATCAATTAAGTAACTTCATTCTTTACAATTCATCATGATAAGTACACATTTTACAAGACTATGCATTACTAACATATTTCACGTCAACAACATCAAGATCATTAAAGAATACAAATTTCCTTCCTTCAATACATATCAATAGTAAATCAAAATTCTCTTTAAATGGTCCAGAATTTTAAGAAACCAATACATCATAAAAGCTATTGCCTTCCTTTATCACTTACGAAGACTATCTACAAAAATTGCTAGTATGGGTCGATGTATTGAACTAAGCATGATAAGCACTAAGCATTAAAATTATTTGCTTCCAAATAGCTATTTCATTAAATCAACTCTACTTTAATGAAACAATGATGTCAAGTAGACAAATAAATCATAAGTTGTATCAAACATAAAAGAATAACAATTAAACAATCTGAATAATACTTAAGGTAAGATCATGATGAAATCAGCATTCTCCAAATATGTTAGATAAATAAAGTTCCATCCAAAACACTTATCCATATAAAATAAAAATACCTTCTAATTATTTCCTTCACAATTCATCTAAATTTGAAATACAAAAATTAACTTCACTATATAACCAAAATAGAGTTACCTTCAGAAGTAGGAACCTTCTAACTTAGTTTACAGAATTTCATTAAAATACAAATACACAAGGGCATTAAAGAGAGTAATGCAACTGATCCAATTAAATCCTATGAAAAAATTTACCAAAAGAAGAAGAATGACTGTGATAAATGTAACACCTTTGAAAAACTATTATATTTCTCTTTTGCATTGCAAGCGTTGGCATGTGATTTTATTAAATGAGGTGTGTTTCCTTGATTTTCAAATATCATGCTTGTTATGGATAAATCATTTCTTCTCTTGGATTCATTAGACTAAAATGATATGGCTTGCAAGAATCCATTTTCACTATTGATAGGTGAGTTGCAATCTGGTTTTGAGGATTACAAACTTATCTCTTTTAACTGACTCATCCTTGGATCAATTCCAGTGATCCAAGGAATGTTTTAAATCTCCTCACCAGACTGAATGGTAAACTAACATTCATAGGTTGAGAGACGTAGCAGACTGAACTTTTGTATGTTACAAATTCTTTGGTCTTGTAAGATCATGCCTGCATTTAGTTGTATGTTTGTGCTTGGATCTTTGGGATTGATCTCTTCAGGACATTTAACAGCATAAACGAAACGAATCCTGCTTAAAAATATGAAGGGAATCTAAATCCTAAACCTAAGGGATTATCCTAATGGTATTCTAAACTAAGGTAAATGCACCTAATTCCTAGCTATGTCTACTTATTCAGGTGACAATCTAACCTAAGCTTCATATTCTATTTTGTTGGGATGGTGTCCTAACCTAAGTTGTGCTAAATGGAATAAGGGAGAAATAACTAAGGTAATGCTAGGCTATTTTTAACCTAATACCTAATACTATTTGGTTGTGAATTTGATCTAACCTAAGGTGGCAATTACTTATGAAAATATTTTGACTAAACCTAAGGTTATAACCTAAGTTATGGAAATCTATCCTAAACTATTGAAAGGGAACCTAGGGTCACATGGCATTTTGGCAATGGTTCCAAAGGCATTTATTTGATTTGATTTGTTTGAATAAATGGGAAGTACTGCTAGTTTTGGAAAAGGAAAGTAAACTTGGTGGAAGCATATGTGGAGTCTTCACTAAAGTTGGAAATGCATGTTGAAGTGGAAATAGCATTCACCAATTTTAGGAGGTGGTGGCAAGGAGAGATAGGTGGGAGATTGGGAGTAATTACATTAATGAACCTCAAATTTTGTGTGCAAACCGTCTTGGAAACAATGAGGGTGGATTTGTTGGAGGTTGTTTGGTCTTGCATGCCTTGCGATTTTTTCTCTGCATGGAGCTATCTAGTTCTTCAAACCAGCAGTTCAAATTTTACTTTGTGGCTATTTTTGGTTTCTCTGGTCTATTTTTGATCCAAGGAAAGTATATGAGGCATTGGAGAAAAATATGTTTGGTTGTTGATCTTTCATGGAGGAGAAAAAGAGTTGGTAGCTCGGCTAGAAGTCTCCTTCGAATTAGCAAAAGAACTATTAGGCATGATAGGCTCTACCCATTAAGATTTCTTGATTTCTTCTAAATGTTTCATTAAAACAATTATGCTCTCATGAGATAAATGTTTGCATGTTTTGTCTGGTTATTTACTTTCTTGGTTGTATGAATCCCTATAATTTTTGGATATGAATCCATTACATGATAATGATAGTCTTTGGATGTTCTCTCTCTGCACAAGTTCAATGGTGATATGCATGTGGAACTCGTATTTGAGGCTTGTGTGTTCTAAACTTGTAGTCGAAGCTTTGTGTTTTGTTTTGAACTTGTATTTGAGGCTTGTGTTTTTGAACTTGTATTCGAATCTTTGTGTGGTTTGAACTCATATTCGGACTACTCTGCTTGAAAAGAGCTTGATTAAATGGCTTTGATTGGAGTCTCTTTTGGATTCTTCACCGGACACATCTTGAGTTGGAAAGATTGTGGTACTTCTATCCCAGACTGTACCATTTTCTTTGAACATGTAATGGCATGTAAACATGGGAGGATATTCTACTCTCCTCTGCTCTAGGTAACCCATGTCTTGTTTGAAGTCTTTGACTATTTTTTTGAAGGATGTTGGACCTTTTATGGAACTGTATCTTGTTGTGGGGTTATGGAACCTCTGGTTCGATATTGTATTGTTACTTACTCATTGGTATGAATTAGAGCTCATTGAAATAGTTGATAATGGGTTTTGAAGTTTATGGAAATGTTGTGTTCATACTTCTTCTTGTGTTATTTGATTGGAACAATTACCTTCTCTGTCTCAATCTTTATGTACTAGATGGAGTTGTGAAAGTCATTTTGTTGTGATTTCTGTTTCAGTCAAGTTCGAGGGTAATGTTGAGACCTTGCTTGACTTAAACGTGTGTTGGGTTTTTGTACTCTCTTTCTGATCCTTTTTAATTGATTTCTAGGTTTTTAAAAAGAGAGAAGAGTTGAATACTCTCGTAAACTGAATCTTGTTTGGAAGGATTTAGTACCTCTAGTTCGGGATTGTTTTGTATAATTTTTTCTTCTTTATGATCACAAACTATATGTTCTTTTGTATGGAGCTGTGTAAGTCCTTGTTGGGATTTTAGTTACTATTGAGTTTGTGAGTATTATAGAAACCTTTCTTAGCTTAATACTGGTGTTGGGTTTTAGTATTCTCTTTTAGATTCATTTGAATGAATTTCTGGGTCTTTAAAAGGAGAAAGGAATAGATTTCTCTTGTGGACTGTATTTTGTTTTGTCTAGATTTTGTACTTCTGTCTTGGGACTGTACTATATACTTCTCTCTGTGGAATGAATTTGAACTTGTGTTAAACAATGTGGAATAGATGAACCAGGTTAGTGTTGATATTTTTGTTCGATAAAGTTTGAATTCATAAGGGAAACTAGAAGTGTTGCTTTCTATAAACTATGTTTGATTTTGTATTTTCTTTTGGGAACTAGTGAAATAAATTTTGAGTTTGAAATGGAAATTGGAATTCATTTGATAATACTAAGGTGAATGAATTCTTGATCGGACCTTTCCTATTGAGTTCCTTTAACTATGGAAAGTTCATGGAAATAGTTGTATGTTTAGGTAACTTTGGGACTGTCATTCTTAAGTACTGGATTAACCCAATCATTCCCATTGATCTTCTTGATCTTATTTATTTTGTATTAAGTCAATTGATGTATTGATTTGGAAAGTGAACAGTTGAGTCTGTCATATAGAAGGGAAAACATAATCATGTTTGACCAATTTCTTTGTTTGACTGAGTCATGCTCCATTTGGATTTTTATTGGAAGGACTCCTCTTTTTGCACTCTATCATGTTATGAATCTTCCTTGGATGGACACGAGAAGAGACTATCCTTGTGTGAGTCTTGCTTTGATTTTTGGAATGTATGGTTTCAGATCTTTGAATGTTATCTTCTATAATGTAGAATTTAGTTAAGGCTTGCAAGTTGAATGTTTTGATTCTCTATCCCTTCTCGATTGATTTGGGATTCTTGTATTTGATGTTGTCTCTTAAATGGTGAATCCTTTTATTGGTTTCCTTGATTGATGCAGCTATGTAGGTAATCAATTATGTACTTTCTAAACCAGTTTTCTATTTTTCAGATGAATAGTGAATCATGGAAAGTCTGTATTGATTCTTCTTATTTATTTAAGTTGTAGGATGAATCATCCTAAATATATACTATGCTGAAAGTAACTCTTTTGTTACATAGTAAAGTTAAATTCTGTATTTCAATTCAGAAAGAATTATGAAATAATTAGACGACAAGATCTGTTGTTTGTTTTAAATAAGTAATTGATTGGGTCAATTCTTATATGATATAATGCAGTGGTTGCTGATTTTATTATGCTTTTCCTAAAAGTGATTTCAGACTTATTAAATTGTTCTTCTTTTCTAGTTGTTATTACTTATACTTATTTGTATGATATATATAAATTATTTCATTAAACCAGAGTTATTTTACTAGAACAATTAGTGGAATCCACTTCATTTTAATGCTTAGTGTTTATCATGCTCGGCCTGATGAACCGACCCATGCTAGAAATTTTTCCAGATGGACTTTGTAAGTGATAAAAAGAAGGAAAAACCTTTTATGATATATTGGCTTATTTAAGTTTGGATCTTTTTTAAAGAATTTCGATTCATTCTTGAGTTATGTTGAAAAGGAAAAGTTATGTTATTTTATGATCTTAATGCTAATCGATAGGCAGTATGCCTGAAATGCATAGTCTTGTAAAGTGTATATTTGATCTTGATGAATTTCAAGGTTTGGTGACTGACTCCAAATTGTGGTGTAAATTCTCTTGTATTTTATATGAAGGAAATAGTAATGATATCTTGTCGATATTCCTTATATCCATTTGTGTACTATTACTTTTATCAATTAATAAGTTGGATTAAGGGGATAATACAATCTCCTTACTATAATGAAACTTTTTGAATTACAAAAGATTTCATTCTCTAACTAAACAACTATAGTTTAATAATGAAATATATATTGGAAATATAATTAAACAATAAGAGTAATGAATGATAAAAAGGTTATGTTAACCCTAACATCTAACCACGTAGAGGAGTACTCTTCCTCTCTTAAAAGAATGGAAAATAAAAGGAATGGTGGTTATGATCTTTAATCTTTGTACTTCATTTTTATAAATTAAACACTAGTTGCACCTAGGTGGATGACACCGTACGTACCCAAAATTGTAAGGTACTGTACTGCCAGAACAACGTGACACGTGCCCCAATGATGATACAGGTCTCCTTGTAAGGTGTTCAAGATCTGGAAAATCTCTCCAAGTGTGTGTTAACATCCCGCATGCCCCGCTTAGCCCCCGCGTGCTTTGTTTTTCCCTTTTCCCCTTTTTTCTTGGCCTTTTTCTTCAAAGGACGAAACCACCGCCTAACCGGGTGGCGGTCTCATGACCGCCGCCCTGAACAGGCAAAGGGTCCTGTAACCACCGCGACACCACCTGCTCGGGCGGCAAAGTCCCTTACGCATTTTCTAGAAAGCTCTTTTCACACGACTCACATAAATTCAACATTTTACCAGCTTTCTTTCACCACCATAGGCTTGCATTTATGATTCTGGTTCCTTGGAATAGTGTTTTGCCATTGTTTATAGTTTAAGAGTTCTATTTGGCTTTTACCTTGGGTAAATGCAAATGCTATAAATAGTTGGCTTGTGCTCAAGCAAATGGCCCCTCAAAATTTGCCTCTGATTTCTCTTTGCAATAGATTTAGTTTTCCTTTTTCTTAGAATGCTTAGTTTCTTTCATTGCATGCTTAGTTAGCATTGTTTTACTGTTAGTAAGCCACATATCCATCTTGTGCAAGCACTGCTATTATTTCATCCAATCCATTGGAGTAGAATAGCTTAGGAAGCCATTAAAGTTGCAGGTTTTGCTCCTCAAACATGATAGTTTCAGGTTCTGGATGCTTTATGTTGCATGACTCGCAATAGATCCCGCTAGGAATTACATAAGCCAAGCTCTGTACTCTTGCGCTATCCCTCTCCTACTCGCATTGTATTCAGTCTGTGTCTTGAGCTACCTTTGTCCCAATATCTACTTCTGTTGATGCTAGCATTACACGCTTTTCTGGATCCACGTGAACATGAAGGAACGAGGAGATCACACTGAGGGGACAAGATCACACACACCATCGATTCACCACTATTCTGTAGAATCCAGGTTCTAGCTTTCAAAAGTTCTACTTAGAATCATATCAAATAGAGTAGTTAATTACTTTATTTCAATTAATTCCAGTCTTGATATTGCCAGGGAAGCTGTGGGGATTGATAGTTTCTGAGAAACTATGATTCACTTCTCACTTCTGAGGTAGGATCAAGAGTCTTGCAAATAGATTAGATAAGCTATTTTATTGTTTAGAATAGATCTACAAATTACACAGATAAATAACTACACTTGGTTATTTTGTTTGTTTTAAGTTATTACATTAGCTGTCAATTCTAGATATTTTAAATAGTTGCTTTCTTAAATTCATAAAATTCATCAGAAAACACAAAAATAGAGAAATCATATATGCTATAGATATACTTCACATAGTTAAATTTCATTTTACTGTAGTTCGTTTTACATTGTTGCTTTTGTATGACAATCACGGGACCTAGAGAGCCCAGGGAATACGTATTCGAGCCAATCATGCCTCAGCCCAATCTCATCACAGTGATAACTGATATAGATCAAAATCTTAGGATCCAAGTCTTCCAAACAACGGTAAGCTTGCAACAAATCAATTCCCAGTTGAGCGGACTAAACATAGAAGACGACCAAGCACACACGTTTTGGTCAATCAACCAAACTACAGATTACCCTAGGCAACATTCATATGACTGTAGAAGGGTTTGAAAGAGAACAAACCTTTGGTTGTGATCCTTTGGTCCCACAACCAGATGCAGGAGACACTCTTCTAGATATAGATACCAGCCTAAGAATCCAGGTTACATGAACGCCTGTAAGATATTCTGAGAAAATCACATAGTTATTGATCCTAAATATAGAAGCTGAGAAAGCATATGATTACTGGATATTAGGGATTAGGACTTGATTTCACGCATGACCATAACAGGTCCACAACAACTAAGAATCTACAGTTGTGACCCACAAATCCCGCAGCCCAACAAATCCATAGGAGAATTAGACATAGACACTGGCCTACGCACACTAGTATTCCGGTCTACCCCACTTCCACCTATCATCATCGAACAATTATCCTTGCTAGACACAACAGCTAATAGAGCTAGGGAATTCTAGACTAGGCCAGAGAATCATCCATAGAATTGACTATATTTACCATCCACCATATGACCCTATCTAGAGAAATACACGAAACTATCCCGGGTCATTTTCCACGTATTCCACAACCTATAGATCGAATCACACCAGAGCTCGATATTGATTGGAGCCTTCGAGCAGTCATCCTTGCTGACCGATCTATCACACCAGTTCAAGTTAGGAGGGCCTTCTTTGCCTTAGACTTGCAAATTCCGCTAGTGCGTATTGAAGACATTAGATTTCCTAACTAGTTTTTCTACATCTCACACATATTCCATACCCACCGGCTGTCTCGGCATGACCTCGGGAGGTCGGGTGTGAGGAAGAGTCACTTGTAGATTCCCATGCTCGCATGTCACTTTTCCATCATACAAAATTGGTGAACCCAACGTGAAACAAACAAATTTTTCACCTTCTCCATCTCATTAGTCATTTTCTACCTCATTAACCATCACTTTCGCTCCTTCCCATTATTCTGCGGGTATTCATATACCCTCCAAATATGTCGGGATTCGATGCATATGGCAGGCCCCTCTTGGGCCTTGAGGCTTACTACGCCCAACAAAATAGACAATCATCACCCTCACTCTCAGTATGGGGTGACAACTACTCAACTAACCAGTTTTCAACACAAACTCCGAGAATCAGATATAACTCATCATTTCAAACTAAGGAGTTAGATCAGCTTGCTCAAATGCAACAAATAGAGCCTTCAGGCTCGAATAACATGACATTCACCGGAGAATCTGGTTCATCTCCTCAGATGCTACTTAGACCACAAATTAGTATACAATCAGACTCATACCGAGGTTTAGACGATGAATATTCGGTACATTATGCCAGGAATGACCAACGTTCTCGAAGTATGTATCCACCTGTAGGAGGTTTACAAACACAACCCGAGGTCTCTTTTCAAGAAAATACCTCTATGCCACTACATATAGGAAATACCCTCGAGAAACTTGGCAAGATAGTGATCAGTTCATAGCGAGATATCACATGCCTATACAAAACCATGGTATACAACAAATGCCACTACGGCAAAACACCGTGACTTCACCAAATGAAGTCATTTCAACTCTAATAGAAAAGGTTAGAGGGTTAGAACTTGCCCAAGAAAGTCAAAATTAGCAATTCATGCAAGCAGAAGTTCCAATCCTCCACACCATCCTAGCCAAGTAGATCTCCTCACAGGAGTAGGCACATTAGGCATGACTCCTCAGTATTCACAACAAATGCCAACTAGACCCACCATCTCTAACACTGTTCCTCCCGGTCTAGTACAAAACAATCCATTCCTGGACAGTACCCCATCATACTTAAACATATACTCCAAATCACCACAAGGGGATATGTTCTCCTCTCCCGGCATGTTTTCTCAAACACAGGGGCTTCCTTATGCCCCTGCCAACGCATACATTGTGCCATATCAACAACCCATTCCACCACCACTCCCTCAACAGGCACCATCAATGGTCGAAACATATGCGATAGGGACTTACTCAGAATATTTGAAAGAGCCCTTGGATTTCACCATACGAAGCATCATGCTTCCAAGACCTCTCCCCGATTTTCCCAAATACAAAGGTGAGGGAGATCCAAACGCACATATCAAAGCTTACGCTACGGCCATTTGAGAACTACTCCCATGGGATGGGGTTGTTGCTAAAATATTCCCAAAAACCTTGGAAGGCATCACTCTCGATTGGTATTATAGAATACCTGAGGCTTCCATACATTTGTTCAAACAACTCGTGTCAGAGTTCATCAAGGCCTTCGACATGAACAAATTATTAAGAACAGGAATCGGGAGTTCTTACACATCAAACAAGAACACAATGAATCTGTCACCCATTTCATCCAAAGGTGGCGTATAGTTCTTTATTCTTCGGAAAGTGCTCCAAACATGGATCAAATGGAACTATGTGATTTATTCCTTCATTCTCTTAGTAGAGAAGTGAAGGAAGAAGTCCAGAAGTTCCCATTAAGAACTTACGATGAAGTACTTGAGAGCGCTCTTCGAATAGATCAAGCAACAATTGATAGTGGTCGCAAAACATATGGAGCAAATGGGAGGTTAATCACCCCTAACCAGAACACCACAACTTATCCTACTACCACGAATGTCAATCAAGAACCTAAAATCCTCAAAAAAATCGGGTGTTAACAACAGATGGAGTAACCACTATCCTAAAAGGTAAATGTTGTCAATGCTCCATCACAAATAAACAACCAACTAAATAACAACTTTACCCCAAATCAATACAAAGTGGATTTTAATCATCCACAACAACAACAACAACAAAAAATCCCATACAAGGTCTAAGCCAAAATTCAACTAGATACCAAAACCAATTCAAACCAAAACACAAACACAATTTTGATAACATGCATCAAAATATCAAAATCCCAAAACCAATTTTTAAAATTTTTCCCATTGATTCAGAAATCAAAAACCAGGTTTCAGGGTCCCTTCCGAAATTTTCTAACTCCCCAATGAAGAAGGAGGGAGTAAGCTCTAAGAAACTGTGACACGTGGCACTACGAAAATTCATTGGTTGATCCAGATAAAAAAACAACTTAAGAATTATTTCTCGCTCGCTAGGGAAATCACGTGTCAAATACCTTTTGGGACGGGCGCGGATCGCCAAAAGCCTCAAAATCTGGCCCATTGCACTCCCAAATCATGATAACAATCGCCTTGGGCGAAAAGCCGATCCAACCAAATGAAAGAAGAAAATTGGTCAATTGCTCGGGACGTTGGGGATCAAAAGACCAACCGGCCGGATCAGCTTGAAATCCATTATAGCGCCTTGGGAAGCGATTGAGACATCTCGGGCCAAAGCGCAATCAGTGAAGTTAGTGCAAACTTCAAAGAGTCAAGTTAGTCCAAGTAGAATGGGACAAGTCCACACAAAATTCTCTCGAACCACCCAATCCAAAAATCGGTCCTCGCGCATGAGTCCAGAACATCCAAAATCAAATGGGACATCTCGGGACAAATTTTCTTGAAGTCTTTGAAGACTTACTAAAGAAGACCAATCAAAACTTTCCACGATGTCCTCTTTTTATTTGGAGAAAAAAATCACCCGTCAAAGGGATGAGTTATCGAGCGCATTAGTTTTGGAACCAATGAAATGGCGCCACGTGTCCAAGTTGTTCCATAAGGAAATTTCAAAGGAAATCCTCCAAAAGGAAGAGGAGAGAAAATTTTCAGCGAATTCATATTCACCACGTGATCCAAGTGGTAAAATGCCGCGGATGAATTTCAAAAACCGCCGAGGTGAAATCCAACCTTACATTTACAAATGGGTTTATAATCAACTATGTAAAGTGTGTAATTGATCCAGGCTCGGATTATGCCCATAGCGCCCCTTTATATCCTTCAAAAAATATGGTAAAATTCTCAATTTTCCAAGGTCAAAATACATTTTGGTTTCAGTTTGGAGGATGAAAATCAAGAAACACCTCCAGCAAGAATAACCAAATATTGATGCGTAGGACAAAAACAATTTTAATGCAGATCCAATATTATAGATCGAGAAACTAACTTCTTGGCTTAGGCAGCCTACCTTTTCGAGAACCTCCATGGATGCTTGTGCCATAAAGATGATTTAAAAAACATTCGAAGGCAGGTTTGGGGTATTTTAGAACTCCTCTCTCTTTTCTCTCTCATTCTTCAAATTGTACTCGGGGCTTTTCAACATAGCCTTGGACATTCTTGTTTTGCAATTCCTCCCTTCTTCTTAAATAAACAATTCATGGAATTTCACCTCCCACATCCATTGTAATGCCATAAGTTCTTAACTATTCCACCAAATGTATTGAATCGATTCTCTCGAGTGAATATATATGATTGTGATTAATTTTAATCCTCTCATGTATTCATTGTTTCTCTTCATGTCATTTTGATCTCTCATTACATTTCGGTTAAGAGTAAGTCCAAATGTGTGAAATATGAAGTACTTCATAGATGCACACTGTGAATTATTTTTACAAAAACTTATGTTCTTCATTCCTGCATTGCATCACATAAAGGTTTATTTTTACATTTGAGCATCAAAAGGACCTAAAATCCTTGGTATTAGATTAGTTTTTCTTAAACCATTTCATTGGTGCGAATGCAAAGGAATAGGTAACTAGCCTTTCTAGATTCCTTTGCTCATGATAAACAAGTCCCACAACTTTACCTCGAAAGGATTCAATGTTTTAATCACCTTTGGATGTTAGTATGATCAACCTAGAAATCTAATCAACATCCGTTTCCAATGAGCCCAACATTTTGCACTCAACTAGTACCAAAACTAGAATTCAAACCAAAGACAACAAACGCAAAATTTTAATAGAAATGGTTTGATCAAAATTTTGGGCCACAATACACATCAAACCAACAAACTAGGAATTACAATCCTAATTCGTATTTTGTGGTTTCACAAAAAATTGGGGCCATGACACTAGAACGTGTTATGATGACTATAATAAATTCATGCAACGCTTAATTGATGAACAAAGACAACTTTTCATGGATATGTTCTTGGCAGATCCTACGTCACCAACATCAAATACCTTTTCAGGGCAAATCCCCTCAAAATGCACCCCGAAGATCTTTAATGATCCACTCCCAAATCACAATGATAACAATTTTGCTAAATCTAACTAGGATGAACAAGGGTGTAATGACAGGAAACAATGATCATGAAGCCTCAACTCGCTAAATCCATTAGTTGCGCCACAACTAGGAAGTTAGCCACGACCTAAGGTAGTCGGTTTGGTGGAGTTAGACGCCGAACTACCCATCGGTAATAACAAGGATGCGAGAGTATTTCTCTCAAAGCCAAGTCCAAGCCACTGCTTGCCAGAGATGCGATGACATCCAAAAATCGTAGTAAAACTCGTGTGGGGTGCTCTACGATTTGATTAACGACCTAACAAAACCTTCTCACACATTTCATTCTTAGACTTACTAAAGAATTCTCCCGCCACAGGGCTGCTCTTTTAGAAGCATTAGGTTTAGGTCATTTAATTAACATCACTCCACCTCCTGAAACATAGGTAAATCATGTGGACTTTGATGTTCATCCTCCAGGGTAGGCAGATAGGGATGTCAAATTCATATTCGAGATAAACAAAATGCCGACAGATGCTGAGATCACACACCGAGGTGATCCAACCTTACATTTGCAAGTATGGGTTTATAACAACTATGTAAAGTGTGCAATGGTTGATGATGGGGCGGAAGTTAACATAGTCCCCTTCTCTTTCCTTCAAAAGCTAGGGTATGGAGAAACCAATTGTTCCACAACTCGAAACACACTAAGGGGCTATGATAGCCTTAAAGCCACCTCGGTTGGAACTATAATATTACCGGTCACCTTAGGACCCAAAACCATCTTGACTAAGTTTTATATTATAGATAAGAAATTAACTATAATATGATCCTTGGCCGACCATGGATACACCGCATGAAGGCAATCCCTTCTACACTATTTCAAGAAGTAAGGTTTTTACATTTAGGAAAGATATTCGTGGCCAAAGGTGATCCAAAACCATTTGATGTACACCTAGCTGACTTAAAGAAAAGACCAGGTGTGCACTCGGAGTTTGAACTCCCAACAAACCAACTTAATAAACCTACCAACGCAAAACAAAAGAAAAGTTGGTACCTACGACAGATCTTGAAGCTATAAGCCCAGCCAAGGAAACCCCAACCCCCAAATATGAGGCTAACACCGTAGAAATGGTATCATTAGGAACTACTGCAAAAATTGTTGAATTGCTAGAAAATGATCTACCAATATTCTTACCATTCGATTCAGTAGGCATAGGGTATTCCCTAGGCATTGGCTCTCTTCCAACAGAGGATCTCTATATGGTGGAAGTAGAATATGCAAACACAACAGATATCCCAGTGTCCATATTCCCAGTCAAATATTGGACACTCCATTTTGATGGAGCTAGATGTCATTACGGAGTGGGGGCAGGTGTAATCTTTACTTCCCCTGAAGGAAAAGTCTTACCTTTTTCCTTTAAACTAAATTTTGAATGCACAAACAATGGCGCTGAGTACGAAGCCCTCCTCCTTGGCCTCATCTTAGCTAAGAGAATCGGTGTTGATAACATCAGAGTCTTAGGAGACTCACAATTAGTAGCAAATCAAGTCTCTGAGATATATGAAACCAAAGCCGAGCACTTACAGCTTTACAAAAAAGTTGTATTAGATTTAAGCAAGGAGTTTGACTTCATATCAATTGAAGCAATCCCACGAGAGAAAAATCTTCTCGCCAATTCAATAGCAACTTCAGCATCACGTTTTACCCCAAGCAATGAGTTAGAGGATACCTGTTTCATGGTATCCCTTCGTGATGAACCATTGATAAAAACAATGATGAATTCTCTTTTAAACGGAAATAAATCTACTATCCTAGACCATGTTGATAGTGATATGGCCACTCTGGAGTACTTAAACACCTATGTGGCACTACATCTCTCCTATCATATGATAGATTTGTCCTTAATCCCACATTCGTCTTCTTACTTCAGAAATCCCATGATGGATCTTCCCTCGGAAATGGAACCTAGCATATACACAGTAGAAAATGGGGATGATTTGGATTTACCTCCAGCGCCACCTAAGTTTGAAGAGGGTAACGCCTCTTTGATCGAAGAAACCATTGATATTAACATCGGAATGGAAGATGAACCAAGGATATTGAAACTAGGATCCTCGTTAACCCCAGAGGAAGTAGAAATACACACTCGGATCCTCAAAGAACATCAGAAGGCGTTTGAATTTAATTATAAGGAAATGACAGAGTTGCACCCCACATTGCGGTGCACAACCTCGTCACTAAATCTGATGCAAAGCCAGTTAAACAAAAATCGAGACCCATGAAACCCAAGGTAGCTCTCATGGTAAAAGAGGAGGTAATAAAACTCCTCCAAGTAGGATTCATCAAGCCAGTTGATTACTCCTAATGGGTATCTAATATCGTTCATTCTCAAGAAGAATGGGAAGATACACATCTGCATAGATTTCCAAGACATCAACAAAGCATGTCCTAAAGACGACTTCCCATGTTGCCATCCATTGATGTCATTGTTGATGCAACAACTGGGTTTGAACTTTTGTCTCTCATGGATGGATTCTCGGGATACAATCAAATCAAAATATCTAAACAAGATCAAGCTAAAACCACATTTATAACTCCTTGGGGAACCTATTGCTATGTTGTTATGCCATTCGGTCTCAAGAATGTTGGTGCTACATATCAGCGAGCTATGACATATATATTCCACGATCTAATTCATAAAATCGTGGAATCCTACGTAGATGACTTGTTGGCTAAGGCCAAGAAGCGTTGTGACCATCCGGAAGTACTCCGCGTCATCCTCTCATGTCTGATAGAATACGAGTCACGCTAAATCCAGAAAAATGTGTCTTTGGTGTAACAGGAGGGAAGCTCCTAGGTTACATCATATCATCACGAGGGATAGATGTTGACCCAACCAAAATTCGGGTTGTCCTCGAAATGGTTCCACCTTCGGATGAATCTAGAATCAGGTCATTTCTCGGAAAGCTGGGTGCAATCCGAAGATTCATCCCAGACTTAAGTTTCACCATTCATCCAATCAACAATTTACTCAAGAAAGACTATAGCATTGATTGGACTGAAGATTGCAATGAAGCTTTCAACGCAGTTAAGCGTTTCTTGTTGTCACCACCTACGCTAATGCCACCTAAGCTAGATCACCCATTAATTTTATACTCACGAGCTACCAATGTCTCGCTAGCCTGCATGCTTTGGCTCAAGAAGACGATGATGACAAGAGAGAAATGAATGATTTATTTCATTAGCCAACGTTGCTCGACTATGAAACACATTATACACAAGCAGAACGAGAATGCCTCACCATAGTCTTTGCAACCAAACACTTAAGACACTATATGTTGAATCAAGAAACAAGGGTCATGGTAAAAATGGACCATTTACGAACTTTTCTCACACAAGGGTCCTTATCTAAGAAGGCTGGATGTTTTATAACCTTAATGGGAGAATTCGAATTAACATTTGTAAATCAGAAATCAGTTAAGGGACAAATCATCGTGGATTGGTTAGCTGATAACCCATTAGATGGAGGTGATCTAGTAGATCTAGATTTTCTAGATGAGTGCGTATACTACATCGAAACCCAACCTCTATCTCTGAGTGTCCCTGGTACACTGATATCATTAATTATATCATGGACCATACGTATCCAGAAGGGGCTACACCACAACACAGAAGGCGGCTACGCATTATCACAGCAAAATACATCATTATAGAGCAAGTGCTCTATCGGAAAGCGTTCGATGGAATGCTTCTAAGATGTGTCGACACAGAAGAATCTAAGAAGATTCTCCATGAATCTCACAAAGTGGAATGTGTGGAGGCCAATTCGGTGGCCATGCCACCACTCGCAAAATACATCGAATGGGCTATTTTTGGCCCACTCTAAAACACGATGCAGTAGAGTTTGTACGTAGGTGTCATAAGTGCCAAGAGTTCTCCCATGAGATCCACATGCCGCACAAGCTCTACAACCAATCGCTACTCCATGGCCCTTTTCTACATGGGGCCTAGATCTAATAGGGAAATTCTCTCCCTCATCCACAGATGGCCATAATTTTATAATCACGGCCACCGAATATTTTACCAAATGGGTAGAGGCTATGCCTCTTACTACTGTACCTAGTTTTGTAATCACCAAGTTCATTTTGAACCAAATCATTTGCAGGTATGGTATCCCGCAAATCATTATCTCCGATAATGGAACTTCTTTTAAGAATGAAGAGGTTCGTGAACTATGCAATAAATTTAAGATAAGCCATCATACGGCTTCCTTGTATTACCCTCAAGCCAACGGACAGGCTGAAGCGACAAATAAAACACTAAAAGCCATTCTCCTTAAAACGGTGAAAGAAAACAAATGAGATTGGCACTTGAAGTTATATCCAGCCTTATGGGCCCACCGAACCTCAATAAGAACACCAACGGGAGCAACTCCTTTCTCACTAGTATTCGGGCAGAGGCAGTTCTCCCGCTTGAGGTTGAAATACCCAGTCTCCACATTTCATTACAAGGGATTCTGGATGAAGACGCTTACAGAGAAGCACATCTTTCCCAACTAGAAAGCCTAGATGAAGCTAGGTTAGATGTTGAACAACGGCATAGAGTCTATGCTGACCGGATGTGCCGGCAATATAACAAGAAAGTCTATGAACGCGACATATATGAAGATGATCTAGTTCTAAGGCTAGACAGCCAAATCAACAAGAAGACTAGCAAAGGAAGGAAATTCCAGCCTAAATGGTTGGGCCCATACCAAGTCATGAAGGACTATGGAAATGGTGCATACCTCTTATTTACACTAGAAGGTGAGGAATTTGGTGAAACAGGTCAATTCCCTGCACCTCAAGCGGTTCTACACGTAAGCAACTAGCACTACTTATATATATCTACATTGCATCTTCATATAGATTAAGATCATTTTGTCCGCTTGTTTTGTACACAAATTGTGATCAAGGAATCTATTCTCAAAGCAAATCATTACAAACTCATGATGTTGTTGGCATAAACTCTTTAAATCATACCTCTCCATTTTTCATGATATCATCAAAATTATCTCGGAATCATTTTATCAAATAAAGCTAGACATGACAAAGTCTTAACGGTAACCATACCAAGATCTGCAAGGTTTATTCTCACTTTTGGTTTCTTCTTAGGGTAGGTGTCTTGCCTATGGTCTGTTCTAGAAGCTTCATGGTGTCACATCTATCCCATATATATATATATATATATATATATCTTTGAAATAAACACATACTTGACATTTTACTCAAATAAACAAGTCAAACGTTGATTAAACAAAAAATTTTAATTTTACAAATTTCCTTGCCCCACCAACCTTTGGTGATGAGCTTGCGTCTCTTACTAGTGACGTAGGGTTGGGAAAGGATGGAAATGTCCTTACTCACCTATGCTTTTCCCATGGTGATAAACCCACGCTTCTTACTAGTAGCATGGGGCAAAGTGTAGGGGGTCCTCTTGACAAATAAATGCAAAAGGTCATACACAAACAATTCAAACTTTGAAAATTTGAGTCAAAAACAAATGAATCAGATGTTCAAAATCCCAAGAGAGTTAAAATCCTAAAAACCCAAATTTTGTCTACTATGTGGCCATCTACGGGTCTAAGTCTGGATAAACCGCAAAGCAAGTTGCATCCAAAACTATGAAGTCACTCGAGTGGAGTGGACTTGTGGTGTCCTAATTTGGTTCCACCAAAGCTTTGTCTATCTTCCATCACTATCATTTCACTACACCTCATAACTTGCGCCCTTCCCAACTCTTGGTGATAAGCCCTCACATCTTACTAGTTGTGTGAGTTGGGGGTAGGGGCAGGTTTATCTGTTCATCGTACCAGTTTATTTTCATCACTTTGCCAAAACAAAATGAAGTATCCAAAATTGCTTACAGAAACTAAGATTCAAAATCACATTATATCTACATCACCATATATCAGCATCATGAAATACAAAAAAGGAAAGTAAAACACTTGCATCATTTGTTCACCATTGCATATATTCTAAAAACATATAAACATACATCATAGTATACATAAGGAAACTGGAAATAGAAAGTGAGCCATGAATGCCAAGAGTTTGATCTAGAACAAATATACATATATATAAATGATCAACATTTATGTACAATGCCATCATGCACTAAGCATGGTCAAAATGCTCAAAGAGCCCGGGATATACAAAAGAATGTATCATACAAAAAAATCTACGAGAGCCAAGTGGCTTCTCAATCCCTACGAGACCCTCTGAAGGTGCACGCCCACGCCTAGGACTCCGGCTACGCCGGCGCTCTGAGTGCACAGAGGGCTCTAGATCCCGAGGGGCAGCCGTGGTCTCACCACGAGAATGGCTCCTCATCAGGTGCTCGGCCGTCCTATACCCCGCTAACTCTGTGCAGAGGGTCGATACCATCCTGGCCACATGCTAGACTGGGGCGAAGACATCAGTATGTCTACCGGCTGCTGAAGGCTCCCCAACGTCCACGGACAGCTCTACACGGGTCCTCTCCATGGGGATCATCAGGGTATCAGTGCATACCCTGCAAATCAAATCTCGCCACTCATCGATGGTCTCTACAAACAAAGGAGAAAACAAATTAGAAACCAAACAAGAAATTAAAAATACAAGATAGCAACTAAGGAGATCCTAACAAAGAAACGAACATTAAAAGGGAGAGAGGGTAACTTACTCGGATCACCAGGCCTCCAAGATGGATCTATGGGATCAGCGCCCACCACGGATGCCACTGCCGACTAAGGGGCTGCTCCTGTGGCTGGAGCAACGTAATGCCCCACAATAGACTCATCCTCCCCATGGCCCTGGGAGAGTGGCTCCTCTAAAACCAGAGTCACCCTCTCTGCACTCTGCTCGGCCCTCTCTACCTGCATGATATCCTGGGTGTCATGCCACTCAGGATCACTGTCCTCGGTCTCCTCCTCTGTCTCTCCCCCTGTAAACTCCTCAGACTCGAGTCTACCTCAATGGGGTCATCACTGCTATGGGCAGGACCTGCGGCGATCTGAAGCAAAGGTGCCTGAGGCGCACCAACTCTCCCTCTAGCACGTACTATCCTCCTGGCTGCAATAGGAATGCCAGGAGTAACCACTGTCCAACCCCGGCCTCTAGGCCCCCCTCTGGCCTCTCGGACTGATCTGTATACTGGCACCACTAGGGGAAGCATACCCATGTATGGTAAGCCAAACTGCTAAGGAACTCGGCCAAAGGGGTGTATCTCCACTCGCCCCACTCTATCAATAAGCTTCCCTGTGGAGTAGGAAATCAAGGTAAGAGCCTCCTCACCCCATATGCCTGCCATAGTCTGATATGGTGTGGCCTCCATGTCGGCAGTAGTCAGGGAAGCAACTAGTTGATGAGGCGCTCTAAGCACCGACATGTCTGTCCATCTGGCTGCCCTCACAGCTCCGGGGTCTGTCACCTCTACACCTCTGTCGTAGGGGATGAAATGCTCATAGACCCAACTCATAACTAGGGTCGGGTGGCTCAAGGACTGCCCCTATAAATAGACCACCCTGTATAAGTCATGGTAGGTGGTCCCAAGAATGTCTACTCCCCAGGCATATATCCGACCGTGTCCCTCTATCTGTGTAATAATAGGGGACCAGCAGTATAACAAAGTGTCTCCTCCCTTGTCCCCGATCAGTCTCAAGGCAAGGATCCCATGATGGCCTCGGTGAAGTAAGGGGATGGGAAAAGAAGGAATGGATTGAACTCTAACCCCTTCTTCGATCACGTGGAGATGACTTTGCATCTCCCATATATGTAGCCCACTATGCAATCTGTGCCCGTGAGCTCTCGCTTGTCTCTAGGGTGAGTTGTCTCCCGATGATCGGGACCCCTGAATATGATAGAAATCCTCCAATGTAATATTCCACTCACTTTGTGGACCCCACAGAAATCGGAAAGTGTTCCGATCTACATCCTAGTATGAGAACAAGTCACAAAGGATGTGACTAGATGGTGTAACGTGGGGCATGCGTGAAATGCGTAGTATCCCAGCCCACTGAAGAGTGTCCTCCTCATCCTGTGAGAGGGCATCTAGTACCCCTGGGAGCCAATCACACTCCCTCTCTCTACTCCACTGGATATATTCCTCTCTCACCTGCATACACCCAAAAACACACAAAACAGAGCAAGTTAGCATCCGAGTAATATTGGAAAAATCATGAAAACACGTAGAAATGCTAGAAAAGAAAAAACAATATCAAACAGATGATCCTTTTACATTCTGTGCAAAACCACCGCCCTGAGTAGAGAGGTGGTTTTGTAACCGCCGCCTTAAGGGTGGCGGTTGTGTAACCGCTGCCATGAACAGGGCGGCAGTCATGTAACCGCCACCTTGGGCAGGGCGAAGTCATGGTCCGAAAACCCACGCGGGTTTTTAAGTTTAAAAAGCCTAAAAAGTGCAAAAAATGACCATTTTACCTAAAAACAAAGCCTACCTAGTAGGCGCCCCCCCTAGGTGGACCTTTTAACACTAACATTTTCAAAAATTACCCCCACGACAAAGTATTTAGCATTTCAAATTTAAGGGGGTAAAAAGGATAAACTGAAGAAAACTAACCTGTGATCTCACGGGTCAATGTTCCACATGTGGAGGCATGATCGCTATCTCGTCATGGACGTTTTGACTCTACTCACGCAAGAAACCATCACCGTGGGTCCCAGAGCTCAAAATCAATCAAATCGACTCACACAAATGAATAGGAAAATGGGCCCACTTTCATATATATAGCATCCGGATTCATTTTAAATGACTTTTTCACAGGTTTGGAGCACCGATGGAGGTAAGTTCCTATCCCCACACAAATGGTACGTTCTCATTCCCTATTATTTTAGCGTTTATTTTCAAACTATTGTGTCTATCTGCACTTGAGTTCTCTTTTCATTTTGCAGGTAGTGGGAATCTTGGATGGCATCATTTCAACACACAGGATGTATCAGGTATAACTTCTAAATTCCCATTTTAGGACCACCATACTCGGACCCACCATTTTACGCCTCTTCATGGCTAAAATGCTTCTCTGAGGGGGCAATATGTACGTACCCAAAATTGTAAGGTACTGTACTATCAGAACAATGTGACACGTGCCCCAATGATGATACAGGTCTCCTCGCAAGGTGTTTGGGATCCGAAAATCTCTCCAAGTGTGCGTTAACATCCCGCATGCCTTGCTTAGCCCCCGCGTGCTTTGTTTTTCCCTTTTCCCTCTTTTCTTGGCCTTTTTCTCTTCAGTGACGAAACCGCCACCCTGAACAGGGCAGCGGTCCTGTAACCACCACCTTGCTCATGGTGGTGGTCCTTTATGTGTTTTCCAAAAAGCTCTTTTAACACGACTCATGTAAATTCAACGTTTTACCAGCTTTCTTTCACCACCATAGGCTTGCATTTATGATTCTGGTTCCCTGGAATAGTGTTTTGCCATTGTTTATAGTTTAAGAGTTCTATTTGGCTTTTACCTTGGGTAAATGCAAATGCTATAAATAGTTGGCTTGTGCTCAAGCAAATGGCCCCTCAAAATTTTCCTCGATTTCTCTTTGCAATAGATTCAGTTTTCCTTATTCTTAGAATGCTTAGTTTCTTTCATTGCATGCTTAGTTAGCATTGTTTTACTGTTAGTAAGGCACATATCCATCTTGTGTAAGTACTATTGTTATTTCATCCAATCCATTGGAGTAGAATAGCTTAGGAAGCCATTAAAGTTATAGGTTTTGCTCCTCAAACAAGATAGTTTCGGGTTTTGGATGCTTTATGTTGCATGACTCATGATATATCCCGCTAGAATTGCATAAGCCAAGCTCTTTACTCTTGTGTTATCCCTCCCCTACTCGCATTGTATTCGATCCATGTCTTGAGCTACCTTTGTCCCAATATCTACTTCCGTTGATGCTAACATTACATGATTTTCTCGGATCCACGTGAACACGAAGGAATGAGGAGATCACATTGAGGGAAAAGATCACACACATCATCGGATTCACCACAGTTATGCAGAATCCAGTTCTAGCTTTCAAATTTCTAGTTAGAATCATATCAAATAGAGTATTTAATTACTTTATTTTAGTTAATTCCACTCTTGATATTTCCAGGGAAGTTATGGGGATTGATAGTTTCTGAGAAACTATGATTCACTCCTCACTTCTGAGGTAGGATCGAGAGTCTTGCAAATAGATTAGATAAGCTATTTTATTGTTTAGAATAGATCTACAAATTACATAGATAAATAACTACACTCGGTTATTTTGTTTGTTTTAAGTTATTACATTAGCTATCAATTCTAGATATTTTAAATAGCTGCTTTCTTAAATTCATAACATTCATCGAAAAACACAAAAAAGAGAAATCATAGATGTTATAGATATACTTCACATAGTTAAATTTCATTTTACTTGTAGTTTGTTTACATTATTGCTTTTGTATGACAATCATGGGACCTAGAGAGCCGAGGGAATATGTATTCGAGCCAATCGTGCCTCAGCCCAATCTCATCACAGTGATAACTGATATAGATCAAAATCTTAGGATCCAAGTCTTCCAAACAACGGTAAGCTTGCAGCAAATCAATTCCTAGTTGAGCGGACTAAATATAGAAGACGACCAAGCACACATATTTTGGTCAAATCAACCAAACTACAGATTACCCTAGACAACATTCATATGACTGTAGAAGGGTTTGAAAGAGAACAAGCCTTTGGTTGTGATCCTTTGGTCCCACAGCCAGATGCAGGAGACACTCGTTCTAGATATATCTACCAGTCTAAGAATCCAGGTTGCATGAATGCACGTGTAAGATATTCTCGAGAAAATCACATAGTTATTGATCTTAAATATAGAATCGAGAAAGCATATGATTACTTGATATTAGGGATTAGGAATTGATTTCACGCATGACCATAACGGGTCCACAACAACTAAGAATCTACGGTTGTGACCCACAAATCCTGCAGCCCAACGAATCCATAGGATAATTAAACATAGAAACTAGCCTATGCACACTAGTATTCCGGTCTACCCCACTTCCACCTATCATCATCAAACAATTATCCTTGCTAGACACAGCAGCTAACAGAGCTAGGGAATTCTGGACTAGGCCAGAGAATCGTCCATAGAATTGACTATATTTACCATCCACCATATGACCCTGTCCAGAGAAATACACAAAACTATCCCGGGTCATTTTCCACGTATTCCACAACCTATAGATCGAATCATGCCAGAGCTTGATATTGATTGGAGCCTTCGAGAAGTCATCCTTGCTGACCGATCTATCACACCAGTTCAAGTTAGGAGGGCCTTCTTTGCCTTAGACTCGTAAATTCTGCTAGTGCGTATTGAAGACATTAGATTGCCTAACTAGTTTGTCTACATCTCACACATATTCCATACCCACCAGCTACCTCGGCACAACCTCGGGAGGTCAGGTGTGAGTAAGAGTCACTTGTAGATTCCCATGCTCGCATGTCACTTTTCTCGTCGTGCATTGACACACCTACTTTGGACAGCTAGGTTGCATTAAAAATTAAACATTTGATGTTTGCTGCCCTATTTTGGGATAACTACTTATTATGACAAGCTATTGAACATAAATGCAAGCATGAGTTAATGAAGTTCTCAATATCAAATCAGATTAATTATGGATATAGAACTTAATGAATGTTGGAATTAGGGTTAGGCATGGTTGTTGTAATCTGAATCTTAATCCAATTTAATTATGAATTAATGACCACTAAGGGGTATGTACATCATGATGAATCAGTTCTAAAGGATGTTGGCACATGCCAACTACAGGAATGTACCTTCAAAAAGACCAAGGTATTCTTGAGGATATAGTGTTGTAGTTGACATGTGGCAACACCCTTCCGTATTTTTCATCTAGATCTACACACATCTGGACTTGAACTTAGTTTCTCTCTAGGTCAAGTTAGTAGGATGTTTAGAATAGGGAGTATCTTTCTATGACTCAAGGTACCTTGGCACATTCGGTCGACTTAGGTCGGTCGAGTATGCCCATATACCCTAAGTTATCATGAGCGTATTTCTATAACAAATTATGTTGCTAACCTGGGCTAGGTTCAAACCTTGGATAAGTGGATTGATAGTAGTCAGTAAAGACCATTCTAGATAACAATAGAGTGAGGTGAAGGATGTATTCCAAACTGATGAGTATGCCATATAGGAATAGTAACAAGAACAATATGTTGAAAATATTTGTCCAAAGTATCGCAAGCTACTGGTTGCGTTGTCCTATGTCACCTAGTTTAAAGAAACATGATTTCAGATGAATATTGGTAACAAATATTCAGATAGGTTCTTTAAATAGATCACTCATTACCCGGAATAGGTTAGGAAAACCAAGTATACGTTGTATACATAAATTATTATATACTCTAAGACAAACATGAGAGATTAGTAACTTACGGAGTCATTACAACTACATATGGTTATCTCATTATGAGATTGATTAGCATGAAATGTGTGTTCTAAACAATTTTTATTTAGAACAGAGAACATTGTGTAAGAAAAAAAATTCCCTTGTTTCTAAAGTCTTAAAATGGGAATGTTACGATAAAACAGTTAAGAAATTCCTTTATAATTCGGTTAACCCGAATCCCCATTCACAACTTTAGAAAAGAGAACTCAACACATACCTCCTATAATTTCCAAAGGCAGTGATTAGACTTTATCATAGAGATTGAAAGAGAAGGATTCAAATGACATGATCAGAAGGGAATTCCTACATTCTTTCACATGTGAAGAAGGTCACAAAGGACAAATGCTAGACCAATCACTACATCCCCAACTCCTTTATAAGAGAAAGCACATATAAGAGATTAAATAGAATGTGTGACTATTGAATTTGAAACAAATTCCAAGCAAGGTTCCCCATCATGGACAACCATTTTCATTAATATTATACCCATATAAAAAAGGATATGCATTAACAAAGTTGTTAATCACCAAACAGGGTAATTACAGTCTTTAACAGTCATTCAAAATCAACAAATTTATATTCATGCAAACTAAGATTAATATTTTCTTCTAGGTGAAGATAAAATAGTAGAATGATCGAGTCATAATCATAACCATTCGAGATGGAAGAAAACATCAATAGAATGTACAGAGAAGAATCCATCAAGATTTAATTTAAAGAAGATGCAAAAGGAAATGTCAACAGGACTTAGCACCAGGTGCTCACATCAGCTAAAATTAAATTCCTTTCATTTCAATTCCATGGACATGTTTAAATATACACATCTAATAAATCGACAAGCCATTATATTTATTACAAATCACACAAAGATCTAGAAAACCTATCAAACTAATCCAATTTGGTTAGTTCCAGATTAAGTAATTGTCAACTTTAAAAGTCGAATACCCATTCAATAAATTTCCAAAAAATTACAACGTCAAATTTTAACAAGTTTACTCAAGCAAGAAACTCAAGAGATTAACCCAGTTCAGGGATAGATATACAAAACCAACAACATCTACTTCAATAGGGAAGTAGACAAAAATAACTACAAATAGAAATCTCAAACAGAGCTATAAGAATAACCCAAGTATTGAATCCGAAAAATTAGACTCTCACAATGTCCCCAACCAATAGGACCTCATCTTTTTATCTCTTAGACTAGTACTCAATAACTTAGAGAAAGACTCAATAAATAAGATCAGAAGTATAAACTTCACACAAGTATTCCTAACAAGGTAACATCAAAATCCAAGGGTCCAAGAAAAACTATCACATAGTTCCATACAAGAACTTAATTCGATCGACTCGGTTTAAACCTGAAAAGTTTAAAGGAGTAAAAAATTATTCACTCTTGTGTACATATAAGAAGAACTCGGAAAACAAAGATTCGAAATGCCCAATAACTCGTCAACTCCCATTGAATACCAAATTCAAAGAACTAATATATTATATAGTGATTTGCTAATTGCCAAACATGGTAATTAAAGTCTTAAATAGTCATTCAAAATTGACAAAGTTGCAGTCATGCAAACTAAGATTAATATTTTCTTCTAGGTGAAGATAAAATAGTAGAATGATTGAATCATAATCATAACCATTCGAGAGATGGAAGAAAACATCAATAGAATATACGAGAGAAGAATCCATCAAGATTCAATTTAAAGAAGATGCAAAGGAAAGGTCAACGGGACTTAGCACCGGTGCTCACATCAGCTAAAATTAAATTCCTTTCATTTCAATTCCATGGACATGCTTAACTATACACATCTAATAAATTGAAAAGCCATTCTATTTATTACAACTCACACAGAGATCAAGAAAACCTATCAAAATAATCTGATTTGGTTAGTTCTAGATTAAGTAATCGTAAACTCCAAAAGTTGAATACCTATTTAAAAAATTCCAAGAAATTACAATAGTCAGATTTTAACAAGTTTACTCAAGCAAGAAACTCAAGAGATTAACCCAATTTAGGGATAGATGAAAAAACCAACAACATCTACTTCAATAGGGAAGTAGACAACAAGAACTACAAATAGAAAGCTCAAATAGAGCTACAAGAATAACCCAAGCATCGAATCCAACAAATATGACTCTCACAATGTCCCCAACCAATAGGACCTCATCTTTTTATCCCTTAGTTTAGTACTCAATAACTTAGAGAAAGACTCAGTAAATAAGATCATAAGTATAGACTTCACACAAGTATTCCCAACAAGGTAACATTAAAATCCAAGGGTCCAAGAAACAACTATCACATAGTTCCATAAAAGAACTTAATTCGAGCGACTCAGTTTAAACTGAAAATTTTAAAGGAGTAATAAAACATTCACTCTTGTTTCCATACAAGAAGAACTGGAAAACAAAGATTGAAACACCCAATAACCGCACAACTCCCATTGAATACCAAATTCATAAAACTGATAGATTATACGAATTTGAAGAAGAAAAAACTCATTTACTATTTTCCATATCAACTTGACTTACCCAACACGAAGAAAAGCATCCATTTACTGGAAATTATGCAGAATCTACATTACTTCAAAAAATCAGATAAGTAACAAATATAAATAATATTCATGTCTTCTACCAACCAAAATGACAACTTGGTTTAAAACTTGAAGCCACATATCATTTCCATAAACCCATTTTTGAACAGATAAGAAAGATTCATGCATGCACTTCATTACTCAAATCACCACAAGATTTAAGGTGGGATTCAACATCAAATAAACAAGAAAATAACTCAATGACTACCTTTCCAAGCAGAGATTCCTCAATCAGAGAATACAAGAAAATATTCAAGCAAGGAAACCAAATGATCATCACAGAAATAAAAACCCATTTATCTCAAGAGAGAAAAGTTTTTTTAATGAAGACACTTAGAGAAAAGTAGAGCAAATTAATGGATAGAACCTATCATTCCTGATAGTGCTTCTATCAATTTGAAGAATATTTCTAACCGAGCCTTCACAACTCCTTCTTCTCCAAATGAAAACAAAAACAAAAACTTACTTCTCAAATGCCTCTTATACTTCCATTGGAATGAAAATAGTCCAAGGGAGTTAAAAATAGTAACAAACTAAAAATAGAACTGCTGGTTTGAAGAACCAGATAGATCCATGTAGAGAAAAATTAGAATGCATGAAAGACCAAACAACTCCCAACAAATCTGCTTGCATGGTTTCTAAGGCAGTTTTCTCACCAAAAATGATGACCATAAATGTCATTAATTTCCAGTCTCCCACCTATATCTCCATGCCACCGCCATATAAAATTGGTGAGTCTAAATTCAAAGAGAACATGCATTATTTAACTTTAGAGATGGTGCCAACTAGGATCCCCTCTAGTTTCCATGCCTCTATCAAACTGACGATACATGATTTTTAAATTCAAAAATCAAATCTCATAAATGACATAGGTCCCTTTCTATCTTTGCATTAGTTTAGGATAGATAGCATTAGCTTAGGATCCAAAATTAGGTTAGTTTAGAAAGAATTTACCTTAGGTAAATTTTCCATCTTAGGATAGACCATGCCCCATACCAATTTAGCATTAGGTAATAGGTTAGAAATAAACCTATAGTTATCTTAGGTTATTTCCAAATCCCCAACTTTGTAAAACATCCAACTTAGGTTAGGATGCAACAAGATTAGTATAAACATAAACATAAGGTAGGTCTAGTTTACCTTAGGTTAGAATAACATTAGGATAGATCTTAAAGAACTAGGAATTAGGTTATTACCCTCAATAGTCCTTAAGTAGACCTCCATCCTCTTTATGCCATTCAATGTCCTAGAGAAATTAGCAAGAAGATCTGACCACACTACTTACAGCAGAATGCAAAACAAAAACATCCAATAAGATCAAATAACTTGTATAAATACAAGAGTTCAGTCCTTTATTTCCTTTAACCTCTGAATTTCAGTTTACCATATAGATTAGGTAAGAAGAATTAAAACATACCTTAGATTAATGAAATTGATCAACGTTTCATTATTAGAAAGAGATAATTTGCAAACAATCATTACCTGTTTACAACCTTTCTTATCTCAACCAGAATGGATTCCTTGCAAGCAACAAAATTTCAACAAAATGAATCCAAGAACAGAAATAAATTATCCATGGCAAGCATGATTTCTAACAGTCAAAAGAATACACCTTCTTAGGAAAAATCACATGTCAACACTTGCAATGCAAAAGAGGAAAAGTTAATAGTTTTCCACAGGTGTTACATACTTCCCTCCTAAAAAGAATCATCATCCCGATGATTAACTTATTTAAACAATTTGCATCAAGGATAATCAATTTATTATCTTTCTTTCCATATGTTCAAAATAGAACTGGATTTTTAAAATTCCCAAAGTCAGCATTTACGTAGTTGTTTATTTTAAAAAATAAAATATCTACCCAAAACTGGCAGATTTATTGTCATAAAAAGAATAAAATCACAAATTTTATCAATCAATAGAATCAATTGTTCAAATAGAAATGGAAAAGTAGTTTTCATATCTTCCATATTTTCCACGGTTACACTTTCTGTTTCACACATAATTTTGTTCCGAGATAGAGTTATTTCTATCTTTTCATTCTCTTGAGAAATAGATAAGGGTTAGGGCTAGGAGGAATACCTATTGAGTGTTGGGAAGGTGTGCGCGTACCGTAGAGAGATTAGACCAATTGTGAAGAGCTCCTTTTTGTCTGGGAAGGACTACCTATAAATAAGAATGCAAGACCACCAGATTTTCGTTAAATAGTAAGTGAGGAACTACCTTGGGCCAAGGAAATATTAGACTTCCTTTGAAGGTGGTTAGTTCCTTTTAATATAAATTAATGCAAATTATAATAAAGAAGCTATTGCGAAATCATGATTTTGGTACCTCATTACTAAAAGCAATAGAGACTAAACTAACAATAATAAAATGTCATGTTGTTTATTTGGTCACTAGTAATTGATACGTTCAGATCAAGTTACAGGGGTAGACAAGGCTAGATATGAGATTATTTAGAGGTAAATAGGTGAAAGGTTGGTTGTTGGTATAAGTCACGAGTGACCGATGCTTTAGTCACCGGATAACCGATCGCGGTTATAAAACCAATACCGATAGGGGATAACCGATATCTGTAGGGGCGATGATTTAGGGGCTTTTAAATGGGGGTTGGTTATAAGGTGGTTATGGGGCTTAAAAGGTTGGTAGATGGTTTAGGGGAGTTTTAGGGTGATAGAGAAGACTTAGAGAGAGAGAAGGATGTCTTTGGGGCGATATAGAGATGGATGGATGAAGGTTAGATGCATGGTACTCTTGCCGGGTGGTAGATCCAGGAGTAAGCTTATAATACCTATGAATCAAAAGTTCACAGAGTAGTGTCTAGAAGCATACAAGGCAATAAAAGAGACTACTTACTAGTTTTAATGCAGATGTAGGTCCAAAGAATGCAGTGGCGAAGGAAAGGCTCAGTTGGGATGATCCAGCTATCGAAAGTGAGCTAATGAAGCTATCCTCTTACTCTCCCAATGTCTGGATGAGTGTGATAGTGATCTAGTTGCTCAATTATAGTCTTGGGCCCAATACTCCTCTCTGCAACCTCTTCTCTCTCTCTCACTTGTCTCTCTCTTACAAATGAATTTAGGATCCCTTGGTTTTGGTTGGGGGAGGTCATTTATAGGGAACCGATGGTGGTTTCCTAACCGATCTTCGGTCGCGTAAGGACCGATGTCGGTTAGGTCAAAGTTGGCTATTTTTGTTAAAATAGCCAACCTTCTCTCCTTTTCTCCCAAGGGGTCAGTTGTGGGCTTGGTCAAGTCATTATTAGGTTCATTTTGGTGCGGGTGAGGGGTGATGAGTCATGGATATGGGTCTAGACCAAGTCATAGGTCTTAATTAGGTTAGTTTAGGGTTAGGGCTAGGTCATGGTGAGGTGGCAGGGTTGGAGATGTGGATTTATTAATTATAAGGTAATTAATAAATAATTGTGTAAGGTTTAGGTGGTGAGGTAGGGTTAGGTTGTGAGACGAGATGTGGGCACAAGGCATCGTAAGACCCAAATTTGGTGTCTACATTTTCCCTTTGTTTTCATGTTGCTTGTCTTGTAAAGCTACACCGACAATAATAAGAAGTGGTTGCCCGATTAAGGATATAGGTAATCCCCTCAAATCTATCATAGATTGAGGTGACATGTGAAATCGGGATAGGGTTGATAAAGGGTGAATGATGATGAGATGATGGTAAGATGGTGGGGTAAATTCAAGGAAGTAGACACATGTTGAAATACGATAGTGCGACCAAGGTACACGATTTGAAGAGAAAACAAGAAATTCATAGGCAAAGGTCGATAGTTTATCCAAACAATGTTGATATAATCCTAGTATCCAAGGCATAGGAAATAGCTCCAGGGGATATAACGGGTAAGGTACCGAACATTTAGGCATGTTTGGCAATACCAAATGGTTGGTTTGGTTGAGATAAATGTCATGGTCTCGATCTAGGCAAAGCTGGTCGGCTGATCAATTCAAGTATCCTAGTCATGCTAAAACATGAACAGGTGAGCTCAATTGAACAAACAATGACATGATGGGTGGATAGAATCGTAATTTGTAAGCCTCGGTCAAGGTACTTAATCGGGCGCGGTCTTGGGTCAATCCGATTGGTTGGGTGCGGGTGTGGTCATCCGGCTGATTGGTTGGTTGCGGCCTTGGGTCGGGCCGATTGGGTGGTTGTAGCCTTGGGTTGGGCCAATTGAGTGGTTGTGGCCTTGGGTTGGGCCGGTTGGTTTGTTGCAGCCTTGGGTCGAGCTAATTGATTTTTATGGCCTTGGGTCGGCCATTGGTTGGTTGCGGCCTTGGGTCAGGCCGATTGGTTGGTTGTGGCCTTAGGTCGAGCTAATTGGTTGGTTGTGGCCTTGGGTCGGGCCGATTGGTTAGTTGTGGCCTTAGGTCGGGCCGATTGGTTGGTTGCGGCCTTGGGTCAGGCTGATTGGTGAGTTGCGGCCTTAGGTCGGGCCAATGAATTCAAAATAAGGCTATTTAGCAAAGCCGGGGTAGGTGATGTGGTGAAAAATGGAGATTGGTGGATAAGGGAAGGAGTTAGGTTAAAATAAGTAGGTAACCGATATCGGTTAGAGGTGACCAATATCGGTGGGTCGGTTACGGGTAGGAGGAGAGACCCGGCAGAAGGGCCACCGAGGGATAGGGCGAGGAGGGGAGAGAGCTAAGTCGCCCTAGGAGTGGGGACACTTTTGGTCGAGTTGGATAGATGATTTTTGATAGAGACATTAGTCTGTGAACCGAGTATGTATATAGGATTTATGCATTCATTGTTGTGGTATATATTGGCCTGCGAGCTGAGTACATTTTGTATAGTTGATACTGGCCTACGAGCCGAGTATATTTTTGACATTAGAGACCGGCCTGCGAGATGAGTCAAGATTTTGACAGAGACAGTGGCTGCGTGCCGACTTTGTATTTTGGATTACAGAGGCCCCATGCAAGGCAATTTGTATATTTTGACATTGATTTGATGATATATATATATATATAGATGATGAGTTTGATCCACATGGTGTGTTATAATTTTTGATTTGATGCATATAGTATAATGTTGCATGTGTTTTGTCGATCGTATTGGAATGTGATGTATATAGATGATGTTGATGATGTTTTTCTGATATGTATATGTTTGAAATGTTGATGGTATGATGATGATGGAATTGGATAGTGATGTCGTTATGCAGGGAAAAGAGGTGGACTCTACCAAAAATTTGCAAAAAACAAAGAAAAGGCCTAGGTATAAGCAAAAGGAGACAAGTGACCGATATCGATTAGCTAACCGATGTCGGTCACTATGTGACCGATACCGGTTAGGTAACGATATCGGTTATGCTAAAACAAGATTTTCTAAACAAATAGAAAGGCTTAGGAGACAAATCAAATTCATATTTTTAGAGTCATGCAACATGTTAAATACAAGGATGCGAGGCTGTTGACATCCATACAGGTTAATTGCATGGGAGAATTGAGTGATAAGGAGGAAAGAGATAGGTAAAGTGATCACGGTTTGGATTAAGAAGGCATAAAGGTAAGTTAGAGTGAAGAGGGTGGTGAACATGGCTAAACAAGGAGAAGCATCTAACAGGCAGAGAGGAGAGGGAAGATAGGTTCCACCTCAAGCTGCTGCATCCCAAGAGGTATAAGTTTTGGTTGAAATTAGATTTCGCATGGTTATGAATAGGATGTGGTAAGGTAAGTGGGTAGAGATGAAAAGAAAGGTGATAGGAAAGGGTTTGGTTATAAATATTTTCATGTATTTATATTTTTAAGGAAGACACAACACATGATAGATCATGGTAGGGGATGGTCGAGCTAACCTTGGGAGACCCCATGTCTCCTAAGTGCTGCCTACATAGCCCATTGCACAAAGCAAGGAGAGGCCTCAGATTGATGTAGTTCTCCCTTAGGACCAGGGAGAGGTGAGTTCAAGAAATTTGGTTGTGGTTAGACAATTTGTTGGTTGGTAAAAGTTTCGTGTTGGTAGGGTAATGTTGTTGGTGTTGGTGTGGGTATGGGTGAAGCGAGGGTTAGCTTACCTAAGAATAGGAAACCGTGTCCCTCACGATGAAGGTCAACACATAATCCTAGTTTCGGGTAAAAAGAGGCAAAAGTGTCCCATAGTTTGGAAAGAGCTAAACAAACCACATATTATTATAGGATGAGCTTAAATCCCTAGGTATCTTACATAGGCAAGAAGTCGATAGGTGAAAAGAGTTGTATAATCACAATATATCAAATATATGTCACATCCCTTGAGTTTTGTTGTTTTGAAGAATGGTGAGGTGAGGTGAATGGTATAGGCAGTTTGGGTGCAGAGAACTTGTTATAAGGTGATTATTTTGATGAAAGAGAACCAAACCTAAATAGACAAGTCCATGACTCAAAAGTACTTTTAAATACTACTTTTAATTTTACGGATATAGACCGATCGATGTGGGAAGTCTATATGGGATATGCATTTTGTTGTTCTTGAGGTCTTCACGAAGTTTATCAATGCGAGAAGCTTCGATAGAGGCTGACTTTGTATAGTTGTCCTTCAAGGAACATTCTACTTATAGTAGCAGAGATGCAGATTTCGCACATAGCTATCCTTCGATGGAGCGATCTTTATATAGTAGCAGATGTGGCTTTGGTACATAGTTTTCCTTTGAGGAGTAGTCTAGTTTATAGCTTAGAGGTCTAGATGTCCGTTTGGCATGAAGCATCTAGTTTTGTAGGAAGTTTGACTCAAGAATATCCTAGAATTGTATAATTGATAACTTGTTATTTTGGTACTTTTAAGTCATGGACCCAGGACTAAAAAGTGGAAGACATATTTAAGAGGAGGTGATGATCAAACCACATGAGTTCGATTCTACTTTGAGATGCATGAAACAAGGTGTATGAGGTGGTAAATGAGCTCAAGGGACGAGCGTAAGGTAGATAAGAAGTGATATAACACTAAATTCAATAGTAGAATGGTCGAAGATGCAAGGCATTAAGGGTTTCAGGCTTAGTTTTACCATTAAGAGAAGCTAAATGATAAATACCTGATCCATAAGTGTGAGTGATAATGTAAGGCCCAATCCAATTAGGAGAAAATTTTCCCTGTTTGCTCTTTTCTAGTTTGGTTACGTGTTGATTCTATTTGAGGACAAGATCAACAATCTTAAAGGTACGCTCATGAATTCACTTATCATAAGCACGCTTGATGCACTTTTGATAAAGTTGAAGGTGGTCAAGAGCTGTAAGACGACACTCGTCAAGAAGCTCCAATTGGGCTAACTGCTCTCGTGGAAGTCATCATTGGTGAGAATATCCTGGAGAAATATTCTGAGGGAAGGGATTTGTATTTCTAGAGGCAAGATAGCCTCGGTACCATACACCAAAGAAAATGGTGTGGCATTAGTGGAAGTACGAATGCTGGTACGATAAGCCCAAAGGGCAAAGGGGATGTGATCATGCCAGTTTTTCCCAGAATTGTTAACGACTTTCATGAGAATTTTGGTTAAGGTTTTGTTAGAAGATTTGGCTTGACCATTTTCTTGTGGATAGTAGGGTGACGAGAAGCTAAGTTTGATACCAAAGTTGTCACAAAGGGCTCGTAATAGCTTATTTTTGAAAGATTTTCCATTATCCGTTATCAGGCGATGAGGAACACCAAAACGGCAGAGATAATGTGATGACCGATGAATTCAATGATTTTCTCTTTTTGGTTGAAATGAGTGGAGCAGACTCCACCCATTTAGTGTAATATTCGGTTGCCATGATGATCTAACGGTGACGATGTGAAGAAGGTAGGTGAATTTCACCAATAAGGTCTAAACCCCATTATGAGAGAGGCCAAAGATCTCGTGTAACCTATAGCGGGTGGTTGGGAGTATGTTGAAGGTTGGCATGTTGTTGACACATAAGACAATGCTTAACATATTCGTAGAAGTCTTTATTAAGAGTAGGCCAATAATATCCTAGGCAAAGGATCCGTTTGGCCATGGCAAGGCCACTAAAGTGCCCACCACAAATTCCATCATGGACTTGTTGGATGGTATGGGTGACTTCAGCACCGGTTAGACATCGAAGGAGGATACCATCAAAGCCACGTTTATAGAGGAGTCCCCCCATGATGACATAATAAGAAACACTTTTAAGAAAAGTGTGTTTTCCATTACTAGTAAGGTCAGGTGGGAGAACAGAGGTTGTAAGGTAGTCATGAAATTGGTGATACCAGGTATCCCACAAATCGCGAGATACATTATTTACCATACAAACATCTGGGACTAAGTAAGATGGGGCAAAGAGTTGTTGGACCAAGACAAATATGTCAAAGTCAGTTGGTGAGGCAGGAATTTGCTAGGCCAAGCAAGCCATAGTATCCGCAAATTTATTAGTTGAGCGTGGAACGGTTTGGATAGAATAATGAGTAAATAAGGTCAAAAGTGAATCCACGTAACATTTTTACTTTTGAAGTTCATCATTTTTACATTGGTAGATGCCATTAACTTGATTTACTACCAATTGAGAGTCACCAAAAATGTTGATAGACTTCACACCTAAGTGTAACATAACATGGAGACCCAAAACAAGGGCCTCTTATTCCGTTGTATAGTTAGTACAGGGGAAATCGAGCCTAAATTAAAGAGTCATAGGTTCACCATCAAGAGGAATGAGAACAACACCCGCCACTCCGTTGCGCTAACATTAAGATCCATCGAAGAAGAGGGTCATCGGATAAGACACATCATCGAGCAAAAGGGTGCTGATGAGTTCATCAGGAAAGTAAAATTGGTAAATTGTTCCCTAGGTAAAGGGGCTTTAGCAAGTTGATCTGCGATAGTTTATCCTTTGAATAATTTCTAGTGTACAAACTCAAGGTCAAGGTCGGTGAGGAGCATAAGCCATAAGGTGATGCATTGGTTTAGATGAGGTTTGGCGTAAATATAATGTATGGGGTCAGCGTTGGTGATGACAAAAGTTTTGTGATTCGGAGGTAATGTTGGAGTTTTGTGGCCACGAATGATAGGGCTAGGCACAACTTTTCTATGTGTGTATATCGAGTCTCGTAATCCACAAGAGTACGGCTTATGTAATAAACTTCTTTCTCTTGATGCACGGAGTCACGATGTGCGAGTATGGCTCCTACAACATAGTCGGTGGCAGAAAGGTAAAGGTAGAAAGGGCAATTGTCTTGCAATGGGATAAGCATGGGTGGCTGTGAGAGATAAGCTTTAAGAGCCTCAAAGGCTTAGTGGCACTCCTCACTCCATTGAAAGACAATGTCTTTTTAAGGAGATGATGGAAAGGTTGACATCGATCGAGATTTGTGAGATAAAACGCTGGATAGATTGGATTTTTCCCTGCAAGCTACGTAACTTTTTAGGCTAGTGGGTAAGGCGTGTCTAAGATAACTTTGACTTTAGGTGGGTAGACCTCAATCCCATGTAAAGAGATGATAAATCCAAGGAGCTTTCCCAAAAGGATGCCAAATACACATTTCTTTGGTTGAAGACGAACACAATATTGTAACAGGTGATCAAAAATAATGGTTAAAACATTAAGATGTTCACTGCGATGTTTGGATTTTCCAAGAAGATCATCGACATAATCCTCGAGGATAGTGTGCATAATGTCATGAAAAATGTAAGTCATAGCCCACCGATAGGTCGCACCAAAGCATTCTTAAGGCCAAATGACATGAAATGATAGCAGAAGGTCCCCCAGGGGGTAATGAAGGTGGTTTTATGTTGATCGGTCGGGGCTACTAAAATTTGATTGTATCCCGAGAAACCATCCATGAGAGAAAGCATCTCATGGCCCGCAATGAGATCAACAAGTTGATCAATGCTAGGTAGGGGGAATTTTTCCTTTGGGAAAGCGAGGTTAAGGTCCCGGAAATCCGTGCATATATGGAGTCCCCGTTTCTTTAGTGATAGGTACGACATTAGAAATCCATTGAGGATAGTCAATAGGTAAGATGAAAGAAACAGAAAGGAGTCGTTGAATCTCTTCTTTAACCAAGAGGGTAATGCGTGGATGCATTTTTCTCAGTTTCTCTTTAACTGGTTTGGAGTCTGGTTTTGAGTGATGTTATGGAAAACAATGTCGGGATCAATTCTGGCATGTCGGCATAGGACCAATAAAAAGCTTGATTGTAGGCACGAAGGAAGGTAATGAATGCAGCTTGTTCGATGCATTGAGAGAGTGTCGATATTTACAATGTGAGGATCATCCTTCATGTGGATGTTGATTTCTATAGTTAACTCATTCAACATGGTTTGGGTTTCGAGATGGTAAGACACGTTGAATATAAGAGTCATCCACACCAAGGCGGTGAGGATGGAGTCGTCATCGTAGCACTCCACAACATTAATCGAAGGTGAGTCTTCTTTGATCATGTCTGGATACAAAAGGGAGAGAGAATATGGGTCTTCACCATTGCATTGATAAGTGATATGACCTAGGAAGATAGCATTCATGTAAAAAAAAGTTAGGATGGATAGATTAAGGGTCTATCGACTCCGTGGGTGAAGATGGCAAAATGGGCGATGATGGTTCGGAAGGGGTGACTTCATCATCTTCCTAGATACAATTGACATGAGGTTTCTTTGGTGTAGGTGGTTCAAAAATCCAAGACCACTATGATCTTTTTGTTCGTGTGTAGTCATGGGAATGATTGTATGTCGCCCTGTTCATAAAGACCAAAACCAAAACCTTTCCAAGCACAGTGAGTTAAGAAGGTGAGGGAAAAATGACGGTTGGTTAGATATTGAAAATCAGATTGGAAGGGAACCACACCAAGGGAAGGTTCAAGGGTGATAGAGGATGCATCGACACCCCCCATATGTTAGGTTAGTGCATAAACTAGGTGGTCCGTAGGAGATCACCTCCCCACACGACAGTCGTAGGTAGGATGCGCATGTAACTATCCATATTCTTGTGGGTTATGGAAGGTGCTAACGTTGTATAGGTGGTACTCCCCCAGCGTAAGGCATTGAAAAACACCTACCAAGGGATCCGAGGTTGGGATGTTATCCGCGAGGAAGGAAGAGGTATTCGCGTCGGTGGTTTCATTGGTTGAAGGTGTGGGTGCGGCTAAGGTGGATGGTTGAGGTGTGGTTGAAGTAGATGGTTAGGTCGGATCAATGGGTGCCTTGACTAGTACAAGCACATCATTAGGGTAATATAACATATTGCAGGTTTTGAAGGGGAAGTGTCGGTTGCGATGATGTATGACTTCCCCTCATACTCAAATTTTATGCATCTATGTAAGGTGGAGGGAACGCATCCCATAGCCCGGATCCAAGGGTGGCCTAACAACATGTTGTATTGGAACTCTCCCTCATGGACATAGAAGATTTTGGGAAAGGTACATGGCCCTACACGAATGTTAAGCATCATGGTGCCTAGGGTAGAAGTAATAGCATCATTGAATGAACGCAACATGGTGGGATTGGCACACATGCAAATAGAAGGGATATTCATTTGTTGGAAGGCTTTGGAAGAGACGATGTTTAGGCTAGCTTTTAGTTGATCATTAAATGATGTACATGGATGTACTAGACATAATTCAAGATGAAAAGAATAGGGTCGGGATCTTCTACACCAAATACGACAATTTATTCTTTAGAAAAACGATAAAGCAACCGCTGCAGTTGTACGGGGACGAGAGTGGTTGTGGAGGTAAGCTGTTTGGTGCGAGAAGTGATGTGGTTGGGTGTTAACATGGAGGCGATAGGTAGGGTTTCATTAGGTAGGACCTCTATCCCTTGGAGGATCTCAATTAGAGCTTGTCGATGAGATTTAGATGTTTGAATGAGATCAAAGAGTTTCATTTTTACAAGAGATTAGTGAAGTTGTTTCATCATGGCGTGATGGGAAACTCCATTAGAGAATGGATAGGAAGGTCCATGAATAACCACTTTAGGTGGTGGTGTGATCGGGATGGTGGAAGGAGAAAGATAATTCGCAAGTGTGTTCTCTTTAGCTTTTCCATTTTTCTTTTGTCCTCGAGTAGCAATGCTAATCATGTTGATCTTGTGAATATGAGATGAGGAAGATGGTAGGGATAAGTCATTGTTCTCAAGAGGTGGGGTTGCAATGATGATAGATTTTGGTGAGGCGGGGACAGGTGGTATAGGAGAAGGGATCGAAGCTAAGGGCTTTTCCCTTTGTAAGTTGTCTTTCTTAGATTTTGCATCTGAGATAGGCAACTCGGTGAAGATGGATTTCAAAGCTTTGATCCTTATACATTGTGTCTTGGTGTGCGGTGGTAGGCACATATTTTAGATTCATCATAACCTATAGGTTGAGGTTTAGATGGACCATAGGGTCTGAGTGGGGGTAGGGAAATGGTCGCATCCCCTACCAAAACATCAAGGATCTTGGCGTAAGATCCTTTGAGCGGGTCAAATTCGGATGAAGATGAGGCTATTGATTGAGTGGGTGAGATTTTTGATTATTTTGGTAATGGTCGGGTATGAGTGGTTTGTACGGGTGGTGGTCTAGGTAAGGGATTTTGATGATTGGGTTTAGCTAGGCATGGATTCTTCGTGCGAAGTCATGTTTATTGGTTAGATGATGAGGCCACGAGATGATGTGGTGGCGAAATAACCACGGGGAAAGAGGAATGACAACAAACAAGTCCTTTGACAATCGAGTTTGCTTAGGGTTGGTAGGTAGGCAGGATACATGGGGTGATAGTGTTGAGATGCTCATGGATTTCTATATGGGTGCAAAAGGTGCAGGTCATGTTAAAGAAGATGTGGGAGGCATGGTGTATTGAGGCAAGGTGGAGGGGTGAGGCCCCAATATAGAAGGTAGGTGTGACAACGAGGGTTGAAACTATGCCTGCTATACTAGTGTGATTGGGGGTGAGGGTTTTAGTTGTGGTGGAGGCATAGATTGGACTCGAGGAGATTGGGTCGGTCTCCTAGGTGGATTGATGGCTTTATTTTTGGATAAATCTAACTATTTAAGTGGGTGCGTCAGGCTGGGTATTGGTAAAGTCCCAAGCGTAGGGGAAGGGTTGGTTATTTTGATAGAGGTGGATGAGGTATTTGGTAGAGATGAGGGAGGTGAAGGTGAGGACATAGGCATTTTGAGCTTTTGTAGAAACTTCGGGTATATGGTAGAGGTATTTGGATTAGTCATCTGCATTTGAGTAGAGCATGGTGTATTCAAACGTTCCCATAAGACTCGTCTATCTTTTGGGGGATGAAAATCTTCACGTGTGGACAAAAATTTTGGTATGGAAGAGAAGTGGGCTATGATTCTGGTCCACTGTGGGTGTGATACAGGGGGCGAATGAGGCGCTGTATCAATGGGTGTTAAGAGGTCAACCGGTCACTGGAAAGATTTAGGTGATGAAGAAATGATAGGGAGGAGGGCATGTTCTAGAGGATCCATCATGGTTAAGGAGTTTGGTGAAGTAGGCTCGAGGGGTTTCTCTTCTAAGGATGACAGAAAAAGTGGCGATCCTTCTTCTTTTGCAGCAAGAGTGGTGGAAGGAGATGTTTGGGAAATAGATAGGTTGGATAACATCCGCTCATAGTCTTGCAGGGATGTGGTGTAAGAAGGCTCTTCTGTGAGAATATAACTCTGGGTGGTTGATTCCTTTATGGGTAAAGGAATAGTGGGGCTGTCCTCTTGTCCTGATGAAGGAGAAGGGGGCGAGAACCCCTGCATTGGTGAAGAGGTTTGATTCAAATTTTTTCAATGGAAGCCCTTGGTTGGGAGTTGAAAACGCATGGATCTCATGCACACTCTTCTCCTCAGCCGAGGTTTCTTGGTTTGTGTTACTGATAGATGAATGGTTTGGAAATGGTTTGTTGAAGATTTGTAAATTTTGATTAGCAGGGGCATTAGGATTATCGAGGGTTATATCCCCTACATCAACCATTTCCCGCACTATGTTTTTCAACATCTTGGATTTTCGTGGTGTGTCCATTCACACAATGGAATTTACAGAAGTCATTTTCTTTATACCAAGAAGGTATAGCGTGGGTGGAATCAAACCCGGAGTGAGGTTTAACAGGAGGTAAGGTGATAGCTCCTACTTTAAGCAATTTGTCCAAGATCACATCATAAGTTTCTCCCAAGGGAGTGTACATGATGCGCTTGGCTTTATACTTATATGTTGATTTTGGCTTGGTATTAGACGGTGCTTGATATTTGACTGTCACCATGTGTATGGATCCTTTTGATTTCAAAGCATCCGAGGCATGAGAGTTGGTGGTGTTGGGTTTATTGGTGGAGTTTTTGGTTTGGAAATTTGAGTTTTTGTTGCGCAACTTCAATTTCTCCTCCTCTCGAAGGCTCGAATCTCTAGTTTCGAGCCATAGTAAAGGCCTCATCAAAGGTGTGGAAAGTTTAAATTTGGAGGGTGGGAGAAATGTGTTTAGCGCAGCCTACATAAAGAGTTCAATGATCTTGGCCTGGGGTAAGGCATAAGTAAGTTGGTTGAGTCCCCACCATTGTCCAATGAAATTTGTGATAGACTCATCTTTAAATTGTCGGATGGCATAGAGGTCGGTAATGGATACTTTCTTGGAAATATTGATGGAGAAGTGATCCAAGAAATATAGGGATAATTGGTTAAAGGAGAAGATTGAGTGCTGGGCTAAAGAACTATACCACTCCAAGGTAGGTCCTGATAAGGACATGGGGAAGGTACGGAGTAGTAAGGCATCATCATGAGCAATCAGATAGCAGACATGTCTAAACGATCGCAAGTGTTGTTGAGGGTCCTCCTTACTACTAAAGTGAGTAAATTTTGGTAATTCCCATTGAGGAGGATATGTATGAAGGGGGACAGAAGGATGAATAGGATCCCGACAAACTTTCTCGTATGTCAGGGTGTTATGGCTTCCTGAAACATAAGCCTCAAGATTTTGCATCTTGTCCATCATCTATTTGATTAAATCATTGGTTGGGTTAGATGATGGTGATTTCGTTGTAAATGGAGGAGGATTGGGCCAAGAGCCACTATTAGACAATGGTGGAGTTGAATGTTGATGAGGTAATAATGATGAATGTGTTGGGGCGGTTGAATAAGGGTGTCCTATATAAGATGTTGATGCCACCGATGAGTCTCGCAAAAATGAAAAGGTGGTCGGAGCTTGAGAGGAAAAGATCATGTGGATGGATGGTAGAGAGTGAGTTATGAAATAGGAAATCTATGGGAGAGACAAGGTAGGGGCAAGAGATGGTAGTAATACGTGGGCCCTAAATTAACCAAAGGAAGGCCAATTAGTGCAAGTATGAACCACCGAAGCCACCGAGCCGGAGACAGGGCTAAGGATGAAGACGGTGAGATAGAGTTATTAGGTGGGGAAGGGGCTACGTGAGCAGCTATACTAATAGGCATACCCAAGAGGAGTTGACCGTCGGGTTTACGGTCGGGTGTATGAGATAAATAATGTTGTACGGCACTAGGATTAGCATCCAAAAATTTGGCAAAGTCCAGATCTCCTACAGAGATCTTGGGAAAAGCATTGGTGTCTGTAGGATTCCCCATATGATGCAAAGGGGGTGACTCAGGAAAAGACAAGGAATAAGCATGTGAAACCATGGTTGCGGCTTGTTGCCGGGTGATAACAACCATGGATGAGAGGATATAGTAGGGAATTAGTCAATCAGGAACAAAAATAGAAACAAAATGTTGGAATTGGTGGGTTCTTTGGTTTGTCGGGGATCATGAAATACAATAACCAATATCGGTTTGGTAACCGATGTCGGTCGACTATAGCCGGCATTAGTCGGTGTAACTAATGTCGGTAGAAGAGGACCGGTGTCGGTCACTTTGAAGGAAAAGAGAAAATGTAAGAGGCTATTGGTTTGGGGATAACAAGACTTAGTATACCCACCAAACTATCTAAAGTGATCACTTTGAGACAGGTATAACAAGAAACAAAACTAAAGAAAAACAAAAAAACAAGCAAGGTGCACAAGCAAATCAAGAGACTAACCCTAGGATTAGTTTTAATCACTTTGGGCTTATTCCTTAGATGCAAGATGATTTCAATCCTAAATAAAAGACCTAAGGGAGATGTCAAGTTTGTTTTGGCTTGTAAGGCTACCTCAATCGAGTAGAGGAATACCGTGAAAAGGGGGATGTTTGAGATGTTGTGTAGATTATGATGTGATTTGGTATGTGTTGTGCGGTGAGAGTAAGATTCATTTCTCATCAATACTGTGGATATCACCCCCATGTGTACGACCTCTTACTTAATCTATGTTCACTAGAATGGAAAACAACAAGCAAGAAAATGATGCATGTGTTTTAAACCCAAATCAAATATGATATTCGATGAAGCAAATAATGAGAATAGGTTAAGAAGATGAATTTCACTATTGCAATGATGAGAAAGAAAGACAAGTTATTTTACCAAAATGAAAAAATATTTTGTGAATATTTAGAAGAAAGAAACATCAAGTGTGCTCCCTATATGACGATGAGCAAGAAAGAAAGAAACCCGAGAAGGGTCCCACCGGTGTGCCAAAATGTTTCACACAAAATTTTGTTCCAAAATAGAGTTATTTCTATCTTTTCATTCTCTTGAGAAACAGATAAGGGTTAGGGCTAGGAGGAATACTTGTTGAGTGTTGGGAAGGTGTGTGCATACCATAGAGAGATCAGACCAATTGTGAAGAGCTCCTTTTTGTCTGGGAAGGACTACCTATAAATAAGAATGCAAGACCACCAGATTTTTGTTAAATAATAAGTGAGGGAACTGCCTTGGGCCCAGGAAATATTAGACTTCCTTTCGAAGGTGGTCAGTTCCCTTTTAATATAAATTAATGCAAATGATAATAAAGAAGCTATTGCGAAATCACGATTTAGGTACCTCGTTACTAAAAGCAATAGAGACTAAACTACCAATAATAAAATGTCATGTTGTTTGTTTGGTCACTAGTTATTGATACGTTCAGATCAAGTTACAGGGGTAGACAAGGTTGGATATGAGATTATTTAGAGGTAAATAGGTGAAAGGTTGGTTTTTGGTATAAGTCATAGTGACCGATGCCGGTCACTGGATAACCGACCGCGGTTATAAAACTGGTACCGGTAGGGGATAACTGATATTGGTAGGGGAAGTGATTTAGGGGCTTTTAAATGGGGGTTGGTTACAAGGTGGTTATGGGGCTTAGAAGGTTGGTAGATGGTTGAGGGGAGTTGTAGGGTGATAGAGAAGACTCAGAGAGTGAGAAGGTTGTCTTTGGGGCAATATAGAGATGGATGAATGAAGGTTAGGTGTAGGGTACTCTTTGGGTGGTAGATCCAGGAGTGAGCTTATAATCCATATGAATCAAAAGTTCACAGAGTAGTGTCTAGAAGCATACAAGGAAATAAAAGAGACTACTTACTAGTTTCTGATGCGGATGTAGGTCCAAAGAATGCAGTGGCAAAGGAAAGGCTCAATTGGGATGATCCGGTAATCGGAAGTGAGCTGATGAAGCTATCCTCTAACTCTCCCAATGTCTAGATGAGTGTGACAATGATCTAGTTGCTCAATTACAGTCTTGGGCTCAATACTCCTCTCTCGCAACCTCCTCTCTCTCTCTCTTGCAAAATGAATTCAAGATCCCTTAGTTTTGGTTGGGGAGGTCATTTACAGTGGAACCGATGGCGTTTTACTAACGATGCCGTCGCATAGGGACTGATGTCGGTTAGCTCAAAGTTGGCTATTTTTAGTAAAATATCTAACCTTCCCTCCTTTTCTCCCGAGGGGTCAGTTGTGGGCTTGGTCAAGTCATTATTAGGTTCATTTTGGTGTGGGTGAGGGGTGATGAGTCATGGATATGGGTCTGGACCAAGTCATAGGTCTTAATTAGGTTAGTTTAGGGTTAGGGCTAGGTCATGGTGAGGTGGTGAGGTGAGGTGGTAGGGTTGGAGATGTGGATTTATTAATTATAAGGTTATTAATAGATAATTAAGAGCGTAAGGTTTAGGTGGTGAGGTAGGGTTAGGTTGCGAGATGAGATGGGGGGCACAGGGTGTTGTAAGACCAAAATTTGGTGTCTACACTTTCTTCATTAAATTGGTCCCACTGGACCTTACATTGACGTATTTCATGATTTTTAAGTGCAAATGGCGAGTTTCTAGCACTCGTATAGGCTTAACCATGATTATTCCCGGTCTTAGACCTGCAAGGAATTCCAATTTAATACATGTGATAAATCAAAACATATTTCTTAAGAAAATAAATATGGAAAACATCATGCATTCATGACAAAGTAGGAGGTAATGTTAAATGATAAGCTACAGGGTTGATTATTTCAACAATTTCAAAAGGTCCCACATAACGACGTAATAACTTGGCAGCCTTGCAAAATTTATAGAACTCTTTTTCAATTTAACCTGAAGAAATACCTTCTCACCAAGTAAAAATTTCCTATCAACCCACTTCAAGTCATCATAACTCTTTTTCCTATCTGGTACTTCTTTTAAGCATTCATTTTAACTTGTTGTTCCATTTCCGTAAGGATTTCAAGTCCAATTACCTCTCTATCCTCAATGTTGTCCCAACTAACAAGGATTCTGCATTTCCTTCCGTATAATACTTCGAAGGTGTCATATTTAGAGATGTGTGATATGTGTTATTGTAGGAAAACTCAACTAATGGGAGATACTCTTCACATTTATATTGTTGATCCATAGAATACATCACTAACATATCCTCTAAAACTTTATTAAATCTTTTAGTTTTTCCATCTGTTTCCAAATGATACATAGAACTGAAATTCAACTTAGTTCCTAAAGTTGTGTTAAGTGTTTGCCAAAATCTTGAAGTCATTCTTGGATCTCTATCAGTTATGATTAATTCAGGTACTCTATATAATCCAAAAATCTCGTGAACAAATTTTTTTGCTAAAACAGGTGAATCATCCTTAAGATTACCAGCAATAAAGTGTGCTACTTTTGTTAGTTTATCAACAACAACTAGAATAACATCATGTTTATTTCTTGACATAGGTAACCCTTGTACAAAATCCATGCTTATCACTTTCCATTTGTACTACGGTATGCTGTGAGGATACAATAAACCAACTGGATGCATATGTTCACTTTAACACGTGTACATTCTAATCATTTTTCACAAACTCAATCACGCCTTTTTCATCCCTTTCTAGAAATATTGATCTTTTATATCAAAAACATCTTTGTAATACTAGGGTGTCAAAAAAGGTGAATTGTGAAATTAAATGAATAATTTCTTTCTTAAATCATTTAAAGAAAGGTATGTATACCTTGTTTTTAAATCATAAGATTCCTTCCTTATCAAAGTGAAAACCTTTATATCTCTCATCATTTGGATCTTCAAGAAATGTTGTTTTTACTTGCTGAAAATAATAATCGATTCCATAACACTCTTTACTTCATCCTTGAACTAATTTCTCAACATTATAAGAGTACAAATGTGCTTCGTATGACCTAGAGCATTAGCTACCCTATTTTCCTTTCCCCTAATGTAACTTATGTCAAAATCATATTGAGATATAAACTCTAACCATCTTCATTGTCTTGCATTTAGATTTAGCCGAGTAAAAATATAGTTCAACCCAAGATGATCAATTTTTAGTTCAAAAGGGTTTACTAAGTAGGTAATGCCTCCAAAATTGAAGTGCATGAATAATAGAAACAAGCTCTAGATCATGTGGAGCATAATTTAGCTCATGTAACTTAAGTTTTCTACTTTTATAAGCTATGACATGATCATTTTATAACAAAATACCTCTAAGACCTTCCTTGGATGCATCTCGTTACAACAGTAAAGTCTCCATTAGGTTTAGGTACAACCAAAATAGGTGCTAAAGTTAATTGATCATTTAAAGTTTTAAATGTAGATTCACATTTATCATTCCACAAAAAATTCTTATCCTTTTTCTGCAATGAAGTTATTGGTGCAGCAACTTTGGAGAAATATTTAACAAATTTCCTATAGTAACCAAAAAGACCCATGAAGCTTCTGACTTCATGTACATTCTTTGGTGCATGCCACTTAGTTATAGCTACAATTTTAGAAGGATCTACAACTATTCCATATTTTCTTATAACATGACCCAAATAGTGCACTTCCATGTCATAGAAAGAACATTTAGACAACTTACCAAATAACCATCTTTTTCTCAGATTTCTAAGACTATCTTCAAATGCTCATGGTGTTCTTCCACACTTTTAGAATATATGAGAATGTCATCCAAGAATACAAGCACAAAATTTTCCAAGTATTCTTGAAAAATATTATTCATCAAATTCATAAAATCTGCGGGTGCATTTGTTAATCCAAAAGTAAAAATGTGAATTCATAATGTCAATACCTTGTCGAAGTTGTTTTATGAATGTCCTCATCCTTACTTGAATCGATGATATATAGATCGTAGATCTATCTTAGAATATACCGATGCTCCATGCATCTGATCAAACAAATCATCAATTCTAGGAAGTGGATATCTATTCTTAATCGTAGCCTTGTTCAACATTCTGTAATCAATACACAATCTAAGTGTTCCATATTTATTTTTCACAAAAATTACCAGTGCTCCCCAAGGTGAGACACTCGGTCTAATCAAACCTTTAGATAGAATTTCTTGTAACTATGCCTTAAGCTCTACTAATTCAATAGTAGTCATTCGATAAGGTGCCTTAGAAATAGGCTCGGTTCTAGGTTTGATTTCAATTGTGAAGTCAAATTCCCTTTTGGGTGGAAGACCTAGTAACTCTTTCGAAAACACATCACTGTAGTCTCGTAATAGCGGGTAACATTATAAGAAATCACTATTTTATTCAGTATATTTTGAATATTTTACCACATACAAGGTACAACCCTTATTTTTTTCCTTCTTAAGTTGCATAAGAGATAATTTCCTAACTAAAATTTCATGTTTTACACCCTGAATCATTTTTTTTTCTTGCAGTCATCTAAATAACTAATATGTTTTTCAAAACAGTCCACTTTTTCTTTATGCTCAGCTATCCAATTAACACCTATGATTACATCATAAGACCCCAAAGGAGCAACATAAAGATCAACTTCCATGGAAAAACTAGGTAGATCAAGGACTGCTCCAAAAAGACACATACTAACTATATGAACAACATTATTCCCATAATGTACAACCCATGATTTATCCATTTTTTCATCTTTTCTTTTTAATTTCGATGCTAGTTTACTATAAATAAAACATTCAATAGCTCCCATATCAAAAATAATAGTTACAGGTATGCCAAATAACTTACCTAGAACTTTTATGGGTGTGACTTACTTTTCAACTTGTTTGTCAGCTACTGCAGTGTATCTTGTGCTATTAATTGCAGTCATCCTTTTTCAAAGGACATTAGTTTGCGTAATTATCCTTTCCAAAATTGTAATAGTCTCATACAAGTCCCTTTTTAGGATAAAATTTATTCCCACCTTATACTTATCATTCGACCTCTATAGGACTTCGTGCTGTTATTATTGTTCTTGAAAAAGTTATTGCGTCATTAGCGGTAGGATTATTTGTTGTTGTTTTCTTATTATTATTAGCTGAGAACTTACTTTTCATACCAAACTTATTCCATCGCCATTTCTTAGGTGCCGGATATGATGAAGAGGAGTTTGAAACTTTCTTTCTTACTTCCTCCTTATGAGCATAAATAACCTTCAATTTCTATTCCTACCTTATGGATTTTCAACAACCCCTTCCATATTGATTGGGCTGTGAACATCCACCTCTCCCCTATAATGGAATTCAATCCCATGATAAATTTCCCTATCTTGAACTTCTCATCGGTTTGATACCGAGGTACATATTTAAGGATTTTAGTAAACCATTCCCAGTATTTTCTACATACTGCTTAATTTTCCTTGGGTTAATTTTTGAAATTTAGTCATTTTCTAATCATAGTAAGTTTGTGGCAGCCATCGTTGCCTAAAATAACTTTTAAATTAATCCCAAATAATATTAGTATCATCAATGTTCAACTCAAATTTACGGTTGTCCCATCATCAAGATAATTCATGGGAAAGATGATATGCTCCCATATTGTTTTGTTTCCTCCGAGAAGTTCCTTATTGCAAAGTACTTCTCCATTTCACCGAGCCAATTCTCAGCTCCATCTCCTAATGTCACACCATCAAACTTAGTTGGAATTATCCTTTTGATATCATTAGTGAGTTCAACCACAAATTGCCATTTTATTTTTGGCTAATCCAAAGATGTTTACATTGTTATTATAAAAACCCAAATTTCCCAAATTGGCGTTGTCTACGGAGAGGTGGCTGATTGTTATTACCAGCATCTTCTTCCTTCTCATTGCCCATTACTTGTTGTTCAAGTACAGTCAAACAAAAATCTCTTTTATCCAATAGGGAAGTAAGGATCTCATCAAGTTTTTAGGCGGTTGTTGCTTCTCCACCGGTGGTGGGTTGTTTCAACATTTCCTCTTGTTCTAACCATTTTTGTTAGCAAGAAAATTTGAGTTTTATAAGATTATGGACACAATAGATCTAAGAGCTGCAACCTTCATCTCGATACCAAGATGTAACATTCCCATTATGAGACTTTAGAAATAAGGTTTTTTTTTACATAACGTTCTCTGTTCTAAATAATCATAATTTAGAACACACATTCTTCACCCCACTTATATGTTATCTAAAATGGTCTTTACTAACTTATGTCAGTCCACTTGTCCAAGATTTGACCCTAACCTAGGGTATTGATATAGTTTGGTATAGGGAACCACTAATAATGACCTAAGGTATGTGGGCATACTCATGCGACCTTAGTCAATTGAATGTGGCAAGTTACCCTAAGTCATTGAGAGTCACTTCCTATGCAAAATCATATCCTTAGCTTGATCTAGATAGAAAATAAGTTCAAGTCCAGGTTTGAGTAGATCTAGATGGACCAGTGCTGAAGGGTGTTGCAACATGTCAACTGCACCATTGTATCCTCATGAAGACCCAAGTCTTCATGAAGGTACAGTTCTACAATTGGCATGTGCCAACATCCGACAGAACTACTTCATCATGATTTACACACCTTAAGAGGTCATTTCCACTTAATTATCTTTGGATTAAGATTCAAATCACAACAACCTTGCATAATCCTAATCCCAACAATCCTTAAGTTTTCAATCCTTATTTGATTTGATTAGATAATATGTAACCTCATAACCTATGATTGCTTTTAAGTTCATTAAAAATTTGCTTAACAGGGAATTAATCAAGAACAGAAACAACATCTATCATAAGATTTATTTAATGTGTCTCAACCATTCAAGGAAAGTATAAGAACCAAATATGATTTTTTATGAGAGACTTCATAAATATGAAGTCTAAATGGTTATCGAACTCATATACCATTCGTTTATTTTGTATCCTTTTGAGAGAAGGATAACCTTCCTCATTATGGTTAAGTATTAGGATTTATTATACCTTTATCCAATTCACACATCCTGATATTTAAACTATACATTCATAACATCATAATATACCATACAAGATTAGGTAAAGAACATCAATACATACAACTTAGTAAGTTGCATTCAAGTAAGGGAAATTGTACTAATTCCCATTTATCCAACCTATTCAATAACAACAGAAATAAGGATCCAAATAGGTATGAATGTCAACATCAAAGATAGGATTACAAATTTCCTTCATATTATGAACAAGAGAATTGACATAATCAATTAAGTAACTTCAGTCTTTACAATTCATCATGATAAGTACACATTTTACAAGACTATGCATTACTGACATATTTCATGTCAACAACATCAAGATCATTAAAGAATACAAATTTCCTTCCTTCAATACATCTCAATAATAAATCAAAATTCTCTTTAAATGGTCCAAACTTTTAAGAAACCAATACATCATAAAAGCTATTGTCTTCCTTTATCGATTCAAAGTCCATCTCGTAAAATTGCTAGACGGGTCAGTTCATTGGGCCGAGCATGATAAGCACTAAGAATTAAAATGATGTGATTTTAACTAACTGTTTCATTAAATAAACTCTAATTTAATGAAATAGTGAGGTCAAGAAGACAAATAAATCATAAGTTGTATCAACCATAAAAGAAGAACAATTAAACAATCGAATAATATTTAAGGTAAGATCATGATGAAAACAAAATTCTTCAACATGATGTTAGATAAATAATGATCCATCCAAAAACTTATCCATATCAATTAAAAATACCTTCTAATTATATCCTTCACAATTCATCTGAATTTGAAATAAAAAAATTAACTTCACTATATAACCAAAATAGAGTTACCTTCAGAAGTAGGAACCTTCTAACTAAGTTTACAAAATTTCATAAAAATACAACTACACAAGGGCGTTAAAGAGAGTAATGCAACTGATCCAATTAAATCATATGACAAGATTTACCAAAATAATAAGAATGAATGTGATAAAACATATAATAACTTCCTTTATAATTTGGTTAACCTGAATCCCCGGTCATAACTTCAGAACAAGGAACTCAACACATACCTCCTATAATTTCAAAAGTGATTAGACTTTATCATAGAGAATGAAAGGGAAGGATTAGAATGACATGATCAGAAGGTAATTCCTACATTCTTTCACACATGAAGAATGTCTCAAAGGATAAATGCAAACCCAATCACTGCATCCCCAACTCCTTTATAAGAGAAAGCACATATAAGATATTAAACAAAATGTGTGACTGTTGAATTTGAAACAAATTCCAAGCAAGGTTCCCATCATGGAAAACCATTGTCATTAATATTATACCCATATAAAAAATGATATGCATCAACAAAGTTGTTAATCGCCAAACATGGTAATTAAATTCTTCGACAGTCATTCAAAATTGACAAAGTTACAGTCATGCAAACTAAGCTTAATATTTTCTTCCAGGTGAAGATAAAATAGTAGAATGATCAAATCATAATCGTAACCATTCGAGATGGAAGAAAGCATCAACAAAATGTACAAAGAAGAATCCATCAAGATTCAATTTAAAGAAGATGCAAAACAAAAGGTCAATAGGACTTAGCACCAGGTGCTCACATTAGCTAAAGAGATGATTAAATTCCTTTTGTTTCAATTCCATGGACATGCTTAACTGTACACATCTAATAAATTGACAAGCCATTCTATTTATTACAAATCACACAGAGATCAAGAAAACCTATCAAACTAAGATGATTTGGTTAGTTCCAAATTAAGTAATCATCAACTCCAAAATTTGAATACCCATTCAACAAATTTCCAAGAAATTACAATAGTCATATTTTAACAAGTTTAATCAAGCAAGACTCAATACATTAACCCAATTTAGGGAAAAATGAACAAAACCAACAACATCTACTTTAATAGGGAAGTAGACAACAAGAACTACAAATAGAAATCTCAAACAGAGCTATAAGAATAACCCAAGCATTGAATCCAACGAATCCGACTCTCACAATGTCCCCAACCAATAGGACCTCATCGTTTTATCCCTTAAACCAGTACTCAAGAACTTAGAGAAAGACTAATAAATAATAACAAAACTATATAATTCACACAAGTATTCCCAACAAGGTAACATCGAAATCCAAGGGTCTAAGATAAAACTATCACATAGTTCCATAAAAGAAATTAATTGAACTTAGTTTAAACTAAAAAGTTTAAAGGCGTAATAAAACATTAACTCTTGTTTCCATATAAGAAGAACCCACAAAATAGATATTCAAAACACCCAATAATTTCCCATCTCCCATTAAATACCAAATTCAAAGAACTGATAGATTATATAGTAAGTTCAAGAAGAAAACACTTATTTACTATTTTCCATATGAACTCGAATTACCCAACATGAAGAAAATACTAGTAATTACATAGAAGCTACATTACTGAAGCAAATCAAAGAAGTAACAAATATAAATAGTATTCATGTCTTCTACCAACCAAAATGACAACTCGGTTCAAAATTTAAAGCCACATATCATTTCCATAAACCCATTTTTGAACAGAAAAGAAAGATTCAAGCATGCACTTGATTACTCAAATCACCACAAGATTTAAGGTGGGATTCAAGTTCAAATAAACAAGGAAACAAATGAATGAAATCCTTTCCAAGCAAAGATTCCTCAATCAGAGAATATAGAAAGATATTCAAGCAAGGAAACCAAATGATCATTTCAGAAATAAAAACCCATTTATCTCACGAGAACAAAGTTTTGTTAATGAGGACACTTAGAGAAAAGTAGAGAAACTTAATGGATAGAGCCTATCATGCCTAATAATGCTTCTGTCAATTTGAACAAGATTTCTATCTGATCCTTCGCAACTCCTTCTCCAAATGAAATCAACAACCAAAAAATTCCTTCTCAAATGCCTCATATACTTCCATTGGATTGAAAATAGTCCAAGGGAGTTAAAAATAACAACAAACTGAAAATAGAACTACTAGTTCAAAGAACTAGATAGCTCCATGCAGAGAAAAATTGAAATGCATGAAAGACCAAACAAATCCCAACAAATCCAATGCATGGTTTTGCGAAGGTGGTTTTCTTGCCAAAAATGATGACCATCAATGTCATTAATTTCTAGTCTCCTACCTATATCTCCACACCACCGCCATCTAAAATTGGCGAGTCTAAATTCAAAGAGAACATGCATTATTTAACTTTAGAGATGGTGCCAACTAGGATCCCCTCTAGTTTCCATGCCTCTGTCAAACTGACAGTACGTAATGTTTTAAATTCAAAAATCAAATCAAATAAATGACTTAGAAACCATTACCACCATCTCATATTTTCCATGTGACTCCCCTTAGGTCCCTTTCTATCTTTGCATTAGTTTAGGATAGATATCATTAGCTTAGGATCTGACCTTAGGTTAGTTTAGAAAGTATTTACCTTAGGTTTATAAACATTTCCTTAGGTAAATTTTCCATCTTAGGATAGACCATGCCCCATACCAATTTAGCATTAGGTAATAGGTTAGAAATAAACCTATAGTTATCTTAGGTTATTTCCAAATCCCCAACTTTGTAAAACATCCAACTTAGGTTAGGATGCAACAAGATTAGTGTAAACATAAACATAAGGTAGGTCTAGTTTACCTTAGGTTAGAATCCCATTAGGATAGATCTTAAAGATCTAGGACTTAGGTTATTACCCTCAATAGTCCTGAAGTATACCTCCATCCTCTTTACGCCATTCAACGTCCTAGAGAAATTAGCAAGAAGATATGAGCACACTACTTACAATAGAATGCAAAGCAAAAACTTCCAATAAGATCAAAGAACTTGTATAAATACAAGAGTTCAGTCCTTTATTTCCTTCAACCTTTGAATGTCAGTTTACCATACAAATCAGGTAAGAAGAATTAAAACATACCTTAGATCAATGAAATTGATCAAGGTTTTGTTATTAGAAAGAGATAATTTGCAAACAATCATTACCTGTTTACAACCTTTCTTATCTCAACAGAATGGATTCCTTGCAAACAACAACATTTCATAAAATGAATCCAAGAACAAAATCAATTATCCATGGAAAGTATGATTTCTATTAGTCAAAAGAATACACCTTCTTAGGACAAATCAAATGTCAACTCTTGCAATGAAAAAAAGGAAAAGTTAACAATTTACCACAGGTGTTACATACTTCCCTCCTAAAAGGAATCATCGTCCCGATAATTAAATTATTTAAACAATTTGCATCAAGGATAATCAATTTATTATCTTTCTTTCCATATGTTCAAAATAGAACTTGGTTTTAAAATTCCCAAAGTCAACATTTATGTAGCTGTTTATTTTAAACAAATAAAATATCTTCCCAAAACTGGCAGATTTATTGTCATAAAAAGAATAAAATCACAAATTTTATCAGTCAACAAAATCAATTCTGTTTAAATAAATATGGAAAAGCAATTTTCATATCTTCTAGATTTTCCCAGGTTGCACTTTCCTCGTTAAACTAGTCCCAATGGACCTTACATTAACTTATTTAATGATTTCTTAAGTGCAATTGGTGAGTTTCCAACACTCGTATAAGCTTAACCATGATTATTCCTAGGTCTTGGACCTGCAAGGAATTCCAATTTAATACATGTGATAAATTTGAAATGTATTTCTTAAGCAAATAAATATGGAAAACATCATGCATTCATGACAAAGCAGAAGGTAATGCTAAACAATAAGCTACATGGTTTATTATTTAAAAAATTTCAAAAGGTCCCACATAATGAGGTGATAACTTGGCAGCCTTGCCAAAATTTATAGAACACTTTTTCGGTTTAGCCCGAAGAAAGACCTTCTCACCAAGTAAAAATTTCCTATCAACCCACTTCAATTTAGCATAACTCTTTTTTCTATCTACTTCTTCTTTCACGAATTCACGAATCATTTTAACTTTTTGTTCTTTTTATGTAAGGATTTCATGTCCAATTACCTCTCTATCCTCAATGTTGTCCCAAGTAATAGGAGTTATACATTTCCTTCTGTATAATGCTTCAAATATGTAATCTTTAGAGATGCGTGATATGTGTTATTATAGGCAAACTCAACTAATGGGAGTTATACTCTTCCCATTTATATTGCAGATCCATACAATACATTTGTAACATATCCTTAAAAACGTGATTAACTCTTTCAGTTTGTCCATTTGTTTCGGATGATACGCAGAACTGAAATTCAGCTTAGTCCCTAAAGCTGCGTTAAGTGTTTGCCAAAATCTTGAAGTCATTCTTGGATATCTATTAGATATGATTAATTCAGGTACTCCATGTAATCTGAAAATCTCATGAACTAACCTTTTTTCTAAAATCGGTGAATCATCCTTAAGATTACCAGCAATAAAGTGTGCTACTTTTTTTAGTTTATCAACAACAACCAGAATAACATCATGTTTACTTCTTGACATAGGCAACCCTTGTAAAAAATCCATGCTTATCACTTGCCATTTCTTCTGCGGTATGCTTTGTGAGGATACAATAAACTAGTTGGATGCATATGTTCAGCTTTAACACATTGACATTCTAAGCAATGTGTCACAAACTCAATCACGTCCTTTTTCATCCCTTTCTAGAAATATTGTTGTTTTATATCAACAAGCATCTTTGTAATACCAGGGTGTCTAGAAAAAGGTGAATTGTGAAATTAAACTAATAATTTATTTCTTAAATCATTTAGCAAAGGTATGTATACCTTGTTTTCAAATCGTAATATTCCTTCATTATCAAAGTGAAAACCTTTATATCTCTCATCATTTGGATCTACAACAAGTGTTATTTTTACTTGCTGAAAATAAGAATCAAATTCCATAACACTCTTTACTTCATCCTTGAACTAAGTTCTCAACATTATAAGAGCAAAAATGTGCTTCCTACGACTTAGAGCATCAGCTACCTTATTTTCCTTTCCCTTAATGTAACTTATGTCAAAATCATATTGAGATAAAAAATCTAACCATCTTCGTTGTCTTACATTCAGATTTGGCTGAGTAAAAATATACTTCAACCCAAGATGAGAAGTTTTTAGTTCAAAAGGTTTATCAAGTAGGTAATGCCTCCAAACTTGAAGTGTGTGAACAATGCCAACAAGCTCTAGATCATGTGGAGCATAATTCATCTCATGTAACTTAAGTTTTCTACTTTTTTCCTATGACATGATCATTTTGAAACAAAATACTTCCAAGACCTTCCCGTGACGCATCCATTACAATAGTAAATTCTCTATTAGGGTCAAGTACAACCAAAATAGGTGTTGCAGTTAATTGATCCTTTAAATTTTTAAATGTAGATTCACATTTATCATTCCACACAAATTTCTTATCCTTTTTCTATAATGAAGTTATTGGTGCAACAACTTTGGAGAAATCTTTAACAAATTTCCTATAGTAACCAACAAGACCCATGAATCTTCTGACTTCATGTACATTATTTGGTGTAGGCCACTTAGTTATGGCTACAATTTTAGAAGGATCTACATCTATTCCATCTTTTCTTATAACATGACCCAAATAATACACTTCCGTGTCATAGAAAGAACATTTAGATAACTTACCAAATAACCATCTTTTTCTCAAGATTTCAAGACTATTTTCAAATTCTCATGGTGTTCTTCTACACTTTTAGAATATATGAGAATGTCATCTAAGAATACAAAAAAAAAATTACAACATGCTCGTATCTATCCCTCCTACCCTCGCACCCACTTCCACATCAGCTACCGCTAGTTTAGCGCTACCCTCATCCGCATCACCCCTTGTGGTCTCCCAGTTAGGTTCCACCTCTGCCATAACTGTCACCCTAACGACATCTATTGCACCCATGACATCAATTGTGCCTTCACTCACTACCTTGAGCATAGCCCCATCCACCCCCTTATCCTCGTATGTACTAGTGGCATCACAACCACCTCTAGTGTTAGAAACCCTCACTCCTTTCAAAAATCTAGTTCTTTCTATCCCTCATTCTCTACCACCCATTACCATGAGATTTTTGTGATCACCCCACATATTTACATGCATTGCAAACAACCCCAATCTCGTATGTTGCTTATTCAAGGTACATTCCACCGTATCTATACCCCTTCACAGTTTCATATTCCACAGAGACTCATCTACTTGGATGCCATCTCCATCATACACCCATTATCAACCTCTCTTTCTTATGGGAGGCACCCATTCCTCACAACCAAGGACCTCATTAGGATGATGATGGAAAAGATGCAGACATTAGAAGCATCGGTTTTCAGCTCCCGTAACTCCCTGACCTATGATGAAATCTATAATGAGCCTATTCATCCATCCATTCCTATTAACTCGTATCTAGTGTATTGGGAAATGCTTAAATTCAACCGTTTTAATGGTAAAGAGGACCCACAACATCACTTATGGTCATTCAAACATGGGTACTACGTAATCACCCATGACGATGCTCTGCTCTTATGAACATTTCCCATGTCCCTAATAGGACCCGCCTTAGATTGGTACAATTGTTTACCTAGACATTTCATCTACTCCTTCAACTAAGTGGCTCATACATTCCTAGACCACTTCTCGATCAATATAGTCAAGAAGGTTACCATGACTGATTTGTATTCGACACGACAATATGAAGACGAATCTATCATAGATTTCATTGTCTCTTTTGGCGGAGTCTTATCAACCAATTAACGTTCCACCTACCTGAGACTGAACTTGTTGAGTTTTTCACTAGAGCTTGTGCTAGACACATCTCACCAACTCTACAGGTTCAAACCTTTCAAACCTTTGACGAAGTGTTCACCATGGCACAAAAGCTAGAAATTCACATCATTGAAGAAAAGAAAATCCAATTACGAAACAAGAACACCCCATTCAAATCAAATGATTCTTCTTCATCTTCAAAACCTCAAAATAAATATTCAAAGACAAAAAGGATCTGCCAATGTGGTATTCCTTAAGGCAGTCCACCTAATCCTTCTAATCAAGTCTTACCTTCTTCCAATCTATCCCCCATTGTCCAGGCCTTTCATCTCCGGTGAGAGAAGAGTAAGTACTCTTCAATTGGAGAGCCCTATTCTTCGGTCTTGGAAAATATTCTTAAAGTTGCATCCATTACACTTCCTCCCGGAAACCTCATATAGGTTTTTATCTTACTCGTTCCTATGCTCTGTATTGTATAAATAACATGACTACTATAATTACCATCACGTCAAAGGACATAATGATGGTAATTGCATAACTTTAAAGAACATTTCCCAAGAGATGATAGATAATGGAGACCTCGTCGTGGACAACCCGAATGCTCCAAAAATCAAAATTTGCACATATTTAAAAATTCGTTCCCTAACCATAAATTGTCATCTAATCAGAATAGTGAACCTTCATCCAGTGACAACAATGATTGTGAAGTCCACAAGGTTTTTGATATTATACCATCCATTCCTCAAATCCCACCTATATCGTCTATTGAGGAAATTCTGGCATGATATCCTCTACCCACAAAGGATCAAACCTCTTCCACTCCACCCCAGAGGAGTCCCCTTCATCTCTTCCTTCACCCACAAAGGAACCCACACTTTCTATCGATGTCATTCCATCGTCTACCCCACAACCTACCGAGTAGTCAACACTTTTAAATCTCTCATCCATAGGAGAATCATCATCATCTTCTCCTCCACCAAGGAAGAAGTATACCTCACCCCACCTATTATCTATCCTACCCATGGGAGACTCATCAGACATGCCACTACTTGTTGGGGAACTTCCCCTCGGCATCCCAGGACCCCATTGACATGATCTCAGCTCTTTTAACTACAAAGTATGAGGCTATCTGATTCCCTGTCTCATAGACATATTTTATAGGGATTACCACCAAAACAATTCCATCTTCTCCTATAACAATATTATTTTAATGGCTAGCCGATCGCTTGGAATATGTTGATAATTCCATGCTCTAGGGACATCTTAATCTCCCTTTATGACTCAAATGCAAATGTTTCCTGAGGATACTTCCACGATCTACCCAAAGGTATTTCCAACAACCAGATCGACACTCGACCATGCTTATCAAAAACATTCTTCTTCATCATCCCTACCTACATTCAAAACTCTACCCACAACTAAAACCATTCTAAAACCTAAAACCTACCCACACCTATCTCCCCACCCATATCTATACCCATCATTACCTTGGGTGTAATACCAACATCAAGCCTTACTCACCCACCTATCAAATTGGACTTAGCCACATCTTCCCAAACTCGCACCAACATTATCCCTCGAGTCTAAAAGGAAGACCTAATCTTCTAGGCCGCATACACCAGTCTCACCTACCACACCTTTATCACCTTCCCCCTTTATGTCCATCCTAGGGCCCCATCCATCAACCCTGATCAAATAGTCTCCTACCCAAGGCCATTCAAAAGCTAAACAACCTACTACTACTTCACAAGCCTTTGTTATACCTCATTCACCAAAAAACCAAACACCCTCACCCCGACACATAAACATCCTTCCACCTATAGCTCCACCAGTTACTATAACCCCAATCTTGCCCATATGATTTGAACCCATGTCATCTACCCAAGTTATACTATCCACTTCCATCGTAACTTGGTGTTCCCCATGGGTAACCCATCCTCTTCCGCCATCTGCTTTCACTTCTGCATCCCGTACCCCCATGTCACCTTTACCCAAGAAGGTGAAACCCAAAGATAAGAACCCAATACCCTCCAATAAGGTAGTCCATGTTAGGAAATAAGGTGTAAAATATGTGGAATAATCCCTCACAAAATTGCAAATAAAGAGAAACTAATATGCGGAAAATATTACAAATCTCAAATAAAAGTGTAGAATAAAATAACACAACACAAAGAGACAATATTTAAATGGTTCTACCAATTTGGGCTACATCCACTAAGAATCACTTGCTCAGATTTTATTATAAGCCACTTCTCTCTCAATACAATACCCAGATTTGTTTGGAGTTATGCTCAACAAACTCTACTGAAATTCACCCCCTGAATTCAAAACACATCTCTGTGCAATGTTACATAATACCTATAATATACATAAAACCATATAAGTAGACAACTCCTTAAGTATTTTACAAAACTGTGGATATCAAAACCATGGGCTAAAATAGTCCCATAAACCTATGGGTCAAAAATCCCACCCATATGAGAAAAGCACATTTTCGATATATTAGACACGTTTTAAGGCCAACACTTTCACACATGAAAATAAGCTCCACAACCTAACAATCTCTCACTTGGAGACTAGTTTTCCTCTCAGAAATATTCTCAACCCTTCACTAATTTCCATGAAGACCAACCAAAGTTGAACACAACTTCAATTTTTCCCGTATGACCACCTTGGTCATCATGTTTATGAGGATTATGACTTGTATGAATCTTCTCAAGCTTTAACTTCTCTTCCTCCAAAGTTGTCTTGATGGAGTAGTATGTTAACTATATATGCTTCATCATAGAGTGGAAAGAAAATTTCTTAGCTAGGTGTATAACACTTTGACTATCACTATGAAAATTTCCTTCCTCCTACGATGCCCCAAATCCTCAAGAAATTTTGTAACCAAATCATTTATTTTCTTGCCTCTATGGCAGCAACATACTCAACCTCTGTGGTTGAAAAAGCCACCAGCTTCTATAGTCATGAAATCCAACTTACTATTGTCCCACCTATAGTGTAAACATAACCTGTCGTGCTCCTCTTGTTGTCTACATCTCCAGCCATATCTAAATCTACATAACCACACAAAGTGGTGTCTGATCCACTGTAGCACAAAATTGTCCCCATGGTCCCTCTCAAATACTGAAGGATCCACTTTACTACCTACCAGTGATCTCTACCTAGATCACTCATAAATCTACTCACCACTCCCACTGCATGGGAAATATCAGGCCTAGTGCACACCATGGCATACATCAAACTACCAACCGCTAATGAGTAAGGTACCTTGGACATCTGGTTTCTCTCCTGCTCTATCTTGGGACATTTCTCCTTTGATAACTTGAAATGGCCTGCCAAAGGAGTCCCAATCAGTTTAACATCCTACATATTAAACCTCTTCAAGACCTTCTTAATGTACTCTTCCTGAGATAAAGTCAGCTTTTGTTCCTTCCTATCCCGAGATATACTCATACTAAGGATTTGTCTGCTGCCCCCAAATCCTTCATAGCAAAAAGGATTCACTTAACTACTCCTTGAGTACTTTTATTTTCTGTATGTTTTTACTGCAACCAACATGTCATCCACATACGAACAAAGATAATATAACTGTCATCCTCAAATTTCTTTGTATACACGCAATGGTCAAAATGACATATAATATAACCTTTCTCCATCATGAAGCTATGAAATTTCTTATACCATTGACGTGGAGCTTGTTTCAATCCATACAAGCTCTTCTTTAGTTTACACATCATCTCCTCTTTACCTTTGACCTCATATCCCTCTAGTTACTGCATATATAGTTCCTCCTCCATATCACCATGGAGAAATGTAGTCTTTACATCAAGTTGTTCTAAGTGCAAGACTTTCAGCTGCAACTATTCCTAGAATAGTTATAATAGAAGTCATGTTTACTACATGAGAAAAAATCTCATCAAAATTTATACCTTTTTTAGTGCAAACCCCTTGACCACCAACCATGACTTGTATCTTTTTCTTTCCTCCTTCATCTTTGACTTTGAATACCCACTTGTTTTGTAATGCTCTTTTTCCTGCAGTAGTAGCTTCACCAAATCCCATATCTATTTCTCCATGAGAGCCTAATGCTCCTCATATATGGCTTTCTCCCACTTCTTCCGATATCTACCTGCATTGCTTCATCAATGCTCTCTGGCTCTCCACTATCGGTGATTAATAAATAAATAAAAGAGAAGAGAAAACATTTAGGTTCTCTTCTTACCCTAGAGGACCTCCTCAATATATGAGTTTGGGGTTCCTATTGAGGAGGTTCTTGAATTGATTCATTTCTCACTTTCCCATCCGAATATCCTCTACTACTGCATATTCTTTCTTGGATTCTTCCCTATTTTCCTACAACTGCTGCTTATACACAACTTTATCGTTAAATACCACATCCCTAAATCGAATGATTTTCTTGTCCTTAATAATCCAACATTTATATCCAAATTCATCACCACAATAACCAATAAAAATATATTTTTCTGATTTAGCCTCTAGTTTGTTCCTATCATCCTTGTCTATATGGACAAACACCTCACATCCAAAGAATCTAAGAAATGAATAATAAAATTTCTTACCATACCAAGCCTCCTCGGTATACCCCATCCAAGGAACTTGAGGGTCCTCTTGTTTATCAAGTACACACTTGTGCTCATCGCTTTTCCCAAAAAGAAAGAGGAAGTCTTGTAGGTAACCTCATGCTCCTAGCATGTTCCATTATTGTTTTGTTCATCCTTTCTAACACACCATTCTCTTTGTGAAGTTTCTGGAATGATATTTTACCTACGGATTCCATTCTTAGAATAGTAATCATCAAATTCATTGCTGTAATACTCCCCTCCATTATCTGACCTGAGACATTTTAGCTTAAGACCTGTTTCATTCTCTACCAAGGCTTTCCATTTAACAAAAGTGTCAAATACATCATATTTGTTTCTAATACAATAAACCCAAACTTTCCTTGTTGCATCATTAATAAAAGTAACATAATAACTTGAACTCCCAAGAGATGATACTTGAGCCGACCCCCACACATCAGAATGCACCAGCTCTAACTTACTCTCTTTCTTTGTAGGTACAACCTTGAGAAACCTTACTCACTTTTGTTTCCCATATATGCAGTCATCACATAACTCCAAACCCATTTCTATATATTTGGGAAAATCCTTCTTTATGATCTTCATTCCCTTGTGGCTCATATGACCGAGCCTATAGTGCCACAATATTATATCTACTTATGAAGCCACAAGATTACAAACGTTAGTGCTATAAGTGGTTAAATACAAGGTTCCAACCTTATTACCTCTTGCCACAACAAGATAACCCTTAGTAACCTTCCAATAGTCCATTATAAATATCAAAATACAACCATCACTTCCCAACTTCCCTGCTGATATCAAATTTTGTCTTAATGAAGGCACATGTCTGACATCCTTCAATAGCCAAGTATTCCCATTTTGCATCTTAACCTCAATGTAAACTTTTCCAAATATGCTATAAGGCTCATCATCACCAATAAAAACATGCCTAAAATCTCTTTGAACATAATCAAAAAAATAATTCCTATGTGAGTAACATGGAAAGAAGCCCACGAATCTAAAACCAAGATTCAAGAATATTGTAAAAGAAAGAATCAAAGCATCCCACATACATTACCCATTGCCACATTTGCCTCCTTGTTTTCTTCCTATTCTTTCTTCTTGTCTCAAAGCTCCCAAAAATCCTTCTTTGCATGCCTAGACTTTCCACAAAGTGCCGCACTATCTTGCTTTTGGATTTTGACCTTTCCCAATCCTTTGATTTTTCATGGCTTCCTCTATTCTTCTATCTCCCTCTAGTTTCCACTTTGTCAAAGCATTCCCTAAAGTACAAGATTTCCTAGAGAATTTTCTTTACATTTCCTCATTTATAATTACCCCTACAACATCCTCAAACTTCAACTTTGAGTTAGCTAGAATCGAGTTGCTTACTTTGCCATTACTAGGCTATTCCAACTCTCGTAGTAAAGAGAAAAAAAACTAATATATCCCTAACTTCTTCATCAAATTCTATTGTAACTTGAAGCTAGCATATTTAAAACTATATTAAAATCATTTAAATGATCTCTCTTGAACCATTCTCATACATCTTCATATTAAACAACTTTTTCATTAAAAATATCTTATTTGAGGTAGAGGGTTTTTCATACTTCCCGAATGCATCCATCGGTTCTTTTGTAGTCTTTTCCTTTCAAACATAAAATAATACCAAAAATGCAAGACACAAATAGATTTCCCAATTGCCTTCGTATCCATCAAATCCCATTCCGCATCCGTCATGCTCGAGGGTTTTTCACCATCTTAGACAATGGAATATAAAGATCCTTCGATAAAGGTAATCTTCCATCCGCATCTTCCAAAGATTGAAATTTTGCTCATTGAATTTATCAACCCTTGATCTTCCATCATATTCCATAGCTCCCACTAAAGATAAAAATTTCCATGTGATTCAACACTTCAAAAAACCAAACCAAGCTATATTACCAATTGTTAGGAAATAAGAGATAAAATATCCCTCACGAGAATCGTAATAGTAGAAACTAATATGCAAAAAATATTACAGATCTCAAATAAAAGTGCATGATAAAATAACACAACACAAAGAGACATATTTAATATGGTTCACCCAATTTATGCTATGTCCACCAATAATCACTTGCTTAGATTTTATTACAATCCACCGCTCTCTCAATATAATACCCAAATCTGTTTGGAGCTATGCTCAACAAAATCTACAAAATTCACACCCGAATTCAAAACACATATGCAACATTACATAATACCTACCATATGCATAAAACCATATAAGTAGACAAATGCTTAAGTAGCTTTACAAAAGCATGGGTATCAAAACAATGGGCCAAAACCATCCCATAAACCCATGGGTCAAAAATCCCACCCATATGAGAAAAGCACTTTTCCTGGTATATCAGGCACGTTTTAAGGCCAACACTTTCACACATGAAAACAAGCTCCAAAACCTAACAGTCCAACCAATAAAACCTTCCAGGTGTTATCTCTTTTACCATGCCTTTACCCAAACAAATTCCATCAAAACCTAAGACAATACCACCTACACGGACAGGTGGGCCAACCCAACCCTCGTCCTATAAATCATCTTCCCTCACCCGTACCCAAACCCACACCAAAATTTTAATCAACCTCTTAGATACTTCATCATCACATTACCAATTCTTTGACCTTATGATCCTCTCAAACCCAAACCAAAAGGGTTTGATGAAACCAAGATTTTTGCTTATCATTGTGTGTCAGGACATGATGTAGAGAATTGTAAGGCTCTAAAGACTTTTCTTCTCCAACTTTTTCCTCTTGAAAAAAACTTTAACGATGATGACCTTCTTGATGAGGACCATGTTCCACCTTCACATATCACCACACATCATCATCCCTTGCTTCTTCAATGACTAGTATCTCCACCCCCACAACCATTTTATCCACCTCCAAAATTTGAGATCAACATGGTCCGCATAAGAGAGCTAGCCAAACCTTCTCCTAAATGTCATTGTGCCCTACTCATTTCAAAAGGATCTTATCCAATACTGGGATTTTGTCCCTCATTCCATTATATATTTCATGGCATACCATCTCTATCCACCTCCCCTCAGATTAACATGGTTCACATTGCCACCCACACTCTAAAAGAAAAAAGGAAAACATAAAGCAACTAGCCCATCAACCAACTTCATGCCTAATATACCATCTACGCCTACACCCAAAATCACCATCCGTGAACCTACATACCATTTCTATGATGGGGTCACCCATTGTGCAATGATAAAAAAATTACATCAGTCCCCTCTAAAGATGTCTTTGCATGATCTCGTCCAAACTTTTTAATCTCACAAACAAGCCCTTATTGAGGTTTTGTAATCCATTGAATTTTTACTGCTTTGACCCCACACCAAAGTGGCCTCCATTATTACCCCTCACCACATGGCCTCGCTTACCAAATCATATCCTTATTCTACCCCATGCCCACTCCTTAAATTTCCACCCTCAGCTTCTCTAATGAGGATATTGTACCTCTCCAGTCAGATGACCTTGATACCACCCTTTTCATTTCCTTCTATATCAATAACATATGCATACGACACGTCATGATCGATGGTGGTGCTATCATTAACATCATATCCTCCCACGCATATAATCAAATGCCCATTCCTTCTAATTTTATGCATAATCACCCCGTTATGTTGTGCTCCTTCATTGATGTCATTACCTCTACCCTTGGCACCATTATTCTTCACACTCGGTTAGGCCCTTGAACTATTCTACATCTTAGAGGGAGAGTTCTAGTATAACCTATTACTCGGAAGACCTTAGATTCACCTCATGGGTTTTGTCCCTTCCACTTTACACCGCTATGTAAAATTTGAACATGAAGGACATAAATATACCATCCCCATAGACCCTTCACCATTCATAACTTGTAACAAGTTGTATCGACCCAATGATGTACTTGTAATGGTAAATGCATCTGCCACTACCCCCACTTATCCTTCACCCATGAACCCATCCACCAATGTTGTTTCCACCTCTCCCACATCTAACTCTTCTATTCCTACTGCTGCCTTAGCCTCCTGTAGTTGAGCCCTATGCTTCCCAACCAAAGTCTACCCCTCCTTCCCAATCATATAGTGATTCATCTATCCCCTCCACCCACATATAGACTTATGATCCCTTAGAAGGTGTTTTTAATGCCTAACTCTGGGGAGTACCACCTATACAATATCAAAAAAATTCTCACTCCAAAAGAGTATGCGAACCTATGCCATCACCCTAGTTATGACTACCATTTAGGTGATGGTTTTCCTTATGGTCCTCCCCACCTTCATACTAATATAACATATGGGGGCCTTGATACTACCACTTATTCACCCAAACCTCCATCCCAAACACAACCTTTTTATATGACCTCCAATATCTTGCTAACTCGTCACTTTGCCCACACGTTTCTTCATTGTTGCACATGGAAAGCCTTTGGTTTCATTTTTATGAACAAGGCCTTCATACTATCATTTCATGTACCACATGTAAACACAAGGATCTTAATGGCATTATATTTTCCAAACATTCTTCCAAGAATTCTTGCATCGACCTCATTGAGGAAGAAAAACCTTCTTCACCCCATTCACCAACGTCAGCACATTCACCCACGAAGTCCATAGATCCTGAATCTATTCCTCCTAACTTATTTTTTTTGTAAACACAATTTTCCTGGGACCTCTTACCTATTAACATGATGGTGAGGATCCCTCTTCTCCTCCCTTCCTCTATCCTGGCATGATCGATGAAGATACACCTTCTATTAACATCGTTCAATGTCAGGAAGATGAGTTTATCCTCACCTACTTTGGTGTAGAAGATTCTTATATTCACCGGTCGTTACCTTCTGAGATGTAAACCATGTTGAATGAATCGACTATTGAAATCAACATTAACACTCAGGATGGCCCACACATTCTAAAGATATGCCAATATTTAGATGTTGATAAACAAGAATATTTTACTTCTTTCCTCTGGGACCATAGGAACACTTTTTCTCGGTCCTATACTAATATTCCTAGTATTTACCCAAACATTATGGTCCACAATATCATTACCATTCTTGAGGCCAAACCCATAAAACAAAAGTTGTGGAAAATGCATCCTCACATTGCTCTTGTCAAATAAGAACTTCAACACATTCTCTCGGTTTCCTTTATCCTACCCATTGACTATCCCCAATGGATTTCTAACATTGTTCCTATCACAAAAGCAACAGGGGGACTCCACATTTGCATAGATTTCGTAACCTCAACCTCACTTGCCCCAAAGATGATTTTCCTCTACCAGGCATTGACCAACTGGTTGATCTCACTTCCAAACATGAGATGCTATCACTCATGGATGGTTTCTCGGGTTATACTCAAAAACTACTCGTTCCAAGATCAACACAAAACTACCATCATCACTCCTTGGGGACCTTCTTTGTCAATTCATGCCTTACGGTATTAAAAATGTTGGTGCTTTAGAGATCAATGAGCCATGACTTATATATTCCATGACATCATGCATCACATATTAGAAGATTACATGGATGACCTTCTTTCCGAATCCAAACATCAAGCCGAACACCTGATAGTCCTTAAGGTCATCTTTGACCGCCTCATCAAGTATTGTGTTCTCCTTCAACCTAAGAAGTGTGTCTTTATGGTACTTTCAGGAAAAATCCTTGGTTTCATAATTTCTTTGCATGACATAGAAGTCGATCCTGCTAAAGTGAAGGATATTCTCAAAATTCCTCTACCTACTAATCTCCATCAAATTTGAATTTTGCAAGGTAAGTTGTAATCTATCCATCAGTTCATTTCACAAATTTCTGACCATTGTCAACCATTTCATCATCTCCTCAAGAAGGACGTCTCATTCAAATGGGATGATGAATACCACAAATCATTTAATGCCTTGAAATAATACCTTCTTTAACCACCAGTGCTCATTCCTCCTAAAGATGACCAACCCTTTTACCTATACATTTCCGCTACTGACCATTCCTTAGGTGCTATGCTCACTCATTACAATGAGAAGCGCAAGGAAAAAGTGGTTTATTACTTAAGTTGTACCCTTTTGGACTATGAAACTAGGTACGCCCATGCCAAAAACTTTGCTTAGCCTTAGTTTTTATCGCCACTAAACTGTGTCATTACCTACTCAACCAAAAAATATTTATCGTCACTAACACTCGATCCCTTACATTACATGTACACCAAACCCTATCAACATCAATATGTTACACGTTGGCTCATGCTTCTTGCAAACCTTAACCTATAATTCATCCATTAAAATTATGTCAAAGGCTAAGCCATCGCTAACCATATAGTAGACACACCTCTTTTCGAAATCAACCCTTTAACTTCGATTTCTCCGATGAATCCATTGATACCCTCTCTTTGAATGATACCACTTACCGGATGACCTTATTCTTTCATAGTTCTAAATTTCAGTGTGTAGGTGGTGTAAACTGTTATCCTCATTCCTCTTAATGGTGAACCTATGCCTTTATCTTTCAAAATTGATTTTGATTGCACTAACAACATCATTGGAATATGAAGCACTCATATTAGACCTTCAAATTGCCATCTCCCAAGATGTTAAATTAATTAATATCTTTGGTGATTCCAAAATGGTTGTAAACCAAGTCAATGGGATACACTAGTGTCTTAAAGAAATACTACAAATGTACAAATGTCATGTCGACAAGCTTTTACTACCTTTGATTGTTATGAACTTCAAACCACCCCACATTCTACCAATAAATTTGAGGACACCATGACCTTCTTGGCTTCTCATATACCCACTTCACTTGTTGACTCCAAAATATTTTCACAATATAAATCTTGTAGTCACCCTCTTATTTACCTCATGAGGTCTATTCCATCGAAACCATTGCAAACCGACCCACCCGACCTTTGGTATAAGCAGCTCCCAAACTACCTTTCCTTTCCATTCTACCTCCCTATCTCACTTGTAATGGACACGTTCCTTTCTTAAAAGTGTCTCTCACTATGTCATCATGGGTGGTCTCCTTTATAAGCACAACTTTTATGGTATTCTCTTATGATTCCTTACAAGTTCTAAAATTCCTTACACCATCAAGGAATTTCACAATGGAATTTGTGGAGGCCTATTTAGTGGTTTAGCTATCACTAAATGCATTCTTCACCTAGGCTATTATTGACCAACCCTAAACCGTGACTTTTTTACTATGTCAAACATTTTGTGAAATTCCAACAACATGCTAATATTCATCATACTCTAAGCCATGCCTTATAGGTCACACAAGACCTTTGGCCTTTTTCTCAATGGGGTTTGGATATTGTTGGAGAGATCAATCCTTATTCTTCACAATGCCATCAATGGATTATAACCACTACTAAATAATACACTAAATTGGTAGAATCCATTCCCATCATTTCTACAAAAGTGAGAAAATATGTGAATTCATCAACCATCACATCATTTGTCACTTTGGTGTACCTCACCACCTCATCACCGCTAACGAGAAATCAATTAAAAAAACCCTATGAAAAATTTGTGATGCTTTTGGCATTTAACTCATTTTCTCGTCACCTTAGTACCCACAAACAAATGGCCAAGTAAAATTAACCAATAAAACCTTGAACAAAATTATTATGAAAGTAGTTGACAATACCAAGAAGGATTGATATACACAAATTCCTTTTGGCTTGTGGTCTTAGTGCACTAGTATTCACACTTTGAATACTTTGCCACACCTTTTCCTATGGTCTACGATGCGAGGTTTTCTTCCCTCTTGAAGTCCAAATTCCATCTCTCCGCATCTCACTCAAAGGCATGCTCAACGATGATGACTTTTGCTAGGACCATTTGGAACAACTTGAGTTATTAGATGAGATTCATCTTAATGCTCTTGATCATCTCCAAATATACCAAAAATGTATCAAGTGTGCCTACAAAAATGTGTCCATGAAACGAACCTTCCAGGTCGGTGACATCGTCTGAAGGAAAATCAACATGTAAGCAAAGAAGAGAAAAGTAAATAGGGAAAATTTTCTCCTAATTGTCTTGGACCATATATCGTTACTCATGCCTATGGATCAGGTGCTTATCATTTGTCTTCACTTGAAGGTAAACCTAAACCTGAGCTCCTCAATGCCTTGCATCTTAGACCATTTTATTGTTAAAATCAAGTCCTATATCACTTTTTTCAATTGACCATTCGTCCCTTGAGCGTCGTTCACCTTCCATATTACCCGTTTTGAGGATAAACGACTAAATAAGAAGCATGTGATTACTCATCACCTTTTAGCCTTATCTTAAATATGAGTACCATGGATCTACTCATGGCATGATTATCATGGAATGATTATCATGGATACTTTTAGTATTTTTCAAAATGGAATCCCATGTTTGTTCTTCACTTGAAACCATCTCTTTCATAGTTAACCTCTATGTGCCATGGTTTTGTCTTCTAAACAAGAACCTAATCTTCCTCTATAGTCTTGTCCATGACTTAAATGTCCAAAAGCATACTTGGGATTCAACTCCTTGCGTCAAACTTCCAACAAAAATGAATCCCTCAAAAAGGACATCTCTTCTCTCTAGCTCACTGCTATAAATAGACTACTCCCTCAAAGGAAATCTATATAAAGTCATTACAAACATACAACAATTTTTTTAGAAGCTTCTCACATCGATCAACTTCACGAAGACCTCAAGGAGATAATATACTCATCCCATATATACTTCCCGCATCGATGAGTCTATAAAAAAACAAATGAAGAAAATGATAGCTTTTTGTCATGGACTTTCCTATTTTTGATCAGGGGTTTCTTACTAGGTAAACATGTTGTCGTACCCTAAGTTACGCTAAATCACCTATTTTCACCTCATCTACTTTCCTATCTTCTCAAGGGACTCACCGTAACTATGACATTTCATGATCATGTGACTTTCTTCACCCTTAGAATAGTCCATTATGCAATTCCTTTAGGTTCTTACATTCATAATCCCATCTTGGGTATGGTAGACTCATTAAGGTTCTTATCAATTAAGCGGCTCTTTTACCACCTCTTACCATTCACCTTCTTCATTACTTATTGATCACCTTATACAAGACTAGACCATTGACACCTACATTTTAAAATCTTTCCACTATCACCTAAGACTCAATCATGCCTAAAACCTACCAACCCATTCCTCTAATTCGTCATATTATTTCCTAGCTTATGGGAGAACTACATCATCCTGAGGCCCCTTTTTTTCAAGGCTATATAGGCAGCACTCCTAGGGCATGGGGCCCTTGGAGGTTAGCTCGGCCACTCTTTACCCTAACCTATTTTCCCCCATTTTCCTATTCATATTCTATCTTAGTTTCCATTTTCTACAACACTTGGAAATTAATACAAACATACATATCTACCATGTTACCACATCATAACAACATCCAATCAATCATTTCACATTTCTATAAAATCAAATATTTTGGAAATCTACACCATAACATACATATAACTCATCATTTATTTCCCATGTTACCGATAACTTGGACATTAAATCAAAATTAAAAACAAGACTCCACCATGCCTAAATGACCTAACTCCATCATGCCTAAATCGACTGATTCTATCATGCCTAAACTAACCTAACTCCATCATGGTTAAACCAACCTGACTCAATCATGATATATTTTCCTGAACCCGACCTACTTCATGTGACCATTGACGTTATGTACTCGCTATAGCTTTTGATGTTGTTACCTATGTTGTTTTATCCTAACAACCATACCTTGCCTATTATCATGCCATTTATCCCAACCCAAAACTTTGGTGTATTGGAACATACCTAAACATTCCTACACTTGACCTACATTGTGTTTCTAGACCATATCCTATACCTTGGATACCTGAATCACTTCACCCTTGTTTGGATAAATCTATCGACCTTGGACGATGTAGATTTTACAAGATCGTCAACCTGGTACCATGTTACAATCTATACGTGTGCATGTGTTTGATTTTCATTACCCATTACTCGATTTTGGGACCTTGGCCTATTACCTATTACCCAAGTTGACCACTACCCTTCCCCACCTACATTCACTTCCAATGACTCCACATTTATCAACCTACTCACCAATTCCATATTACACTTCATTAGTGCCTAATTTGAGGGCAATCACCTTCACCTAGACATGGGGCAACCACTTCCTATTTATGTCAGCATCTCTTACCAATACAAGCTATGCAATAAAAAGGGCAAAAATGTAGACACCAAATTTGGGTAACACTTCCCCTTCATCCCACATCTATATAAATTTAATTACCCACAATTAAATTAATTCCCATGCTCGAAATATTCATTATTTACTTACCTTAATTAAACTAATTTCCACCTCACCCGACCACCTCACCTAGACACCTCATCATGAACCTATTCTTAGCATGTTTCCCTTTTACTAGGACTCAATATCCACTCACCATAACTAATTAAGACTTATTCCTACCTACCTTAAATAACTAAGACTTAGTTTAACCCTAAAATCAAATGCCTATTCTTCCTCTAACCACATTCCCACTTATCTAAGCGCAACATTCCATTTTGATCCAGGAGAATAGATAGAGTTGGCCAAAAAAATTCCAAGATCTGTCATTTTTAGTAAATCTAGGATTTCCTTCCTTAACCGATGTTGGTCAACCCTAAACCGACATAGATCACCTTAAACCATCATCAGTTACCATGTATTTAGTTTGGTAACCTTGTTTGAGATGTTGGAATAATTATTCAAGTCTTGGAAAGGAGAGATCAGTATGCAAGCACACACTAGAGCACTCATACACATATAGACACCATGAACCAATAACCAAGCATTTCTCTGAAAGAAAAGCATTCACGGAAACATTTTGGTAAGCACATCCATGACACTAGACCACCGGTTACATGGATCAACCATCACCTCCATCCAACAACTAGGTTTGCAAACACTAGTAAGTACCTTTAGATCTACACCTTCCCATATTTATTTAGATTAGTTTCTTCATGTTTGTTTGAGGGTTTTAGTCTCCCTTACATCCCATCATCTCTCACCCTCCTGCAAATCCCTCCACCTAATCACCTATAACCTTTTAACCCCCCATACCTAACTCTAGAAACCTTTGACTATCCCTAGCATTTCCATCTACCTCCCCATTACTTGTTCATTCTCTAGGAAATCTCAGAGAATCACCAAAACCCACCTTCACTAAGTTTTTATCATCCCGATCCTACTAATGCTGGTTAACTTGAACCGTTGTCGGTTTCCCCTCAACTGGCATCGGTCATACCATACCAACATTGGTCTCTGTGTCTGAAAACTACCTATAACAAAAACCTCATACCTTTCACCCAAACAACCCAAATCACATAAATCTTGACCCTAACTTGTCCTCAAAACTTTATTTACCTATTTGACTTCCAAATCTGATCATAACCTATCCTGTTAGATTATATTTTTTATTGTACTTGAATGAGATACCTAAATCATATCAACTACAATAGGACATTATTGGTTCATATTATTTCTTGCATTAAGTTGTTTTAAACAATGGATTGATAACCATCTAGGAAGTAGCACACTTCCTAGATCTAGCATACACTAGGTAGTCCATTGACATATATTGTTTAATATTCCTTTTATGGTCTTGTTTATATTCATAGGTAGTTCCTCCTAGAAAAAAAAGTTCTTGCAATCAATATTGGATCAGAAATCGAACGTGCGCACTCTACCTTCTACCTTCACTCATAGATATTCATCCTAATCCTTACTTTATATGTTTTTCTCTCACATCGGATATTATTCGACAAAACACTCACATTCAATGTGGTTTTTCCCTCTCTTTGGACATTATTATTCTTCCCATCTGTTTTGGTGACAAAATCCTCCATGAGGAATTCTATATCATATAATGGGATTTTTAATACAATATCCTAATTGGCGACTATAGATTCACATCATGTGTTGCATTCCTTCCACCCTCAATCGATGCATCAAATATAAACATGAGGGGAAAATAATAACTCTCCCCATAGACACTTGATGTAGCCTAGTGTTGATTGAGTTTTCTTCATCCTTGTCCAGATTAGTGAGCTAGATAAAAAAGAAAATCAAGAAACCTAAAAGATGCGAGGTTTAGGATACCCGTAGTGCTTTGATGGATGCAAATGGATGGGCACAAAGTTAATTTTCTCATTGCGAGTTGGATAGAAATGCAAAACAGAGGCAACTAAGATAAAAATGGATTACATGGTATATGAGGGCTACCCGATAAAGCCGGTTCAATGAAACACAAGCTTCCTTATGTAGATGTCAACCCCCATTTGATAAAATAAAATGATATAAATGAAAGATAGATGGATAACATGCAAAAACCGATAAATAACGAACTTGAAAATGTCGATGTATAGAGGAGATATTGATCTAATCAAAATAAAATCAAATCAAACTAAGAGAGCCACAAGGGTATGGGGAAGGTATTATGGTGATACAAGTGGCATCACAAGGGTAATGTGATAATAATATGATAAGTGAGGGGATATAATGTCAGATTTTTCTCTCGCTCTTAATTTTTTGAAATAGGGGAAGGCCTGTAATTATAGCCTAGAGATGGGGTTGATATAGGGTTTATTAGGTAATATGGGTTTGAAAATGTTACCCGATTAAATGAGTGGGGGACATGATTTGAGTGATTGAGTGAAATAATGGATTTGATGTGGATTATTTTACATTATTTAATTTGTGAGTGGGGTGAATGATTTGAATGATTTTGGAGTATTTAATTATTAGGTGGGGTGATATGAATTAGTTTAGAATATTTAATTATCAAGTGGATTTACATGGAACACATTAACATATAATGAGGATTAGGGATTTAAATGGGATTAATTAACCAATTAAGATTGATTAATTGAATATGGTTTTGGTGGGAAATGGGATTTTTTCAAATTTAGGGGAAGAGGGATTCAAATGGGTAAGCCTAATGAAGGAGAGAAAATGCGGGGTGAAGGGGAGGAAATGATACCATAAACCAGTGTCTACATTTTCCCCTTTTTGATGAGTGGTTTACGCTGGGAAATCCACGAGACAAAAACAATGAAGTATTGAAACTATGATTGATTGAGTGTTCCCCCTCAAACTTTGGATTGACAACATAAAGGAAGTATAGAATGAGTTTGAAAGAGATAGATGTTAAAGGTCATGTTTCGATGAAAAGATGGGTAAACGCATGACCAAGGAAATATTCCCTTGGCAAAAAACATAGCAATAATAATGAAAAATATGGCAGTGACTCCAATATCACATTAGTAAAAAACAATTGTGGTCTCAATGGAGATGAGTGACAATGTTCTATGGACCATTGAGTGGGTGAAGACCATTACGGAATGTATGTAGGTCGAGATGACCTATGTATCATTGGAAAGAACCAAAGTATGCATAATGAAATGCAAAAATTATGTAAAATACTCCGCACATGAGGAATCGAGTGACAACTATGCATCCATAAGGACGAGGATGAAAACAAAGGTGTCCCAATACAGGACATGAAGAGTTTCTGAAAAGGTGAGTTGGAATACAGATGGTGGGTTATTATGCCCCAGGAGAGGGGGTTAATAGGTTTGAAGAGATATTTCCTAAGGAAGATGTTATGTTGACAAGAAAAAAAGGAATAAATTATAACAAGCGTTGATTCATGGAAACGGGTGGAAGATTACAATCAACGTTTTCCAAGAAAAAAATAGAGTAGAAACTTGTGAGGGAAAAGGTTATAGGTGATGGTCGATATGGTATCCTTGAAGACAAAAATACCATGGGAATAAATTATTAGAAATGGATATGATGATGCCTCCTCAAGAGGGTTGAAAAGGATAAAAGAGGTGACAGAGCTCTCTAAAATAAGAGAGGTCAATGCCGCAGAGGGGGGACAAGAATGGGGTGTAATGAAATGGATCATGGTGGTGCACAAATGGAGAAATAGTGTAATCAATCATGAATTCTATGTGTGAGGATTATTTGAAGGAAATAATGAGTATGAGTGGATAAAAAAGGAATGAACATGAGTATTGGTTGATTATGAGAAGAGCAAGAAAGGTCAAAGGTGAAGGAGACAAGGGTATGGAATAGAGCGGACAGAGATGGAGGAGGAGGAAAAAGGAATGAAAGAGGGAGAAGAGAATAAGAGAGAGGGATGATAGGGGAAGAAGGAAATGATGAAAGAAAAACAAGGAGAAGACAAGAAAAAGATGGAGCATAGGGTGAAATTATGAAAAAGGGAGAGAGATATTAAAAATGAAGGGAGTGAAGAAGGTGCATGAGGAGATGACGGGAGAGAAATGATGAAAAAGAAAATAAAGAAACTATAGAAGTAGGAGGTGAAGAAGACAAAAATAGGTGGAATAGAATAACATAGAAGGATGATAGTAGAAGGGAATGAAAAAGATGAATCAAGAAGACGCTTGATGAGAGTAGGGGGTAAAAGAAAAAAGGAGAGAAGGAAGGAAAATGAAGGGCATAAGGATGATGAAGAATGTAAAGAATAAAAAAGAGGAGGTAGAATGAAGAAAAAAGAAGTGATGAAGGACCAGGAAGATGTGGAGAAGATCAGATAAAGTAAGAGAGTCTAGTACAAAATGAAGAAAAAGGTGTGGGTGATAGAGAAAGGAAGGAGAGGTTAGGAGGAAGGTGAAAATGATGGGGGAAGAAGAGATGATAGAAGCAGACATATGGATAAGATTGAAGGGTCCAGATTACCATAAGGAAAACAAAGGTAAATAATATAGAATAGACCTTAGGGAAATGCATGTGGAGGATGGGATGATAAAAATGAAGTAACAACGCTAAAGATCCAAGTTTGAAATGGGTAAGTAAGAAGGAAATGTGAGATAAAAAGGGAAGAGGATGATACAGAGGAAGTGAAATAAGATGAGGAGTGGGAAGGAGGGTAGGACAACAAAGAAAATTATGTAGAAGGAAGGAAACCAAGGACAGAGATATTTGGTGAAGAGTGAGAAGTATCGAAATGTAAAGAGAAGAAATATGGGAGTAATAACACAAATTAGAAAATATGTGAAGATGTATGAAATGATATTACAAGAATTATGAGGAATAGACAAAGGATGTAAGATGAAGACAATAAATATATTGAAGAGGGTGAAGGAAAGATGGAGAGGTGAGGAAGAAGTGACAAGAAAGGGTAGGAGTGGAGAAAAGAGAGGTGAGGGAAGAGAGAATGGGGGATAGAAGAGGAAATGCCAGTGAAGGGACGCTAGTAGAAGCCCTCTTATAATGATTACTAAAAATATGGGAGGAAAAGTGAGGAAAGGGAAAAATTAAATGAGGAATGGAAGAGGAAACACCAATAGAAGGATGTTAGGAGAAGTACCCTGATAATGAGGAGTGGGAATAGAGGAAGAAAGGAATGAAGAAGTTCAAAGAGAGGGTACAAGGAAACGTGGAATGGGGATGAGTGAATTTTAGGAGAAGTCCACCAATAATTATTAGAACGGAAATAGAAGATGATGATGAAATAATGTTAAGGGATGATCAATAATAATGATGGGTAAGCATGGGGGTAGATATGTGGGACAAATTTTAAAGATGGAGTGGAAAGAATAAAGAAATGAGGGATAACGGTTTATGTCAATATGAAGGTGACGAGAGGATGTAGGGGATGGGGATGGATGAATTAAATATGAAGAAACAAGACATGGAAATAATGGTAGGAAGTGGTATGAAGGATGATGGATCAAGGAGGGGAAAATAGGGGAAAGGAACATGATGACAAACATAATATTGTAGACACGCTTTGATATGATAGGTTGTGAAAGGATAAGGGTATGAGGAAAATGTGTTTGGTAAGGAAGAATAGGAGGAAGGAACGATCAACAGGGGGGATGAATAATGAGGTGAGGGAGAAGTCAAAATTATAAGTCTACCTTAAGGGAACTCCTTATGTGACGTAAGTGGTTAAGTAATATTGTCAAGCGAGAGATGATGGAGATGAGAAGTTGGCATGAAGGAGGTAGTGTTTACAAGAATGAAAGAGGAGGTGAGAGGATGTAATGATGGGGAATGAAGAGAAAATGTGGATGGTGAAAATGTGGAGTGATGGGGGAGTGCAAGATGACATATCATCCTTAAGAGGGACTCTTAAGTAAGATCACCATGCCGTAGGAGTGGTTAAGTAAGATTGCCAAACCGAAAATGATGATATGGTAGGTGAAAGACAACGAGTGTCTTTTGGGTACGGGGGTGGAATGGTTGGTTGGGGTGGATGATTATGGAAAGGGGTGCGATAAATAAGATGGGTGAAATATGAAGGGATGGGGAGGGTTAGGTAAAATATCAACCTTAAGAGGGAATCTTAAGTAAGATTTCCATGTGTGACGGGGATGTTTAAGTATGGTCGCCAAGCCGAAGAAGAATAATGATGGGAAGATGTAAGTGATTGATGGAATTGGTGGGGAGAGGGGATTACAAGATGAAATGAAGGGGAACCCTCAAGTGAATTTTTGATACTATGATCATGTGTAACAAAAATAACCAAGGAGAAGACAAATACTAGGAATATTGATAAAAGAGTGAGTGGTGTATGCTAAAATGGAACAAGAGGTGAAAGGAGGTGATAACAAGGAAGGAAGGAAATAAAGGAGTGTGACATGAATGGATCAAGGAATATATGCAGTGTAGATGGAGAGTGTAATGGAAATCCTTAATTGGGATGCCCATGTGGTGGGAGTGATAATGCAAGAGTGTCGAGAAGAAGAGGTAGAGAAAAAGACATTTGTGGTGGTGATTATCATCTGATGGAAGAGGAGATGGTGGAGAAGTTTCTACAGTAGGAGGATCTAAGGAAGAAGGTATACCTCAACTAAGAGTCCTTGACTTTGTATGGATGGTTAAGTAATATTTTCAAGATGAAAGAAAATGTGTGAAAGGTAAAAAAATAGAGTGGTGAAAGGGGACAAGAATGGTGAGAAGCGTAATGTGGGGATACATGGAAGATGAGTAGAAATAAGGAGTGAGGATGAATGGATCAAATACATGGTGGCCATGGTGGGGGATAAGGAGTTTTGGATAGTGAATGCTACTTAAGAAATATCCTCAAGTAGGATTCCCAAATTGCAATAGAGATCAAGTATAATTCCCAAACCGAAAAAGTGTATTAGCAAGAGCATTCATATATGTTAACAAAATTCATGGAATTATGGATGATGGTAAGATATGCTATCCTTAAAGGTAAACATATAGATATAGATTTCATGGTTTGAAATTTTATATGTAAGAATACGATGTTGATAAAAGGTAACTTTAATGAGATAAAAGACACATAATCTTAGCAAGGGGCATACGGAAACCATGCTTGGGCCGGATTGGAGGTAAACAAGAAAGGGTACCACTCAAGGCATTGTGCTTGCAGTTAATAATAGCAGTGTTAATACATAACAAACAATAGTTATGTATACCAAAATTCCATGAGGTAAATATGCTCATAAACTTAATATTAAAATGATAAAGGGGATTCTAGATGTAACTTGTAATGCGTGAGAAGAGGGTTCTCCATAGGTGGGTGTTCCTAGGACTATGCCCCATCTTTGGGTAGGGGAAAGAGAGTAAACTGATCAATGTGATAAGTTTGCTAAGAGAAAGTTGATCAAATCGGGAATCTTTACGAGGATGCTAATACAATAGAATGTTGATAAATGCGGAAGCCTTCGCTATCATGATAAGAGAGTATCCATCCTTCGAGGGTATGGTCTACTTTTTTATTTTTCTTTGGGATATTTTACTTTTGTTTTTAGATGATAGGATAAAATATGCATGATATCTATCCTTCGGGGAATAGTCTATACTTATTATATGATTTTTATGAACAACTATCCTTTGGTGGATCAATTTTTTTTGGATAAGATATGATGAGACAGAGCATCCATTATGTTTAGTTTTTATGTTGTTTTATTTGATGGGGAAGAATTGGGTATAGCTAGGTAGACCACTTAGAGGGAACGATGATTATACAAGTGATACCCTTGGACCTTTTGTGTGGTTTTAATAGGTAGATAGGAGTGTGGTGGATATAAGGATCATGGATTTCTCACAAAAAGGGAGAACCTATCCATAAGAACAATTCTATGGAAAGAGATGTGGTGCCCATATTTAAGGTCATGAATAGGAAGCTGACTATAAACCACATAATTCCAAATCATTATAGTGATATATGGAAGAGGTTCATGATGGAGGAATGATCAAAGGATATAACTAAGTGCTCATTGGTAGTTATGCTAACAATAAAATGGTGGTAAGTGTAACACATTAGGAGGTTTTGTCTCTAGTTTACCATCAAGGTAAGCCAAATGATAAACCTTGTACCCATACTCATGCGTGATAATGTAAGGTCCAATTCAGTTGGTTGAAAATGTTTTGTTCGTATCTAGATTTAATCTCCTTCACAATTTGAACAACATCATGAATCTGCACAAGACACTCAAGGATAGATAGATGTTTTGTATGTCATTTGTAGCCAGGGATCACACCTATCTACTTGTTTGCATTCAAGAATTGAGGGAGTGGATAGCACCTTCATAAGGGTTTTGATCTAACCCTCACTATTTTAGGTTGTGCCTATCAACCAAGGTAAGAGAACCTATATTACAGCCCTTGTATGGTAAAGGAGATGGAGATATCCTTGTATTTGTGTATGATGTGGAGGAGACTTTGTGAAAACATGATCAAATATCCATTATCCAAATTCAAAGGAGTTGTCACTACTAGATGATGGAAATATTCTCAAAACAAATCTAGAGCTACTTAAGACATGATAAAACCATGATCAACTTTGTGCATTTTTGTGAAAGGATTGAATTATTTTATGGATACACAATGGAGATGCAGGGGGTATTGTAGGTAGGATGAGTTAGTTTAAAGTGAAATTCTGATGAGAGATGTTGGGAAAAGAGTAGTTAGGAGTCATCACATTCTTTGGGAAACCTTGTAAAAGAATTACAACACGTAAACAATAGAGATGTTTCAATGAATTTGAAGTGCTCTTTTAACCGTGGATGTGTGCACATATGGATGCCTAAATCTGCACTATTCCATAAAAACTTTGATAGCCTGCCACAAAGGCTTGAAGCAAAATATCAATAAAGAATTCAAAACCCTTGTTAGATCATGACCTAAGGTACACCCAAAGGTTTACAAACACCCTCAATTTACAAAGAAGGTAAGATGAATTTAAGTTTTTTTATCTCCACTCAAATGAATGCTCTTACGAATGGAAGATTGCAGATGCCTTCAAACCCTCTACAAGAAATGAGACCATGCATAACCAATAAATATCCCAAACACAAGATTGCAACATGAGCATAAAACACAAATTGAAAACATACTAAAATATAAGTGCATGCAAGCTTTGCCAAGAGATAAAACTAGTTGATCCAAGAATTTGATCAAATATATTTGCAAGGGAATGTCATCTAGACAATATCAAAGCTTGTTGATGGCTTTACAACTGAAACCAACTCAACATGATGAAAATTTGATGCAAACTGGAATCAAAATGGCTCTCAGGCAGTTTCTCAAAAGGAAATGGACTTCTTCCAGTTTTCCCTATGAAAATTCTTCTCTCCTTCTAAAAATTCTCAACAGACTTCCAAAATGTTTCCAAACTACATGATATACCCTATGCCAACTTGGATCCTTGCATCCTAAGCAAATAATATGCCAAGTGGATCAAATTCATGTATAAAACCTTATCCATTTGATGAAAAATGATATAAAACTATGAAACAACTCACCAAATGCCGAGATGCACAAATATTTTAAAATATTACATGAACTCGATCCTTCCTGTGGGGTAACATTTCTAGCATTCCACCATGCCAAAGCATGCATTTACAATCATTTTTCACCTTTTTCCCTCACCATTTTTAACTCGCAACTTTTACTTTCACCTTTTACATGTTTTTCATGGGCTGAGGAAAATATTTCACGAAAAACATTATCAAGCAATGAATCACTCAAATAAATGATGCCATTGTGTTCAAAATGTAAAAGGGATGCAGATTCATATAAAATTTCATGTGTTTTGGTGCAAAAATGATGATTCCACACTTCATGGAGATCTAATGGTGCCCAAAAAATGAAAGTGCATGTGCCCGTTGATTAAAATCAACTTTAAAATTCCACCCTCCACGTGTCAGATGATATCTTGAATATTCTTCCTCTTTGTCTTTGGATGGGGTGGGACACATGTCCAAATACGATTGGGGTGGGCCCCCACTCCTAAAAATGTATTTTGAACCTTTTCTAGCCTTGGGAAATTTTTGAAAAGCTTCCCCGCAAGCCCCTGGATGCGCCACGTGTCCTCCTGTGGACCCTATTGAAAACCGCGGGCCAAAATGAAAATTTTCTCCCTTTTGAGAAAAGGAAAATTTTCTCAAAATGTTCTGTGCCCCTGAACGCCCGTTGTTTCTCTGCCACGTGTCGCTCTCCCATTGGATGTGGAGCCGACTCACCAAATTTACCTTCATTCCTCTGCGAGCACAAAATCCTTTGTGGGCCCGCGCTTTATTTTTAATCTTTTGTAATGTGCCACATGTCTCTATCCTATTAGATGTAGAGACGAACCCCCAAATTTTTCCACGGGTTTATTTTTCACATTGAGATTTTTCACTAAAATTTGGAAAAAATTTGCTTTCTCTCCACGTGCTCCACATCTCCTGCCATCTCCTGGACATGTGTCTCTCTTTCATTGGTGGCAGAAGCTTGGCCCCAAAATTTTCTTTTTACCTTGTGAACTGAAGTTTAAAAACTTCAAATTTCTCCAAACCTCCGCGCCTCCAATTTATCCCCATGCACACGTGTCATTTTGCTATTTGATGTGGGCCTCTAGGTTGAAATGTTTCCTTTGGCATTTTGAAGCCAAAAAAATCAAAGACTTTCCAACTATCCACCTCTCCATAATGACTCTCGTGGATGCATGTCACCATTCCATTGGGCACCGGCTTTCGGGCCGAATTGTTTCTCTAACATTCTGAAGCCAAAATTTCTCAAACTCTTCCAAGTCCCCACCTTTCCGGTTGACCTCCCTGGACACATGTCGCCCTTCCATTGGGCATGGGTCTTCGAGACAAATTTTAGCTTTAACATTTTGAAGTTAAAGACTTCAAAATCTTCATAAATTCCACCCATCCATGTTAACTTTATTGACACGTGTCCACTTTGTATTGGGTGCGAGCCTCTAAGTCGAAATTTTCCTTTGGCATTTTGATCAAAAATTTGACACATTTTCAACTCCAACACCACCCGCTTGATACTCCCGTGTCGCGTGTCGCCTTCCCATTGGGCACGAGCACGCGGGCCAAATTTTGACATTTGATAATTTTTCAAAAATTGAAGAAAATGTTAAGTGGCCCTCACCACCCACCCGACCTTCCCGTGAAATGTGTCATCCTCGCCATTGGCGTGGGCTCGCGGGTCAAATTTTTCTCCGACATCTTTGAGTCAAAAACAATAAAATTTTCCCAACTCCCACGTTGTCCTGCTTCGATATCCCTATGCCACGTGTCACTTCCCCATTGGGTGGAGAACTTCAGAAAAATTGGATTTTGAGAATTCTTCAAAAATTGAAGAAAAAGTCTAAGTAACCCCCGCCACCTAATGATCTTTCAACCAATTGTATCATGCCACGTAGGCGCACCATTGTAACATTGTGGGGGCGCGTTCAAAATTTTTCCTTTTGCAAAAACTCAAAAATGACAAGTTAGCAATGTTTTTCCACATATCCCAACCAATGAGAGCCTACCACATCAAGCATAAATGTTGCAATGATAAATTTGATGGGTAGAACATGCCCGTATACCTATCAAAATGTGAAAACGCAGGGAGGCCTCCAAAATAGAATTTTCTTGCAAAGAAGACAAATTTTTCAGTTTTGAATCCAACGAAACATGATTTGGGGATGATTTAAGCCTGGGGAGTGAGATTTCACCTTCGTAAAAATGGAATTTGATCAAACACGGGTTTCTTTCATGCTTTGGCCAAGGAAAAAACACAAATTGCAAGTGCGGATGAAAAACTAGGGCACAATAAAGGCGAAACTTGGATTTTATATGAAAATGGGGCCAAATAACAACATTAAGGGTATTCTGGAAGGCATTCAACTAGAAAAAACAAGTTGCAGATCACCAGATAAAACCAACGAACATTTTGGAGTAGGAATTGGGCATGGAAATTAAGGCAGAAAGTGCAAACTCAAAATTTGCACCAACATTGGCTCCTTCTTGGGGATGGGCACTCCAAGCGAGTGCCACAAGATCAAAATGGAGATCAAGTGCCAGAAATCCATTGGGAAAGGAGTCAAAACATGCATAGCATCCCAAAACCAGAATTTTCACCAAAAACAGACCGAGAAAACCACACCAACAATGGTTGCCAAGAAAAAAGGGTAAACCACAAGCCAACAACAGCAAGAACAAGGAAAAGAAAAAACAAAAATGAGGGCTATACAAAATGTACAACTTGTGCATACGTCCTTTGGGGATTTAATCCAAAAAGTGTTTTAAATGTATTCTATTAACAGAAGATCCAGCAAATCCCCATCCAAATCCTTGATAAAAATGTATTTTCTCCAATCCCGATATTAATGTCTTAAGGGCCCATCCATAGAGCATCAAACTTTCGATGCTTAACCTTTTCTTCATGCCTACTATCCCATAGCAAAACCAGATCTCCAACACTAAAATCTCTAGGCGTAACCTTCTTATCAAACAAATTCTTCAATTTCTCCCTAAACTGACATGCCTTTGATGAGAAGCTCTCCTTTCTTCATCCAACTCAATGATCTGATTGATTCTTGATTCATATGGGTCATGCTCTTGATCTTCTAACTGCTAAGAAAACTGAAAAGTGGATAATTGTAGGTGTAATGGCAACAAAGCTTGAGTTCCATACACCAATTCAAATGTACTTTTACCAGGTTGCTCTTTTGGAGTTATCCTATCAGCCCAAACTATAAATTTCAAATGTTCTCCCCACTTCTTCTTGTTGATTTCCAAGGTTCTTCTAATGATCTTGAGAAAGTTTTTGTTACTTGATTCATCTTTCCCATTCCCTTGTGGGTTATAGTTTGAAGAATAGGTCAAATTTATCCCATATTCATTGCACATTGCCATCAAAGGCTTGGCTCTAAAACACATAGCATTATCAGACACAATCTTAACTGGAACCCCAAATCTACATATGATATGATTCAGCAAGAAATCCATTACCACTTGGTGTGTTGCCTTTCTAGATGGAATTGCCTCAACCCATTTTGTAAAATAATCAGTTGCTACAAGGATCCATTTGTAACCAGCACTAGAAGGATCTGAAATCTCACCAATAAAATCCATTCCCCATTGTTTAAAAGGAGCTTCAACTGATACAGGCTGCAAAGGAAGGGAGCCTAAAGCTTTCAATCTTCCTGAGAAGTGTTGGCAACTATCACATCTTCTAACTAGTCGGTTTGCATATTTGAAAAGAGTTGGCCACCAATAACTAGCTCTTAAAATATTATGTGTTGTCACTCTCCCAACAAAATTTCCTCCACAAACTCCCCCATGGAAATCAGTAATCAACTTGGGAGCTTCATCTTTAGTTATGCATTTCAAGAGGACACCTTCAGGGTTCTTCCAAGCTAGCCCAAGGTCTGTTATGACATATTTCTGAGAAGCTAGCTTGAGGGCTCTTTTCTGATTTTTATTTAAGTGACTGGGACAACATAAGTGCTTTAGGTAATAGACCACATCCTTATACCACTCATAATTCATCAATTTTTCAAGGAGATCTTCCCTTTCTTCCCCTAGTTGATTCACTTCTACATTTTGCAAATTACTCTCAGCCATGAGCTTGGCAAGACCCAAACCTCTTACCAGCTTTGTTGTTTGGATATCCATATCATACTCTTGTAATTTGTTAACCCATCTACATCTCTTTCTTGATATCTCCATGTCAGATAAGATGTCTTTAACCATGGTATGGGGACATAAGCAACAACCTTTGAACTCAAATTCTAGGGCCTGAAAATCTTTGTTACTTTTACTAATGCAAATGCTTGTTTCTCCATAATTGTGTACCTCAATTCAGCTACTTGTAAAGCCTTGCTAAAGAAAGCAATAGGCCTCTCAGCTCCATTTTCATCCTTTTGTAGCAAAACCGAAGCAATAGTAAATTCATATGCAAAAGAGAAGATTTAGAAAGGCATCTTATAGTTTCGAGCTGCCAAAACGGGTGCATGCTTGAGTGCATCCTTTATTCCTTCAAAATCTTGGATGTTAGCCTTTTCCCACTTAATAACTTGATCCTTTCTTAGCATGCTTGTGATTGGAAGAGTTAACTCAGCAAAATTGGAGACAAACCTTCTAATGAAATTGATTTGGCCAAAGAAAGATTGGATACCTTTCTTGGTTCTTGGAATAGGCACCTTGTTGATTGCTTCCACTCTCTCAGGGTCTATCATAACACCTTCTTTAGATACAATATGTCCCAGCAACTTGGCATTTTGTATGCCAAAATGAAACTTATTTGGATTAAGTGAAATGCCATATTCTCTACATCTGATCAACATCTTCTCTAGGTGTTGCAAATGGTCTTCTCGCTGCCTTGAAAAAACAGTCACATCATCTTGATAAACTACAATAAATTCATTGATATAACTAGAAAAAGCAACATCCATTTCCCTTGAAAATTAGCACCAGCATTCATCAATCCAAAAGGCATCCTTACAAAAACATAAGTCCCCCAAGGAGTAGTGAAGGTTGTCTTAAGTCTTTCTAATTCTTTGACAACTACTTTATTGTATCCGAGAAACCATCCAAAGTAGAAAGCATTTCTGACCCTGTTACAAGTTGCAACATATTCTCCATGTTTGGCAAAGGATAGGTGTCCTTCATAGATGTTTGTTTATATTCCTAAAAGCCACACAAATTATGATATCTCCGTTCTTCTTTCTAACTGGCACAAGGTTGGCAACCCAAGAAAAGTATCTAGTAGGCTGAATGATGCCACCATCTCTCAATTTCTTCAACTCTTCTTGCATTTTCAAGGAAAGTAGTGGGTTAATAGGCCTTTTTTTTGTCTAAATGGCTTATTCTTGGCCTCAAGGGGAATCTCATGCTGAAATAAATTTTCTCTATATGCCTTCAGCTTTGAATAAGACCAAGAAAGGCAGTCTTGATATTTATTTAAAAGTTGGGCATAGGACTATTTTTCTTCTTTGCTGAGATGACTGCCCAACTAGATCTTCCTTGGTTTGTCTTTAGTTCCCAAGTTATGCTCTTCCACATCCCTTGAAGTAGACATCTTTCTATTAACAATGCAATCAGCATTGCTAAAATTGGATTCAAGTGCAACAAGACCCTTAGGAATGGTATTTGTTTTCAATTGTATAATATCCTTGTCAAACAAAGTTTCTCTACCTTCATTCATGCACACCATTGGTTCCCAATCAATATTCTGACCAAAAAACTCTCCTTGGCATTGTAAGAATCTCAACACTTGTGCATCATCATAAAAAATCTGCCAATGTTTCACATTATCCAGGACAACTGGCCTTGTTAGCACTTCAACATCATATTCACAAAAAGGTGAAATGGTGCAATTATCAAATTTAGAACCAAGAACAGCCAGCTTATCAAAGCAGCAGTAATAAGACTTCTATCATGGTAAACAATGTTAAAGGAATCAAACATTTACATCAAGTCCCAAACAACATGCTTATATTTGTCTCATACGCTGATTTTTGTAGCATACAACTTTCTTACTTGCTTGACAACCAGCTCTGAATCTCCTTTAGCAACAATATCCTTTACTCCATACTTTCATGCAATCCTTAATCCCAATAATAATGCCTCATACTCAGCAATGTTTCTAGTACATTCAAAATTGAGCTTGAAGGAAAAAGGAAACTCTTCCAAACTAGGGAAAACAACACTATACCAGCACTATTTCCAACCTTGGAGCAAGCTCCATCAAATAGTAATGTCCATGGAGAACCTACCATACCAAGGCACTCTGATTTGTCCATCTTATTCTCTTTTCCATCAACAAAACCAATGAAATTGTCAACATCTACATCAGCAAACAACACTTCATAAGAAGAATTGTTGCGATCTTCAATCAAGTGTAACATCTTCTTTTCACCATAGAGTTTGACAAGGCTGCACTTAATGGGAATGGTGGTACAGGACATGTCCATTTGAACACTACCACCAACACTTGCAGCCCACTTCCTTGACAAAATCATACCCCATTTGGCGGGCGATCAATAATTACAACATCAAGTTTTCAATTCTTACCTAGATAGGTGGAAGTTGCACTACTAAACCCTTCACACATCCAACAACCAGCACTTACCTTGAATCCATGGTTTTTCACTTCCCATATGCTGATTTCACCTTGATATCCAACTCATTAATAACTTCTAGAGGCATAACATTACATGATGCACTAGAATTAAACATGCAATTGTGAAGCAACCTACCTTTTATGAGAAAAATTGTGAAGAATGGATCGACATTCAATTGGGAATCAACCAAGGATGTCCCAAAATACACTTCAAGTGCCTCTCCAAGATCTTCCATTGTTGGTGGTGTTTGAGGCGATAATGCTTTGAAGAGGATTCTCAACAACATTGACATTTCTCTTTGGGTAAACTCTTTTCTTCCTTCAATCCCAAGTATTCAAAATCTCTTTTCTTGTGTTCAGAATTCTAAGCAATTAAATAATGGGAACACTCATTTTAATTTGGCTCAATACCTGGGCTATATCATATGGAACATTATTTGGTGAAACAAATTGGAAGGGAAACAAGAAGGTTCATTAGATGGAGAAGTATTCTTGGCAGCACTGGGCATGAAGAGGACTGATATTTTCCAAGGGACAACGGGGTTCTTAGCAATTGTTTCTCTTCTAGGACTATCTTTGGGAATGCTTGTGAGCAAAGGTGTCTTTGGCTTGGCTTGAGGACCAGCTCCTCTAACAACTTTACTTCTAGTATTGTACTCTTTTTCTTGACCAACCACAACGTTCATTAACAATTGTCTATCTTCCTCCGAAGGAATACCACCATCATACTTCTTAATCATTAAAGCCCTTAGATATTCAAGGTCATTATTAGGAATTTCAAAATCTAACTACATCTACATCATGACCCCGAGGAAGAGAAAGAAATGCTACCCTCTATGCAATCCCAAAGGTTGCAGCAGCAGTCCTTGCACTTATCACATCTCAATGTTGCTTGCTTGTTGGGAGCCTGAAGAGCTTCCCATCATACAAATGTCATCATCCATTTCATTCTCATCATCATCATTAATATCTTGCTGGTCCATTTCACATGGTGGATGAGGAAGAAAACATCTGTCACACCAATCCATATCAGCAATTTCTTGAACAACAACAACTCTTACAGTCAGAGGGTCAGGCACCACTCTATTTTCATGTGCTTGGGGTTGTCTATTTGCAGATCCAATAAGCCCTTTACCTCTATCATATTTTATTTGATCACCCCTAGGATGATTGCCAAATCTATCATGGTTTTGAGTTCTTTGTTGTCCTTGTGAAATTTTCCCAATTCCTTTCTCAGCCCAGCCAATTTGTAAGAAATTTCTTTGATAGCCCCTACCAAAGTCTTGACAACATCTTCCAAATCAGCACCCTTGCTAGCTTGAGGCTTCTTAGGGTTTATCAGCCTCACACCTGTCCCTCTTAAGTGGTTTACCAACAGCTTTAATATTATTTTCAATTTGAAGTGCCATGGTGAAAGCTTGCCTCAAATTTGTAGGATTTTTGTCTCGTCAAGTAATAGGCTACCTTTTTATCAAATGCATCTACATAGTTGATCAAGAAAGATTCATCACAAGGCCTCAAAATTATAGGCATCCTTCTCAATGTCTTATTAAATCTTGTATTGAAATCATGAATGGTCTCATTAGGGTTCTTCTTGATGTTCTCAAACATGGATAGAAGGAACCTTGGATCTGTTTTGTCTCCATATTATAATCTGAATGCATTACTCATCTCAATCCACGAATCAATAGAGTTATCGAGACAGATATTTATACCAATCTCTTGCATCTTCCTCAAGTGTATGGATAAACAACTTGATATATACATCCTCAAATTCTATTTCAAAGTCTTCCATCATGTTAACAAAGAGTTTGAGATGTTGATCTCCAAATCATGGCATTGTTACCTTGGAATTTTGGTAACCTATTTCTCACATCCTGTGGGACAAGATTTGGATAACCATCCATTCCTCCAAAATTTATAGGACCAAAGGTGTTTACAACAAATGGAGGTCTAGGTTGAGCCATATTGTTTGGTGCGGGTGATCTTGGAGGTGAAACAAGTTGATGAGGAGTAGTAGTGGGTCCGATTAGAATGGATGACTGATCTCTAAAATGATAACCCCCCAAAGGCTCTCTCTCTTGATAAACTTTAGCAAAATTAGAAACCACAGGAGCAGATTTAGGAGCAAGTTTTTTAAATACACAAGAAGGTACCTCACTTGATGGAGAATGAAAATCAGCAAGAATATTGCACGAATCAAATCTACTTGAAGAGGAATTATAATCTTCAATGACATGCTGCTCTCCTTAAAATTCAATTATGGGGATTCCTTTCCTTGCAACCAAATCACCAACCACTTTCCACACTCTTCTTCCTTCTAGTTCTGAGCTTCTTGATTCGGTGAGAAACTTCTTAGAAGAGTCCTTGATGAAGAGGGATCTCCTTCCCTCCAGTTTGACATATTTAAACAACAAGTTTCAAATGATAAAAATGTGTTAGACAACTGGTATTTCAAGATCCCAATAGCATGGAGTCACCACCAAGTATTTTCACCTTAGTTGTGCAAGAAAGCACTAAAAAATATTCTATCAAATGCATGCTATACTTGAAAACTTGCAGGGATTTACAAATCAGATTTTCTTCTTCTTAATTCAACCAAAAACAGTGCATCCAAATCATATAAACTACTGGTAGATGAGGAGAGTAGGCTGAGTTTGAAGTCTTTCTTACCCAAAACATCCAAATCTAAAGTATGAAATGGTATCTCAAGAATGTAATGTACTCAAATACTTGATCACACAAATGCTCAAACCTTTCAAGTACTTCAAAACCACCAAGAAATTGTAAGAAGTCCCCGGCCACGGTGCCACTCAGGTGTTGGTATCCTGATTTAATCTCCTTCACAATTTGAACAACATTCATGAATCTACACAAGACCCTAAAGGATAGATAGATGTTTTGTATGTCGTTTATAGCCAGGATCAAACCTATCTGCTTGTTTGCATTCAAGAATTGAGGGAGTGGATAGGACCTTCATAAGGGTTTTGATCTAACCCTCACTATTTTAGGTTGTGCCTATCAACCAAGGTAAGAGAACCTATATTATAGCCCTTGTATGGTAAAGGAGATGGAGATATCTTATATTTTATGTATGATGTGGAGGAGGCTTTGTGAAAACATGATCAAATATCCATTATCTAAACTCAAAGGAGCTGTCACTACTAGATGATGGAAATTTTCTCAAAATAAAGCTAGAGATGCTAAAGACATGATAAAACCTTGATCAACTTTGTGCATTTTTGTGAAAGGATTGAATTCTTTTATGGACACACAATTTAGATGTAGGGGTATTGTAGGCAGGATGAGTTAGTATAAAGTGAAATTATGATGAGAGATGTTGGGAAAAGAGTAGTTAGGAGTCATCACCTTCTTTTGGAAACCTTGAAAAATAATTACAACACCTAAACAACAGAGATATTTCAATGAATTTGAAGTGCTCTTTCAACTAGGATGTGTGCACATATGGATGCCCAAATCTACTATTCCATATAAACTTTGATAGCCTACCACAAAGGCTTGAAACAAAATATCAATAAATCATTCAGAACCCCTTGTTAGATCATGACCTAAGGTACACCCAAAGGTTTACAAACACCCTTAATTTACAAGGAAGGTAAGATGAATTTAAGTCTTTTTATCTCCACTCAAATGAATGCTCTTCTCGAATGGAAGATTGTAGATGCCTTCAAACCCTCTACAAGAAATGACCATGCATGACCAATAAAGATCCCAAACACAAGATTGCAACATGAGCATAAACAAAAAGTGAAAACATACTAAAATACAAGTGCATGCAAGCTTTTCCCGGAGATAACACCCGCTGATCCAAGAATTTGATCAAATATATCAGCAAGGGAATGTTATCTAGATAATCTCAAATATTTTTGATGGCTTTACAGCTAAAACCAACTCAACATGATGAACATTTGATGCAAACTGGAATCAAAATGGCTCTCAGGTAGTTTCTCAAAAAGGAAATGGACTTCTTCATGTTTTCCTTGTGAAAATTCTTCTCTCCTTCTCCAAAATTCTCAAATGAGACTTCCAAAATGTTTCCAAACTACATAATATACCCTATGCCAACTTGGATCCTTACATCCCAAGCAAAGAATATGGCAAGGGGATCAAATTTGTGTACAAAACCCTATCCATTTGATGAAAAATGATATAAAACTGTGAAATAGCTCAAAATGCCAGAGATGCACAAATATTTTAAAATATTGCATGAAATTGGATCCTTATCCATCCCAAGGTCACATTTTTGGCATTCCACCATGCCAGCATGCATTTGCAATCATTTTTCACCTTTTTCCCTCACCATTTTTAACTCTGCAACTTTTTACTTTCACCTTTCACATGTTTTTCACGGGCTGAGGAAAATATTTCATGAAAAACACTATAGGGCACCGAATCAGCTCAAATAAATGATGCCATTGTGTTCGAAGGGTCAAAGGGATGTAGATTCCTATAAAATTTCATGTGTTTTGGTGAAAAATGACGATTCCACACTTCATGGAGCTCCAATGGCACCCAAAAATGAAAGGGCACAACTACCGTTGATTAAAATCAACATCAAAATTCCACCCTCCACGTGTCAGATGATATCTTGAATATTCTTCCTCTTTATCTTTGATGGGGTGGGAAACGTGACTAAATACGATTGGGGTGGACCCCAATCCTAAAAATGTATTTTGAACCTTTTTTGGCCTTGGGAAAATTTAGAAAGGTTTCCCATGAGCCCCTAGATGCGCCACATGTCCTCCTGTGGACCTCTTAAAACCACATAGAAAATTGAAAAATTTTCTCCCTTTTGAGAAAGGAAAATTTTCTCAAAATGTTCCACACCCCGAACACCCGTTGTTTCTCACGCCACGTGTCGCTCTCCATTTGGATGTGGAGCTTGACTCACCAAATTTACCTTCATTCCTCCATGAGCACAAAATCCTCTATTGGCCCACACTTTCTTTTTTACCTTTTGAAATGTGCCACGTGTCTCTGTCCTATTGGATGTGGAGACGAACCCTAAAATTTTCCGCGGGTTTATTTTTCACCTTGAGATTTTTCGCTAAAATTTGGAAAAAAATTTGCTTTCTCTCCATGTGCTCCACATCTCCTGCCATCTCCTGACACATGTCCCTCTTTCATTGGTGGTGGGAGCTTGGCCCCAAAATTTTCTTTTTACCTTGTGAAGTGAAGTTTAAAAACTTCAAATTTCTCCAAACCTCTGCACCTCCAATTCATCCCCATGCACACGTGTCATTTTGTTATTTGATGCGGGCCTCTAGGTCAAAATTATTTCCTTTGGAATTTTGAAGCCAAAAACTTCAAAAAATTTCTAACTATCTACCTCTCCATAATGAGTCTCGTGGATGCGTGTTACCATCCCATTGGGCCCGGGCTTTTAGGCCAAATTGTTTCTCTAACATTCTGAAGCTAAAATTTCTCAAACTCTTCCAAGTCCCTACCTTTCCTGGTTGACCTCCCGAACACGTGTCACACTACCATTGGGTGCGGGTCTTTGGACCAATTTGTAGCTTTAACATTTTGAAGTTAAAGACTTCAAATATTTCATAAATTCCGCCCATTCATGTTAACTTTCTTGGACACATGTCCACTTCGTATTAAAAGCGGGCCTCAAGTAAGAATTTTCCTTTGGCATTTTGATAAAAAATTTGACACATTTTCAACTCCACCACTGCTCCGCTTGATCCTCCCGTGCCACGTGTCACCTTGCCATTGGGCACGGGTGCGCGGGCCAAATTTTGACATTTGAGAATTTTTCAAAAATTGAAGAAAATGTTAAGTGACCCTCGCCACCCGCCTGACCTTCCTGTGACACGTGTCATCCTGCCATTGGGTGCGGGCTCGCGGGCCAAATTTTTCCTCTCACATCTTTGAGTCAAAAACAATAAAATTTTCCCAACTCCCACGCTGTCTGTTTGATCTCCCTATGCCACATGTCACTTCCCCATTGGGTGCAGCCTTCAGAAAAATTTGGATTTTGAGAATTCTTCAAAAATTGAAGAAAAAGTCTAAGTAACCCCGCCGCCTAATGATCCTTCAACCAATTGTATCGTGCCACGTAGGTGCACCATTGTGACACTGTGGGGGCACATTTAAAATTTTTCCCTTTGCAAAAAACTCAAAAATTACAAGTTAGCAATGTTTTTTGCATATCCCAACAAATGAGAGCCTACCACGTCAACATAAATTTTGTAATGATAAATTTGATGGGTAGAACATGCCCGTATGCCTGTCAAAATGTGAAAACGTAGGGGAGGCATCCGAAATCAAATTTTCTCACAAAGAAGACGGATTTTTCAGTTTTAAATCCAACAAAACATGATTTGGGGATGATTTAACCCTGGGGAGTGAGATTTCACCTTCATAAAAATTGAATTCGATCAAACACGTGTTTCTTTCATGCTTTGGCCAAGGAAAAATAACACAGCCCGTGTAAATGAAAAACTAGGGCACAATAAAGGGGAAACTTGGATTTTATTTGAAAATGGGGCCAAATAACAACATTGAGGGTATTCTGGAAGGCATTCAACTAGAAAAAATGAGTTTCCAACCACTAGATAAAACCAATGAACGTTTTGGAGCAGGAATTGGGCATGGAAATTAAGGCAGAAAGTGCAGACTCAAAATTTGCACCAATATGTTCCATGTTGGGTCCTTTCTAGAGTGTGATCAAAAGATATGATAAAGTATTAGGGGAGGAAGATAGAATATGATAGGATAGGATGATATAGATGAACGAAGATAAAAATTATGTGTTATCCTTGAAGAAGTGAAAAAATATGGTGCCCCAAAGGAAGGGACACGTATGGCCTATTGGTACCCAGATTTAATCTCCTTCACAACTTGAGCTGCATCATGGATTTTACAAGACACTCAGAGGAAGATAAATGGTTTATATGTCATTTTGTATTTGGGGAAGCAATTTATCTGACTTGTTAGCACTCAGGCTTTGAAGAAGTGGGTAGCACCTTGGAAGGATTTGATCTAATCCTCACTATTTTAGGTTGTGCCTATCAACCAAGGTAAGAGAACCTATATTGTAGCCTCTGTTTTGTGAAGGAGGTGAAAATATCCTTATACTATGTAGATTGTATGGAGATGGCCTTGAGAAAACATGATCAATTTCCCATTATTCAAACTCAATAGAGCTGTCACTACTAAATGATGGAAATTCTTTCAAGACAAGGCTAAGGCTACTAAAGACATGGTATGATCCTGATTGCTTTGTGCATTTTTTTAAATGGATTGTATTCTTTTGTTGACACACAATACAATGCAGGGGTATTATAGGTAGGATGAGTTAATTTGAAATGAATTTTGGTGGGAGATCAAGAAGATAGATTGGACTTTTCTAGATCCTTGAGAAACTTCACAACAAATGGAGAACTCAATAACATAAAGCTTCAAAATAGTTAAAACATTCCTTCAACTAGAAGGTGTGCATCAATGGAGGCCCAGACATGCACTTTTTCACACAATATTTGAGATTCTAGCATGAAGGATTGAGTTAGAAGACCCAACAAAACATAAAAATCTAAGATCAGTCATGCCTAAGGTACACCCAAAGGCTTACAAGCAATATATGTCAATAGATGAAAGAAAAGTGATTTTAAATCGTCTATTTCATTCCTAGATGAAAACTCTTCTAAAAATGAAATTTTAGATGCCTAAGAAAAGATCATAATATAATCTGCAACATCCGCAATATAACATATAGTTTAATTGATCCTATCAATTACTTTTAAACAAACAACATGTCTTGGCATCCGATTGTTTCATAATTCTATCGAATAGAAATACAAAAATTATCTTTACTATGTAGAAAAATAAGTTATTCACAACATAACTCATATTAGCATATTTCATCCTACAACTAAAGAAAGGAAGAAGAATCAATACATACTACTCCCCATACACTAATAATCTGAAAGACAGAAATAGGCTTAGAACACACATAACTACTTCAGTTCAAGGATAACAATATAAGGATTCAACATTAAAGATACAACATCTAAAAAGAATCCCAAATCAATCCAAGAAGGGGAAGAGAGTCAAAACAGTCTACCTACAAGTCTTAACTAACTTCTACCTGTTAGAAGATATAATACAAGGGTCTAAAACCAGACGTTCCACACATCCAAGCTAGACTCACACAAGATTAATCTCTTCTCATGTCCATCCAAGGGAGGATTCATAATAAGATAGGGTGCAAAAAGAGAAAACCTTCCAATATCGAATCCAAATGAAGTATGATTCATTCAAACAAAGCAATCGGTCCAAACATGTTTACATTTTCCTTTCGATAGAACCGACTCAGCTATTCTCTTTCCACACCATTACAATAAACGACATAGAACAAAGTATACTAAGCAATCCACAAGGAATTTCCATCTCAGAAGATTGGTTTCCCACTATATCCTAAAATACAGAAGGAAAGAAAGCTAAACTCAAGAATTCAAGCATGCCTAAAAGAACAACCACTCTACAACCAAGCAGAGGGTTGAGATACAGAGAAGTTCGATCAAATGAACCTATCTTTTCAAAAGTTAAAGGATATTGAGTGCAAAGGATCCAATAAAGAATTCATTTAATTTCTAATATCAAATTAATTCCATTTCTATTTCTAGAATAAGTTATTTTACTAGTTCCCAAAGGAGAAAACAAAACCAAACACACAGTTAGAAGAAATCACACTTCTAGTTTCCCTTACAAATCATTACAACCTAGTTTATCTATTCCAATTCATTAAACACAAGTTTGAATTCATTTCTCAGAAAGGAGTACATAGTACAGTCCCAAAAACAGACTATTGTCCATAAGAGAAGTATAATCCTTTCTCCTTTTAAAGACCTAGAGATTCATTCAATGAATCTAACAAAGAATAGAAAACCCAAAACAATATAAGATAAACAAGTTTCAATAATACTCATGAACTCAAAAGAAATTGTATTCCCATCTTCAAGGTCTTACATGGCTCCATATAAAAGAGACATATAGTTCGTGGTCATCATGAAGACAAATTAAATGAAACAACCCCAAACCAGAGGTAATAAATCCTATCAACAAGATTCAATACACAAGGGTATTCATCTAATATTTCATTTAAAACCTAGAAATCAATTAAAAGGATCTGAAGAGAGTAAGAAAACCCAATACACTTAAGTCAAGCAATGTCTCAACTTTACCTCCAACGTGACTGAAATAGAAATCACAACAAAGAATCTCATAGCTTCATCTTTAAAGATTGTGATAGAGAAGGTATTCATTTCAAACATTGATCACAAGAAGGAGTATGAATACTACATTTCCAAAAACTTCAAAAACTGATAACGACTGTTTCAAATGAACACTATATCAACCAAAGAGTAAAAATATAGTATCTAACCAGAGGTTCCTTAATCCCTCAACAAGTTACAGTTCCAGTCCAATAACCTTCAAACAAAATAGTCAAGCCTTCAACAAGATGTGGGTTTTCTCAGAGCAGAGGAGAGAAGAATATCCTTCAAATTTACATGCCCTTTCAAGTTCAAAGAAGGTTATGCAGAGTCTCAAAAATAGAATTACCACAACCATTCCAACTCAAGAAGCTATAAGGAGAAGATCTCAAAAGAGATAACCAAATCAACTCAAACAAAAATAATCTCCCAAGATTTTCAAGCAAACAGTTCCATAAATGAGTTCTAAGTATTTCAAAACCTTGAATATGAGTAAAACTCAAGCTCAAAACATAAGTACAGAACCAAAAAAATGACTCAAATATGAGTTCAAAACACGCACGTATGTAAATATGAGTATAGTGTCAAATAAGAATCTTCAAACAAAAGTTCTTAGCAACACAAAGCTCCAATACAAGCTCAGAATGAAACACAAGGCATCATATACCAGTTCAGAACAATGACATCCTCGAACACAAGTTCAAAATGAAATACAAGCTTTGAAATACAAGTTTCACATGCATGTCACCACTGAACTTGCAGAGAGAAAGTTTCCAAAGGCTAACATTATTTAGCAATGGATTTATATCCAAAACCCCAGAGATTTGTAAAACCGTGAAAGTAAATAACCAGACAAATCATGAAAACATTTATCTCAAGAGAGCATAATTATTTTAATGAATCATTTAGAAGAAAACAAGAAATCTTAATGGGTAGAGCCTATCATGCCTAATAGTGCTTCGCCAATTCAAAGGAGACTTCTAGCCAAGATTCCAACTCTTTTTCTTCTCCACGAAAGATCAACAACCAAACATATTTTCTTCCAATGCCTCATATACTTTCCCTCGATCGAAAATAAACCAGAGAAACCAAAAATAGCCATAAAGTAGAAGTCAAATTGCTGGTTCAAAGAACCAGATAGCTCCATGCAGAGAAAAATCACAATGCATGCAAGATCAAACAACCTCCAAAATTTCTTCCTTCCTTGTTTCCAAGATGGTTTACACACAAAAATTGAGGTCCATTAATGCAATTACTCCCAAATCTCCTGTTTATCTCTCCTTGCCACCACCTCCCAAAACTGGCAAATGCCATTTCTAATTTAACATGCATTTCCATCTTTAGTGAAGCCTCCATGTATGCTTCCACTAAAGTCTACTTTCCTTTGCCAAAACTGGTTATACCTCCATTCATTTAACCAAATCAAATCAATTAAATGCCATTAGAACCATCGTCATAATACCATGCAACCCTTAGCTTCCCTTTCAATATTTTAGGATAGATTTCCCAAAATTTAGGTTAGTCTAACAATAATTACCTTAGGTCTTAAAACATTTCCATAGGTAATTTCCACCTAAGGTTAGATAAAATTCACAACCATATAATATTAGGTATTAGGTTAAAATAGCCTAGCATTACTTTAGTAATTTCTCCCTTATTCACTTAGCACAAGAACTTAGGTTAGGACAACATCTAGACGAAATAGAATAATAAGCTTAGGTTATATTGAAACCCAAATAAGTAGACATAGCTAGGAAGTAGGTGCTTTTACCTAGTTTAGGATATCGTTAGGATAATCCTTTAGTTTTAGGATTCAGATTCCCTTCATAGTCATGAAGTAGACTATATTTCATTTACGCCATTAATGTTCTGAAGAGATCAATCCTAAAGACCCAAGCACAAACATACAACTGAATGAAGGCATGTTCAAACAACACCAAAGAATTTTTAACATACAAAGTTTAGTCCACTACATCTCTCCACCTATGAATGTCAATTTTACCATTCAGTCCAATAAGGATATTTAAAACATTCCTTGGATCACTAGAATTGATCCAAGGATGAGTCAGTAAAAGAGATAAGTTTTCAACTCTCAAAACTAGATTGCAAATCACCTACAAAAAGTGAAAAAGGATTCTTGCAAACCATATCATTTCAGTCCAATGAATCCAAGAGAAGAGATGATTTATCCATAACAAGCATGATTTTCAACAATCAAGGAAACACACCTCATTCAATAAAATTACATGCCAATGCTTGTAATGCAAAAGAGGAATATAACTGTTTGTCAAAGGTGTTACAAATATAATGCAAGTAGATGTTGATTATATTATGCTCTTTTCTTAAAAGTGAATTCAGATTCATTATTTGTACTTCTTTTCTAGTTGTTATTACTTATACTTATTTGTATGATATAATAACTATTTCATTAGAGAGTTGTTTTAATGGAAAAATTAGTGGAATGCACTTTGTTTTAATGCTTGGTTCTTATCATCCTCGCTTCAATGAACTGACCCATGCTAGAAATTTTTGCATATGGACTTCATAAGTGATAAAAGAAGGAAAAAAATTTTATGATGTATTGGCTTATTTAAGTCTGGATCTTTTGTAAATAATTTTGATTCATTCTTGAGTTGTATTGAAAAATAAAATTTATGTTCTTTTATGATCTTAATGTTGATCGACATGCAGTATGCCTAAAATGCATAGTCTTGTAAAGTGTATATTTTATCATGATGAATTGAAGGTTTGGAGATTGACTCCAAATTGTGGTGTAAATTATCTTGTACTTTGTATGAAGGAAATAGGAATGATATCTTGTTGATATTCTTTATATCTGTTTGTATACTATTATTGTTATCAATTGATAAGTTGGATTAAGGGGATAGTACAATCTCCCTTACTAAAGTGAAACTTGTTAAGTTGTAAAAGTAGTCATTCTCAATCTAAACAACTATAGTTTAATAATGAAATATGTATTGGATATACAATTAAACTATATGAGTGATGAATGATAAAAAGGTTATATTAACCCTAACATCTAACCATGAGGAGGAAGACTCTTCCTCTCTCAAAAGAATGAAAAATAAAAGGAATGGTGGTTATGATCTTTAATCTTTGTACTTCATTTATAAAAAGTAAACACTAGCTAAACCTAGGTGGATGATACACCTTCTTTGGATAGCTAGGTTGCATTAAAAATTAACTGTTGATGTTTTCTGCCCTGTTTTTGGGATAACTACTTGTTATGCCGAGTTATTGAACATCAATGCAAACATGAGTTAATGAAGTTCTTAATGTCAAATCAGATTAATTATGGATAAAGAACTTAATGAATGTTGGAATTAGGGTTAGGCATGGTTTCGTAATCTAAATCTTAATCCAATTTAATTATGAATTAATGACCACCAAGGGGTATGTACATCATGATGAATCAGTTCTAATGGATGTTGGCACATGCCAACTGCAGGATTGTACCTTTGAGAAGACCAAGGGCTTCGAGGATATAGTGTTGCAATTGACATATGGCAACACCGTTTTGTATTTTTCATCTAGATCTACACACATCTAGACTTAAACTTAGTTTCTCTCTAGGTCAAGTTAGATAGCATGTTTGAAATAGGAAATAGATTTCTATGACTCAGGGGTACACAGGCACATTCAAATCGACTTATTTAGGTCAAGTATGCCCATATACCCTAAGTCATCGTGAGCGTCTTCCTATAAAAAATTATGTTGCTAACCCGAGTTAGGGTCAAACCTTGGGAAAGTGGACTAACAGTAGTTAGTAAAGACCATTCTAGATAACAGTAGAGTGAGGTGTAGGACATATTCTGAATTGATGAGTATGTCATCTAGGAATAGTAACATGAACAATATGTTGAAATTCTTTGGCGAAGTATTGCAAGTTGTTGGTTATGTTGTCCTATGTCACCTAGTTTCAAGAAACGTGATGTCGAGATGAATATTGGTAACAAATATTTAGATAGGTTACTTAAATATATCACTCGGTTCTGGATTAGAGTAGGAAAACCAAGTATACGTAGTATACATAAAGTATTCTATACATTAAGAAAAACATGAGAGATCGGTTGGTAAGTGAGTCATGGAATGAGAGATCGGTAATTTACCGATTCATTATAGCTGTATATTGTTATATTTTATGAGATTTATGGGCAAGGAATGTGTGTTTTAAATGATGGTTTACTTAGAACAAAGAACATTGTGTAAAAATATAATAATAAATTCCCCATTTCTAAAGTCTTAAAATGGGAATGTTACAACGAGAAGTTCGGATGTGGAAATTATCATGAGATTCAATCCCATTATTGGGGGAGAGGTGGATGTTCACAACCCAACCACTATGGAGGGGGTTGTTGAAAAATCCATAAGGCAGGAACAAAAATTGAAGGTGATTTCTGCTCATAAGGAGGAAGTAAGAAAGAAAGTTCCAAACTCCTCTTCATCATCTCTAGTGCCTAAGAAAGGACCATGGAAGAATTTTGGTATGAAAATTAAGTTCTCTAATGATAATAATAAGAAAACAACAACAAATAATCCTGTTGTTAATGTACACAATAACTTTGTCAACAACAATAATAACAGATAGAAGTCCTATGGAGGTCGGGATGATAATTTTAAGGTTGGGAATAAATTTGAGCCTAAAGAGGACCTATATGAGGCTACTACAATTGTAGCAAGGATCATTATGAAAATCAATGTCCTTTTTAAAAGGATGACTGTAATCAACAACACAAGATACACGCTGCAGTAGTTGACAAATAAGCTGAAAAGTAAGTCACACCCATTGAAGTTCCGGGTAAGTTATTTTGCTTACCTGTAACTATTATTTTTGATACAAGAGCTACTGAATGTTTTATTTCTAGTAAATTAGCATCAAAATTAAAAATAAAAGATGGAAAAATGGATAAATCATGGGTTGTACATTATGGGAATAATGTTGTTCATACAGTTAGTATGTGTCTTTTTGAGCAGTCCTTGATCTACCTAGTTTTTCCATGGAATTTGATCTTTATGTTGCTCCTTTGGGGTCTTATGATGTAATCATAGGTGTTAATTGGCTAGCTGAGCATAAAGCAAAAGTGGACTATTTTGAAAAACATATTAGTTGTTTAGATGACTTTCGAAAACAATAGAGATTCCAGGGTGTAAAACGTGAAATTTTAGTTAGGAAATTATCTGCTATGTAACTTAAGAAGGCAAAAAATAAGGGTTATACCTTGTATGCAGTAAAAAATTTTGAATCTACTGAAGAAAATAGTGATTTCTTAGAATGTTACCCATTATTACGAGACTATAGTGATGTGTTTCTAGAAGAGTTACTAGGTCTTCCACCCAAAAGGGAATTTGACTTCACAATTGAAATCAAACCTGGAACCGAGCCTATTTCTAAGGCACCTTATCGGATGAATACTATTGAATTGGTAGAGCTTAAGGCTCATATTACAGAAATTATATCTAAATGTTTGATTAGACTGAGTGTCTCACCTTGGGAGCACCAATAATTTTGTGAAAAAGAAAGATGGAACACTTAGATTGTGTATTGATTATAGAATGTTGAACAAGGAAACGATTAAGAATAGATATCCACTTCCTAGAATTGATGATCTGTTTGATCATATGCATGGAGCATCGGTATATTATAAGATAGATCTATGATCTAGATATCATCAGTTATGAATTAAGGATGAGGACATTCATAAAATAACTTTTAGAACAAGATATGGACATTATGAATTCACAATTTTACCTTTTGGATTAACAAATACACCTACAACTTTTATGAATTTGATGAATAATATTTTTCAAGAATACTTGGACAAATTTTTTCTTGTATTCTTGGATGACATTCTCATATATTCTAAAAGTATGGAATAACACCATGAGCATTTGAAGATAGTCTTGGAAATCTTGAGAAAAATATGGTTATTTGGTAAGTTGTCTAAATGTTCTTTCTATGACACGAAAGTGCACTATTTGGGTCATGTTATAAGAAAAGATGGAATAGCTGTAGATCCTTCTAAAATTATAGCTATAACTGAGTGTCCTGCACCAAAGAATGTACATGAAGTCAAAAGCTTCATGGGTCTTGCTGGTTACTATAGGAAATTTGTTAAAGATTTCTCCAAAGTTGTTGCACCAATAACTTCATTGCAGAAAAAGGATAAGAAATTTGTGTGGAATGATAAATGTGAATCTACATTTAAAAATTTAAAGGATCAATTAACTTTAGCACCTATTTTGGTTGTACTTGACCCTAATGGAGACTTTACTGTTGTAATGGATGCATCCAAGGAAGGTCTTGGAGGTATTTTGTTACAAAATGATCATGTCATAGCATACGAAAGTAGAAAAATTAAGTTACATGAGCTGAATTATGCTCCACATGATCTAAAGATTATTGCCATTGTTCATGCACTTCAATTTTGGAGGCATTACTTTGCTTGGTAAATTGATTATCCTTGATGTAAATTGTTTAAATAAGTTAATCATAAGGATGATGATTCTTCTTAGGGGAAATATGTAACACCTATGGTAAACTATTAACGTTTCCTCTTTTGCATTACAAGCGTTGACATGTGATTTGTCCTAAGAAGGTGTATTATTTTGACTGATAGAAATCATGCTTGTCATCGATAATTTATTTCTATTCTTGGATTCATTTTTCTAGAATGTTGTTTCTTCCAAGGAATCCATTCTATTGAGATAAGTGTTGGGTTTTAGATTTTCACTTAGAATGAAACCACAATCAGGGGACAAGCAAGTCCCTCCTCTTTAATGGGAGAGATTCCCTTATTGAAAGCAGGGGCCAAACCTACATAAAAATATACAATCTTTCATTCAATGGTGGTTTTCTCGATATCTTCAAATGTGTTTTATGCCTAGAAAGTTATCAATACATGAGGATATAAGAATTGAAGAGAGGAGGGAGGAAAAGAAGACAATAATTTAAGGGAAAAGAGATGACATAGAAAACCCTTATATGTATTGAGAAAATGAGATATATAATAGAACCATTCCCATTTATAACGGGCACAATTCACAGACTCAAATTTCTTGAGATTGTATAAACTAGAACACAAAGTTTCTAAGCATGCAAGGATTAAATTATTCACATATCAAGGAAAAAGGAAATAGAAAGAAGAGGAAAAAGGAGAAAACCTTTGTATTTATTTCTTCCAATTCAAAATTACAGTTTCAGAATATTAAAATTCCAACCCATACAATGACTTTGAGAGCCCATAATATAGCTTTCTAGAGACGGTTACAACTTCCTCAAACAAGCAAGAAATAGTTACAACTCATTCTAATCATTCACGCCCCTTCAAATTCTAAATTTGTAGAGAAACATTAATGGCGGAAGAATAGGTTCAAAAATATATGGCCATTGCATTAGTTTTCTAGTTAAAACATGGGTCTTTCGATTTTCTTTCATAACTATAAATTTGGGTCACCCGCATGGAAGGAATTGATTGGAACAGTCTGCAGACACCTTGAATTTCTACCTTCTATTTGGCGGGGTTGTATGTATGACCACTGGACACGTGGCGAGCCAATGCTCATTTTGAACCTGCCTCTATATTTTATCTTTAAAGTTATGCCAGGCTGACATGTGGAGGCCTTCGCCGATTCTTTAAACTTAGTTGATCTGGGGTATGTTCCTGATTGACTCATGTTGACCCCTAGACACATGGAGAGTTGGTGCTGATTTGAGTTTCCTCTTTGGAAGTGCCTTCTGAGATTGCACCAAGCTAACGCATGGCTACTTCTTTCAGGCTTAGAATTTTCAACAACTAACTCTATCTCTCTATTGACCCTAGACATGTGGTGATCTAGTGCTCGTTTGCAAACTAGAATTTTGGTTTTACTTCTGAAATCACATCATTAAGGCACATGGAGACCTCCGCCGACCCACCCATACTTAGCTAATTTTAATTATCAACTCTGTCCATTTTGGACCTTGGACATGTGGAAGACTTGCGCAAGTTTGAGAACTACCCTCAGATTTGACCCTTGAAGCTACACCAAAGAGGCACATGTCATTGTCCACTGAAACTTCAATACTTAGCCAATTTTAACTTGCTTTACCTTCATTTTAAACCCAGGACACACGGTAAGCTAGCGCTTATTTAAGGACTGTCCCTTGGACCCTGCCACTAAAGTTGTGTCATTTGGACATGTGGAGGCTTGTTGAATCTTGAAATATGGCCAAACTGCATCCAATCAAAGATATACATGTATTACCCATGGACTCTAGGGCAAAAATTAATGGGGAAAATACGCCTGCCATTCCCGACTGTGGGAAGAAAATAAAAAGAAGGGAAAAGACTCCACTGTTACACCTAATTTTAAATTGTTCTCCATGAACTGAAAATTACAAATAATACCAGGCTCAACGTGATTCAATACTCCAAGGAATAGACTCAAAATTTTCAAAAACTGACTCCAAAAGAGGGGAATTTTGGGGCCGACAACAATAAGAAAGGTTGTAAATGCTTAATGATTATTTGTAAATTATCTCTTCCTAATAGTGAAACCTTGATCAATTTCATTGATCTAAGGTATGTTTTAATTCTTCTTACCTGATCTAGTATGGTAAACTTACATTCAGAGGTTGAAGGAAATAAAGGACTGAACTCTTGTATTTATACAAGTTCTTTGATCTTATTAAAGTTTTTGCTTTGCATTCTGCTATAAGTAGTGCACTCGGATCTTCTTGCTAATTTCTCTAGGATGTTGAATGGTGTAAAGAGGATGGAGGTCTACTTGTGACTATTGAGGGTAATGAACTAAGTCCTAGATCTTTAAGATCTATCCTAACGGGATTCTAACCTAAGGTAAACTAGACCTACCTTATATCTATGTTTACACTAATCTTGTTGCATCCTAACCTAAGTTGGATGTTTTACAAAGTGGGGGATTTGGAAATAACCTAAGATAACTATAGGTTTATTTCTAACCTACTTGCTAATGCTAAATTGGTATGGGGCACGGTCTATCCTAAGATGGAAAATTTACCTAAGGCAATGTTTATAAACCTAAGGTAAATACTTTCTAAACTAACCTAAGGTCGATCCTAAGCTAATGATATCTATCCTAAACTAATGCAAAGATAGAAAGGGACCCAAAGGGAGTCACATGGAAAATATGAGATGGTGATGATAGTTTCTAATTCATTTATTTGATTTGATTTTTTAATTTAAAACATTACATACTGCCAGTTTGACAAAGGCATGGAAACTAGAGGGGATCCTAGTTGGCACCATCTCTAAAGTTAAATAATGCATATTCTCTTTGAATTTAGACTCACCAATTTTAGATGGCGGTGGCATGGAGACATAGGTGGGATACTGGAAATTAATGACATTTATGGTCATCGTTCTTGGTGAGAAAAGTGCCTTGGAAACCATGCGAGTGGATTTGTTAGGAATTGTTTGGTCTTTCATGCATTCCAATTTTTTCTCTACATGGAGAAAGCTAGTTCTTCAAAATGGCAGTTCTATTTTCAGTTTGTTTTTATTTTTAACTCCCTTGGACTATTTTTGATCCAATGGAAGTATATGAGGCATTTGAGAAGGAAGTTTTTGGTTGTTGATTTTGTTTGGAGAAGGAGTTGTGAAGGCTCGGCTAGAAATCTTCTTTGAATCAACAGAAGCACTATCAGGCATGATAGGATCTATCCATTAAGTTGCTATGATTTTCTCTAAGTGTCTTCATTAAAACAACTTTTCTCTCATGAGATAAATGGGTTTTTTATTTCTATGATGGTTATTTGGTTTCCTTTCTTGAATATTTTCTATATTCTCTGATTGAGGAACCTCTTGCTTAGAAAGGTAGTCATTGAGTTGTTTTCCTATTTGGTTTATGTTGAATCATGCCATGAAACTACTTATGATTTGAGTAATGTTGAAATTGTGTGGATTCGGCTTGTCTACCCAAGATGGGTTTATGGGATTATGTTGTAGCTTTTATATCAAATTGGGTTGTCGTTTTGGTTGGTAGAAGACATGAATATTATTTATATCTATTACTTCTCGATTTTTCAAAGTAATGTAGCTTCTGTGTAACTACCAGTAAATGGATGCTTTGCTTCATGTTGGGTAAGTCAAGTTCATATGGAAAATAGTAAATAAGTGTTTTCTTCTTGAACTTACTGTATAATCTAATAGTTCTTTGAATTTGGTATTCGATGGGAGCTGAGTAGTTATTGGGTGTTTGGAATCTCTATTTTTGGGTTCTTCTTGTATGGAAACAAGAGTGAATGTTTTATTACTCCTTTAAAATTTTCAGTTTAAATTGAGTCACTCGAATTAAGTTCTTTTATGGAACTATGTGATAGTTGTTTCTTGGACCCTTGGATTTTGATGTTACCTTGTTGGGAATACTTGTGTGAATTCTATACTTCTGATCTTATTTATTGAGTCTTTCTCTAAGTTCTTGAGTACTGAACTAAGGGATAAAAAGATGAGGTCCTATTGGTTGGGGACATTGTGAGATTCGGCTTTGTCGGAGTCGATGCTTGGGTTATTCTTGTAGATCGGTTTGAGATTTCTATTTGTTTTTATTGTTGTCTACTTCCCTATTGAAGTAGATGTTTGTTTTATATATCTCTCCCTGAACTGGGTTAATCCCTAGAGTATATTGCTTAAGTAAACTTGTTAAAACCTTCCTGATTGGGCTATCATGAAACTTTAAGGATGTTATTTAGACTTGTGGTTGTTTTTATTGAGTTGGAACTAACTAAATCAATTCTGAATAAGGTATTTTTGGACTCTTGATTTCTTTGATCTCTAAATAAGATTAAAGGGAATATTTTTGTTGATAGCTTGTGTGCCTATAGCTAAGCTATGTCGTTCTTGGGTTGCACCTTCTTTGGAATCGAATCGTGATGGAACCTTCTCTATCCCTTCATAAGATGTATTTCTCTCACCTTTGTGAGGATTCAATTGAGAGTCTGTCTCGTTGATTGTTGTACTTTCATCTTGAAGGAATGGTCAGTCTATGGATCCTTGACTGAAACTTTGATGTTTTGAATGACTGTTGGAGATTGTAATTACCCTGTATGGTGATTAACAACCTTTGTCATTTCATCTTCTTTTGTTATGGGTAAAATATCATTGTCCTTGGATGTACATGATGGGAAACCTTGCTTAAATATGTTTCAAACACAACAGTCATACATTCTATTTAATTTCTTCTTATATGTGTTTTCTTTTATAAAAGAGTTGAGGATGTTGGGATTGGGTTTGCATCTGTCCTTATGCGACCTTCTTCACATTTGATAGAGTGTAATAATTCCCTTTGATCATGTCATTTGACTCCTTCTCTTTCAGTCTCTATGATAAAGTCTAATCACTACCTTTGGAAATTATAGGAGGTATGTGTTGAGTTCTCTTTTCTGAAGTTGTGAATGGGGATTTGGGTTAACCGAATTATAAAGGAAGTTCTTAACTATTTTATCACAATCGTTCTTCTTCTTTTGGTAAATCTTGTCATAGGATTTAATTGGATCAGTTGCATTACTCTCTTTAATGCCCTTGTGTAGTTGTCTTTTTATGAAATTCTGTAAACTGAGTTAAAAGGTTCCTACTTCTGAAGGTAACTCTATTTTGGTTAAATAGTGAAGTTAATTTTTCTATTTCAAATTTAGATGAATTGTGAATGAAATAATTATAAGGTATTTTTATTTGATATGGATAAGTGTTTTGGATGGAACATTATTTATCTAACATCATGCTGGAGAATGTTGATTTCATCATGATCTTCCCTTAAATATTATTCAGATTGTTTAACTATTCTTATTTTATGGTTGATACAAGTTATGATTTATTTGTCTACTTGACCTCACTGTTTCATTAAAGCAGAGTTGATTTAATGAAACAGTTAGTTGAAATCACGTCATTTTAATGCTTAGTGCTTATCATGCTCAATTCAATGAACTAACCCGTGCTAGCAATTTTTGTAGATGGAATTCGTAAGTGATAAAGGAAGGCAATAGCTCTTATGATGTATTTGTTGCTTAAAAGTTTGGACCATTCATAGAGAATTCAGAATTATTATTGAGATGTATTGAAGGAAGGAAAGTAGTATTCTTTAATGATCTTGATGTTGTTGACGTGAAATATGTTAGTAATGCACACCTTGTAAAATGTGTACTTATCATGATGAATTGTAAAGATTGAAGTTACTTAATTAATTATGTCAAATTCTCTTGTTCATAATATGAAGGAAATTTGTAATCCTATCTTTGATGTGTACATTCATACCTGTTTGGATCCTTATTTCTATTGTTATTGAATAGGTTGGATAAATGGGAATTAGTACAATTTCCCTTACTTGAATGCAACTTACTAAGTTGCATGTATTGATGTTCTTTACCTAATCTTGTATGGTATATTATGATGTTTTTAACATATAGTTTAAATATTAGGATGTGTGTATTGGATAAGGGTATGATAAATCCTAATACTTAACCATAACAAGGAAGGTTCTCCTCCTCTCAAAAGGATGCAAAATAAACAAATGATATATGAGTTTGATAACCATTTAGACTTCATATTTATGAATTCTATCATAACAGAACCTATTTTGGTTCTTATACATTCCTTGAATGGTTGAGACACATTAATTAAATCTTATGATAGATGTTGTTTCTATTTTCAATTAATTGCATGTTAAGCAAAAAGTTAATGAACATAAAAGAAATCATAGGTTATGAGGTTACATATTATCTAATCAACTAAATAAGGATTGAAAACTTAAGGATTGTTGGGATTAGGGTTATGAAAGGTTACTTGTGATTTGAATCTTAATCCAAAGATAATTAAGTGGAAATGACCTCTTAAGGTGTGTAAATCATGATGAAGTAGTTTTGTCGATGTTGGCACACGCCAACTACAAAACTATACCTTTGTGAAGACTTGGGTCTTCATGAGGATATAGTGGTGTAGTTGACATGTTGCAACACCCTTCAACATTGGTTCATCTAGATCTACTCAAACCTGACTTGAACTTAGTTTCTCTCTAGATCAGGCTAAGGATATGATTTAGCATAGGAAGTGACTCTCAATGACTTAGGGTAACTTGGCACATTCAATTGAATTAGGTTGAATGAGTATGCCCATATACCCTAGGTCATCATGAGTGGTTCCCTATACCAAATTATATCAATACCCTAGGTTAGGGTCAAACCTTAGAAAATTGGACTGATAGAAGTCAGTAAAGACCATTAGATAACAGATGAGTGGGGTGAAGGACATATTCTAATTATACGAGTATGTTGTCTATAAATAGTAACATTAACAATATGGTGGAAATCTTTGGCCAAAGTATCGCAAGCTAGTGGTTGCATTGTCTTGGGTCACCTAGTTTGAGAAATTTGATTTCATATGGATATGGTAACAAATATTCAGATAGATTTCTTAAATAGAACACTCAATACCCAAAACAGGGTAAGAGAACTAAGTATACATAGTTTACCAATAGTATTCAATACTTAAGTTAAAATGAGAGATCGGTAGTTCACCGAGTCATTTACAACTACATATGGTTATCTGTTATGAGATTGATTTGCATGGAATGTGTGTTATAAATTATGCTTATTTAGAACAAAGAACATTATGTAAAAAAATTAGTTTTCCTTGTTTCTAAAGTATTAAAATGGGAATGTTACATGTGAAATATGTAGGGATGCATGTGTTTATTAATGGGGCGAAATAGGTGGTAATGATGAATCTGATGTGATACATTGGGCCATGATTGAAGTGGATCAATTAGATTCTATAGTCAAAGTTTATATGGATGTGGTAAGGGTAGGAGAAAGTATAAATATAAGACAAGTAGTAAAATTTGATATAGGTGTGATATTTGTGGATACGATAGGTTCTGAATAAGGAGTGGGCATAATGTTTAAGGTAGGAACATGCAGAGTTGGTGATGATATGAGATCTTCATTGATGGTGTTAATGGTGTAAGCATTTGATAGTTGAGATGTAAAAGGGGTGGTTTGATTTTTTGTGGTTGATTAGGAAAAGGTTGCATAATTCACAAGGGTTAGATAAGTGAAGTGGTGGAGCTATCCATTTGGATATCCCCTTGATTCAAAATTTTTAGATACAATTTTTATAGAAACATTTTTCTCAATTTCGTAACCTTCAACTTGATGATATTTATAATAGTGGGCTTTGTGATACCAAATAGGCTTGGTCGTGATTCTTCCATGGGTCAAGGAAGTTGTATGGAGTATATTTCCATCAACTTGTCAAATACAAAACTATAGGATTCCCAAAGGGGTTATAGTTGGGAATCGAGTCTAGGGGCTTGTTTTTGAGGCCATGTGTTAGATGTAGGTTTGGATGAGGAATTAGAAACCACAATGTTGGATGCTAAATGTGTTATTATGTGTGGATGGTTTAGTAAAATCAAATTTAGATTTGTTTGATCTAAGTTTAAGATGACATTTCTCAATGGCATGGATTTTGATTTTGTGAGCCATGGTGAAGGCTTCATCAAAGGTTCAAAATGATTGGATTTGCAAGGTAGATGATATATTATTTGCACATGAATGTGAGAAGAGATCGATGAGTTTGGTTTTGAAGAGAGAAGGATAGTTGGTTTATAATGCCACGCCATCATGTGAAAAAGTTTGCAATGGACCCACGTTCAAACTATCAAATGGTGTATAGGTTAGTGATAGTCATTTTGTGTGCAATATTGATTGAAAATTATTCTAAGAACAACTACGCCAATTGGGTGAAGGAAAATATCGGGTATTGAGGTATACTATTGTACCCAGTCTAACATGGGACCGAAAAAGGACATGGGGAGAGGGTGAAGCATTAGGTATTGATCATGTGCAATAATATAACATGTGTGTTTGAAAGCATGAAGATATTAATGGGGATATTATTTTCTTTTGAAATTAATGAACTTGGGAAGCTCCCAATGAGGAGGGTAAGGTTTGATAGGAACCGAGAGATAAATTGGTTTGTTATAATTTTTTGTAGGATAAACTAACCTTGGGTGCTAAGGTAGTGATTTATAGACTAGCCAACCTATTAATAAGAGCATGAATGGGATCATTTAATGCAATCTTATGTTAGGATTGGATTGATTGTGTGGCATGGAATATAACTTGATAAGGTGGTTGATAAGCTTGTGGGTGGGATTTTTATGGAATCGCTTGATAAGACATTTCATCAATTTGCAGATTTTCAAGAATTTGGGGAATCATTTGATAAGGATTAATATATGTCATGGGTTGAGATTGGGTAAGTTGTTGCAAAGGTTGATGTTGAGAAATAGGGACATGATAATATTGTTGAGATTGAGCTAGTTTTTGTGGTAAATGATGAGTAGGGATATGAGCATTAAGACATTGAGAATATTGGAGCATATGATGGGTAGGAATGTAAGTGCTAAAAGGTTGAGATGGTTGGATTTACATACTAGTAGTAGATGAAATAAATTTGACATAAAATGACATGGGGGAATAAGATCCATCGATTGAGTATATTATAGGATTGAAGGATTGTGGGGAGTTTACGAAATAAGAAATCATATATGGGGTTAGTAGGAGGTTCAAGAGTTTCTAAGGGAGTAGGAGATGTATTTTTTCTAGAAAGGTTAGATTTATGAGAGATACAAGGATTGGTTTCAAGATAGGTATAAGTTTGGATGACATGGTCCTCATGAAGAGATAAAATGGAGACTAGGGGTTGGGTAACCAAAGGTGTGGTATCAAGTGTAGAATCTTGTTGGGAGAGATCATTAGGGTAAGGGATGTCATTTGATGGAGTGGATTTTTGTTGTTTTTTATTTGAGAAAGAGTGATAATAGGCATGAAGTAGATGAACATTTTTTTGATGTAATTTGTTAGCAAACAAATAAAAAAACAAGTTTCTTATCATCATGATTAAGTAAAATATGTGAAAAGAAAAGAAAAGTGGATAATGAAGGTACCTAAGGAATGATAGTCTAAGTATGGTTTCTAATATTTATGGTTAGGAGAGTCTCTAGTGGCTTCTGTTGGGTGATGACATCCAATAAAGTGAACCGAGTAAGGAGATGTTTTCATATGTTTATTTTGTTTGTGAGTCTAGGTTGTGTGTGGTAACATCATATGTAGAAGGTTAAAATCATATTTGAACTATATGAGCAAGCAAGATGCACGTGGTTCTTTTTAGACCAAATCCCAATTGTGAAGTTTGATGTAGACAATTACCTAGGAAAGGGAAATCACAATGCAGAAAGGAGCAAATAGGGGAAAAGAGGAATAAATGGAAAGTGATTTTTGTTTTTATCTGGTTGTATGGTGTTTGGAGGTGCTAATCGGTGTCCAGAATGTCCATGGACACTAAAGTTTCACAATTCATGATTGAAAAAGGTGTCTGGTGAAAGATATTTTAGGCATGTTTATGTTTCAAGAGATGACCTTTGACTACGCAATTCGGTGGTCATAAGTTTGTAGAGTGCACAAGACATTAGTGACAAGGTTTTTGTAGTTGAGGTGTTGTGTATCATTTGAATGAATATAAGCTGAAATCTCTACAAGGAGAATTTATCATGCACAAATAACCACAAAATTGATCACGAGAAATTAAAATTAATTTTTAAAATTGTTAATGATGACATACAATCTACCTACGAAACGAAAATGTTTAACCAACCCAAGAAATGATGCATATTTATTTTTTTATGGTAATTAAATGTATCAATAAATGTGATATAGGCATGTAAATACGTAATTGAAATAATAAGTGAGGATCTAAGCACCTAATAAAAACAAATTAATCAACAAAAATAAGCAAGCTCAAATTGATAAAAAGTATGAATAATTATTAGGTCTATGCGAGTAAGACTACGGTGTGTTTGACTAAGGGAAGAGGAAAAACCAAAAAGTGGGTAGGGAGAGTAGATTTTTAGGAAAAGAATGTGGACTTTAAGAGGATAAGATGAAAATTGGGTGGGGAGATTATACTTTTGGGACGGGAATGTGTACTTTTAGAGGATAAGCTAAAAGCGAGTAGGAGAGTAGACTTTAAGGACAGGAATGTGGAGTTTAAACAAGACAAATTGAACTAAAAATATTAAGGTAGGTATATGATATGTGAGGGTGAACGTTGTCAAATTGAAGGAAAATGATACACCGAATGGTGAAATAGGAAAATTGAATGGAGATACTATATGTGGATGGAAAGGAAAAATAAAAATGAAGAACGGTTTGGTATAGCTAGTGGGGAGGAAATTTATAAGAATGAAAGTCAAAGGAACGTGATAATTGAATGGAGAAAGTGGTTAGACTCCTATAGAAGAAAGTTAGTTTATATAATAAAGGTAGTATGTTTAGAAAAGAAGATGTAATAAATTAAACAATGTGTAAAATTGATGGATGAATATCTAATAAACTATACTATCGAAAAAGTGAAGCGATCTATAATTATTGGTGTGATAGACTGAAGTGAGCTAAAATTGGAATCGAGCTATAATAATTTTTTTGAAGCTAAGGGACTTGTGTGGGACGTTCACGTGGGTGGCTGAAGGGATTACATGGGATGCTCGGTGGGAGGCCAAAGGGAGTGCATGGGATGGCCGAGTGGGGAGAGGAGGCCATGGTGGATAGGGATCAAGAAAATGAGCTCGCTATGGGATGATTTTGAACAAGTTGTGGGAAATATGGGAGCTCTAGATCAAGGTGGAAGTGTCAATGAAAACCTCGAGGTACATGTGAAATTTTGGTCAAACCAATACTATCAACGAGGTAGTAGAAATAAATTGTTCTTCTTATAATGAAACTATTGTTCAAGATGAATTTCTTGTTGGCTAGGATAACATGAAAGATTTGGGATGGGATTTAAATTAGCATGGATCAAGTGGATGAATTTAAAGGAACAAGGATGAATCCAAATCCAAGTACGAATTTGGATGGGCCTGATGCAGATTAGAAAAATAACATGCATGAATAGAATATGGTTGTCAAGATGATCACAAATCATATGGCATTAGATTCATTAATAACATAATGTATTCATCCTCTTGTATGGCAAGGCAATTCAATTTGGGAATAAAACGCGTACAAGCTATATATAAGATATTCATGTGCTCTTCGATGGATGAAATAGCCAAGAAATATTTCTCTATTCTATCTTTGATCTGAATTGAACGAGGAATGAAGCTCGGTGGTAGGACTAAGGATTTAGGGAGACCTAGGAATTTGAGATCATGATGGGTCATAGAAGGTGTAAGTTGGGTTGTGATAGGTTAGTGGGATCTGAGTAGTGATACAAAATGGGATGTAGAATATGCTTGAGGAGATTGGGTTGGGGTAGCTAGGATGGGTAGGTACATTTTTGTTTGTATTTATTGATTTTAGATCGATCTATATATGTGAAAAGTACAAGAAAAGGAAGTAAATATGATCTAAATAAATAAATAAATATTTCAAAGATAAACAAAGATCTAAAAATGGTTTTTAGAAATCTAGATCGATATCTATTGAAACCTAATATGTAAACAAAATCCAAACAATAAGAATATTTTCCATACGGATTTCCCATGCCAATAAAACTCAAAGTATGAAATTTTTTTGCTTTATTTATTTAGAATAACAATGATTTTTGTTGTTTTTTATAGTTTTTTTATTATTGGTAAATAGTTTTGAAGGGACTATACCATGTTTACATCGATGGCCTAAAAGCCAGATAATATACTAAGAAGCTCAACAAAACAGAAGGATCAGAATCAAAAATAGGCATTGAATCCACAGGTAACCAAAAAAGAGTTACATCAAAACACCAAAACAGAGTGTACACTGCAACAAAGTAGCCAAAAAATAGCAACAAAACAAGAAAAAACATGATGGAAGTCAACATCTGCAATGAAGAACATCTTTACTTCTTGGCGGCTCTATTGATTCTAGATTTGACAGTTTGCAAAGAGGTAAACAAGGTCAATGCCATCATGTGAGTCGGGTCCTTAGCATCCAGCTTTTTAATGGTCTGACTTCTTTCTTTTTAATGAGTCGACTTCTTTCTTTATCTGTACCCCACAGAGTTTTGGGATCTCACTAAGAACAGAGACACTGCGTACATGTTGTTCAAGGAAGTCACCAATTGCATTAAAAATTGCCATGTTGTGATCATGGTGATCCTTAGCTTTCCCTAGACGGTTGTCTAGGGAGTTTAAATTTTTATAGATATCCTCAATTTGTGTATTGTCAAGATCAAAATCCTCCTCCCTCTTCCTTTTACCTTTTTGCTTAGTCAAGTTTTGTACTTCTTCTTTCAGACTGAACATATCTTTTTCTAAGGCTTCCAGCCTTTGGGTAGTACTCTCTGTGTGTGAAGCCACTTGATGACCTACTCTACTAATATGAAGGAGGTTTTGAACATCCTCCAATTCCTGAGTGTTGTGAAGAATTCTCCCCGAAACTAGGGATATCCAGCTTGGGTGTTTTTTGAGACCTAGTTTTAGGTTTGGCCATGGTAGAGGTGATGGGGGTGGGAGCCATGATGGAAGGGATGGGAGTGCGGGTGTGAGCCATGATGGAGCCGTGATGGTTTTTTTTTTACAGGTTTATATAACATCTACTTTACAAAAAAAGAAAAAATGTAGTAATGTGGAACTAGAAAACAAGAAACAAAATTAGAAAAGAAAATCCTCTTACCTCAAGACAAATATAGACTATCAGAAAGTAACATACCAAACTCGATGGAGGAAACACTAAACCTTGAAAATAGGTAAGCCTAAAAACAAAATATTCATAAGATATCTAAATCGATGATCACTATGAATAAGGATAGTTGTTATACATATGACATATGCACAAGAAAAGTAAATTAAAAAATAAATGACCAAATCTAGAATCTATCCCACTAGACGTGCCAAAATGTTGATTGAGGTTTCTTCGTCCTATCCATATTAGTGAGCTAGATAACAAATAAATTCAAGAAACCTCAAAGATGTGGGGTTTGGGGTACTGTAGAGATAATGGATGCAAATGGATGGGTGTAAAGTGAATGTTCTCATTGTGATATCAATAGACCTGCAAAAATAGGTAATTAAGAAAAAAATGGATTAGATGGTATATGCGAGGAATGCCCGATTTAAGTCAATTCTTATAAGCACTAGCTTATTTATGTGGATGTCAACCTCCATTTGATAAGATAAAATAATATAAATGAAAGATATATATATATATATATATATATATATATATACATATAACATGCGTAAACCGATAAATAATGAACCAAAACACCGATGTATAGAAGAGCTACTGATCTAATCAAAATAAAATCAAACCAAACTAAGAGAACCACAAGGGCATGATGATGGTATTATGGTGATATAAGTGGCATCACAAGGGCACTATGATGATATTATGATAAGTGAGGTTCTATAATGTAAGAGGTTTTCTATCACTCATACTTGATTGAAAGAGGGGGAGTCCTATATTTATATCTTAGAGATGGGGTTAATATAGGGTTTATCAGGTAATCTAGGTTAAAGTAACCCCGATTAGGTGAGTAGGGGGGACATGATCTGAGTGATTAGGTGCAATATTGGATTTGATGTGGATTATTTTGCATTATTTAATTTATAAGTGGGGTGCATAATTTGAATGATTTTAGAGTATCTATTTATTAGGTGGGGTGATATGAATTAATTTAGAATATTTAATTATCAATTGATTTACTTGGAGGACTATAACATATAATGAGGATCGTGATTTAAAGGGGATTAATTAACCAATTAAAATTGATTAATTGAATATGTTTTTTTGGTGGGAAATTGGATTTATTAAAATTTAGGGTGAAGAGGGATTCAAATGGGTAATCCTAATGAAGGAGAGAAAACATGGGGTGAAGGGGAGGAACGATACCAAAAGTGGTGTCTATAACTAGAATATACCCACAAAATCCCAAGGCATGCTGGCACATCACTTAGCCTAAATTGAGCACTCACCCAAAGTGTGCAAGGGTACCGGTCCCTCTTTAGAGAATATTTTCCAAGATGTTATCATGAATGAATGTATATTTCAGATCCATAACAGATAATCAATTAAACCACAGTGCATAAACCAGATCTAGATCTAAACCATATGAAGGAATAACTAAAAAATTACTATAATCAGATTTACCATGCAAGATCCATGTTCAGTTACATCCAACACCAATATCCAGCCAATAATATCCATTATATTAATATTGTAAAACTCATAAGCTTCTTACATACATCATAAAGTCACCATAGTCATGCACACTAAAAACATGCATCATAACACTACAATAATATCAAACCATCGAACTATCTAAACTGTGCAAATCAATACATATTTATAGGGGTGGAGACGTGGCCTTCACCTCTCACACACCTTTTAAAAATAGGCTACCTTGATAATAATATGCATGCACCCTTACATGAGAATACAAAATCATGCAAGCTTGCTAATAATAGATTATCTAATAATAAAATTGTATTATAATCCTATTATTAGCTCCATAATGACCGCATGGCGTTTAATCTTCTCGTGAGTCCTAAAATAGCCTTGTGTGGTCTCGCAAGTATTTTACAAATCATTATCTCGCACTCTATGTAAAAATTAGCCCCAATCATCAAATGGATAAGTCCTAATTTCAAATTGTTCCTTGGCACACCCTGTTATACTTAACTTTCACATGTTCCTACATGCCTGTGCCCATGTGACCAAATAATTCTGCGCTTTCATACTCAAGCTACATTTCCTTAGCTCAAGAACACAACTCTATTAAAGGAATTTCACATGACTTATTAACCCAACGACGTGCTCATCCCCAAAAATATTCTTCTAAAGCATCCACCAACTCATTTTTCTTCGTGTCTAAGCTTCCTAATGACGAATCTATATCACTTCATCTTTCATTTGGGGACTATCATCTCCTCACCCTCAATGCTTCTCCCATACGTCATCAACTTGTTAGACTTGATAAAGCACCAATGTATCAACCTGATGTCAGGGATATCATTTCCTTTGGTGCACCCAATCTTTGCACCAATATCATCTATGTCAAAGATTGATTTTCCTTCCTCTCACATTGATGCTCAACCACACAAAAATCCTTATACTAATGAATCTGACTTTATTTATAAAAAATAATTTTCCTATACCTATCTCCATTGCTACACATGGAAAGGATTTAGAATTGGGTGTTATGAACAAGGCATACATGATCTCATCATTGAATAATCTCACAATCCCCATGAAAAATTTGCATTGGGTTTTTAATAACAATATGTCAACACTCTCCCACCATATTTTCTCTTATGGACATTAATCCCCCATATTTTCCATCCCATCAAGATATAGATATGGATGACACCATGACCATTTCCTCTAGCTTTTTTTAATCTCCATCACCACTTTGGGACTACTGACTTATTAGTGTGAAAATGAAACTAGGTCCCTCCCTCTTCAATTTCTTGATATTGTACAAGAATATTCTCCTATCATTGACATTATTCAATGCACCGATGAAAATTCCATCCTTTATTACATGGGGGAAGAATATTCCTATCTTCATAAGACCTTACCACCTGAAAAATCTACCATTAACATTAAGACTCCACATGCGTCTCACATCCTCAAAGTGGGTCAATCCATTGATCCACAAGATCTTGAGTATTTCACCGCATTTATTTCTAGACATAGCTAAGCCTTTGCATGGTCATACGCTAACATGTCGGCCTAAAAATTCTATCATTGTCAACAACATCGTTACCATTCCTATTGCTAAGTTGGTTAAGCAAAAATTCACTTTGCATGCATCTTTGAGTTTTCCTCCTTGTCAAAGAGGATTTTCAACACCTTATTTTAGTTAATTTCATTATTCTATCAACAATATACAATGGGTTTCAACATTGTTCTTGTTTCCAAATCTTCTAGAGAGCTCTATATCTACATCGACTTTCAAAATCTAAATCTTTCTTATCCTAAAGATGAATTTCCTCTTCCTAACATCAATCATCTTGTTGACCTCACTACAGGCCATGAGATGTTTTCTCTTATGGATTGTTTTTATGGCTATAACCAAATGCTCATTACACCAAAATACCAGCATATGACTTCTTTCATCACTCCTTGTAAAAAATTTTGCTAGTACATCATGCTCATCAATTTGAAAAATGATGGAGCCACCTATTAGTGATCCATAACTTACATATTTCATGATCTCATCCATAATACTATAGAGGAATACATTAATGACCTATTAGGTAATTATAAACATCTATGTGATCACCTTTATGTCATTGAAATCCTTTTTGAGCATCTTATTCACTTCTTCCTCCATCTCAATCCAACCAAGTGTTTCTTTGGAGTGTTAACTAGAAATATATTTGGCTTCATCATATCTATATGGGGTATTGATGTTGACCACACCAAAATAAGATCCATCCTTGATATGCCCCCTCCTTTAGATCTAAAGAAACTTCAAATTCTTCAATTCCGAATTCAATCAATTTTTCATTTCATCTCACATATTTCGAGCATTGCAAACCTTTTCACCATCTTCTTCACATAGACATTGATTTCTATAGGGATGGTAATTTTCAAAAATCCTTGGAGGGTCTCAAGCATTATCTCCTATCCCCTCTAATGAATACACCTCCTTATGAGTGGGATCCTTTCTATAGTTATGTATCTACCTCCAATCATGCTTTAAGTGGCATGTTGGCATATTGTGATGAGAAAGGAAAGGAATAAGTTGTCTATTACATCATCCATACCCTTCAAGATTAGGAGAATCACTATACTAAAGCTGAAAATATGTATTGCACTCTTTTATTTTATACCTCCAAGATTTTCCACTATCTATTTAATCATAAAATCTATGTCATCACTAGATTTCATCTTCTCAAAACCATGCATTCTAATCCTTATCATAATGACCACATCGAGTTGATGGCTCATGCTCATGATTGAGTTTTACTTAGAGTACATCTGTAATAAATCCATCAAGGGCCAAGCTATCACTAATCAAATGATTGAATCCCCTCTTCCCAAAAACCACCTTACTCATGAGCAATTTACAAAATAATTTATGAACACTTTTGATCATGAATTATCTCCCTAAAAATGACCCTTTTGTTTGATGGATCTAAGTTTTGGCAAGGGGGTATAAATGTAATTCTCATTCCTCTTTGGGACACTCCTATCCCCATTACCTATAAGCTTAACATAAAATTCACTAACAACATGGCTGAGTATGAAGCCCTCATTTTGGGTCTTGAAAATAATGTCATGTTGTACGTCTAAATCCTTGACATCTATGGAGATTCTCATTATCATCAATTAGATCAAGGACATATATTAATGCAAAAATTAGGTCCTTCAAAATATAAGGACATCGTTGACTTTATTCTCAAATCCTTTGAATTTTATATAATCCAAATCATCCTTGTATTAACAAAAAACCTTGGATCAATTCCATTGATCCAAGGTATGCTTCAATTCTTATTACCTGGTTGTATGATAAACCGAAATTATGAAACGGAACATAATAAGGGAACAAGTCTTTGTATTTTTACAATTTTGATGGACCCTTCTTGTGGTGTCTTATCTTTACATTGTGCTATAAAAATATGAACTTGGATATTCTTGTAAACTATCTTATAAAACGCTAAGCAACGTAAGAGTAATAAGGGTCTACTTTGGGACTATTAAGGTAAAAACCTTAGTCCAAGTTGTAAAGATCTATCCTAATCGGATCTGACCTAAGGTAAATTGGACCTACCTTAGACCTATTTTTAAACTATTTAGGTTTGCACCCTAACCTAAGTTTGTATGCTTTACGGGTGTGGGGTTTTGGAAATAACCTAAGGTAATAAAAAGGCCTATCTATTACCTATTACCTAATACTAAACTATTATGGGTTATGACTTAACCTATGTTGGCATGTTTAATTATGGCATTTTGCAATGACCTAAGGTAAACATTATATACCTAGACTAAGGTCAAATCCTAATCTAATGTCAATCTAACCTAAACTAATGCTAAGCTAAAAGGGAACCTAAGGGGTTGCATGACAATTGGGAGTCAGTGGTGACAATTTCTAAGGCATTTATGTGATTTGATTTTGAATTTATTGAACTCTGAGTTGCCAATTTTGGCGGAAGCATGGGAAGTTAAGGGGATGCTTAGTTGACATCATCTCTAAATTTAAAAAGCATGCAAAGTTTAAAATTGAACTCGCTAGATTTGGATGGTGGTGGCATAGAGAAAGAGGAGGGAAAGTTAGTTGTCCTTTCATTTAATGACCTCGGTCACGGTGAGGAAACCTTAACAAAAAGTTGTGAAGCAGATTTTGTGAGAAGTTTTTTGATCATTTTCTCTTTGCGATTTTTTCTCTACATGGAGGTTTTGGTTCTTCGAACCAGAAGTTCTATTTTTTATCATAAGTTATTTTTGGCATTGTTGAGCTATTCTTGGATATGTTGGAAGAATAAGAAGAAGGTTTGGGTTGTTGACGTCATTTTGGGAAAAGGAGAAATTGGGAAGGCATGGCTAGAAACCTTCTGCAAATCGATAGGAACTCTATCAGGCATGATAGGCTCTATCCATTAAGTTGTTCTACTTTTTACTAAATGTTTTCATTAAAACAACTTTGCTCTTGGAAACAAATGAGTTTTATTTGTGATGTTTATTTTCACTTATGCTTGAATTGCTCACTGTATTCTTTTACTGAGATTATATATGTGATAAAAGGTTTAATCTAAGTTGTTTCTTTGCTGGATAAATGAAAGAATCAGGCTTAACCTTGTATGAACTAGATGTTTTCAGCTCTTGTATTTTATCTTGGCTATACAATTTATATTAAATCTTGAGATGATTTCAAACCCTTTTCTTCATCTGCTCAAGCTATGATTATGTAGATAGTTTGATTCTAGTTTGGAAATCATTCTTGTTGGAGGTTAATGAAATCATGTTCAATCATAGCTGAACTGAGATGTGTTGATTCTTTAACTCAGTTGGATGGTTATGGAAGAAGTATACTTCAGTTTGTTCATCCTTGCTTGAGATTTGATAAAACGTGTTTTAACTCCTACTTGAATTTAATAATTTGTTTCCTTTAGTTTTCTCAACTATATGTTATGGGATGACTAAAAATGACTTATATGGTTTGGGATCTATATAAATCCCCTGGATACATCTACTTGATGGCAGAGTTGGAAGTTATCCTACATCATGTTGAAAAGGTTTCTCGAAATTGGTTTTACCCTTTTCTTTGTTGTATGGAGATTTCGAGCTTCTGGAGTTTTCTTTCGGTCATCTTGTTGGATTACTAGTTCTTCTCATTTGAGTATAATGTTCAAGAGATGCTATAGGAATGAGGTAGCTACATTTTACCTTGGTTTAGCTTGGTCTTGTCTGCCTAAGTAAATAGGCTCAATTTTTTTTATCACTGCTCTTCTTGATCTCAACTTGATTACATGTCTTGGGGGATAAGTCATTTTTGTTGCTCTTCTCTGTGTTCAAATCCTGGTAGGGTTCTTTTCATCCCTACCCTATAGACTATTCTTTATTCTTACATAGTTGGGGATATGGGATGACCCGACTATAAATATTGTTTACATTTTTCTACATTTACCATCAAAGGATGGTTAAGCTTTGTATGCGATGACATTTTAAAGGAAATTGTGGTCACATAAAGTTTCATTATTTGATGATACTTTCTCTCTCTTTGTTTGGGGAAAATAAGAAAAAATTCTTGTCAGATGATGGTAAAATTTGGAAGGAATTTAGTATGTTGTTGTTGTTTCCCTTCTGTTGCTTTGGACATTATTGTCATGGAAAGGAATTTGATTAACTACTTGTAACTTGTAGCTATTACACTACTATAGAAATGTTGTTTGTAGGTCAAGGGAACTATTTTTTCATTTTTTTGACCTTCATGATCTATATCCCTTTTCTATATTGAGTGGTTGTTGTTTGTTCTGTCGAAACTAAAATTTTCCTCCGTAATTTCTATTTCATTAATGTATGTATTAGGAATAGGATGTTGTTAAGTATAATTAGTAGTAGTGTCCGATAGAATATAACGGTGCTGCAAGATTTACGCTACCAATAATGTACAAAGATTTAAAATAGTCAAAAGTACAATAGGAATGTTGTGGTAAAAGTAAATAGTTGTCGTAAGTGGTCCAAAGAATGTTAAAATGTCAAAGTTGGGGTAAGTAGAGAAGTAGGGTCTACATGATTAGGAATTAAAAATATTATATTGGTAATAAGGACAAGGAGTGAGGTCATAAATATTTTGTGTATTTTATTTGTAAAATGTCTAAAAATGTGGAACCCATGTGAAATGATAAGGTTTATCTTATCTTAAAAGATAAGCTTACATGTACAGATAAGAGTTAAGGTATGGAATATGATTCGTCAGTAGTGGATTTCTTATCCTATCTTACGATAAGATGGATAAGCCTCGGAAGTTCTATAAATAAAGAGGCCACCCCCTCATTTAGCATAGAAGGAAGTAGTGAGAAATATTGTATGAAGTGTGTAAAGGAAGCCATCGCTTTAAAGGTGTGTTGAAGAAGTTATTAAGAGGTGTAATTGTAAAGTTTCTCCCATAGTCTCGGTAAAAGGCAAGTGAAGTCAATAACACTTGAAGTACCTCATGGGTGAGATTGTAACAATTTCATGTTAATATTATAATTTACTTTGATATTTCAGATTTTTCATCATTCCTTTATCATAGTCGATGGTATTCTTGTGTTATGTTGTTGTTGTGTTTCCGCATTACATCCACCAAATTAAAGGTCTGTGCATTAGTAAATAATCATAACACGAGGAGTTCCTGTGAAGAAGAATTATCATAGTGCCGGATTGGTGATGACATTTTGGTTTCGTTGTCGGGACCATTCCTCGTAGGTGGATTTTCTAGAGAGATATTCCCACTTAGTCAAAAATCAATCGAGGGTAACCTTGTTTTTACTGCGTATAGTAGCTTACCATGGTAAAGTCATTTTTGCCATGAATAGTAGTTACCATGGTAAAGTCATTTTTGCTGTGAATAGTATTTGCCACAGTAAAGTCACTTTTTACCGTGAATAGTATTTACCGCAGTAACTTCACTTTTTACCGTGAATAGTGTTTACCACAGTAAAGTCAGTTTTTACCATGCAAAGAAGTCAAGTTTTACCATAGTTTACCATGGTCATTTCTATTTTACTGTAGAAAGGTGTAAAGTCACTTTCTAGTATAGTGATTCCAATTATTTGTGCACATAAGTCTTGTTGATTGTACTTGTGGGTTGGTATTTCACGGTGGTTACTTTTGAAAATGGGAAAGATTCTTGTTTTTTCAGCTCAATCTAATGAAGATGCTTCTTCTTTCATTCAAGAGTTTAAACGATCTTGTATTTGTAATGGCCTCATAAGAAGGGAAAAATGAACTGAATTTTTCCTACCTTTTTGGATGGTTCAACACTTAGGTGGTTTGAAACACTAGGTGATAATGTGAAAAATTCATGGGATTTATTAACTGAAAGTTTTCTTGAAGAATTTGGTGAACAACAGAAATATGCAGATCTCATGATCAAGATCACAAAGCTATCCTAAGGAGAGAAGGAGAAGATAAGGGATTATCATGCTCGTGTTCTAGAGCTAAGGAGAAAGCTCGACGCCCAGATCCGAAAGGAAGGATTAGCGGATGGGTTGATGAATGGCATGGATAATCTCCTATGTAAGCACTTCATTCTTGGGATGAAGCCAAAGATCAGACAACGAGTGAAGTATGACCTCCCAGCTACCATTGAACAAGCAAAGGAGATTGCAAGAAGGCAAGAAGAAAGCATGGAAGAGGAGCCCAAAGAAATTGTTGCTAAAGTAGAGCCTACACTAAAGATCTTTGGTCCGTAATCCACAACCACTCCCGTGAGCACAAATATTTCTCCTAGTACATCTATTGAGTATGAAGATCTTCTCAAAAAGATGGGTCGCTTAACTATTAATCTTCTTCAAGGAAAAGAATTTAGTACTTAGGAGGAGATAGAGGTCCAAAAGAAATATTTCAAGTTGTATGTTATGGTTGTTATAAAAAGGTCATTATAAGTATAATTGTCTAGATAGAGCTTCTACATCCGGTAAAGGAGACAATGATAAAGGAAAAGCACTGTGAATTCTTTTGATGTAGTAGATAAGAGCAGAAATAATGAAGTAGATGTGTTTATAACAAAAAGAAAGAAAGAAAAAGATAATCAAGATGGAAATGATCCTAAGAAGATGAAAGGAGAAACTAGTAAGAAACATAGGAGAAGAAAGTTGGGTGTGCAGGATTTTCTGATTTCACAGGGGCAAGGACCATACTCCATCTTGGAAGATCTGTCCAAAAGGCCTGTAAATATTACATATGGTCAACTCTTGGCTATGTCTTCTGAGAAGAGGCGGGAGTTACAAAGTGGACTCAATGCTCGACGAAGGAAGGAGGTTGAGGTCCCTATTTTGGAGGTAGAGGCGGATCCCTATGCTCCACAAGATGAGGTATTATGTAATGGTATTTCAATTCATGATGTCTTAGTTGATGGAGGTGCTGCAGTTAATGTAATGACCAAGTCTATAATGAATATGTTGGGTTTAAAAATTGATCACCCTTCAACACTTATGTTAAGGTCATTAAATAAGGGAAAAACTAAACCAGAAGGTGTAGTTTCAAATGTGGCAATATCTGTATGGGTGTTGTATGTATGGTAGACTTTCAAGTGATGAAAATGGTAATCTCAAGTACCCAATGCCGTCTGGGAAGACCATGACTAAGGAGAGTTTATGCAAGAAACTACTGAATGAAGGCTTCATGACACTTGGACATGGTAGAGAGAGGGTGAAAATAAACGTGATCCCTCGGCATCATAAGGCAGAACCTGTCGATTCAAGTGATGAAACTGATGATTGGACATCCTCTGATTACTCTAGTACCAATGAAGTGGACACTGAAGATGAAGAAAGTGAGGTTGATGTTTCAGTCATGGATATCCTTCCAATCACACCAACTCATGATCCCATAAAATTATCTGAAGAAGAAGTTGATGATCGTCTCCAACAAATAAAGATTGGTGATACTGTGATGGAGAGTGAGAAGGAATCCTACCTCCATCTCTTTCAAAGGTACATACACATATTCACTTCAGACTACAAGGAACTCCGTCAAGTAATTTGGGTAGAACATTCTATTGAGCTGGTAGATGGTGCTAAGCCCATAAAGCAAATGCCATATAGAATGAATCCTAATTTTTCCAAGACTATAAAAGAAGAAATAGATAAGTTACTTGATGCAGGATTCATATTTACCAGGAGAATTCGAATGGGTTTCTCCCATTGTGATCTCAATAAAAAGAATGGGAAGCTACGCATTTGTGTTGATTACAGAAGCTCAATAAGGCAACAAAGAAGGATCATTACCCTCTTCCATTTTCGCATCGATCTTGACGAAGTAGCTGGCCAGAGTGCTATAGTTTTGTTGATGGATATAATGCTACAACCAAGTTCGTATAGCAAAGAAAGATCGAGATGAAGACCACGCTCACCACTCCTTGGGGAACGCTTGCTTATAGAGTTATGCCTTTTGGGTTGTGTAATGCTCCAAAGAACATTCCAGCGCTTGATGAATAGGGTGTTCAAACTCTACATCGGGACCTTCATCAGAGTATTTCTGGATGATTTTTACATCTATGGGAGCAAGTTGACCACCTGCACTAGATGGAGACAACATTTCAAAGGTTAGATGAAGCACAAGCCTCACTAAACCCTAAAAAGTGTGTCTTTGGATGTTCTAAAGGCATTTTGTTAGGGCATGTTGTATCCAGAGATGGTATTGGTACTGATCCTGATAAAGTTTCAAAAATCAAAGAGTTACCATTTCCTATGAATAGAAGTAAGTTGAGATCATTTTTAGGCCATGTGGGTTACTATAGAAGGTTCATCAAGAATTTCTCAAAGATTACACAGCCACTAACCCAGTTCTTGAAGAAGGATGTTACTTATGAACCAGAAATAAAGCACATGAAGCTTTTGAACAACTGAAGGAAGCCTTGGTGTCTTCACCTGTTCTAAAGAATCCAGATTGGAGCAAGCCATTCATTGTGTACACTGATGCCTCAGATGTAGCACTAGGAAGTACTCTGAGCCAAAAGGATGAAAATGGGAATGAACATCCAATTTACTTTGGGAGCAGACAAATGAGTAGTGCTGAGGTAAATTATACTGTAACTGAAAAAGAGGCTCTGGCTATCATTTTTGCTATAAAGAAGTTTAGGAATTACTTGCTAGGGCAAAAATTTCTAGTTGTAATATCATCGCTCTAAAATATATTGTAAATAAGCCTAACCCATCGTGGAGGATAACAAGATGGATAATTTTTCTACAAGAATTTGAATTTGATATTATAGATAGGCCAGAAAGAAGCATGTCAATGCAGATGCACTCTCTCGAGCCTATGATGGTTTAGTATCATCTTGTGATGATGATGATTTCCCGATGCAACATTGTTATCCTCGACACAATCCCTAGTGAATACATAGATATTTGGAATTATCTCGAATGAATTCAAGTTTCCCGATGGTGCCAATGCAAAGACTAAGAGAAAGATTACTCCATCCATATTCCATATTCTATTCTGCATGGAGTATTATTTCGAATAGGACCTGATGGACAGTACAAGAGGGCAATTGGACATGATCAAGGGAAGGAACTGCTAGAAGAATTCCACAATGGTACATGTGGAGGGCACTTCTCTGGACAACTTACAACAAGAAGGATCTTGGATGCAAAGTTATCACCGCCCACTCTTTTTAAAGATTGTTATAATTATTGTAAGACATGTGATATTTGTCAAACACATGGTAACCGTAAGACTTCATCAGCTCCATTATGTCCTATTCTTCCACTTGGTCCCTTTGAAAAGTGGGGAATAGACATTGTAGGTCCACTTCCAACTACCTCATGCCAAAATAAGTATATTGTAGTTGCCACAGATTATTTAACCAAGTGGGTTGAAGCTAGGCCATTGAAAACAACTTCCATGGATGAAGTGGCAAGGTTCATATATGAACGCATTGTCACCAAATTTGGTTGTCCATTAGAAATTGTAATAGATCAAGGAAGCCACTTCATTAATGAGGTGGTAGAAGCCCTAGTCAATAAGTTTTCTATTAAGCATAGGAAGGCAACAACATACAAGCCAAGCACAAATGGACAGGTGGAATGAACAAATTTTGTGTTGTGTCAAATTCTAGCAAAAGATGCAAAATTGCGCAGTACATAAATGGGATAAAAGGATTCATGCAGCATTGTGGGCATATAGGGCAACATCAAAGTCAGCAACAGGATACTCCCATTTCAGTTGGCTTATGGCATTGATCCAGGTTCTTCCTATTGAGTTTGATATTCCCACCAAGATTAGAGTAATGGAAAATTAAAGAATGGATGAAAGTGATTCAGTAAAAGAAAGGTTGGTACATCTTCATTTGCTAGAGGAAATGAAGGAAATAACTAAGGATACAAGCTATAAGAAGAAAATGAAGCAGAAGGAATACTTTGATCAAAATATCCGGTGGTCTCCATTTCATGTGAATGACTTGGTTCTAGTATATGATTCCAGATATAAAAAAAGAAGATAGAGAAAATTTCTTCCAAAATGGATGGGGCCCTACAAAATAGCAGCTATGCATGAAAATGGTACGTACTAACTGGAGGAATTGGATGGCACTCCCATTACGAAATGGGTCAACCACGACAAGTTGAAGATTTTCCAAGCACCAGAATAGCCTACTCTGAGGACGGAGTAGAAGCTAGGAAGGGGGAAGATGTCGACACTAAAATTTTCCTCCGTAATTTCTATTTCATTAATGTATGTATTAGGAATAGGATGTTGTTAAGTATAATTAGTAGTAGCGTTTGATAGAAGATAATGGCGCCACCAAACGATGATGCTACCAATAATGTATAAGTACGGCAATAGTCAAAAGTACAATAGGAATGTTGTGGTAAAAAGTAAATAGTTGTCGTAAGTGGTCCAAAGAATGTTAAAATGTCAAAGTTGGGGTAAGTAGAGAAGTAGGGTCTACATGATTAGGAATTAGAAATATTATATTGGTAATAAGGACAAGGAGTGAGGTCATAAATATTTTGTGTATTTTATTTGTAAAATGTCTAAAAATGTGGAACCCATGTGAAATGATAAGGTTTATCTTATCTTAAAAGATAAGCTTACATGTACAGATAAGAGTTAAGGTATGGAATATGATTCGTCAGAGTGGATTTCTTATCCTATCTTACAGATAAGATGGATAAGCCTGGAAGTTCTATAAATAAAGAGGCCACCCCCCTCATTTAGCATAGAAGGAAGTAGTGAGAAATATTGTATGAAGTGTGTAAAGGAAGCCATCAGTTTAAAGGTGTGTTGAAGAAGTCATTAAGAGGTGTAATTGTAAAGTTTCTCCCATAGTCTTGGTGAAAGGCAAGTGAAGTCAATAACACTTGAAGTACCTCATGGGTGAGATTGTAACAATTTCATGTTAATATTATAATTTACTTTGATATTTCAGATTTTTCATCATTCCGTCTTATCATAGTCGATGGTATTCTTGTGTTATGTTGTTGTTGTGTTTCCAGATTACATCCACCAAACTAAAGGTTGTGCATTAGTAAATAATCATAGCACGAGGAGTTCCCGGTGAAGAATTATCATAGTGCCAGATTGGTAATGATAGTTCCTAATGATTACTAGAGTTGAATGAACACATGAGTTGATCTGCATCATTTATTTTATTATAGAACAACACTCATATTCCCATATGGAATAATGAGATCTTATCTCACTTTTGTCTCTGACATAATTCTCTCTATTATGAGTTACGATATTCCATTCTGTTTCTCTAAACTCAGAAGGAAGTTGCTAGTTGTTCTCTCTTTGTTCTTAATTGAGGAATGCAATATTGTTTTCTTTGTTGAATATGAGAAGTGGTTGTAGTTCTCTATTCTTTCATCCACTCTTTCATTTTGTTATTATTATGTGAGAGTAGTATAGTTCAACCGATCACCCTAATGAAATGGCAGAGCGGATAGTGGGAGGATACATCTTTATTTTATTCTCTTCCTAAATTCTTAAAAAGGATATAATGATTTTGATGCGTGACTACTCTCAGGTGTAAGTAAATGGAATCTTTGCATTCTAAACATGATGAAGCTAAACATATAACTTAGGCTAGAGATGGATTTGAATTTGGATGTTTTATCTTAAATAGGAAACTCCTATTTTAGAATGTTGATGGTTCTTCCTAGACTTGTCATAGATTTTTAATGTACTCAACCTTAGTTATTCTCTAATAAAGTATGTTAATAATGAGTATTATGGAGCACTACTTCTTTAAGAATAACTCTATTTTGGTAACTGATTAGAGTTAGCATCTTCATTGATATAGGTTGAATGAACCATGAATTGAACTATAAATATCTTTAGTAGGAATGTGATAAGTAATTTGGATGGATTATTAGTTGTTTGATTTAATTCCTTATGAAATCATTGACTAAATATTTTTTGACAATGATCCTTACTAATGTTAATGTGATCTTATCACTTGTTCTTCCTTTCATGAATGTTATCTCCTTGATTGTATCTTTCTGTAATGTTTTAACTATTTCATAAAAGAAAAGTTCTTTTTATGAAACCATTAGTTAAAAGCACATAATTTTCATGCTTAGTTCTTATCATGCTCAGCCAATAAACCAACCATGCTAGTAATTTTTACAGATGGAATTTGTAAGTGATAAAGGAAGGAAATTACTTTCATGATGTTACTTGTTACTTAAAGTCTAGATCTTTTATGAAGAAATATGATTCATTATTGAAATGTATTGAAAAAGGAAAAACTATATTTATTTATAGAGATTGAAGTTGTTTGACATGAAATATGTCTGAAATGCATGGTCTTGTAAAATGTGTATTTCACCATGAAGAATTGAAAAATATTGAGAGTTACTTATTCTTGTTGTGTCATTCTCCTTGTGCATTCTGTGAAGGAATTTGTAATCTTATCTTTAATTTTTCCTATTCTTGTTTGTTTAGGATCCTTTTAGTTTGTCTCAAATAAGTTAGATAGAAGGGAATTAGATACTATATCCCTAGATTGAAATGAAACTTATTGAGTTGTCATGCATAGATGTTCTTTAACTAAGACACTATGGTTTATTAAAAGATGATAATGAAAGTGAAAATTTATTATGATGTCTTGTATAATGTAAAATGGTACAAGAACCCTGATTCAAACAAGAAAGAGGAACATGAACTCCTCTCAAACAATACTGTAATAAGTATAAAACTAATGAAAGGTAAATACAAGAATTTATTAATTAGACTTCGCTTAAATGAAGTCTAATATAATGCAACCTGTTTTGGAACATAAAACATGATGAGAATGATTAAGGTATATTATGTAAATCTTATTGATGTTGTTGTTTATGTTTTAAATAACAGAACTCTAAAGTATGAAGTTGATGATTAAAAAGAAACCACGTTATTTCTACAAAACCCTAACAACTTAACTGTGGAAGTCAACCTTAAGGGCTAATGAAATTAGGGTTCAACAAGGTTGTGTAATTAAAATCTTAATTAAGGAATATTATGGAGTAAATCTCTTGTTGCTTGGGCATGTGCATCTAGATGGGATGATTTATTTATTTTTTGGCACATGCCAACTATAAAGTTGTACCTTCACAAAGACTTGGGTCTTCATGAGGATATAATGTTGTTGACATGTGGTAAAGACCCATCAAAATTAGACCAACTAGATCTACATAAGTTTGGACTTGATCTTAGTTATACTCGTAGGTCAGGATATGAGCCTAGTTTTGTATAGAGAGTAACTCATAACAACTTAGGATAGCTAGACACATGCAATTGACTCAGGTCAATTGATTATGTATAAGTACCCTTAGTCAACATGAGTGATTCTCTATACCAAACTATGTTGCTAACCTGGGGTAGGGTTAAACCTTGAACAAGTGGACTGACAAGAGTGAGTAAGGACCATTCTAGATAATAGATGAAGTGGGGTGAAGGACGTATTCTATTTGACGAGTATGCCATCTAGGAATAGTAATATGAATAGTATGTTAGAAATATTTCGCCAAAGTATCGCAAGCTACTAGTTACGTTGTCCTATGTCACCTAGTTTAAGAAATGAGATTCATATGACTATTTGTAACAAATATTCAATTAGGTCTCTTAAACATAACACTTTAATACCTAGAATAGGGTAAGAGAACCAAGTATACTAGTATACAATTTGCAAATGAGTTGACATGATAGGTCGTTAGTTCACCGATTCATTTATAGCTGCATATGGTTATCTCTGTTATGAGATTGATTATCATGGAATGTGTGTTATAAATTACGATTATTTATAACAGACAGAGAACATTATAGATATATAAAAAAAATTCCCTTGTTTCTAAGGTCTTAAAATGGGAATGTTACATCTTGGTATCATAGATAAAGGTTGCCTCTTTTTGACCTATTATGTCCATAATCTGATAAAACTTGAATTTTCTTGTTAACAAAAAATGGTTAGAACAAGAGGAAATGATAAAAATAACCCACCACCTAGTGGAGAAGTAGTAAATTTCCCAAAAATCGATGAGATCCTTGTTTCCCTCGTTGGAAACAATAGATATTTTGGTTGTATTGTAACATCAAGTAATGGGCTATGAGGAGGAGGAAGAAGATGTTGGTAATAAAAATCAGCCACCTCTTATGGACAACGCTAATTTGGGAAATTTGGGTGTTGATAACAATAATGCAAACATAATTGATCAACCTAAAAATAAAAATGACAGGATAATAGCTAAACTTACTTATTATATAAAAATGATAATTCCACATAAGTTTGATGGCACCACCATAGGAGATAGAGCTGAGAATTGGCTCAGTGAAATGGAGAAGTACTTTGCAATAAGGAACTTATCGGAGGAAACTAAGGCAATATGGGGATCATATCAGCTTTCCCATGAAGCATATTCATGGTGGGATAACCGTAAGGATGAGTTAAACATTGATGAAACAAATATTACTTGGGATCAATTTAAAAGTTATTTTAGGAAACGATGGCTGCCACAACTTTATTATGATCAAAAAATGACTGAATTTCAAAACTTATCTCAAGGAAAATTAACTATAACAGAGTACTGGGAGTGGTTTACTAAACTCCTTAAGTATGTACCTCAATATCAAGCTGATGATAAGTTCAATATACAGAGATTTATCATGGGATTAAATACCATTATAGGAGGAGAGGTAGATGTTCACAACCCAACCACTATGGAAGGGGTTGTTGAAAAATCCATAAGGAAGAGCATAAATTAAAATCATGAGGAAATCAGAAAGAAAGTTCCCAACTCCTCTTCGTCATCTCTTGCACCTAAGAAGGGACCATGGAAGAAGTTTGGTATGAAAAATAAGTTTGTAATGGATAACAACAAGAAAACAACAACAAATAAACTTGTTGCTAATGTATGAAATAACTTTGTCAAGAACAATAATAATGGAAAAAGTCTTATGGAGGTCAGAATGATAAATTTAACACTGGAAATAAATTTGAGCCTAAAAAGGGACTTATAGGAGGTTGTTACAATTATGGCAAGGATCATTACATAAATCAATGTCCTTTGAAAAAGGATGACCATAATCAGCAACACAAGATACACGCTGCAGTAGCTGACAAGTAGGTTAAAAAGTAAGTCACACCCATAGAGGTTTCGGGTAAGTTATTTGGCATACTTGTAACTATTATTTTTGATACTAGAGCTACTGAATGTTTTATTTCTAGTAAATTAGCATCAAAATTAAAAATAAAAGCTAGAAAAATGGATAAATCATGGGCTGTACATTATAGAAATAATGTTGTTCATACAGTTAGTATGTGCCTTTTTGGAGCATTCCTTGACTTACCTAGTTTTTCAACAAAATTTGATCTTTATGTTGCTCCTTTGGGATCCTATGATGTGATCATTGGTGTTAATTGGCTAGTGAGCATAAGAAAAAATTGACCGCTTTAAAAAACATATTAGTTGTTTAGATGATCTGTATAAAACATCAAACATTCAGGGTGTAAAACATGAGATTTCGGTTAGGAATTTGTCAGCTATGCAACTTAAAAAGGCCAAAAACAAAGGTTGCACCTTATATGCAATAAAAAAAATTGAAGCTATGGAAGAAAGTAGTGACTTCATGGAAAGATATTCGTTGTTACAAAACTTCAGTGATGTGTTTCCGAAAGAGTTACCAGGTCTTCCACCCAAATGGGAGTTTGATTTCACTATTGAGATCAAACCAGGAATGGAGCCTATTTCTAAGGCACCTTATAGGATGACTACCATTGAATTGGTAGATCTTAAGGCACAGTTATTGCAAGAACTTTTGTCTAAAGGTTTGATTAGACCGAGTGTCTCACCTTGGGGAGTTTCGGTAATCTTTGTGAAGAAGAAATATGAAAAAATTAGATTTTGTATGGATTATAGGATGTTAAACAAGGCAACAATTAAGAAAAAATATCCACTTCCTAAAATTTATGATCTGTTTGATCATATGCATGGTGTATCAAGATATTCTAAAATAGATCTTTGATCTAGATATCAAAGAAATGTGGATAAAAATGAAGACATTCATAAAACAACTTTTAGAACAAGGTATGACTATTATGAATTCATAGTCTTACCCTTTGGATTAACAAATGCACCTACAACTTTTATGAATTTAATGAATAATATTTTTCAAGAATACTTGGACAAATTTGTGCTTGTATTCTTGGACGATATTCTCATATACTCTAAAAGAATTGATGAACACCATGAGCATTTGAAGATAGTTTTAGAAATCTTGAGAAAGAGATGGCTATTTGGTAAGTTATATAAATGTTCTTTCTACGACATGGAAGTGCACTATTTGGGTCATGTTATAAGAAAGAATGGAATAGTTGTAGATCCCTCTAAGATTGTAGCAATAACCGAGTGTCCCGTACTTAAAGAATGTACATGAAGTTATAAGCTTCATGGGTCTTGCTTACTTACTATAGGAAGTTTGTTAAAAAATTATTTGAAGTTGCTGCACCAATAACTTCTTTGCTGAAAAATGATAAGAAATTTGTATGGAATGAAAAATGTGAATCTACATTTAAGACTCTGAAGGATCAGTTAACTTCAACACCTATTTTGGTTGTACCTGACCCTAATAGAGACTTCACTATTGTAACAGATGCATCTGGGGAGGGTCTTGGAGGTATTTTGTTACAAAAATATCATGTCATAGCTTATGAAAGTAGAATACTCAAGTTACATGAGCCGAATTATGCTCCACATGATCTAGAGCTTGCTGCCATAGTTCATGCACTTCAAGTATGGAGGCATTATCCGCTTGGTAAACCTTTTGAACTAAATACTTATCACCTTGGGTTGAAGTATATTTTTACTCAACCAAACTTGAATGCAAGACAATGAAGATGGTTAGAATTTCTATCTCAATATGATGTTCACGTAAGTTACATTAAAGGAAAGGAAAATAGAGTAGCAAATGCTCCAAGTCGTAGGAAGAACATTTATACTCTTATAACATTGAGAACTTAGTTTTAAAATGAGGTAAAATTTATTATGCAATCTAATTCTTATTTTTAGTAAGTAAAGATAGCACTTGCTGCAAATCCAAATGATGTGATATATAAAGGTTTTCACTTTGACAATCAAGGAATCTGCATGGTTTGAAAACAGGTATACATACCTTTTCTAAATGATTTAAGAAAGAAATTATTAGCTGAATTTCATAGTTCACCTTTTTCTGAAACCCTGGCATTACAAAGATGCTTTTGATATAAAACAACAATATTTCTGGAAAGGGATGAAAAATGATGTGATTGAGCTCGTGACTCACTATTTAGAATGTCAACAAGTTAAAGCTGAGAATATGCATCCAACTGTTTGATTGTATACTCACAAAAGATACCGCAATACAAATGGCAAGTGATAAGCATGGATTTTGTACAAGGGTTTCCTATATCAAGAAATAAACATGATGTTATTCTGGTTGTTGTTGATAAACTAACAAAGGTAGCACATTTTATTACTGGTAATCTTAAGGATGATTCACCTATTTTAGAAAAAAGATTTGTTCATGAGATTTTTAGATTACATGGAGTACTTGAATTGATCGTATCAGATAGAGATCCATGAATGACATCAAGATTTTGGAAAACACTTAATGCAGCCCTAAGAACTAAGCTAAATTTTAGTTCTTCATATCATTCAAATGAATGGACATACTAAAAGGGTTAATCAAGTTTTAGAGGATATGTTACGAATGTATTGCATGGATCAAGCAATATAAGTGGGAAGAGTATCTTCAATTAGTTGAGTTTGCATACAAACACATATCATTCCTCTCTAAAGATGGCACCTTTCAAGCATTATACGAAAGGAAATAGAGAACCCTTGTTAGTTGGGAAACATGGAGGATAGAGAGGTAATTGGACCTAAAATCCTTACGAAAATAAAACAAGTTAAAATGATTCATGAATGCTTGAAAGAAGCTACAGATATGCAAAAGAGTTTTGCTGACTTGAAGCGGGTTGATAGGAAATTTGAACTTAGTGAGAATGTATTTCTTTAGGTTAAACCAAAAATAGCTCTATAACTTTTGACAAGGCTGCCAAGTTATCACCTCATTATGTGGGAACCTTTGAAATTGTTGAAGTAATCAACCGTGTAGCTTATCGCTTAACTTTACCTCCCGAGTTATCATGAATGCATGATTTTTCCATATTTGTCTACTTAAGAAATATGTTTCATATTTATGACATTTGTTTAATTGAATTCCTTGTAGGTCCAACACCTAGGAATAGTCATGGTTAAACCCATACGAGTACTGAAACTTTCCAAATGCACTTAAGGAATCATGAAATAAGCCAATGTAAGGTCCAGTGGGATCAGTTTAACGAAGAGAGTGCAACCTGGGAAAATCTTGAAGATATGAAAACTACTTTTCCATTTTTGTTTGATCAGAATTGATTATGTTGACTGATAAAATTTTAATATTTTATTCTTGATATGTCAATAAATTTCCAATCTTGGGAAGACATTTCATTATTTAAAATGGACAACTATTTTAATGTTGATTATGGGATTTCAAAATCCAATTTTGTTTTGAATGTATGAATGGAAGTATAATAATTTAATTTGTCCTTGATGCAAATTGTTTGACTAAGTAATCATCGGGATGATGATTCTTTTTAGGAGGGAAGTATGTAACATCTTTGACAAACTGTTACTTCAATTCCATTTCCTCTTGACATTGCAAACATTGACATGTGATTTTTCTTAGGAAGGTGTATTATTTTGACTGTTGGAAATCATGTTTGCAATGGATAGATTATTACTGTTCAAGGATTCAATTTGCTAAGATTCTGCTCACTTGAAATCAAAGTCATTCTTCTCTATGTTCTGAAAGGGTTGTGAACTTTGTATTGTTATTTTCGTACTTATCTTATGTTAACAACAAAACCTTGGATCAATTCCATTGATCCAAGGTATGCTTCAGTTCTTCTTACCTAGTCTGTATGATAAACCGACATTCTGAAATGGAAGGTAATAAGGGACTGAGTCTTTGTATGTTTACAATTTTGATGGACCCTTCTTGTGGTGTCCTTGCTTTGCATTTTGCTGTAAAAATATGAGCTTGGATCTTCTTGTAAAATATCTTATAAAATGTTGTAGTGTAAGAGGAATAAGGGTCTACTTCAGGACTATTAAGGTAAAAACCTTAGTCCAAGTTGTAAATATCTATCCTAATCAGATTTGACCTAAGGTAAATTGGACCTACCTTAGACCTATTTTTAAACTATCTAGGTTTTCACCCTAACCTAAGTTTGTATGCTTTATGGGTGTGGGGTTTTGGAAATAACCTAAGGTAATAAAAAGGCCTATCTATTACCTATTACCTAATACTAAACTATTATGGGTTATGACTTAACCTATGTTGGCATGTTTAATTATGGCATGTTGGAATGACCTAAGGTAAATACTATTTACCTAGACTAAGGTCGAATCCTAATCTAATGTCAATCTAACCTAAACTAATGCTAAGCTAAAAGGGAACCTAAGGGGTTGCATGGAAATTAGGAGTCAGTGGTGATAGTTTCTAAGGAATTTATGTGATTTGATTTTGAATTTATTGAACTCGAGTTGCCAATTTTGCAAAAGCATGGGAAGTTAAGATGATGCTTAGTTGGCATCATCTCTAAATTTAAAAAAACATGCAAAGTTTAAAATTGAAATCACCATATTTGGATGGCGGTGGCATAGAGAAAGAGGAGGGAAAGTTAGTTGTCCTTACATTTAATGACCTTGGTCATGGTGAGGAAACCACCTAGGAAAATATGTGAAGCGGATTTTGTGAGAAGTTGTTTGATCATTTGCTCCTTGTGATTTTTTCTCCATGGAGGTTTTGGTTCTTCAACCAATAGTTCTATTTTTGATCATAAGTTATTTTTGGCATTGAGCTATTCTTGGATCTGTTGGAAGAATAAGAAGAAGGTTCGAGTTGTTGACGTCATTTTGGGAAAAGGAGAAACTGGGAAGGCACGACTGGAAACCTTTTACAAATCGATAGGAACTCTATCAGGCATGATAGGCTCTATCCATTAAGTTGTTCTACTTTTTACTAAATGTTTTCATTAAAACAAATTTTCTCTTGAAACAAATGAGTTTTATTTGTGATGTTTATTTTCACTTATGCTTGAACTACTCACTGTATTCTTCTGATGAGATTCTCTATTTGATAAAAGATTTAATCTGGGTTGTTTCTTTGTTGGATAAATGAAAGAATCAGGCTTAACCTTGTATGAACTGGATGTTGTTGACTCTTGTATTTTGTCTTGGCTATGTAATTTCTATTAAAGCTTGAGATGATTTCAAACCCTTTTCTTCATCTGCTCAAGATATGATTATGTAGATAGTCTGATTCTAGTTTCGAAATTATCCTTGTTAGAGGTAAATGAAATCATGTTCAATCATAGCTAAACTAAAACATTGATTCTTTAACTCAGTTGGATGGTTATGGAAGAAGTATACTTTGGTTTTGTTCATCCTTGCTTGAGATTTGATAAAACATGTTTTAACTCCTGCTTGAACTTATAAGACTTTGTTTCCTTTAGTTTTCTCAATTGTATGTTATGGGATGACTAAAAATGACTTATATGGTTTGGGATCTATACGAATCTCTTGGATACATCTGCTTGATGGTAGAGTTGGAAGTTATCCTATTGTCATGTTGAAAAGGTTTCTCGAAAATGGTTTTTACCCTTGTCTTTGTTTTATGGAGATTTCAAGCTTCTAGATTTTTATTTCAGTCATCTTGTTGGTTTACTAGTTCTTCTCATTTGATTATGATGTTTAGGAGATGCTATAGGAATGAGGTAGCTATGTTTGACCTTGGGTTAGCTCGGTCTTGTCTGCCTAAGTAAATAGCTAGAATGTTTTTGATTGCTACTCTTCTTGAGCTCAACTTGATTACACATCTTGGGGGATAAGTCATTTTTGTTGTCTTCTCTATGTTCAAATCCTAGTAGGGTTCTTTTTGTCCCTACCCTGTAGACTATTCTTTGTTCTTACATAGTTGGGGATATGGGATGACCCGACTGTAAATCTTGTTTACGTTTTTCTACATTTACCATCAAAGGATGGTTAAGCTTCATATGCGATGACATTTTAAAGGAAATTGTGGTCACATAAAGTTTCATTATTTGATGATACTTTCTCTCTCTTTGTTTGGGGAAATAATGAAAAAAATTTGTTGGATGATGGTAAAAATTGGAAGGAATTTAGTATGTTGTTGTTGTTTCCCTTCTATTGCTTTGGACATTGCTATCATGGAAAGGCATTTGATTAACTACTTGTAACCTGTAGCTATTACACTACTGTAGCAATGTTGTTTGTAGGTTGAGGGAACTATATCTTTAGTTTTCTAACCTTCATGATCTAAGTCATATATCTCTTTTCTGTATCAAGTGGTTATTGTGTGTTCGCAATGATTACTAGAGTTGAATGAACTCATGAGTTGATTTGCATCATTTATTTTATTATAGAATATTATTCATCTTCTAATATGGAATAATGAGATCTTATCTCACCTTTGTCTTTGACATCCTTCTCTTTGTTATGAGTTAAGGTATTCCATTATGTTTCTCTAAACTTAGAAGGAAGTTGTTAGTTGTTCTCTCTTTGTTCTTAATTGAGGAATGCAAAAACAAATTATTCATTGAATATGAGAAGTGGTTGTAGTTATCTCTTCTTTCATTCACTCTTTCATCATGTTATTCCTGTGTGAGAGTAGTATAGTTTAGTTGATCGGTCTAAATGAAATGGCAGAGTGGATAGTGGGAGGATACATCTTTATTTTCTTCTCCTTCCTAAATGCTTGAAAAGGATATAATGATTTTGATGTGTGACTACTCTCAGGTGTAAGTAAATGGAAGTTTTACATTACTAAACATGATGAAGCTAAACATATAACTTAGGCTAGAGTTGGCTTTGAATTTGGATGTTGTATCTTAAATAGGAAACTCCTATTTTAGGATGTTGATGGTTCTTCCTAAACTTTTCATAGAGTTTTAATGTACTCAGCCTTAGTTATTCTCTGATAAAGTATGTTAATAATGAGTATTATGGATCACTGACTTCTTTAAAAATAACTCTATTTTTGTAACTGATTAGAGTTAGCATCTTCATTGATATAGGTTGAATGAACCATGATTTGAACTATAAATATATTTAGTAGGAATGTGATAAGTAATTTGGATGGATTATTACTTGTTTGATTTAATCCCTTATGAAATCATTGACTGAAGATTGTTTTTACACAATGATCCTTACTAATGTTAATGTGATCTTATCTCTTGTTCTTCCTTTCATGAATGTTATTTCATTGAATGTATCTTTCTGTAATGTTTTAACTGTTTCATAAAAGCAAAGTTCTTTTTATGAAACAGTTAGTTGAAAGCACATCGTTTTAATGCTTAGTGCTTATCATGCTCAGTTCAATGAACTGACCCATGCTAGCAATTTTTGCAGATGGACTTCGTAAGTGATAAAGGAAGGAAATTACTTTCATGATGTTACTTGTTACTTAAAGTCTGGATCTTTTGTGAAGAAATATGATTCATTATTGAAATGTATTGAAAAAGGAAAAGTTGTATTTATTTATAGAGCTTGAAGTTGTTTGACATGAAATATGTCCGAGAGGCATGGTCTTTTAAAATGTGTATTTCACCATGAAGAATTGAAAAAGATTGAGAGTTACTTATTTTGGTTATGTCATTCTCCTTGTGCATTCTGTGAAGGAATTTGTAATCTTATCTTTAATTTTTTTCCTATTCTTGTTTATTTGGAATCATTTTAGTTTGACTCAAATAAGTTAGATGGAAGGGAATTAGATACTCTATCCCTAGATTGAAATGCAACTTATTGAGTTGGCATGCATAGATGTTCTTTAACTAAGACACTATGGTTTATTAAAATATGTTAATGAAAGTGCAAATTTATTATGATGTCTTGTATAATGTAAAAGGGTACAAGAACCCTAATTCAAACAAGAAAGAGGAAGGTGAACCTCCTCTCAACCAATACTTTCATAAGTATAAAACTAATGAAAGGTAAATATGAACATTTATTAATTAGAATTCATTTCAATGAAGTCTAATATAATGGAACCTATTTTGGAACTTAAATAGGCTAAGAATGATTAAGGTATATTATGTAAATCTTATTGATGTTTTTTTATGTTTTAAATAACAAAACTATAAAGTAAGAAGTTGATGATTAAAAAGAAATCATGTTATTTATGTAAAACCCTAACAACTCAACTATGGAAGTCAACCTTAAGGGCTAATGAAATTAGGGTTCAACAAGGTTGTTGTAATTAAAATCTTAATTAAGGAATATTATTGAGTAAATATCTTCTTTCTTGGGTATGTGCATCTAGATGGGATGATTCAGTTGGTTGTTGGTACACGCTAACTATAAATTTGTACCTTTAGAAAGACTTAGGTCTTCATGAGGATACAATGTTGTAGTCTCCAAGTGGGAGATTGTTGGTTGTGGAGCCTGATAATGACAGGGTTACAAGGGGGGCTTCACCCCCTTTGCGGGGTTCAAGGGGGATAACCCCTAAGTGGGGGTTTGGGGTAGTGCCTCTGAAAGCCACATTTTATATGTACTTATGCATTATGAAATCTGGACCGTTCCTTCTTAGGTTATGGATCTAACGGTGGTTTTCTATGTTTCCTCAAATGATAAAAACCTTAAAATATTTAAAGGGTTGTTATGTATGAGGCTCATTGTATTAGTCACGACACCGTGAGAGAGAGTTTTGCTTTGGACCGAATAAAAGGATTTCCTGTTTCGTGGACGTAGCCCATTTTGGGTGAACCACGTCAAATATGTGTCTCTCCTTATTGCATTTATTTCTGATTTACGTTTTTGCATTATTCATTACATGTTTGTTAATATGTAAAACTGGTATAATCCTAACAACCGGTATCGAGCACATTTGAGATTTATTTGTTGGTAGTATACTCACAGAGGGATTTCTATTTGAGTATGAGAAGCAAAAATGGCAGAGGATAATAAGTTCAGAGTTGAGAAGTTTGATAGATGAAATTACCAGCTATGGAAAATGCAGGTGGAAGATTACCTGTATCAAAATGATCTATACCTACCATTGGGAGGTGAAGAAGTAAAACCCTCAATCATAACTGATGAGGAGTGGAAGGTGTTGGAAAAGAAGGGTCTCTGTGATTTAATTGAGTCTGGCATTGTCTCGTAGCTTCAAATATCTCACAGAAAAGATTACGATAGAGTTGATGAAAACCCTAGCTAATTTATTTGAAACACCTAGTGCATCTAATAAAGTTTATTTGATGAAAATATTCTTTAATATAAAATTATAAGAAGGTGGATCTTTATCTAACCATCTTAATGATTTCCACACTATTGTAAATTAGTTAGAATTCAGCTTAATATCTCATTTGATAAGGAGGTTAGAGCATTATTATTCCTATGTTCTTTACCATAAAGTCGGGACAACTTAGTAATGGCGTTAGTAATACATCATCTACTTCACTTAAAATTTTAGATGTAGTTAGTGTCATTTTAAATGAGGAAATGCGCAGAAAAGTACAGGGAAAATTCTTCTTCGAAATGCATTGAATATGGAGAGTAGAGGGAGGAGCAAGGAGAAATCAAATATTAAGGCTCGTGGGAGATCTAAATCAAATATGGGAGGATAAAAATCTAGGATTAGAGGCATTACTTGTTGGAACTATGGAAAGAGAGGACATGCTAAAAGGATTGTTGGTTCAAAGGAAAAAAAAAAACCGGCCCGAAGTTATTATACAGGAAAATTTGACAGTAGTATTGTTCGGGATGCTCTTATACTTTCTCTTGATACTAGAGTAGAATCTTGGGTAATATATTCAGATTCCTCTTTCCATGCAACCCCGATGAGGGCTATTTTAAAGAGTATGTCTAAGGAAATTTTGGACAAGCTTATTTGGGTGATGATGAGCCATGAAAAATGTTGGGAAGGGAAATGTACACCTGAAATTACAAAACGGAAATTCATGGATATTGAGAGAAGTGAGGTATGTACCTAGCCTTAGGAGAAATCTCATATCTCGTAGGATAATTGGGTTGTGAAGGTTACACAGTCACATTCACTTTAGATGCTTGGAAGGTTTCTAAGGGTGTCCCGATAGTGGCATGGGGTAATAAAGTAGGCACTCTTTATTTGTCTACTTGTATATCTAATTATTCTACCATATTGTCTACTTCGATGGGGATGCCAAAGCATGTGGCACAATAGATTGGGACATATGAGTGAGAAGGGCATGAAAATTTTGTAAGAAAAAGGTAAGCTTTCAATTTTGAAGAAATTAGACTTAGAATTTTAGAGCATTGCATTTTTGGAAACAAAATGAGTTAGATTTCTCAAGGCAGGGAATACCAAGAAAGAGAAAAAGTTGGAGCTAGTTCATACAGATGTGTGGGGCTGGCCCATGTTGCATCTCATGGTGGTTCTCTATACTATGTCACATTCATAGATGATGCCACAAGGAAGGTATGGGTATACTGCATTAAGCGTAAGTATGATGTCTTTGATACATTTAAGAAATGGAAAGCACTTGTTGAGAATCAATGTGGTTTTAAATTGAAATGTTTGAGACCGATAATGGCGTGAGTATTGTAGTAAGAAATTTGATTATTATTGTTCCTTGAATAGGATTTATAGAGAGAAAACAATTCCCAAGACTCTACAACAAAATGGTGTTAGTGAGAGGATGAATAGAACAATAATGGAGCGTGCACAGTCAATGAGATTGCACACGGGGCTACCTCTTCGCTTTTGGGCAAAGGGCATAGATACTACTATGTACTTCATCAATCAGGGCCTTTGAGTGCACTAGATGGAGGAATTCCCAAGAAGCATGGAGTGGGAAAGAGGTATACCTTTCATTTTAAAGATTATTTGGTTCAAAGGTATTTGTGCATGTTAATAAAGAAAATAGGAAGAAATTGGATTCAAAATCCAAACATTGTACATTCATAGGTTATGGCTCCAATGGTGATTATGGAATTTAGTTTTGGGATCTAGATGAATCTAATATAATTAGGAGTCATGATGTTATTTGGTGTGAAAATAGAATGTACAGGATCGGTATAGGATGAAAAAAACTCTCTCAAGGAAGAATTGGTTGACGATATAGCTCCTAAAAATGAAATCTTGGGTGGAAAATATCCACCTACAGTACCAAGGTTGAAAATTTTGTAGGTTGAGCATGAAAACCAAAGTGTCGATCGGCACCTCTATTAGAAATTCAAGAAAATGAGTAGCAAGAAAATAATGATCATGTGACACCCCCATCTTCGGTAACAAGGTCACAACGTATTAGTAGACCTCCGTAAAGATTTTTCCCTACTTTGTATTATTCATTATTAACAAATAGTGGTGAACCGAGAGAGCTTTGATGAGGAAATGTAGGTGGAATCCACTAGGGAGTGGGAGTGTGGCATGAATGAGAATATGGACTCCTGGAAAAGAACCAAACATGGGATTTACTCAAATTTCCGGTTGGGAAGAGAGTACTACAAAAAAATGGGTCTATAGTGTGAAAGAAGAAGAAGGTGAATAGAAAAGGTGCAAAGCAAGCCTTGTAGTGAAGGGGTATGAACAAAATAAAGGTATTGATTTTGGTGAAATTTTCTCCCCTACTATAAAGATGTCCACCATTCGTATTGTATTAAGTTTAGTTGTTGTTGAAGATCTACACTTCGAGCAACTTGATGTCAAGATGGAATTTCTCTATGGTGATTTGGAGGAGGATATTTATATGTAGCAACCACTTGGGTATGAGGTGAAGGGTAAGGAGAAATTGGTTTGCGGGGGTGAAAAAGAGCCTATAAAGGCTCAAACAAGCTCCTGTCAATGGTATCTAAGGTTTTATAGTTTTATGCATGAGCATGGTTTTACTAGATTTAAATTAGATCATTGTTTATACTTTAAACGGTTGGATAGTGGGAGTTACATTACTCTTTTTATAGGTAGATGATATGCTTGTAGCAGGGTATTATATGCAAGAAATTGAAAAGCTTAAGGAAAAGCTTGCACAAACATTTGCAATGAAGGATTTGGGTGCAAAAAGAAAATCCTTGGTATGTAAATCAAGAGGGAAAGGAAAAATAAGAAATTGGTTTTGTCTCGGGAGGACTATGTAGAAAATTTGTTAGAGAGGTTTCGATGTAGAATGTGAAACCAATTACTACACCATTGGCTTGGCATTTTAGATTAAGTAAAGAGAATTCCCAACAATGCAAGAGGAAAAATATTATATGACACGGGTTCCTTATTCTTCAGCCAGTTGGGAGCCTCATGTTTTCCATGGTTTGTACTGCAGAAAGACATTTCCCAAGCAAAGGGGAGTTGTTAGCAAGCATATGGAAAACCGGGTAAAGCACATTTGAAGGAAATCCAATGGATTCTCAAGTACTTGAGAGGGACCAGAGTAGAAACTTGTGCTTTGGAGGGTCATATTATACTTTATAGGGATTTATGGATTTAGATATGGCAAGATATGTGGATAGTAGGAGGAGCACTATTGGATATGTGTTTACAGTTGGTGGTGCGGTAGTGAGTTAGATCTAAAAGTTACAAAAGGTAGTTACCCTGTCTACTACAGAGGTAGAATATGTTACAGTGACTAAGGCAAGTAAGGAAATGTTATGAATGAGTAGGTTCATGGAGGAGTTGGGTAAGGAGCAAGGGGATTGTAAGTTACATAGTGATAGTAAAAGTGTAATTCACCTAGAAAAGAACCCAACCTTCCATTCTGAACCAAACACATTCAACTAAGATATCACTTCATACGACAGGTGTTGGAGGATGAGAAACTTGAGTTGGTGAAGATTCATACAAATGATAATCCTGCTGAAATGTTTACTAAGCGAATGAAAAAGGAGAAGTTGGATTTACATTCAACTTCTATGGGTCTTAAAGATTGATCTTAAAGTGGAAGAAACAAGCCAAGAAGAAAAGTACAAGTAGGAGCTATAGTGGTGGAGTTATAAAAATCACTCCAAGTGGGAGATTGTTGGTTGTGGAGCCCGATAGCAAGGGGTTTGCAAGGGGGATTCTCCCCTTTTAAGGTCTAGGGGGATGGCCCCCGGTGGGGGTTCTGGGAAGCACCCCAAAAGCCACATTTTATATGTATTTATGCATTGTGAAATCTGGACCGTTCCTTATTAGGTCACATATCTAACGGGTGGTTTTCTATATTTCCCTGAAATGATAAAAACCCTAATATCTTTAAAGGGTCGTTATGTATGAGGCTCATTATATTAGTCACAACACTGTGAGAGAGATTTTTGCTGGACTAAATAAAAGGATTGGTTGTTTTTGGTGGATGTAGCCCATTTTGGGTGAACCACGTTAAATCTATGTCTTTGTTTTATTGCATTCATTTATCTTTTACGTTTTTTACATTATTCATATCGGATTGTTAATCTATACAACCGGTATAATCCTAATAGCAACACCCATCAGAATTAGACCAAATAGATCTACATAAATTTGGACTTGATCTTAGTTATACTCTAGGTAAGTATAGGAGCCTAGTTTTGTATAGGGAATAACTCACGACAACTTAGGATAGCTAGAAACACGCAATCAACTTAGGTCGATTGAGTATGTCTAAATACCATTACTCACCATGAGTAATTCTCTATATCAAACTATGCTACTAACCTAGGGTAGGGTTAAACCTTGAACAAGTGGACTGACATGAGTTAATAAAGACTATTATAGATAAAAATGAAGTGGGGTGAAGGAATTATTCCATTTGACGAGTATGTCGTCTAGGAATAGTAACATGAACATTATCTTGGAAATCTTTGTCCAAAGTATCGCAAACTATTGGTTACATTGTCTTGTGTCACCTAGTTTAAGAAACAAGATTTAGATGAATATTTGTAACAAATATTCAGTTAGGTCTCTTAAAAATACACTTCAATACCCATAATAGGGTAAGAGAACCAAGTATACTAGTATACAATTTTCAAATGAGTTAACATGACAGATCGGTAGTTCACCAAGTCATTTACAGCTGCATATGGTTATTTTTTATGAGATTGATTGGCATGGAATGTGTGTTCTAAATTATGATTATTTAGAATAGAGAACATTATAGATATAAAAAAATCCCTTGTTTCTAAAGTCTTAAAATGGGAATGTTATAGTCCCATGTTCATCTAATCACTTTGTAGATACCATGAATCCCTTGAATCTATCATACCATGGGAAATAAAAGATTCTAAACTTTCTATTAAAATTCATCATCTTTAATCAACCATCTCATGTCCATGATATTCCTTGCATCAATCATGTTGACACTAATCCATCAGATCTCTGGTATTCTCAAATTTTTGATTACTTATCTAATTCCACCATCCCCTCCGACCTATCTAAAAATGGTAGGAGGTCATTTCTTCAATGTGCCAACTATTATGTCATCCTTAGCGGCATTCTCTATAAACGTGTATTTTATGGTATCCTTCTACGATGCCTTAAATCTCATGAATCCATCTATGCTATCTAAGAGGTCCACAATGGTATCTTTGGTGACATTTTAATGGTTTTTTGTCGCCAAGCATGTTCTTTGCATGGGCTATTATTGGCCTTCCTTTAATCAAGACTGATATGAATATGTCAATAAATGCATCAAGTTCCAGCAATATTCTAATCTCATCCACATTCCTAGCTAGGACTTACACCCATATTAGGATCTTTTTCCTTTTTCATAATGGGGACTTGACCTCATTTGCCTCATCAATATGTATTCCTTCCAACACCATCATTAAATCATCATTGTTACCAAATATTTAAATAAATGGGTGAATTCCATTCCAATAGCAACTACAAAAGCTAACTAGATCATTAATTTCATATATCGAACATCACGTTCCCCTTTGGCATTCCCCATAAAATCATCACGGATAACATAAAGTCAAAAAATAAATATCTAAAGAAGCTTTTGATTCCTTCAATATTAAGCTCAACTTCTCTTCACCATATTATCCTCAAGCTAACGGCTAATATGAAACAACTAACTAAACTCTTTGCAACATTCTTGCCAAAACTATTGATAAATAAGGTCCTATTTGGCATATTTATATCCCTTTCATCCTTTAGGCATATCATACTAGCATCCACACCTCTACGGGAATTACTCCCTTCTCTATTGGTTATTCCTCTAAGGTCATTCTTCCTCTAGAATTTCAAATCCCATATTTACGTGTTTCCCTTCATGATTTCATTTCTGACAAATACTATTACTAGGAGAATATAACATAACTTGATTCATTAGATGAGTGTCACCTTATTTCTCTTGTATGTGATCATGTCTATCAAGAGTGCCTAAAAACTGTGCTTATAAAAAACATCTAAAAGAGCAAAACTTTAATATCGGTGACCTTGTCCTTAAATAAAATCATAATTTCACTACTCTAGAATGGAGCCAATGTGGAAAATTTAATCCTAATTAGATTGGACCTTATATTATCACACACAAGTATGGGTCTCAAGCCTATCATTTGGCTTCCCTTGATGGTAAACCAAAAATGGAACCTCTTAATGCATTGCACTTATGTCCCTTCTACTGTTAACATACCTACCAACATGAACTTAGTCATACCAATGATCTTGCATCCATCATTAGCCTCTTCCATATTTCATTGTAATGATTTGGAACTATGTGGTCTACCATCATTTTCCTATCTATGACCTTAAATATAGGCATCATGGATCTGTTCATAACATTTTCCTTATGGCCAAGTTCCTCCTTCTAGGTGGGAACCTCACAAAAATTACATCCATCTCCTTCTTATTTACCTACCGGAACCACGTTAAGGGTTCATAGGTGTCACTTGTATATCTTATCATTCCCTCCTAAGTGGTCTACTTAGCTATCCCTAGCTCTCCCATAAAATTCATAATTTCCAAATGCTCATGAAATGTTATCTTATAAAAAAACTTCTCCCTTGAAGGAAAAATGTTCATATAAAGAAAAATGTCAAAATTATAGACTGCTACCTCAAAGGATAACTATCATATATCCTACCATCTAAAAAAGAAAAAACCAAATCAAAAATATAGAATAAAAATTCTAAATGTATGCAAATCCTCGAAGGATGGCTACCATCTTATATAATGGCAAAAAGGCTTCCCGCATTGGTCATTTTAAAAAAATAGTCAAAATCAAAAGCATAAAGTTAAAAATAATGTATCCTAAGAAATATTACTGCATCTATCAACTTTCTCATCCATAGAAAACTTCCCGCATTGATCAACTTGCACCATATTTCTCAGAGATGGGGCATAGACCTATGGACAACCCACTACAAATAACCTATTACCCCAAATGCGAGTTACATCTATACCCCTTTGTCTTATCAACATTAGGTCCATAAGCCCATCCTATATCTTTGTCATGATCCTTGGAGTAACAAACTATCATTGGTTATGTGTTAACACCTTCTACTAGATGCAAGTGCATTGTATTGTTTTGTTTCCCTTATTGTTTACCTCAAATCTTGTTCAAGCATCAATTCTTTATGTGCTCCTCGCTACGATAGAATGTCATTCCTATCTTTTTGTCACTTATTATCAAGTTGTGCCCCTCCCTCACATCTAATATACTTTTATGTCATTCCTTTATTCTCTATTTCTATAACATCCATTCTAATCATATCATCCATAATCTAATCATCTCATTTTCACATTCTTCTACATCTATCATATCTCGTTTTAATTTTCCAAATAGTAATTTTCACATTATTATATCACAATTGTGTTTTTCATATCACCTATAGCTAACATTTCTCTATTTCATCACATAAACATCATACCATATATCTCTAATCTCACATACATCCATCTAATCTACTCACATCTATCATCACATCACATTTAAAAATCCATATTCTACTCCAATTTCTAAACTATAAAATGCCATCATAACCATAATCATAATTCAACATCTAAATCTAACATAAGAATAATCCAATCATAAATCAAAACACAACACATGATAAACCACAAAAAAACCATACATACATACATACATACATACATACATACATGTGTATATATATATATATCATCAAAGTATCTCAATACATTTGTGATAGGTTTCTAAGGACTCTATCTTAAAATTATACATCATCGAATCCGTGAACTCGAACATTCAACAATCTAAAATCTTACCCCCATGGGGAAGGTTCCTATACATCTCTCTTGATATCATATCCTCCATCAGGTCATGTATCTTGCCTCAAATATGTCATGCCAGTCGTGATCCTAGAAAATTTTGTTCACGCTACACTCTACTCTCTCTTGTTATTCTAGGTATGCCTCGTATCCTAGCACATGTGGAACCCTTGATTTCACAATGCATTCATAATAGTGCACATATAATTATAGTGCATTGTCACTACTCTAAAAGAACAATACTTAATGGTGCCATTTGGTCTTCTCCCTCCAACACCACTAGTGCTCTGTTCTCTGAATATGCAACTACTATAGGACTAAGGTCTCCAAATATATACCTATAGGCCTCCTTATGACTCCTATATTTTTCTCTCTTCTATATGGACAAGTATCTCTCCTAGTATAATAAATTCACCTCTTGGCGTGTTTCCTCTCTTTCCCGATGTACGCATCTATCTCTTATTGAGCTACATATCACTCCACACATAGGAAATCTATCTCCACTACCCCTCCATATATAACCTCATCTCCTTTAGGTTCTAATCATCCTTTCCTAATGGACCTTTCTCCTCATGAGTCCTTCATTGGCCCTCTCCCCCGTGCTTCTTGGGTTTCCCACACCTAGGTCATCCACTCAAGGTGAATCCAACCCTAATTTTACATAGTCATCCTCATCCCAAGGCAATCCTCCCGATCTAATAGATCAACCATCTTAGGACTAAGAAAGTAGCTCTCCAGTACCTCATCTCACATATATCTCATAGGTATCTTGTACTATTTCGATGACCCCAAACTTCTACATCACTCATGGAAACTGTACTACCTCCACCATTTATGACCTTCGTCCCTATACCCATCTAATCTTCTCCACGTCTAACTCTTCCAATATCTCTAGATACCACACCTCTGTATCCTCTATCTTCATGATCCTAGTTAGTTATCCATCTCAAAAATCTAGCTGATAACTTAATATGGCCCCTCACAACCCATGGAATCCCTAATGGCCTTATCATAGCAATGTGCTCATAGGCCCAATTTTTTGGTAAAAATCTGACATCCAATCTTGACCTCCTCTCTTTCACATACATATAAATCTCATGGTATTTATGAGCTAATAGTGTTATTCCTAATGAAAATAACACCTTGTGTTCTACTATATCTTCTAGCACTCCTGCTAGTGCCCATGGGAATCTATCTCCTTAGAATCTCGTAGTGCATAGCTCGAGATAACCATCATCACTAAACATATCAACCTACTCTTTACTACCCCAAACTCATACCATGTTTCTATATGAAAATCCTTGGATGTAAATGTGATCTATGGGGCATCGATTCCAAATAGTCATGTTAGTACACCTAGTCAACTACTAACAAAGAATTGGCCCTATCGGCCCCCGTATCAAGAACCTCAAAATACGCTACACATCCTCGAGAGTGATCATCATCTCTCTAGTCTGAACAAAAAGAGCTAGTCCGCACATCTCATATCTCAATCAACACAATCATCAAGCCGACATCCCTTAGTATCCTCTCGGTAGTGTCATAATCCACTAGACCCTACTACATGCCTAAGTGGTCCCACTCACTTAGTCACATCACCTCATATTTCATCATACAAAACAAAAACTCTATCTCGTAGAGATACAATGTGCCTCTCTCCCGTAAAACCCATCAAAAAATAATTAGTCCCCGTATATTTGTAAATCAATGCCAAAATAAACAATCTCCCATCCTAGCTTAAGACAATGCCACCCATAATGGGTTGAAGTCTCTCCACCTCGGTCACCACCCTTAAGGTCCTAATCAAAGGATACTATGTCCAGTTGCCTTTGACCGCCCTTGTGCCCAAGTTAAAATTTCATTAAAATGCTACCAAATAAATAAAAATAATAAAATAACTTTAAAAATAGGCTAAGGCTTAAGAATTTACCATCCTCTGAGTCAGTTGGCACTTCCTTGCCACTCAACCGGCCTCTGTCACTCTCAAATATCAAATATCTCTCTCTCTCAGAGCTCTCGATTGATAAACTCATGCGCTTAAAATGGGCTTAGTCAAGTGACCTAGGAACTTTTATTCTTTTATAGCCCACTGAACTTGGTCACCACAAACCCCTTCCATCACTACCACCCTAACCCTATTCACCACTAACCTAGCCCTTATTTTTCAATCATTTATCCATTTCATCCCATTTTTCATTAAATTATCCTTTCTTCCACTCTTTTTCCTTATGTGTCACGTATAACACATTGTTCCTTTCCTTATGCAACTTTCCTATTTTCACATCTCACCTTTGTGGCCATCTTTGTGTTCCCTATGATACACCATTATTTTCCTCTTTTCATCCTCATCCTACCCACATGTATATTATCATGATTCCTCATGCATGAAGGATAACGCATTTACTTTTCCTCATACATTTTTTCATGACCCTTGTCTCAACCATCTTCGCATTTGGTTGTGCATATTTTGAGGTCTACTTTTGACCCATTGGTCCCATTTCTCTAACTTACATCTGAGTGGATTCCCATCAGACTCCATCCATATTGCAATGGTTTTTACAAACTCATGGGTCTATAGGACATTATTGTCATCTCAATTGAGGTTGTACTTTGTTCCCTACCGAAGTGATTCCAAAATCACCGCCATATTTTTGTTTTTTTAATTTTATTTTTCCTCACCTGGGGAATTTTCTGTCATCATCTTCTTTTTCTCATCCTTTCCACTCTTTCTTCCTTCATTTATCTCTTTCAACCTCGTGAACCATTTCCCTTTATGTTGTCAATCCCTTTTTGAGGGGGATTTCTCAACAATTATATTTCATCTCTTCTCATTTTGGTCTCATAGCTTGCCCAATGAAAACCACTTGATCTAAAAATGGTACTAATTTTTTTCATTAGTACTTAGAAAATTCTCATATGATTAAACTTATCAGACTCAAGATTAATCAAGAGTTCAATTTACTCAATTTTGGGTGTCTTAGAAAATGAGTTTTTAAACTCGTAAAAATGATCAATTAATTTGATTTCTAACTTAAGTGAATATACTGAATCTATTTCAAATCCATTAAAAATAATCACAAGTTGAATTAAAATATGCACTCAATTTGAATTCTGGATTCCAAAATTTGCAAGTGCATTCACTATTTGATTGTGGGTTATGGATACTAAAATTTACTTCAATCAATTTACTCCATTTTTGTGATTATTTTACCAATTAATAAAATTAATCAAATGATGAATTTTATCTTATCAAAATCTTCTAAAATTGAATAAAAACATAGCTAAAAATTGATAATGGAGTTCACCAAGGCTACATTTTTAGATTCATAGAAAGTGAATCAATCTATTCAACGACCAATGAAGTAAAATAACAAAGTAAAATAATTTCTAAACCTATCATAACCTACAAATGAGATGATGAAATATATTAGAAACTCAGTAATTTACCGTAAACTATTCCTAAAATGATTCATGGCTTCTACACAAGTGTTTTGATAGTGCAACCCCCTGTAAATTTTACCAAAAAATCCTACCACTTGAGATTTATAAACAATAAATCAAAAAAATCATATATCTAGAAATATTATGAAAATTTGAACAACTTTCCTTTTTACTCCATGACCTAGTTCGGACTAGGAGTACTTGGAAAACTCATATCTCTCGTTGGTCACTAGTGCATGTTCTATGTAACTACGATGGAAAGTCACCTACATTTGAAAATATAAAGCACTTTATGAGAAATGAAGACTATGATTGTCTTCATATAAAAATTTCAAGAAACTTTTATTTTTACTCCAAGTTCTGATTCTACCTCTAAGTGCCTCAAAATTGAGCGTGACTCCAAACTGCCATGTCTAGTCTCCCTCTGCCTCAGACCGAGCTAGTTTAAATACCACTAAGCTCATTTCTTATCACCACCAAAATAGGTGGTGAGTTAGTTATTGGAGTTATTTAGGATTTTGAGGTGCATGGTTCAAATTTTGGTGGCATCATTTTGGCAGAGTGATTGTTTTGCTATGCTTGAAGTGAGGTATATCCCACATTTTCGCCACCCCAATTAGGATTGGGTTTAAATTGGCATGGTCCAATAACTTATCCCATGGCATGAGACACATTTTATAATTTTTCTCAGCACCACATGTATTCTAACAAGCTAAAATATCAGGTGTTTGGTGAGGTGGTGAGTTTTTGGTTTGAATGCCCATTGTGTAGGCCAAGGTGGATGATAGACTTGCTGAGGTAAGTGGGATAAAACATGATCCCCATACATTTTTGAAATGATGAGACTACCAAGGTAATAGGAAATCATGAACCATAAGGAATAAAATCCAATCCCAAGTGATGTGGAAATAAATAACCATGTGGAATGTAATGTGATCAACTCGGTGGGGAGTTGATCACCCCACCGAGCTAATAAAATAGCTCACTCAAGTTGGTTATCAACCTACAATGCACAATTAGACTCATAGTGAAAAAATAAGACTAAAAAAAAATCAAGCTGAGAATGCAACGTTTATGTCCACAGGGTGGTTTGAGAGCCCACCACATTGGAAAATAATAATATATCTCTCACAATGGTGGGATCCCCCTGTTACAAAAGTTGAGGCTCATGTTCCTACACATAACGTTTTTACCTAACAAAGACTGGAGGTCAAAAACCACACCGACAAACTTATTTTTACCTCATAGCCACTTTCCATTTTTCTCTGTGTGTTACATTTGTATTGGACTATTGACTAGGGTTGAGCCGTTTAATACCTCAACTTTGACCAGTGATAGAATCAGCATACGAATCTATTTTTGAAGTTCACCATATCCTTGGAAAGGTATCGAGAAGCCCTTAAACATGGGCTAGATTTAGTGAATTTTAGGGAAGATCTACATAGTGAAAAAACATCCAAATCAATCCTCCCCAGTAAGACCATTTTGACCTCAAAATGAAAATTCACTCTGTTGAATTGTTCAAGCTTTCTCTGAATATCACAAAAACAGAACCCAATTTATAGCATGGTAATTTTTTTCCAAAATATTGCAATATTCAAATGCCAATAATAGTAACATAACTCAATGACATGAACTACAACTGATATGACACTAGAACTACCATATTCCTCTATACATCTTGATCTTACACTTACCACTGTCAACAATGCAAATGTAACTTGCATTCATAGCTTGTTAGTGCAAAATTTGTACATACTATTTGCAACTATATCTGATAGTTACAAATATTTAAGCCTATCAATAAGACTTACAAATGTGAAAATACCATAGATAGTAAACAAGATTTTTATATAAGTTGTACACTCACAAACTATGCCTACATGAGACAACTTGCACTATAACAAAATATTCAATATAATTTCTTAAAATAAACATCCAGCCATAGATCATGCCTACTGAAACTATACATGTTATTGAAAGATGTAGTTTGTAAAACCATCAAAAAGGAAAATTACATCAAGTATTTGAAACTTTCACTGATTATTTTCTCTTCAGGATACTTCACCAACACCAAAGTAGATAAATAAATTTGGATTATTCCTTTTACAATTCAATAAGATTTCCAAAAATGTCCAGTTAGTTTACATACCATTCAACAAATCACTATGCAAACATAAAACTGATAAATTATTTACCCACCTTTTTCAACACATTTTCTTGTTTAGGTGGTTGTTTTAACTCAATTTTTGCCTATGTTATTGAAGGGATCATAATGGTTGGTTTTAAACTTTTATCCTTTTCAAAAAAATTATCTTTTGTTCTCGATGAAGTTGCCAACATTTTTCAATTACATGACCTAGATTATAACTATGCACAATTTCTTTCATATTATAGCCAAATTCTTCTAGTGTAGACAATGGATAAATTTGTTTACCTTTCATTTTAGAACCATGGTAAACAGAAGGTGGAGGGATTTCAACACCTCTCCATGGTGAATTCTTACTAGATCCTCCTACTGAGGATGAATCACTTGAAGCTAGTGGGGATGACACTTGGCTGTCAGAAGCTTGTCTTCTTTCAGCTGATTTGGAACTCTCTCTAATCACCTTTTCCCCTAAACTAGCATATCTCAATCCTGTATAATGAGGTCTTTCCTCAACCAATATTGGGTTATTTATACCTTGATTATTCTTACCAAGGTTAATTCCATTAAAACCCATGTTATTTAAAATATTATATCCTATACCTTTAGTGTTCTTTTCAAATTCACCTAGCACTACAGTAGAATCCAAATTAGCCTAGGAAGAGGAATTAGATGTTTCCATACTTATTGTGCACTCATTTGTCATAGTGAATGCATCAACAGTAATAGGTACCTTCTTAGGTCCATCAATTTGCAACACCATCAAGAGATCATCCTTAGATTCTAGCTCTCTTTTCAATGTGTCAATTTTCTCCTCTAGAGTCAATAGTTGACATCTCGGAAGGCATTTTCTCCATGTATCTATTGATTACATGCTTCAAGTTCCTCAAGTTTCTCCTTATTGGATAACTTTCCCATGGTTTTCTTGCACACCTATAATTTTTCCCTATTGAAGTGATTCCAAAATCACCACCATATTTTTGTTTATTTTTATTTTTTATTTTTCCTCTCCTAGGGCATTTTCTATTATCATCTTATTTTTATCATCCTTTCCACTCTTTCTTCCTTCATTTATCTCTTTAAACCTCATGAATGATTTTCCTTTGTGTCATCGATCCCTTTTTCGAGGGGAGTACCTCAACAATTATATTTCATCTCTTCTCATTTTGGTCTCATGGATTTCCCAATGCAAACCACTTGATCTGAAAATGGTACTAATTTTTTTAGTAGTACTTAGAAAATTCTCATATGATTAAACTTATTAGACTCAACATTGATCATGAGTTCAATTTACTCAATTTTGGGTGTCTTGAAACCCAATTTTTAAACTCTTCCAATATGATCAATTAATTTGATTTTTCCAACTTAAGTGAATATACTTGAATCTATTTCAAATCCATTAAAAATAATCACAAGTTGAATTAAAATATGCACTCAATTTGAATTTTGGATTCCAAAATTTGTAAGTGCATTCACTATCTGATTGTGGGTTATGGATACTGAAATTTACTTCAATGTTTACTCCATTTTTGTGCTTATTTTATCAATTAATAAAATTAATCAAATGATGAATTTTATCTGATCAAAAGCTTCTAAAAACTGAATAAAAACACCACAACTCAAAAATTGATAATGGAGTTCACCTGAAGGCTATGTCTCTAGATTCATAGAAAGTGAATCGATCTATTCAATGACCAATGAAGTACAATAACCCTTGAATAATTCCTTGTAGTCATTTTTATACCCTTAGAACAAAATTCTAATCCCATGTGTGTCATCCTATCACCGAGCGGGTGTTGGGCAATCACCCCAAGGCACATGCGGGTGTCGAGCACCTCCTTTATGTGAGTTGTGTGAGAATACATCATCTATGATAGTAAGTGCAAAAGAATGGGAAAGAACCATGCATTCATTTTAAGAACTTAGGATGAGTTATCATATCAATGCATCCATTCAAATAGCAAAAGAGAAGTATCAAACAACATATAGAAATGATTCATAACACAAAGGAAATGCATTATACTTATGCTCATGAACACATATATGCTTTAGAATAGAACCTTATATTCATATTAATGAGTTCAATAACCACATTACATTCATTGAGGTCATAATAGACCAATATAATAATGCAAAGTAAGGTCATGCATAAGAAAATATACTACATCCTTCACATTACAAGGATAAAAATAGACCCATCCCTCTAAATATGCCATCACTCCTATATTTTCTCTAATCCCAACCCATAGAATCCTCCATAATATTTATGTAGAGCTTTGCCTCTCTTCCGCCACCACAACCCTTATTTTTCTACTACCTGTGCATCTCTATATATAGCATTTTTCCTTCACCACCATGCCTTCTGAGGTAATAGATCGGTTGCCAAGTGTCCAAGTGGTCTTCTAATGGAGCATGTATCCTTTGATCCAAGCTCTCCACTCTTTGCAATGATGTCCTTCTGGATCCTTCCATCGCATGCATGTAATATTCCATTCTTGATCCTACAGCTACTAGTATGGCACCTTATCCACTATGCATGCTAGATGGGTCACACTTTCCTCGTGTCTTTGTCTAGAACTTTGAATATGGATAAGTCCCAAAAATCATCTTTTCTTATACGCATGCACCATTGGTTCTACTAAACCTGTTATAACCCTTCCTGCGTGCCTTCAACCCGCTCGCCCTTCTTCAAATAGGCCCCGCGTGCCCACATGCCTTCTTGTACTTAGTGAAATATTTTGGGGCCCAACATGTCTACAAAGATCATAATATTTAAATGAGCTGATCAACTATATTATAAACTCTATAATTTACCATAAATTGTTCCCAAAATGATCTAGGGCTCCTATAGTGTTTTTCAGAGTGTGATCCCTTACAAATGCAAATGAAAAATGCATAAAACTTTAGATTTATAAACACTACATGAAAAAAATTATATGTTTGGAAATCCTATTGAAATATGACAAACTTCCCTTCTTACTCCATGGCCTGGTTCAGACTAGAAGTACTTGTAAAACTCAGATCTTTGTTGGTCACTAGTGCCTATTTTGTGCAACTGTGATGGAAAATCACCTACATTTGAAATATAAAATACTTCATGAGAAAATAATACTATGATTGTCTTCATCTCAAAATTTTGAGCAACTTTACTTTTTACTCCAAGTTCTTATTATGCCTCTAAGTGCCTCAAAATTGATCCACATTGCGCAAACTACCCTTTCTGGTCTCCTACAGATTATAAACTAAGCTAGTTTAAATACCACTAAGCTCGTATCTTATCACCACCAAGATAGGTGGTGATTCGGTTATCTGGAGTGATTTGGAATCCCGAGGTGCATGGTTCAAATCCTAATAACATTGTTTTGGTGGAGAGGATGTTTTTCTATATGGGAGGTATAACCCACATTTTTGCCATGACAATCGAGGATTGGGGCTTAAATTGGAATGGGCTGATAAATTATCCCTTGACATAAGCCACATTTTACCCTTTTTCCCAGCTCCACATGTATTCCACTAAGATAAAATCCAAGGTGTTCGGGAGGTGGGAATTTTTGGTTTGAATGCCCATTATGTGGGCCGAGATGGATGGTAGACCGACCGAGGTAAGTGGGATAAAACATGATCCCCTTGTATTGTTGAAATGGTTAGAGTACCAAAATAATAGGAAATCACAAACCATAAGGAATTAAATCCAATCCCAAGTGCCATGTGTTTTGCTAAACCTTTCCTATGCACCTTCCACCCACGTGCCCTTCTTCAAATAGGACCCGGCACCCATATGTCTTCTTGTACTTAGCTGAATATTTTAGGGTCCAACATCACCCCATACTATGCCTATTCTCTATCCTTGGAAACAATTCTCTTCAATCAATAACGAAATGGTGCTCTTATAATAGGTGAAAAGAATAAAGGAATGAAGAATTGGGAGAATAAATGAAATAATGGGGAGCATGAATGAGAAAAATGCTTATTTTTGAAGGAGGAGAGGGAAATCATTCTATATTTCTACCTCAAGATTTTCCCAAGCATCAAGCTATAGTGCCCAAATTTTACACACCCAAATACAATAGTAAAATACCAGGATAATTTATTTTTTTTGACTTACATTGCTCATTGCAAAATGCCACAAGGACTCCAAGTAGAACAACTCAACAACATATACGACATCTACATCACTCACCAAATCACATAGACACATGACTATGCCATATACCTGTTTATACCACACTTTTCCAAATGAAAGAGTACTCATGAAAACCCAACCACGAGACAAAAGACTCAGGATTGGAAAACCCCAACACATCATTTCTTTAATTGCATCTTAGTTACGATTAACATTCTAAGAACATTATTGTGCAAGGATAGTTCTTTCTCTCTTTTTTTTCATCTACAAGATCTTAAGCTCATTCCACCTTTAATTTACAGTTCGATCAATTTAGGTTGGCTTCCTTTATGCATTGTGCAACTTTCCATAATTTAATTTCTTATTTGGCACAATTCAAATCACATATACATTACTTGATTATCTTGTTCTTATATTAAGAATATGCTTCTCAAATGTTTATTTAATGTTTAAAATTTACCCTTGCTACACAAGTGCAACTAACATGATGTCAAGATGAAATCTTGGGATTAAGGAAGACATAGATTCGAAATTTCTTTTTTCCAAGAACATCCTTCGATCACGAATAGTTATTTCGCTACCATTATCATTGTAGTACAATAACTTGCTGAATTCCAAATTTGATTTATATATATATATTTTTTTTTCTCAAAGTTTGATCACACCAAACAATTCATATTCTTTGCAACACATGAAAATGCTTAAATAAGTTATAAGGACTCCAAGATTGACCTTAATCCTAATCTCCAATCTCATGTGCAACATAATATAAGATGCTCTTACATCGCACTATGGTCTCGTTCTTAGCATCATCTCAAAACAAAAGAGTTACGAAAGCACTTGTCTGACATCTTAAGGAAGTACATGGCTAGGAGCATTATAAACTACACATGAACACAAGTGATCTGTGTTCACGAAGATCCCATATCCTTGCATTGCACGATTCCGCATAAGAAATATTCTTTATTCCTTAATGCCATAAAATGACATAACAAGGGATTAAGGGACAAGATTACAATTTCTAAGGTTCTCTAGAATCAACATCTTTCAACTCAATTTCACATGCAAGGAGTTAAATTATAGTTTTCTACCCACAAGTTAACATACAAAATCCACTAGGGTTTAGTTTAATTCCAATATGCACCTAATGATCTACGCCTCAACTATATATGATTTTAAGGCAAGCGGACACAAATATACTAAACCACCTTCAAGAAGATACCAAGATGCTATTTTGATAGAAACCAAGGTAGCACCATTTAGTCATTCCTTCGAACAAGGACTCATAAGGTGACTTCCAAAGTGGTCTTCGCCACTCAACCTGGTGTCGGACCTGAAGAGAGGGAATTCTTCTCGCGATTACCAAAACTAGAAGGAAACCCCATACTCTGGATAAAGTTAGACCTTGACATTCCTAAAATATGGGTTCACGACCATGCCGCTAAACAAAATGACTATGACGGTAAACTCCAACTAGGGGTTTTATTTACCTAACCTAGAGTGTTCCATCGAGTGCAAAGTTTAAGTTCATTCTACGGTCTTAAATTTCTTATATGGTAAAAAGGATCACACATGTAGGCAAGTTATGCACGAATATTTTATTAAGGTTGAGTGTTCCCATTAAAACTCTTTATTATGTTTGCAAGGTAAGAAGATAACCCAGTAATTAATTTAATCGTTTATTGAATACTGAGAAAGTATTATAATATATTAACTTCAATTTCAATTTACTATGTATAAATCAAACCCTTTTTTGCCATACACAACTAAGAAACAAATTGAACCGGTGATTAGATGCACATTTCCTAAGTATCCCTAAAACTAACATATCATGCATATTAACAAATTTCAATTATAACTTTTTGGTAACAAGAGACTACATTAGATAGTTATTCATTTTACAATGACCTATAAAAATTACAATAATAATAATTAAATCACACATCACCTTTTTTGTCGTCGATCTTCCATCTTGTAAAATCCACGTGAGCATGATATCAGTGATAAATCGCTGGCATGGCATCCACCCTAATCAATCATAAGTATCATTTTTCAGTTTCCCATTTACATCTGACAATAATTACAATTTGCAATCAAAATAAAAAGGTCTAGAAACATGTATTCATTGCATTTCATTTTTCTTCATTTTGTAACCCAGGAGAGAGAAAGAGAAGGGAAGAGAGAGAAAACACCATTTTGTCAAAAGTTATATTTCACACAACAGATACACTAAAGGGTTTTAAATAGTTATTTTCATGTGTTAAAAGTTTCCAAGGTGGTTTGGCAACCCTACGAGGGTCTACAGCTTTCTATTTTTATATTTTCTTACTAACTACAAAAACGTACAAAACGTGCTTGGAGGCTAAGAAACCACTTCCAAAAGTTATCTTCCGATGAGAATGCCCTCCACGATCAAATTTCTACATGTCCCCAGATATACCAAGAGTTCATAGCAACTAACGGAATTGAAAAAGAGCGAACGGTTTACGTTTGGCGGTTAGTTCTCCAGGGCCCCTGGTCGTAGTTCACCCAGTTGTAAAATGACAAAAGTTAGCTCGAGGGCCCAGAAAACCATGTCCATAACTGACGTTCGATGGAGAAGCACACAACAATACATCTCCTACTAGTTCCCCTATATAAGGAGAATTCATCAGAGTCGACGGGACTGAGAACTAGTAAACCATTTTTAAACGGCAACAAGATGAAATTGGTCCAGTTTGACCTCATCAAACTGCGCGACCAGAGGCCTACAAAATGGCTTCACAAAACTATCTGAAAAGTGCTCTTTCCTATACTTGAATGTTCCATGCATTTGTCTAGTATAAATTCTAAAGGTTTGCAAAGACGGAACATGATTTCTCTTTTCAGTTTCAAATGGCGGTTCAAAACGAAAGCCAACTTTCTAGATTTAATGACTTTTTCTACCATTGCAAACTAGTGTAACAAGGATCCTATAAGAGCATCAAAAGGATGTCATATGTTCATTTTGCGTCAAACCAAAGGTCAAGGTGACTCCTTGTATACCAAGGTACACGAATGAAAGTTCACATCTTGTTTCTAGAGTTGCATGACGGTACTTAGTGAGTCTCCAAAATTACAAAATTTAACTATTTAAAACAAGGAGAAGGTCAACTTTATCAATGGGGAGTCAAATTTGTCTGGTCGATAAAACGATATTGGAGTGATCAAGAAGGGTAAGAGTTTTCTAAATCATCTCAAAGTGAGGGTGATAGTTCATGGTTTAAAGTAGATGAGTTATAATGACTTCGAGAGTTGCGACATGACACTTTATTGTTTTGCAAAGAGTTGAAGGGACATTTAACTATATTAAAAATCCTAATAATTTAAAATTCTATTTAGTTGCAAAAGAGAACTAAAACATGAGAATTATGAGAGGTAAGGGAAGAAGAACCATGCCAGGAATGATGAGTGAAACAATACAAGGGGCTCCAAGTGGTTTACACTCACGATCCGTCGAGACCACCATTGTTGACATCTGATGCCAGGTAGTCACATGCAAACCAAGCCATTCGTTGTGCCCCCATGTCTCGTCCGATCCCTAAGATGGCATTTTCTATGTCAAATAGATCACATGCCTTTTCAACAAGTCCATTTTGTGCATATCCCAATTTAAAATGCTTATTTTGGCACAACTGAGAGGGTGTTAAAAAAAATTGTTAAGTGTTGCTTTACCACTACCAAATCCATTTCCTTCAAATTTTCAAAGGCCTTTACAAAAATCTCATCTACGAATACCCTAAAACCATTACATTCCATGAGACTGAAATATCTGAGGCATTTTGTCGAATAGTCCAACGCCTTTTTTAACAGACCCATTTTTATTTATTTATTTTTTTGTATCCTGCTATCATTGCAGTCCAGGAGACCACATATCTTTCAGGTATTTTGTCAAACAGTTCACAAGATTCCACATATTGCAAATGTATTTGCCAGGTGCTTGGAACTAAAACATTCAAAAATACCTTCTCCATAATGCTTTGACAGATGTGCATACTCTGTTTCAAAGCTTCCATTTTAAAAAGGCTATGGAGTCTAGCTTAACACGTACCAAATGCATTTGCTTGAATGTTTCTAAAGCCTTTTTAACAAACTCATTTTTGCACATATCCCTATTCCAAAGCTTCCACGTTTTACACACTGGTCTGACAGGGCACTTACAACTATATTAAAACTGGATAAACCCCCTCCCCTTTTGGCACAGCTTGGGAGGAGCTAGCATAATGAACAAAACAAAACAAAAAAAAGAAGATTTCTAATATGTTTTGTTGGATGTCCATACGCTGTCCCAGGCTCAGATTTTGGCACAGATCAGGAGTGCGCTGAAAATGTAAACTGATCAGGTTGGAGACCTGTTTATTACATGGTGAAACAACATGACTTCCCTAAGAGGGAAAACCCATGTCTTCTATATGCAAAGAAACAAAAATGCCCTTCTAAAGAGCTACTATCTCGTTCTTTTCTTTGGGAAATCGAAACTATGCCCCCAAAATTGTGACTCCAACAACCGACAAAAATTCCTGTTCTTATGCATTGAAACGAAAAAAAAAGGACCATGCTTGGCGTCTCAGGCGTGGTGAGAGGATGCTGAACCAAGTTGTGGAGTCTCGCCATGCCACCACCCTCCCCAAATTCACCCCTTCCAAAATCCAAAATGATGAAACCCTAATGCCAAACTTGAGATTTTTCCACCTTTCCCACTTTGCCCTAATCCACCCCCACAAACAAGGGTATTTTAAATTTTAGTTCTTTTATTTTATTTTTATTATTATTTATTTATTTATTTTAAAAAAATGGAGGCATTGCACAAGCTCATTCTAAACTTGCTTTGATAGAGGTCTCCACTAGGGTGCTCACCTCCTCAAAACTTAATTCCTCCTTTTGACACTCATTGTCTCAATAATACTTTCCAATTATTTTCTTGAGTCATCAAATGCATCCTTCCCCGTGGGTGATCCGGGGTTCATTCCTTTACATAGATTTTGATTGAGCCTCGCAAGGTCTCGATAACCTCCGAGTTATTTTCTACCTCGGCTAGTATTTTATCTCTTTTTACACTTTGTTTCTCTTATTATTTTCTTGAAACTCCTTGAGTTCCATTTCATGAGTGGCGACCAAGATGCTTGCCACTCTATCTCTATCAACGTAGTTGTCATATGTAACTTTTGTGACTTGTGTGGTAGACTTTACCTTTGTAAGGAGTTTAGTATATTGAGAAACAATCTTAACAACCTTCATCTTCTCTTATTTTTATTACCATGGCAACACCTCTTCTATAGACTCTAAGGCAAGAGGCCACCTTTCCATCATGAGGATGTGGGTCAAATCCTCCATGCACTTAAGGTTGATTCATATTTTTTCTTGGGCTGCTCTAGATCAAGATGCTTTAAAACAATAGCACTTGTAATCATTTCAATCTTCTTGTGTAGCTCGTGCACCCTTGCTTTCTCCTCTTTCAGTTCATGCCTTAACTATGTGTTGATAAGCTCTTTTTACTTCAAGTCCTTGCTCTTCTCAACAAGCTCCTTCTTTTCCTTCTCCAATTCCTCCTCTAGGAATCTCACTCTATCATTCCTTCCAAATAGTTTGGCCTCAATCTCAACTAAAACTTTGTTGAGCACATTACAGACTTTCTCATCTAATAATTATTGACTCCTTTTGTCTCTGGAACCTTCATCAATGCTCCTTGACTTACTTTGAACTCAGGTTCATCCACATGGGACTCGAATGCCCAAGATAACATCTTTCTAGTTCAGGGATATGCACCTTCTTCATCAAACAAAGACATAGCTAGGAGTTGTTACATGCATATGGTTCATACCTCTTCGCTCACCCCCTTTCCTTGATCCTCTACTTCCTCCTCATCATTCTTCTCCTCTTCATCTTCCTCGTCATTCTTCTCTTCATCTTCCTCCTCCTCAAATTCATGTATATCATATACCGAGATGGTTTTGACATCATTCGAACTCATTATCATCCTTGTTGCTGATGTAGGCCTCTAGGCTCTTTGTTTCCTCGAGTCTTACTCTTCCGCCACCTTTTTCTTCTTCCTAACCAAAGGTGATTCCAGATAGGAGATTCTTCCTTCTCCTTCTCCTTAACAAGTGACATCTTCCTAGGTGAATCTTCATGCTCGATGCCTATTCATCTGGGATATTTTCCTTGACCGAGGAATTCTTAATGTACACGTAAGTGCTAGGTTTTGCGGATGCTTCTAACGCGCCCACCGATTGTGTTGTTTGCACACTTGGTGCCTTATTCTTCTACACCTATTCTCTTTCCCTCTTCTTTAGCATGATGTTTTTCTTACTTTTGGGGTCTTCTCGGGATGGATACATCACTCTCTAGATAGGATCCTTTCTCAAACTTAGGCATTATGCATAGACATACCCTTGTTGCAGCCCTTTTCGCGATCGACACCGTTATCGATTCATCATTTCTACTTCATGGGAGACATACTTCTCCACATAAGTGTGCTTCTTTAGGTACATAATATTTCATCACAGCTCGTGGTGGTCTTGGTCCACTTTACTAAGGTTGAACCTTAGCCTTTTTGCCTCCTTGAACTGGTTGACCCCTGCTTTAGAAGAATTACGTGGTGAAGGAGAAGGGTAGTTTGCACCATGGGCTCTTAGTCCCATTTGTCAATGTAAATCTTCCAAAGGCAAAAATGTTGATAAAATACAAATTCTACCTCTCCATCCACAAGTGTGGGAAACTACTCTGGATCCTCCACTCTACCCCAAATGCATCACACATTCATTTGTACCACTTCTCTAGCGCGCCTTTTGGGATGGCTGTCATGGTTTCATAAGTGTACTTCTCAAATATTTTTACAAGTGAGGATTTCTCTTCTAGATACTCCCAAATGAATTTCTCTAGCCCATCTAGTACTCCAATATCCAAGAAGATGATGGTGAGGAGGAAATTTTTGAATAAGATCGTTTCTCCTTCCTATGTGTTGCTTATGATTTCATCTATAATAAAGGAAGAAAAGTTATAGATGGTCCCTTCTGAGATTTTATGGCATACATTCAACCATTCATTGTTCACTTATGTCCATATTTATTGATCATTAATCTTCGTGACCAAACACGCGTCCATCCTCATAATAGGGTCTAGAATTTTTGTGATGTCAAAGTATCATAAACCCTTTTTGTAGTTATAAACTACTATTGTTTCCTTAATGGATTCCTTTTCACTCAAATCATCATCTATGGATTCCCCTTCACAATTTAGGCCAGTGAACTTGGATATTAACTGAGGTGTTATGTTCATCTTGCATCCTATAAAGTATAAATGGTCTTCATGCACGTGTGATATTAACCACTGATTAAGCCACTCGGGATTGACAAAATAAGGCAACTCATATAGTTGCAATAGCCCTACCTTTTCCAAATTTACTTTCACCTCATTGTTGTATATTGGCATTCCATCTGGTGTCCTTTTGTTAGTTGGATGAACCAGCTCCAATGCCATTTATTTCTTTGTAGTTCTCATGTGATGGTTATAATCACTCACGGCCATTTTTCTCAAGTGCAATACCCACTCGTTTCCCAACAATACTCCATATGGGTACTGCATTTCAGCATACTATTCCTAATTAGAGCTTGTGATGGTAGCATTTTGTTTTCCTTTACCCTTTCCCTTTTGTTTCTTTCATGAAATGGTTACCTTCTTTAGTGTCATTCTTCTTATTGGGTTCACAATATAAAAACTCCTTGCTTTGTTGTACTATTCTACTCAATCTCAAAACTCAACTCCTGGAATAAATCCTTCTATCTCCGTAACCTAGTTGTCAAACCCTAACCGGAAAAGCTTTCACAAGACAGCGCACTAGAAACTAATTCTCCCGCACCCGTATACTCCTTCCACTCTAGTCTACATATCTACTCTAGTCATATACTTAGATTTTTAGGATTCTTCTTCACACAAATTTCTCTGGATGCCCTAGTTCGCAAGAGTGCTTCAACTTCGTAATAACAAGGTAAAATAATGACTTTCCCAACCTCATATTTATAGTTTTTCTCCCCTCCAACAATAAATGTTATACCACCTACCAATGTAATTAACATTAAATGTAGCTTTTTCCACTAGGCTGACTTTAAGTGCCCTTACCCACGTGTCCAATCATGCTTGAAAAACTTTCTACAACCTTCTCGGTGTGTAAAATTCCAATCGGCAAAAGACTCTTACACACATGTCTTACACAATCTTTGAAGGCACTTCTTCTATCCTTTACTGATTTTTTCCATTGCCTACCTCATGTTGTTCATGCACTCTTCATCCTTTGTATGTGGTCTTTGTTACAGCCTTCTTGACACCATAATTCATTATCCACCATTTCCCCACATGCTTTCTCAATCTTACATGCTTCCTTCTATTGGGCCACTCAACTTTTACTATTGGCTTATACTTTTCTTTGCATTACTCCACCCCATACTAAAACAAATGTGTGGTCCTCTCGCATACACAAATTTAGAAAATAATGTGGTTAACGGTGCACAAGGTGAAAAAAGAGCAAAAATAAAGGAACAAGCAATCTGAAATCTTGCCTTATTTAAAAATGCCAAGAAGACTTATTTATAGTAGGGCTTTAACCTACTCCCATTGAAATGACCTAGTAATCTCATCCCATCTAGTGCTTGTAATTGATAGGAACCTGAATCAAGGATGTCCGATATGATGTAGGTCCTATCTAATGGACTTTCAACTTCCCATATGATGCGAAACTGGAATCATACAATAATACCATCCGCCCAACCTTAAACTAGTTATTCTTGATATGATGATCATGTCATGCCTTTTCTTTCCTTTTATGTCTTTTGACTCCATCTAGTAAGTGATTGAATTTCATCTAACTGCGCATCAACTTATCAATACTCTCTTCCAAAGGCTCTGTTCATCATCCAAATCTCTTGTGTGTGATATACATAGTGATGGTAACATGAATTTAATCGGTAAAATAACTTCGCACCAAACACCAATTGAAATGGTGTAGCCTTATTCAACCTATTGTAGGTTGTCCTTTATACCCATAGAATGGATGATACCTTTTCATCCCAATCTTTTATTCCAACATCACGGATCTTATTCAATGTGTGACTTAGTATTTTGTAAAATTCCTCGGTAGTTACATTCACTTAAAAGTGATAAGGGGTAGTCTTGTGATGGGCCACCATAAATTCTGCTAATAAAATCCTATTATTTCATTGAGAAAATGTGTACCTATATCACTTGTCAAGCTCACAGAAAACCTTACATGCTGATTATGTTCTCCCATAAAATTCTAACTATTGTCATTTTCATGTAATCCTTTGTAGGTGCTGCCTCGCCCATCATGTCAAGTAATCAATGCAAGTAATGATATACCATGAAATAGTCCTTCATATGGCTAGAAAAATTGGATTTACAAAGTCGATTACCCATTTTTCAAATGGTTCAGCGCTAACTATTGGTCACAAGTGTATTTCATCCCTCTTTCCGGTTTTCCAAGGTCTTTGGAAAAGGTGACAAGCCTTACAAAACTCACTATCATCCTGGTAGATGGTTTCCCACCAAAGCCTTGCAAGTATAATCTTCCATGTGGAAGCATTTCTTACATAGTTTCCTCCTACAAACCCACCATGTGCTTATTCCATAATTTCCATGCACTCATGTTCTAATATGCATTAGTGAAAAATCTCATCATATCCTAACTTATACAGATCTCCACTAATCAACATGTAGGGTGTGACACGTATAAGAATACTACAATATTTTTCAAGTCGATGGTGCATGCCACAACCTAAATATTTGTGCGTCGACATGGTATCCTTAATGCTTTGTGTGTCCTCCCTAAGTTAATCCTTGATAAGTGGTCAGGTCCTAAATTTCTCTTTCCTGGTTTTACAACCACCGTGAACTCAAACTCTTGGAATAATAGGACCCAATGACATATGCACCCTTGCAAAAGGGATTTTTCACCAAGTATTTCAATGCCATGTGGTCCATGTAGAATATAAATGGTGTTGCCAATAGATACTGCCTAAAATTTTGCAACACGTAGATCATTGACAATGCCTCACACTCAATAGTTGTGTAGTTTTGTTCTATTGGTGTCAAATTTCTACTTAGGAAAAACACAAGGGGTGATCAAAAATCCCTCACCAAGTTGTGCTAGTACTAATCCCATGGTTGTTCCTGAGGCATCAACATGCACATGGAAAGGATTATCCCAAGAAGGAAAACATAGTATGGGCACAGTGATAAGCCTATCCTTCAAAGTGTCAAATGCCCTCTGTTGCACCTCTCCCCAATGAAAGGCACTCTTGTGTTTTAGCAATTCCTCCAAGAGTGCAAAAAACTTGGTATACCCCTTGATGAATTTTCTATGGTACCCTGTATGCCCAAGGAATCCACACACTACAATTTGTCTAGTAGGCTCCCCTAATCCCACAATAATTGCAACTTTGGGTAGATCCACTGGTAAGCCTTATTTACATATAATATGTCTTAACAGGGTTCCAAATGGAGTAGCAAAGACACATTTTTTAATGTTGAGGGATATTCTCAATTTCTGACATCTCTCAAACATCAACATCAAATTATCACAATAATCTTTTACAAACCCTTATATAGTCCAGTCATCCAGGTAAACTTGAAGAAATTTATGGATGAAGTCCTGAAATTCTTGTAATATGATGCACAAGAACACAATAGGTGCATTCTTCAATCCAAAAGGAATAACCGTGTAGGAAAAACTTCCCCATTCAGTGGTGAAAGTTGTATTTCTTTGGTCTTCCTTTGTAATCTTGACTTGGTGATACCCTAAGAACCCATCCGTGAAAAGTAGACTTCACACCCAACCACTCCTATAATTTCTTTAGTAAAGGTGATTGGGAAAGGATTGATCACACATATTGAATTTAGATCCTGTAGTCAACACGCAGATCCTTATAATTTCATCCTTCTTGATACCGATGACCATTGGGCTTATCCATTCGATTCTTCCACTACCTCAATGATACCAAATGTTATCATCTTTTCTATTTCCCCCTTGACCCGCATACACACAAAATTAGATTCATCCGATAATGCCTCTTCCAGATCGGGCACACACGTTCCTTCAATTTGATCTTCATTTCCACCATGGAATGGTGGATGACTTAGAGTTCATGGTACCCGTGAGGGAAAAAATTTGGGAACTCGTGCAACACATCAATGACCTTTGGAACTTCCTTTTCTGACCAATAGTCCCCAATGATAACTTCCTTAGGTTTTATCTTTGTACCAATGTTAACCTTATTTTTTTTCAATGGCTCATAGTAGGCACATGCTCATTCATCGCAAGTGCTATCTATGACTTTGTGTGTAATTTCAAAATGGTTAACATCCAAACTTTCCATTTCTTCACCATCTACTACATAGACCATTTTTCCTTTTTCCTTTTCCATGCATGCACGCTCAAGCTATACTTCCTCTTATTCTTCTTCATTGAGGTGCATCTCTAAATAAGGCTCACCCAACAACTCTAGTAGCCTATCTTCTGCCATAGCACTATCTCCCATTGTAAGGAACTTGATTAATTACAACACCTTATCCACTGATGGTCCGGTAATCTGATAATCAAAATCTTGGATGAGATCAGCCACCAACTCATGCCAATTACATGTTTGACAACATATCTCTGAATGAATATACCATGTGTGTGCACAACCTTGTAAGGTGGAATACAACTTATAGAACCATAATGAAGGTGGTAATGCTTTTACACTTCCTATCTAGGTCTTCTGACATTCTTGGACATGAGATGAGGTGGTCTCTTTACCATTGTAATATTATATGACATTGGGTGCATTACTGCTAGAGAACCTTACAAAAATGTGATTCTTACCTCATGCCATTCTAGGAGGCTCTCTTGATGTGTAGCCCACCAGTGCCCTACATTTCTGAGTAGGTTATAACTGAGCATTCCCATTCTCTCATCATCATTCTTCAACTAAGCCTCCATTTCTCACAAGAAAATTTTAGGGTATGCTCCTCCAGAGTAACTTGGAAACTTCTTTCCTCCTAGGCACTTGACCAAATGTGCCTTTGTTACCCTTGTTACATATCCTCTCAACTGTCACCCAATCAACTCATAAGTCCCATGTGCCCAATTGTCAAATGTCATGCTAGTGGTTTCAATCAAAGATTGAGAATCTTCAAACTGGATAACTCCCTCTATGGGATGAATTATCTTAGGATCTTTGATGGAGCACACATAGATTTTGTCAAGGAATTTCTCTCCCAAGGGCTCAGAATAGGGTGTTGACTTCCCATCTATCAAAGGGATAATCACCCTTTCTTCCTTGTTCTTGAAGATGATATATACTTTGTTAAACCACAGGTCTGCATTGTTCTTATAACACCATGGGCACCCAACTAATGCTAGGAAATTATCTACCTCGGCGAGTGTCAAGACTTCAAATTCCCTAGTGAACTTAGCCCCTTGAATAGTGATAAGCACATCCTTCAAGACTCCAATGGGAATTTCCTTTGTCTTTTTTCCATATACAACACATTTAAATATGGCTGTAATGTGGGTCTTCCCATTTGATGCCAAGCATCCAAGGTGAGAACATTGACCTCCACTCCTATGTTGATGAGGATATTTCTTAGAAGCCACCCATCAACAACTGCATTCAATGTAATATCTTTATCATAGTCAAGGCTGTGAGGAGGAAGGTTTGCATGCAAAACCTTCCTTTCACACTCACTCTAGCATGTGGTACCTTCTCCCTCACCATTCTCCTAGTAAGGGAATAATATTCTCTTTCCTTAGCATCCTACATACTTCCTTGAATTCATCCAAATCCTCCTTCGAGCCTTGATATTCTTCCTTTTCTCCAATTTCTTTGACTACTCCTTTAGACATTGGATCTCCCTTATAAACTCCGAATCACATCCATAGTCTCTTGATACACCTCCTTCTAATGAGTAGGGTCTGTATACTTCCCATGTACCACTTCCTCTCTTGAAACTAGTTCATTTGTCTTGGCATCTCCCTAGTGCATGCGGCCTCTACTCGCATCATCACCAATACAGGTTATAGTCTTGACTCATGCACCACTCTTGGCATCCATTGTGAATTGGCCTTGTTTATACTCACCACCCTAGCGCATTTATCCTTCTAGTGTTGCTAGTTCATATGCTCATAAATCTCTGGAAACTCTTCATACTTATATTTCTTTCGTACCAAAGCATTATAATAAATAAGGACATTCACACTTGTAATACTTTGTCGATCCATAGTTATAAGAGGTTCATCACTAGAATTAACTTTTTCCTCTGTCACGGTTACTATGAATATGAAATCATCTGTGAAAAACCTCTTCAATGCATTTCTTCATCTCGTATTCCCTTCATAACGACAATCATCATCCTTGGAACTTCTTGCAGACTATTTTGGCACACACCAAGATTAATAACATCATGGATCTGATCAATCAGTCTATAATCCTTGGTATCATGGGTCATAGAGGTATAAATCTTACAATAGAAGAAACATTCTTGTAGATTACACACTATAGTAGAGGACACCTACTTACATCATGATCCCCATGATAAATCTCACAGTCTACCATCATGGCACATATTGAATTCTAAGGAAACTATCCTTTGTATGCCCTTCCACTTCACAATCTGTACACCAAAGCCCACTACGAACCTCATGCACTGATTTTGTAGACAACTTCTCTAATTTCTTGGCCATTGCAGTAATTTGAGCCTCTAGAAAAGGGCTAACACTAGTAATAACACTCCCAACTACCTCAATGTAAAAGGCAGTTTCAAGGCCTCGCATGGCTTTGTGAAAGTCTTGTGTGATAGTTACCTTCTAAACAACATTATCAACCCTCCAACAAACCATTAAGTATGTTGAGAAGGGTGAATTTCATAGGATAGTTTTGACAAGATAATTTTGCATTGCGCATCATACTCCTGCACACTCTCTATCATTCCTTACTGGATCTCCTTCAAAGCATTGATGATATTTTGTTCAAATTCCAAGATATTGAACTATGCCAAGAAGGTGTTCTTCAATAAAGTTTTTTACCACTATTTGATGGGGGTCACACTTCTAGTACCAACTATGTGTCTCCCTTGCAACGTCATTACAAATTGACTTGCTTTTCACTCTGGGGTAGTGATCCCTTTCATGTGACATAGTAATTAACACTTGTGCACATGCTATGTAATATCTTCAATAACCTGTAGTATAGTAAGTGCAAATACATCTCAAAAATTACTTTTGGAGGTGCCTGAGGTCATTTTCCTCCTGATCTAGAGACTTGGTTCCCTCTAGTATTTCCTCCACTAGATCCACCAGGTCCTATTCCTCCTGACCCACCAATCCTCCAGATCCGCTAGTTCCACCAGTCCTTCACTCCCTACACCACCAAATCCACCTCCTGTAGCTGGAAAATGGCACGAAGTGGTCAACCTAGTGTTCCCAACATCCTAATGAACTATGCATTAATGGTTTATGATATTATACCTCTTCTAGTTGTGTGTCTTGTGCTACTCCCATACGTGATACCCAAACCTTTCGTATTTGCACCTTATCCAAAAATTCCTCCAAATCTTTGGAATGGTTTACGTAGCCATGTATGTTTTGAATGAGAAATTATATCTCCTAAGCATAGATCGGTTACTCCCACCGATACTAACTGGGTAAACAATACTTCTCCATTGATCTGGAAAACCAAGTGCCAAGGGTTGGTCACCAAGTGGGTTCGGATGCACATCAATGACTCTCCTTTCTCCGTATAAAAAACTCTCATTGGAAGTCAAGGGGATTCTCTCTCATGCTTTCCAAGATGGGGTAGCACAAACTACTCAGGTTCCATGTCCTCTGTGTGAACCTCAACTCCTTCCCGCAACATCTACCTCCATAGATCCATTACACTTGTAACTTTGCATTGTCTAGTCATATCTCTTTCATGATGTTCACTATACTTGAGTCATCTCTCCTCCCTTTCCTTTTCATCTGCAATTTTTGCCATCTTCCTCCACCCTAGCTTCCTCACGCAGTGCTTAGAGAAGCTTAGCCAGCCATGGGAAATGCCTATAAACATAGGGTAATGACCAAGACCTTCATAGTCAAAGGAATAGCATGCAAAAATGATCCTCTGGGCTCCCTCAAAAACTTGAACTCAAAAATTTTGGGCAATAATACATAGAAATGACATATTCTAGAGTATAATTGGTCAGCACTCCTTTCCACCAGTGATCAACAACACACGTCCAAGTCGGATCTACATCCTGCAACCTCTGGTAATCATCTTGGGTCTATACACGTGATTTGTTCTACCACTTGATCTAGATGCATTTATCTTGAAATCCATTCATACAGTTCTACTTGAAAAAAAGAATAATTTCTCATATAACTCATGGTATAGATTCTCTTCTACCCATCTATGTGCATCGAACTCGGTTCCCAGTCTTTGAATCTTTGAGCAAACTTGTCCTCTATGCTTTTGAACCATGATTTAACACTTTCCAAGGTCATACATTTTTTCATCACGCATCACAGGGACCAAGATGTATGCCATTTCTCACAACAAAATAAAAATATTTCTCTCCAATGGAACCAAGATGTATTCATTTTTATACCCTTAAAATAACAATCTAATACCATGCGCATCAGCCTATCACCTAGCGGGCATTGGGCACTCACTTGAGGCACGCACGAGCACCGAGTCCCTCCTTTATGCAAGTTGTTTATGAATACATCATATATCACAGATACTTAAGTGCAAAATAATTTGAAATAACCATGCATTCATTTTGAGAACCTATGATGAGTTATCATATCAATGCATCCATTCGGATAGCAAAATCGAAGTATCAAACAACATATAGAAAGGATTCATAACACAAAGGAAATGCATTAGACTTATTCTCATGAACACATATATGCTTTAGAATAGAACCTTCTATTCATATTAATGATTTTAGTAACCACATTACATTCACTGAGGTCATAAAAGACCAATATAATAATGTAGAGTAGGGTCATGCATCAAAAACTATACTACATCCTTCACATTACAAGGATAAACACATACCCATCCCTATAAATATGCCATAACTCCTATATTTCCTCTAATCCCAACCCATATAATCCTCCATGATATTTCTGTAGAGCTTCTCCTCTCTTCCGCCACCACTACCCTTCTTTTTCTACTACCCATGCATCTCTATAAATAGATTTTTACCTCCACCACCATGCCTTCTGAGGTAATAGATCGCTACCAAGTTTCCAAGTAGTCCTTCAATGGAGCATGCCTCCTTTGATCCGAGCTCTCCACTCTTTGCAATGATTTCCTTCTGGATCCTTCCATCGAATACATGGAATATTCCATTCTTGATCCTACAGCTGCCAAGATGGCACCTTATCCACTCTGCATACTACATGGGTCACACTTTGGCCATGTGTCTTTGTCTAGAACTCGAATATAGATAAGTCCCAAAAAAATCATCTTGTCTTATGTGCGTGCATCGTGTGTTCTAATAAACCTTGCTAGAACCCTTCCCTGCACACCTTCAATTTGTGTGCCCTTCTTCAAGCAGGCCCCATGTGCCCACGTTCCTTCTTGTACTTAGCCAAATATTCGGGGCCTAAGCATGTCTAAATAGATCATAACCGAGAAAATGAACTGATCAAATATATTAGAAAATTTGTAATTTACTAGAAATTGTTTTTAAAATGATCCATGGCTCCTACGGTGTTTTCACAAAGTGTGATCCCCTTGTAAATAAGACTAAAAAAATGCCTTGACTTGATATTTATAAAACTACATGAAAAAAATTATATATCCGGAAATCTTATACAACTATGAAAAACTTCCTTGTTTACTCCATGGCCTCGTTCGGACCAAACGTACTTGGAAAACTTAGATCTTTGTTGCTTACTAGTGCCTATTCTATGCAACTGTGATGAAAATTCACCTACATATGAAATATACAACACTTCATGAGAAAAGAAGACCATGATTATAATCATCTCAAAATTTTGATCAACTTTACTTTTACTCCAAGCTCTTATTATGCCTCTAAGTGCCTCAAAATCGAGCTTGATTGCAAACGCCATGTCTACTCTCCTACAATCTATAGACCAAGATGGTTTAAATACCAATGATATTTTTCTTATCACCACCAAGCTAGGAATCGAGTCGGGCTTATGTGGAGCAATTTGGCAACCTAAGGTGCATGGTTCAAATCCAATAAACTTTGTTTTGGCGAAGAGGATGTTTTGTTATGTGGGAGGTATATCCCACCTTCTTGCCATGACAATCAGGATTGGGGATTAAATTGGCATGGGCTGATAAATTATCCCATGGCATAAGCCACATTTGACCCTTTTTCTGGATTTCCATCTATTCTACTAAGCTAAAATCCAAGGTGTTCAGCGAGGTGGCAATTTGTTGGTTTGAATGCCCATTGTGTGTGCCGAGGTGGATGGTAGACCTGCCGAGGTAAGTGGGATAAAACATGATCCACATGCATTATTAAAATGGTTAGAATTCCAAGATATTAGGAAATAAAAAACCATAAGGAATTATATCCAATCCTAAGCAATGTGGAAATAAATAGCCACGTGGAATGTAATGTGATCAACTTGGTGGGGAGTTGATCACCCCAACGACATAATAAACTAGCTCGCTCAAGTCAAGTTATCAACTGAAATGCACAATTAGAATCATAGTGCAAAAATTGAACTTGAAACAAAAATTGAGCTCACAGTTTAAAATTGACGTCCATGTGGTGGTTTGAGAGCCCACCATGTCGGAAAACAAGAATATAGCTCTCACGGCAGGTGGGATCCCCTCCATGACAAAAGTTGACCCTCTTGTTCCTACACACAAATTTTTTTCCTAACAAAGACTAAAGGTTGCAGACCACACTGATAACCTTCTTTTTCCTTGTCACCACTTTCCACTTTTTCCACGTGTCATGTCCATATTGGTTTGCTAACCATGGTTGACCTGTTTAAGACCTCAACTTTGACTGGTGATAGAATTTACATATGGACTCCATTTCTAAAGTTCAACATACCATTGGAAATGTCCCAAGAATCCCTTCAGCATGGTTTACATTTAGGGAAGTTTAGGGAATATATTTATAGTAAAAAATCCTTTGGATCACCAATCAACAAAAAGGGGCAAATGTAGACACCATGTTTTGGCATGATTAGTCATTCACCCCTTATTTACTCCCCTTCATGCTCATTATTCACATACATACCTCTCTTCCCATTTAAATCCCCATTTCCCTCCTAAAATCTATTTATCCATTTAATTGGTATTTTCCACCTTAATCACACCCTTAATTAATCTACGAATCATCACTAATTAATCCTAAATCTTCATCTAATCTATTTATCATCCTTAAATGTCTCCATTTACCATCCTGAGGCCCTCATTTAATGATTTCACCTCCCCTTTACCTTTATTTAATATTTTTCACTCCCACCTACCCATTTATCCATCCTAAGCAACCCTAGCTTGTCCTTATCATCCAAACCCAAATCCCTCCTTATAAGGGCTCATTATCTTGAGATCTTCACTCTTATACTTCCTAAATGGATGGGCTTCAGTAATCGGAGGTGACCCATCTGGGTCACCATCGACCATATAAATGCAACCATAACCCTCATTTTTAGGGATGTAACTTTGGAAACTTTGATCTTTCTTGTGATCTTGCCTTCATTTATTACTTTCCTTTGAACTATTTCATTATCTTGGTGATTTTTTTTTTTGGATATGTTGGGTGCTACTTTAGAGATATGAAGTCTTCTTCCTCTCTTGCATGTTTGGATCCACCCTTGCCATTCCATCACTTTTTCTCATCAAAAATTTTGTCGGTTCATCAGTCATACACTCGCATTCTCTAATCTTTATCATTATATTTAGATTGTCATTTTCACTCATTATTTTCCATCCAACCTTAGAGAAGATATATTTTCCACCAACCTCATCCAATCATCGTCGACCCAATTTTTATTTTATTATATTTATATCATCCACTCTATCCCTCATCTGTTTTATGATCTCACAATCCCTTGGAATCCTCCAATATTTCCATTTTACACACTTGTAACTTCATATCCGAACTTCATCGAGATCCATTTGCCACCGATTAGGATCGGTTGTCATCAACCCTATCAAGAAGGTATCTTCTTATTTAATTTTCTTGCATCCTTTTTTTAGATCTAGATCCAAATATCTTGCAATGTTGTTGTTTTCACATCATCTTCATCACCAGCTCTAGATATGCCTCTAACACCTTCATGTATATTTTTTATGTTACCGTTTTACTTGATCTTCTCTAGTCAAAGATCGATCCGGGCTCTATGGTCTTGGGTTAAAATCAACCAACCTAGGTTTGATTTGGTTTACATTTAATTAGATTAAATATGCATTTCTACTTTATCTATGTCATTTCATATTTCTATGTTATCTCATATTTTTCTACATTATATCAGATCCATACTTTACATTAGTTATCTTTATCAAAATGTGGGCTAACATCCATCCTAGGAAGTTATCACTTCTCAGGAATAACATTAACAAGAAACTCACCCATCTATCTACTAATAATATTCCTTGTTGAGTTATATTTTTTGTGTAGGTCATCTAGCTCACTACAAGGAGGATTCTTCTTTACACTTGTATCCATAATTATTCCATTAAGATGTACCTTAAACCCTATCATACTTGGCGTTACTCATTTTCTTCAATATTTTTTCACTAATCTGAAACATGTACGAGAAAATAAGTTCAAAACATATTTATAAGTTGTTTAAGCATGGATAGAGAATGAGGATCATGTAGATGATGGTTGGGGACACTCAAAAATGTCTCGAGACTCGCAGGTTTGAGGTGATGACATGTTTTCTAGGTTTACACTAGACCTACTCTCAAACCCCATATGGCCAAATGAGATAGATTAGAGATATTTGAGCATGGATATGAAAAGGTAAGCTCTAGAATAGGTGTATCAGGTTATTCTTGTGGTATGGACCAGGTTTTAGGTGTTGTTTTGCAAGTTTAAGCATGTTATGAGATTTTTTTCCTTACCGAGTTCAAGGAGGTGAGATTTTGAGCTCGAAGTTGACTTTTTGATGCTCGGTGGAGAGAGTGTTATTTATATGGGAGGCTAATATTTTGAGGAAAGTTGAAGAAGTCTCCTAAGAATACTTTCCAAGTGGAATGAGATATTTTGATCATCATAGTTTTATGAACCATCGTTAACACCAAAACTGCTCTGTTATGACTTCAAAACCCTAGTTTGAGAGCAACTTGAGAAATTTTCATTGTAAAATCCCATAAATTTTTTTTTCTCAAATTTGATTATTCAAGGTTTTATAAGACTATTCCAACTTCCTAATGATGGTGATTTGGTTTCTTGATTCTATGTGTACCCCACTAAAAATGCTTATCTAAAGAGATTTTTAGTTTTGGAAAAAAATATCCATTGAGCATAATGTCTAATTTAGCATTTATGAAAGAATGAGATTTTTAATTCATTTCCATGATGGTTTGAGATCATGGTTTAGCCTTTCGAATGTAAAGTGTTCCCTTTCTTTGAATACTATTTTTGGGGATGAAATGGTAGTTTTAGGAAGTTTTATTGCAGATTTGTTTTAAAGCATATAATGTCTAATTTGTGGTAGTATTAGTACTTGGTGATGTAAGTGAGATTCATATATTTTTAGTGATATATAAATTTTTCATATTCAAGGTCATCGATGTGGTATTGAGCCTCATCTTTGAGGTTTAGGGTTTGGTGCACAAGAACAAACATGTTCTTGAGATGGTTTCATGGCATGAGGTGATGATGTAGAGATTTATATATATGTTGGATAAATGATGACATATTTGATTCTATTCTTGAAGTGATTCGAGTCTTTATGATGGTCATGTAGGAACAAAGTGGTTTAGTTTTGACAAGATGGATTTTTGGTGCAATTAGGCTTATTGGAGACCTAATGGAGAAAATTTGGTATGATGGTCATATTACCAACCTATATGGTCTTATATATTATGTCCTCATGATGATGATTACTATTTTTGTTGTATATGCTCTATAAATTCCTACATACATGATATGGGTGCATAAGATAGGTATATAAGCTAGTTTACAAGGTTCATTTGTATATATTTTGAGGATGTGCGTGTAGAAAATTTTGGAAGAAGAAATGAACAATCTATGAGGGAAGAGATGAAGAGTATGAGACATTGAAAATTATAGAGGATTCTTCTATTTTTATGATCTTATAGTGGAAATATTGAAAAAGGTTATCTATACATGACATAGTTGAAGAAGAAGACCTAGTTTTTGTGCATGAGGATGAATTAGTTAGAGAGTTAACTGAGGATTTGTTGTTGATCTTAGTGACCATGATGAGAGGGAAAAAATTATTTTCATGAAGTTCTGAGTGTGTGCTACATCTAGAGAGATAGCTTTCTTGACCTAATCATGCTTGGTGAAAAAGCCATAGGGTAAAAAAGACAAGAAGAGTGTTTGATATGGTTTTGAGTGAAGAGAGCTGAAAGAGTGATCACAATCAATTGTTGTGAAAAATGTTTTAGAGGTTTTCTTCATATTCAAGTGGATGAGTGGGTGCTTGGTCATTTTAGGGGTTGTAGCCTTTCTTGTAGAGTGATTTCTCTACTAAATAGGGGTTAGTGCTCCTTTTATGTTAGGTTCCCTACGGGTTAGGTGCTCCTTGTGGTGTCGGTTCCTCTCTAAAAAAATCTCTTGTGATATGTAATATTCATGAGATTAATTTTTATGAGTAATATATGTAAATGGTTAGTGGGTTTTCTTCCCTTGAGGGTTTCCCACTCAAATATGGTGTTTTTGTGTTCTCTCTTATTTCATTCTTATGTGGATGGTTGATATGTTGCTTGATGGCTTGCTAAGATAACTAATAATATCACATTGGTTAATGAATTTTGAATGAATGATGTATGTAAGGTCATAATTTTTCACTCGTGATGTACTCATTATCCACAACATTTAAAGGGTATAAGGGGGCATAAAAGTGTAACCCCCTTCCTTCCATGTAGTTCTGGTCACCTAAAAACTTAATTTTTTCCCCAATGTTCATTCTCGCCTCCTTGCATCTCACCCACAAGGAACCAAAAGCTTTCACTTGTCACCATATGGTACAAGTCAGAATTTTGTTTACTTATGTCCCCTTTGTTCATCTTACATAGTTGCAACTCCACTTTAACTATATCCTTACCCTTGTTAAGTTATCAGGTCGAATTGGTGAGTTAAAACTTGCAAGAAAATTACTTGCAGGGGAGGAGTGATTCGTGACCATAGAGGCAATCTGATTTCTTCCTATGCTGTTAAAATGGGGGTCCAAACTAACCATTATGCTGAAGCCTTGGCTGCTCTATGGGGGCTTAGAATAGCCCAGACTCAGAACATACAGAATATTATCCTGGAAGGATACTCACTTAATATTATTAATCATCTTAATCAATCCTCGCCCCCTAGCTGGAATATCAAGGATTTCATCATGGAATCCATAGCATATGCCAAACCTTCAAAAATAGTCATATTAGGCACACTTGTAGGGAAGGTAACAAGGTTCTTTGATGAATTGGCCAATTATGGCATAAATAATAATTTAACTATTTGGAATTATGCTATTTACATCCTTGAGAAGGTACAAATCAGCATTCAAGCAGAAATTTATGGGCACTCAAGTGTGGAGTAAGGATAATGATGACTTGGAGTGGGATTTAGTGAAGCTCAAAGATCACACATGCGGGAACTACTCTCATCACTCCCAAAACATGTGCGGGATTCTAAATAATCGGGACAGACAGAAGTGCAATGACATTCCATATAGAAATTTGAACAAGGGTTTAGAAGGCAAGAAGGGAAAACACTACAGAGAGGTAAAAATGGGAGGAGCCCCATGTCAGATTGAACCTTGCAGTGATCCGGATTGGAAGGAAAATGCAGAGCTCTGGAATCTCCTTAAGCAGGGTGGGATTACAAATTTCATCGATCGCATTCAAGGTCATGACTAGAGCATTTCAATTCAATTCACCATGGATTGGAAGGACTGCAGAGTTGAGTATGGTAGACATAAAATTATAGTGAATGAAGAGCTTAATGCTGAAGCTCTGGTTTGTAGATGAAAGGCCTCTGTTCTTTAGCAAGAGAGTTGACAAAAAGATAGAAGAAAAGAAATTTGTTGTTGAGGATGAGGTGTTGATGTTTGTTACAGCGGGGCTACGAGTTAGTTCAATTCCACCGCCCTTTAATGAGATAACCCACATGATGGTCCATTACATATCTTTCAAGGGGGGTATGTCACTATCCCCACTAAGAATTTGGTTTTTCTAAACCAATTCCATAGACAAATCACAGTCTATTTCCCTCACTATCTCTTGAAATATCTTGAACGCTCCATCTGGGAGTTCTAGAAGCATACATGGGCTACCCCTTTGCATCAAGGGCTTATTCTCTTGTTGCACAAGCTTTGCATTTCCAAATACTCTAGCATCCCTTCCTCCCCCAAAGATGACTCCTCTCCTTCCCTTCACTGACACCACCCCCACTCACATCCCTTCCACCATGACCCCCACTCTCATCACTGCCACCACCCCCACCCACATCCCTTCCACCATGACCCCCACTCTCATCACTGCCACCACCCCCAAGCCTAATACCAGAAAACAGAAGAAGCTCAAGCTGGAAACCCCAATTTTGAGCAAATCCTTTACGAGCAAGGATATGGAAGTTACACAAAACCTAGCTACACATAAGCAGTGTTGGCCATGAAGAGGCCTCACAAAATGAAGCAAATAGCACTATACAAAGACTGAATGACCTTGAAAAGGAGATGATGAAGCTGAAGGAGGAAGTGATGCAGCTTACCAAGCAAAAAGGGAAAAGGAAGATTGATGAGGGTACTGAGATAGATAACCAGCAAGTGGAGGACATCTATAAAAATTTGAATTCCTTAGACAATCGAGTGGGAAGAGCCAAGGATCACCATGAGCATAGTATGGCAATTTTTAATGCTATCAGTGATTTTCTGGAACAACATGTTCACAACATCACTATGCTGAGTGGGATTCCAGAGACTTTGTGGGGAACGGCCAAGGAGAGCAGCCAAACCTTGGCTAAGCTTGATACTAAGGACCCCACCCATATGACTACGGTGGCCCTCTTCACTTCTCTACAAACCATAAAATCTAAAATCACCAGAGCAGCTAAGAAGTAAGGTTGTTTTTCACTGCAGCGCCGATCTTTTCTCGTCATTTTTGCTGTTTTTTTTTTGCTATTTTCTGGCTGCATGGTTGCAACGCTTGTTCTATTTTGCTCCTGATGTAACTTTTTGGTTACGGTTGATTTCAAATGCCTATTCTAGATGCTGATCCTTTTTTGCTGATACTTTGATTGCTATATCTGGATTTTTGGCCTTCTTTGTAAACAAGGTATAGTCCCTTCAAAACTATTTGCCATCAATAAAAAAAAAAATGCAAGAAAATTGAATAAATATCCCCCTCTCAACACTTAGTCATTTTAATACTTTCAAAATTATGTGTCCTTCCCTCTAAAACATCCATTTTTCACAATTGTGTTATTGTTTTGTTTCATACATCCATGCCCCAAAATATAAAATGTTCATATCTCCAAACCAGGAGACACGATTTCCATCAAACGTCACCAATGCACTCCTTCAAAAACACCTTTAGTTAGACTATAAGAACAATTACATTGATGCTCTATATAATTTAAAACATAAACAAAAAAATTTCATCCCCTAGTATTTCCTTTTCAAATCTATATAGATTCAGCAAGAGAAAAACCTCAAAATTTTGAGCAAAAGGTCCTGAACCAAAGCCTTAAATTTTGAGACCAAATTTGTTGTAATCTAATACCCAAAATACCTCCATCTAAAAATAGTAATTGGGAAAGTCTTCATATTTCTAAATATAGTATCTTCAAATGATAAAATCTCATCATATGTGATATGTTACAAATATATTGTGACATTATTAATAAATTGTAATATTATTAATAATGAGTTTATAGAACTCATATTAATAATATAGTTGTAATAGTTAGTATTAGTATTTGGGTGAGTTGTGAGAACAACTCACATAGCTATTTTGGTGTGTGAGATAATAAAGGGATGAGAGAGATATCCTAGGGATAAATATAAGATATTCATGGAGAGAGATTGTAGGGTTTGAAGATGAGTGTTGAATCCATCTTTGTAGGAGATCAAACACTATAAATTGTATGCTCCATCTATGTAAAGATATCTTGGATGAATACAATTTGAATATTATTATATTCGGTGCTAATTCTACATTATTCTAAATTCTATAAAGAAAATCTGACCAAATATTTCATTTGGTATCGAAGTGAGATATTCTTGTCCAAAATGGAGCTTTAATGAGTTTTTGAAGGGTAAATTTGTTATTTTATTCTGTTTCTTGAGACCTTTTTCTTAGATTATTTCTTAGAAGCATAGATGAAACAGATAGGGTAACATGTGTAGGAGGAATACCTATTCAAATTTCAATTGATGGGTTGTTGCACGTGTATGACTTTGAATCCAAATTTCATCATGAGAGCTTCCTTTTGGCTAGGAGGAACTACCTAATGAAAACAAGACCACCATAAAGGATTAAAAATATGGGCAGTGAACTGCCTAACGTAAGCTAGATCCGGGAAGTATGATACTTCCTAGATGGCTTGTCGGTCACTATTTTAAACAATTCAATGTTGTAAACAAAGTAAATCCTATTGTTATTTTGAAATGATTTAGGTATCTCACTTAAAAACACAATAAGAAAATAGATCTAATCTAATAGGCTAAGCTAGAATAGAATCCAAAGGTCAAATGATTGGTTCTGGGTCTCTATAGGTCTGATAAAGGTCTCGGGTAGGTCACAGGTGAATGAGGGTGAGATAAAATTAGGTGGGTAGGTCTCTTCATAGTTGTGTGGGAAAACACAGAGACCGGTGTCGGTCAGGGGTGACCGACAGCGGTTAGGTATAACCGGTGCCGATTACTGTGAGATCTAGAAATGTCACAGAACATGGCTTTTGGTCTCCTTTGTGATTGCACAAAGGATTTGGTTGGTCGGGATGATGTATTGGGTGACTGGAGTAGGATTTTTGAGGTTTTAATGGGTATATGAGGTGAAAATATGGAGAAGGTCAATAGGGAGAAAGATAAACAATGGATGATAAAATGATGAAGAAATGAAATAACCAGGAAAGTATGATATTGTACTTACTTGGATTTCATTCTTGAATGTCTATGTGTGAGGAATGGAGGTGTTGATGATGAGTTTGAAGGTTACAAGTGATCACCAACTAAAGAAAATCTTTACATGGGCTATATGTACACTCCTCTTTGCTTGGATAGATCGATCATCATGGCTGGGATGGCTATGCAGAGAAGATGCTCAATCTCCTTCCTTGGATGTGAGTTTTCATTGGAATTGGCTCTCTAAAGATGTGTTATCTCTCTGAGATGTGTCTTGCTCATCAAATTTCTTTCTTCCAACTTCCAACTTCCAAGTTCCAACCTTGAGAATAAGGTTGTTTTGGGTTAAAAGGGTAATCGACATGGTCCGCTTAACCGGCGATGGTTAGGGGTAACGACGTCGGTCAGGTGGGATTTCCTAGGTTTACTAAACTAGGAGATCCTCTTGATTTCCTTAGATCTCTTGTCATTATCCCGCGGATTAGACTCAAATCCTCTTGTGAGCATGCGGGAATGTGGTTAGAGGGAATGTAGGCATTGATTTTTAGGGTTTGGGTAAGTCTTAGTTAGTTATGGGAACTTGCTAAGAATAGGTCTTAGGTTGAGTTGGCTTGGTGAGGTGTCTCTAAGTGAATCAGTATGTGTAGATATTATTTAAATAAGATATTTAAATAATAAATATAGTGAGGATAATGCATTAATTTAATTAAATTAATATTAGTGGGGTGAAGGGGGTCATGGCTAGGTAAATGTAATAAAGGGTGCTTATATGTCGAGGGACAAAAGGGGAGTGTGACCTAATTTTAGTGTCTACATTTTGCCCCTTTTTTTTTAGCTTGTATTGGTAAGTGACACTAACAAAAATAAGATGTGGTTGCCCCATGTGTGGGTGAAGGTGATCCCCCTCAAACCAGGAACTGACAAGGCAAGTAGGCTGAAGTGGTGAGTGGTTTGATAAAAGGTAAATGTGAGGAAAAGGCAAGTGGGTACAGGGGGAAAAGGGGTGAAAGGTCTACTTAGGTAATCTAGGTAATGGGTCAAGGTCATAGGTAGCAACAGTCAAATGCACACACACGTATAAACTATAAAGACGCTACCAAGTTGAAGAGCGGAAAACTCTACATCATCTAAGGTCGATAGGTTTATCCAAACAAGGTTGAAATGAATCTGGTATCCAAGGTATAGGATATGGTCAGGAAACACAACATAGGTTAGGTGCAGGAATGTTTAGGTATGTTCCAGTACACCAAAGGTAGGGTCAGGATAAACGGTCATGGAAATAGGCTAGGTAAGGTCATTAGGTCAATCAACACAGGTAATAGTGCCACAAGGTATAGTGAACACATGAGGTCAAAGGTCACTAGCGATGGTCCAGGTCTAAATATCTAGGTCATGGCATGGGTAAGGCCGAGGTAGGGGTAAAATAATAAGTCCCCAAAGGAGGAAAAATGGAGGTAGGAAGTGATGAGGTTAGGAAAGGTAAGGTAATGGGTTGGTAAAGGGTGGATGGGGTAAAGAGTAAAGGTAGAGGGTGGGGTAAAATGGTAAAGTAGGGTCGATGTGTAGGTAAGGGTGACCGGTGGTGGTCATGGATAACCGATGTCGGTATAGGAAAACTGACGATGGTGAGGTAGGGCACGAGACCGATGTCGGTCAAGGGGAACCGACATCGGTTGGTTAGGTCAGGTTTTGTATAAAAACAAAAAAATCCATGTTTTTATTATTCATTTGTGATTTGCAAAGTGAAGAAATGACAAAAAAGAGAGAAAAGTGAGAAAAGTGTCCGGAGGAAATGGGACAGTGAGCTAGTAGTGTTATTTGACGGTGGTTGGGTTGGTGAGTAGCGGGTCCACGGATCAGGGTGAGAGAGTTGATTGGTCGAGGTTGTGGGTAGATATTCTGGGATGGCAGAGGCTAGAGAGGGATCGGGTAGACCACCAACACAGTGGCTTGACATGCCACCAAGATGAAGGCAAGTGCGACGAGGTAAGCACCTAACTCTATAGTGTGAATTAAATAAATTAGAAGTTGTGATAGTTGTTTGTTTTGGGTTTTGTGTGGTTTTGTGTATTTTGGGGTGGGAAAAAGTTAAATCAAGTATGGAGGGGAATAATAGGAAAAAAAGAGGGGGGGTAGTAAATTGGATAGGTGGGGTGGGTAGGGGTTTTGGGGTAGTGTAGGTCATTATAGGTGGGGTAAAAGGGATAGGTGGGAGGGTTTAGAAAAAGGGGGTTTGGGAAGTCACACGATTTTTTCATGACAAGACTGGCATCGTCATCAAGCTTGGCCAAGCGTCAGGAACGGGATCGGTCACCTAACAGGTGACCGATGCGCGGTTACATGTGCAACCATGGTTCGGTCATAATTAAGGGAACCCAGTATCGGTCACCAATAGGTGACCGATGCCGGTTTAAGGGTGACCGAGTCGGTTAGGATGAACCGGCACTAGTCGGGATTTTAGGCACAAGGGTCCAAAAATGATGTAGGTTAGGTGGTTGAGATGGGTAGGGTAAAAAAATAGGGTGGTGGGTAATAATAAGTGATGAATATGGTCATGGTAAAGGTAGATTAATGTTGTGCTTTGGATTAGATGTAGGGGAGATCACAGTTACATATGCGGACAGGGTTCCGCCACTACTGGTGACATTACATGGCTTAGCAAGCCCTTTGGAGCTACAACACATGGAGGTAGTGGGCTTGAGTGGTATTCGGTGCTACCGACATGCTTTTGGTAGCCTAGTTTGATGGTCACACTCATCGATAGATGGGACTCCGTGACCAACACGTTCCACCTTCCGACGGGTGAGATGACTATCACCCTAGAGGACATGTTCCGGATTTTGAGGTTACCCATATTGGGGGCCCAGGTGTACTCTATCTCCTCGAGGCCTCAGAGGAGCTGATCGGGATAGTATTTGGTGAGGGGGCGGTGGAGCTGAGATTCCATAGCACTAGTTTGAGCTATGGTGAGATGTACCTAGCCCATCCGGATGAGACAAGGCTAGTAGTTTTATTGATGGAGGTAGTGTGTTACTATGCACTACCCGATGCAGAGGGTGGATGCTTTCCCGATCACTAATGGGGGTGCTCCATGATATGATGGTGCATGAGACACGCTTCACTTGGGCACCAACATTCTTGGTGTAGCTATACAGAGAGTTGTGGGCGTATGGGTGGTTGCGCAGGTTCAGCCTTTGTGTTGTACATTTATACTACACTATTGGGCCTACAAGCACATAGTCTATGTTTGACCTATAGGGATGCCCCAGAAGATGCATTCCCACCGAGATGTGTGTGGTTGGGATACAGGAGATGGGTGCTTGGTTGTAGGAGAGCGGAGGTCGAGATAGGCCGACATATGATGTGGCCCATTTTCGGCAGTTGTTGGAGGGGTTATCCAGAGTGGACATTATCTGGAGGCCATATGTGGATTCCCTCATATAGGCACATGCATGAGGAGCTAGCTGAGCTCCAACTAGAGAGGTGGATATAGGGTCACCGTGCGGGAGGATGAGATGATCCCAAAGAGGGTCCAGAGTCGATGGCAGTTTAGACTTGTATAGATATTCCCCCACCCTTCCCATAGTATCGAGAGATGATGTGGAGAGGCCTCTACCTCTACCACAACCTTCAGTGCCTACAGGAGAGGAGGAGCAGCTAGTGGATCAAGATTGATGATGCGGATGCACATATAGGTATAGGTAGTGGTGGGTGGCTCAGTTATGAGCCATACCACCTAGACCAGGGGCAACCTGACTTAGCTACCATTATAGTGTAGAGAGATGCCCTATAGGGTAGGTAGTGACATTGATCACATAGATAGGTATACTACAGACATAGTTGGAGGGGTCAGAGGTAGAGGTAGTAGAGCTATGAGTACAAGTGGCTAGTCTGCAGGCCCAGATGGTGGAGGGAGAGGGTGGAGGTGATGGAGGAGATGGAGACAGAGATGGTCAGGTGGCAACCCTACTGGCTCAGGTGGCAGGTTTACAGGCTAGCTAGCCATAACCCAGAACATAGATTGGGGCCTTACAGGCCCAGATACAGGCACAGGAGGGGGGGCACCACCACAGGCACATGGATAGGGGGCACCACCACAGGCACAGGAGCTGGTCCCAGTTCACAGGCTGCAGAGTAGGGTAGGTACAGGGGCCGAGACCTATGGGACCACCACAGACCATGCCTATATCTAGGCTATGGGATGCCCTAGGTGAGGTGTGATATTATCAGACCAGCTCATGGCAGCTGAGATAGACTTCCTCTCTTATGAGAGTACAGGGACACAACAGGCATCCAAGTGAGAGGATGAGATCCCACACACATAGTGTGGAGAGCACAGGAGGTCAAAAAACTCGAGGCCTCGATCGAGAGAGGCCACCAACACATGGTGACCAGTGAGGTGATGTGCCAGTAGGGGCACATGAGGCCAAGGGTGTAGGTGACACAGAGATGGAGGACATCCGATGAGATGTCTGATATGCGGCCACCCAATTTTTGATGTATACTAGTGATTATTTTTGATATATATGTCATCCTGCATGCCGAAGATAGTTGTATATATTTTTTATCATCACCTACCGGCCTGCATGCCAAATATAGTGAGGATGTACAATTGATTTTTTGTTATATTTGAGCATACCGCCTCACTGTGTGCGAAATATTTTTGTATTGATTCATTCATTCTTTTTGTATATATGAGATCTATATGCCGATGACATTTTGTATTATATATCGGCCTGCATGCCAACATTTTTGAGATGATGGCCATGATGAGATAGACATGTATTTTGAGATACACATTTATTGATTTATATGATGAGATTCATGGTATTTTGTGATGTGTTAATATGTTTATGAGATATTGGATGTATGGCTTGTGTTAGATGAGATATGGATTTGTTACTTTGATATGGATGGAAATTAGGTGAGTTAGGCATGATGGAGTTAGGTTGGTTTAGGCATGGATCAAGTCAGGTTATAGGCATGGATCGAGTTTTAGGGTTATAGGCATGGTTAGGCATCGGAGTTTAGGTCATGGCATGGTTGAGTCGTTTAGTAGGCATGGTTTAGTTAGGTTGGGGCATGGTTGAGTTAGGTTTGGTTATGGATTGAGTCAGGTTTAGGTTAGGCATGGATTGAGTCAGGTTATAGGCATGGTTGAGTTAGGTTATAGGCATGGATTGAGTTAGGTTGGTAGGCATGGTTGAGTTGAAAGTAGGTTTAGTTATGATTCATTATTTTGGTAATGAATGATACTATGGGTCATATGTGAAATGTTGTATAATCTATGCATAGTGATGATAGAGAGATGGTAGGTGTAATAAATGTATGTTGTGGTAAGCAACTTGTTATGTATGTGGCTTAATTTCCAATTTTGTTAAAAAAGGGAACTAAGTGAAATGTGGGGTAAATGGTGAGTTAGGCATGGTTGATGAATTGTTTTTAGGGTAGAGAATGGCCGAGCTAACCTCCAAGGGCCCCATGCCCTCGAGTGCTTCCTACATAGTCCCAAGCGAAAAGGGACCTCAAGCCGATGTAGTTCTCCCATGAGCTAGGGAAGAATATGAAAATGAGTTGGTAGGTTTGTGGGCATGTTGTGGGTTTAGGTTTAATAGGTGTGGGTAGATTATAGGTAAAATGATGTAGGTGAAGGTGATTATGGTGAAAGGGGAGGATTACCCCAAAGGTAAGCGTCGAGTACCAAGTCTTGTATAAGGTAATCAAAATGTAAACAAAGATGGTTAAAAGATAAGAGGGGGCAATAGAGCCACCTGATTGGGTAGGATCATACCAAGTAGATCATACCTTGGGGGGTGATGAACACAAGACCCAAAGGCATTGCATGATTAACTATTTCTACGATGAAGGTAGTCACAGGATCACCAAATGTCTAAATTCCAAGATGTCCCTTGAGGAAATTGAGGAAATGAGAGTGGAAATGGTAAGGTGGGTGAAAGGTAGTTAATTTTATATGTTTTGAGTGACAGGGCTTTTGGGCAAGAGGTCCTAGGTCACAATGGGCAAGTCCATGACTAAAAGTTTTTTTTTTTGATAGACTGATCGATGTGGGAAGTCTATATGGGATAAATAATATGGTACTCCTTGAGGTCTTCGTGAAGCTGATCGATGTGGGAAGCTTCGGTTTCTCTCATTTTTTTTTTTGAAAAGCTTCACATAGTTGTCCTTCGAGGGAGCAGTCTATTTATAGTAGAAATTTTTGTTGAGAGGAAGATGTCCTTTTGAGGGAGTCATCTTTTTATTAGAAGTTTGACTCAAGGAGTTTGGTCCCATGTGAGGTTTTGAAATCATGGACAAGACCAAGGTGAAGGATAGGAATCTTGTTCAAAAGGAAGGTGGAATGACCATGGGATCTCATCTAAAGGTAGATGAAAAAGTATCCATGAGAATCATGCTATGTGCAGTGCCGTGGTACACATATTCAAGAGAAGATAACAAGTGATGGGTACTCACATGATTCTTGTTTAATCATTAGGGAGGTGTATGGAGTGAATAGCGCTCAAGGGACAAGCGATGGAGAGAGACAAAAGGTGAGGTAGGACAATGAGTCAACAATAGAATGGTCAAGATGCAATGCGTTAAGGGGCTCAGGTTCGGGTTTACCATCAAGTGAGGATAAATGATAGGCACCCGATCCATAGGTATGAGTTATGATGTATGGTCCAAGCCAATTAGGAGTGAATTTTCCCATTTACTTTTTTTCTTCTTTGGTTACGTGTTGATTTTCTTTCAAGACAAGGTCATCGACTTGGAAGGTTCATTCATGAACACATTTTCATAAGCACATTTGATACGTTGTTGGTAAACTTGAAGGTGATCTAGAGCATTAAGATGACGTTCGTCTAATAACTCTAGTTGTGCTAAGCGGTCCTGATAAAAGTCATCATCAGTAAGCATGTCATGGAGAGAAATGTGGAGTGAGGGGATCTAGACTTTGAGAGGCAAGAATAGCCTCTATACCATAGACCAACGAAAAGGGTGTGGCCATAGTGGAAGTGCGAATACTAGTGTGGTATGCCCATAGGGAAAAAGGAATGTGCATATGCCAATCCTTCCCAGTATCATCAACCACTTTCATGAGAATTTTATTGAGGGTTTTGTTAGTGGATTTGGCTTGGCCATTGGTTTGTGGGTAATAAGGTGATGATAAACTAAATTGAATGCCGAAGGCTTTCGTAAAAATTTTTAGTGTTTTGTTTTTAATTGTTTTCCATTATCATGATGAGGTGATGAGGGACACCAAAGTGACAAATGATGTGATGGTTAATGAACTCACATATTTTCTCAGATTTTGTGGAGATTAGTGGTATGGCTTCCACCCATTTTTGTAGTATTCAATGGTAAAACAGTTATGATCCATTGATGGCATTGGGAAGAATGAGGATTGATTTCTCCACAAGATCCAAACCCCATTGAGAGAGAGGGCCAAAGGTCATGAAGTGACTTAGTAAGGCATGAGTGGGTGTATGATGAAGGTTGGAATGTTGTTGACATTTCACACAATGTTTGACATAGTTACAACAATCATGGTTAAGGGTCATCATGCCTAGGAGAAGAATACACTTAGAAACTATGGAGTAGTGGTAGGCCACCAAGTGACCCCCACATATGCCATCATGAACCTCCTTCCGGGTATAAGGAATTTCAGAACTTGGAGGCATCGTAAAATAATACCATCAAAGCTATGCTTATAGAGTGAGTCCCCCTAAAATGATGAAATAGGAGACCTTTTTAAGGAAGGTGTGTTGTCCATTATAGGTGAGATCGGGAGTAAGATGGAGAGGGAAAGGTAGTCGAGTATTGTTTATACCAAAGGTCACTCGGTCAATGGGGGTGTGTGCGGTGTTTCTGATTGAGTAAACATCATGAGGTAAATAAGAAGGTAATGGGTGTATTGTAGATGGTGACATGATGAGCAATCATTGGGTGAAAAGCATGTTGCATGTATTGAAAGGTGATGGAAGCTAGAATGGCCATAAGTGTATCTACATGTTCAAACTTTACACAACGATGATGGTGGAATGGTGTAAGGAACAAAGGAGGTCAAAAGTATGTCTACATGATCTATACTTTTCTATCTCATTACAACATTGGTTATATTGACTTGATTTATGACCAATCCACCAAATATGTAAACATTTTTTTGGAATAGGCATAGGGCCCACCTAAATACGAGGCTTCGTAGGAAATATTGTTGGTGCATTCAAAGTGTGTTTAAAAGGGATGGGTTCCCATCCAAAGGAATGAGGATTACACATGCCCCCCTACATGACACTTGGAAACGTGTTTATGAACAATGTCATTTGGTAAGTCATCTAAGGAAATGCATTGATTTGAGTAAAAATGATGGGTTGATGAAATGATGTTAATGCTAGCACCTTTTCAATCATCACTTTTATGTTCATATGTGAATGAATGTGGGTCAAGATCAGAAAATGAAGAGGGCTAGATCCAGGGTCATCATTTTGATAAGGTTCTCTCCTCTACGAGAAGCTAAGGGAGGCCACTTGGTGAACAAGGTGGGGTGAGGATGAAGGTGGTAATTTGGTGAGAGAGGCTACATGATGGGGTGTGATAATGGAGGCTACGGTGTAGGGTCATTGGGTAAAACCTCAATAGATTGAAGAACCTCCATGAGGGCTTGATGATGGGATTCTAAGGTTTGGATGAGGTCATATAAGGACATTTTGAGGGGATATTGGTGTAATTGTTTGAGCATGGTGTGATGTGTGATGCCATTAGAAATGGGGTATGTGGGGCCATGGATAGTTATTTTAGGTATGGGTGCAGATGGTATGTTGGGTATAGGATTGGTTGGTGGGTTAGTTGCCTTTTCTTTTCCCTTTTGCACATGTGTAGTGACATGTATCATGTTGATTTGAGGGAAGTTGGAAAATGGAGAAGGTGTAGGGTGAGTGGTATAATGACATGAAGGGAAAAAACCTACTGGAGGAGAAAAAACCTTGAGGTCAGTTGGGCACAACGACATTTGGGTGGTGGCATGGTAAGTTCTCTCTGATGTGAACCATGTTAATTTCAAATCTTGAGGGTGGCTCTAGGAGCTGTGAGGGTGGAGGTTGTGGTTGTTGAGTGGGCAGTGTGGGAATGGGTGTTGGTGAAGCAAGATCCTCATCGAGAAGGTCATCATCATCAAAGTTGGTTTCTGGTGGACATAATTGGATAAGGATGGTTTTCAAGGCCTTATAGTTCTCCACATCATGCCCTGGCACACGATGGTATGTGAAAATTTTAGTATCATCAAACCCTTTTGGCTTGGGTTTGAGGGGGTCATAAGGTCGAGTGGTGGTAATGTGATAACAGAAGTCTCGAGGAGGTTGGTTAAAATTTTGGCATAGGACCTGCTAGTGGATCACAATGGGAAGTGAACGTGGGTTTGGGTGTAGGTGTGGTTGATTGTCGAGGAACTATTTTTGGAAGAGTAGGAATGGGTCGAGTTATGGGTTTAGGTGCCGGTGTGGTTTTAGGTATCGGTCATGTTTGTTTGGGTAGGGGTACAGTAGATGGATGGGTAGGAGGGTGTGTGGTTGTTTTGACTACCTTATTATGGGGTAGTGGGGTTTTGTTTTTGGGTTGCACCTTCTTGGGTAAAGGTGATGTGGGTGTACGAGGTCTAGAAGGAAAAGTAGATGGAGGAAGAGGGTGAGTTACCCACAGGGATAATGGGGGTGTTGTGAAGGTAGATGATGGGTCATACTTGGGGTGTGAGGGATAATGACTGAAGTGTAGTGGGTAGTGAAGCAATAGCTGAAGGTATTGGAGGTATTGGTGGTAAAGAGACTACAGTGTGGGTGTAAGTCATGTTGTGTGCCTGGTAGGTTAGAGGTTTGTGAGGAAGGAATGGGTTGTTGTGTTATTGGTTTATGGATGGGTGAAGGGTGCTTGACCATGTTGGGTAACTGAGGTCTTAAGGCATATGGGACAAGTGGGTGTGATTGGTGTGGTAGGGGTATGAGGTCGATGAGTTTGTTTCTTTGGTTTGGGTGTCGGAGTAGGTGTGGTATTGATGTTGGAGGATGTAGCTAAATCTAGTTTAATAGGTGGATGAGTAAGGTTGGTGGTCGGGGTGACCCCTAAAGTGGTAATAGGTTTAGTTGAGGCAAATGTTGTGGGTGTGGGTTTGGGTTTAGATGTAGGTTGGGTTATGGGTAAGGGTGTGGTTTGAGTGCTAATAGGTATCGTGGAAGGGGTTGTGATAATAGGTTGTTGTATTTGGTTTGATTGGTCAAAATGTGTTTGGGTAGATAGTGGAGGTATCAACGAGGGATCTCTAGCATCTATGTTGAGATAGGGAGTAAGAGGCACCCCCATAGTAAATCCCTATCCACATAATCTAAGTGATCGGCCAAACATGAGAATGGCACGTCTGTGGGTGGAGTTGGTGAGGACCTAATGGGAATTCCCATAAAATGTGTCTTAGAGATGGGGAATTGGCTAGCTTCACTTTCATGGGTAAGAGAGCCAAAGTAGGTCTGTTGGATTTGGGTAGCTAATGGAGAATGCTCACCAAGAGGAAAAGGTATCTCAACTAGGTCTATGATGGGTGGAGGAGATGATGGGAGCTCCTCTATAAGTGGAGGAATGGTATAATGGGTGCTCCTCTATGGGTGGAGGAGGTAATGGGTGCTCCTCTGTGGGTGGAGGAGGTAATGGGACCTCTATGGGTGGAGGAGGTATTGTAGGTAAAGGTTCTCTAAGTGGTGAAGCCAGGGGTGAGATGGTCTCAATGTTAGTGGAAGACCCCTCCATAGGTGATGAAGGAGATGAAAGGTGTTCCTCTGTTGGTGAAGGAACAGGGAGGTTGGTTCCAATGTGGAAGGAGGATTTCGGGCTAGGATTTCCTCTATGGAAGGGATGTGAGGTAATTGAGAGGTGATAGGTACCTCATTAAAGATAGCGTGAACCTCACGGGTATGGGTATCGTGAGTTGATGTCTCACCGGTTTGATTGGATGAAGGGGCATGGTTGGGAAATGGTTTTTGAAGATTTGTAGATTTTGGTTGGGGGTGGCATTGGGATTATCCATAGTTAACTCACCTTTCTTGAGCATTTCTTGGACAATATTCTTGAAAGTGATGTAGTTTCCATCACTATGACCCTTTACTCGATGATAGTTACAGAAATCATGTTCTTTATACCATGCGGGCATGGGGCGAGCAGGGTCAAAACCAGTGTGTGGTTTTATGGGTGGAAGGGTGATGGCTCCAGCTTTGATAAGCTTTTCTAAGATAGAAGAGTAAGGTTCCCCAATTGGGGTATATTTTCACTGCTCTTGTCTAAATTGAAAAGTCTTGGATATGTGATAGATTAGATGAGGGTGTAGCTTGATTTGATGGATGAGCTTGGGCCGGCCTTGAGTACCACTGTGTTAGCGGTGCCCTTAGCTTTTGAATAATTGGTTTGTGGTTTGGAAGAAGAAGAGGTTTCATTCGACTTGAATGCCAATTTTTATTTCGTAATTGGATTTTCTTCTCTTCGATGGCCCAAATCTCTAACTTTCATGCCATAGTGAATGCCTCATCGAATGTTCGGAAGGTTTGGACCTTAAGGTCAGGAGATATGTCTAGTGCAAGCTCATGTGAAGAGCTTGATGAGTTCAGTTTGTGGTAGTTGGAAGGTAAGTTGATTGATTAGGCTGTGCCAACGAGTGACAAAATCTGCGATAGATTCATCCTCATACTGACGTGTGGAATATAGATCGGTCATGGTAACCTTCTTGATGATATTGATAGAGAAATGATCCAAGAAGGCTTGGGCTACCTGATTGAATGAGAATATAGAGTGTTTAGGTAACCCACTATACCAATCTAATGTAGGTCTAGTGAGGGACATGGGAAAAGTTCTCAAAAGCAAGGCATCATCATGAGCGATCAAATAACACCCATGTTTGAATGACCACAAATGTTGTTGGGGGTCTTCTTTTCTATTGAAATGATTGAATTTAGGAATTTCCCAATGCACAGGGTATGAATGGATAGGAATGGATGGGTGAATAGGCTCATTTTGCAAATCTCATCATAGGTGAGAGTGTTGTAGGAGCCGAAACCGATGCCTCTAATGTCTACATCTTGTCCAACATCAATTTAATTAGGTCATTGGTGGGTTGTGATGATTGGATGCCTCCTATAGCATGAGGAGGTTGGTTTTGGGCATATAACAGGGGTGGCACTCCAATGTATGGGGCTGCCATGTAGGTGGTGGAGAAGAAGGCAAGTGAAATAGGGGGTATGTACCTGGAATGAATAATGGATGAAACAAGAGGTTGTTGGTAGTATGTATATGGGGGTGGAAGGGTCATGGTAACCCTAGTGGCAATAGGGCTAATGATTGTGGAATGGAAAGAACCACATTCTAAAATGGGGTAGGGGTCACCGACACTGGAGGTGGGAATGTAGCTACAGGTATGTATGAGACATTAGGGGTGGATGAGGTTGTGTTTGGGGTAGTCATTGAGGGTATGGTGGATGTGATGGGTACCACAGAGGTAATAGATATGGTAGTCATAGTGGGTATAGAACCTAACTTGTGAAAACGATTGGGGTAAGGTGGATGTGGGTAGCATGGAGCCAGATGGGGCTGATGCGAAGTGGGTGCGAGAGTTGGGGGATAGATACGGGCATGTCGTATATCAACTAACCCAAGGTGTCTCGAGTGGATGAGTGGGAAAGGTAAAACTACAAGGCGACAGGGTTTTAGTCAAGGAGTCATGTGAACTCCTCATCTCCGGTAGTGATAGTAGTAGGCTGGATGGGATCCATGGCTGGTGATAAAATAGAAGGTGGTGAAGGACTAGGTGGGAGTGGTTGACAAATTGGTGTGGAACATGAGGGCACTTGCTTGTCTTTAGGTTAGCACCATGTGAACCAGTATTGATCAAGTAGGGTTGCTTCTCTATAAATGACACAGAGAACAACAGAACAGGTGAATCTGGTGATAAAAATGGATGAAGTAAAAATGGTGGCTGGAATGTGAAATAGGCTAACCGATGTTGATTAGGAAAAATCGATGTCGGTGAGGAATAACCACTTTTGTTATTGTAGAAAATGGATAGTGAGTAAACAATGAGGCGAAGGTAAAATGATGTATGCCAAATCTAGGGATGTTTAAAATGTCAATGAGAATAATGATGATGAAAAGACAGAGACTATGAAAAGTGGAAGAAAGTGAATAAAATTCCTTTTGAGTAGGTTAGAAAAAGGACTTGGAACCATACATCGGTTAGGTATAACCATGGCGGTCGAGGTAATTGATGATGGTTACTATGAAATTGAAATAGTGATGAAAGAAAGTGGTTGTGAATTAAAATATGATGTAGAATCAAACCCAAAATTCTGGGAATGATGATGATATGGCCTAGAACACTCGGTGAAGCTGGAATACACCAAATGGTGATGAGGAGTGTGCAAGGATGAACAAGAAAAATTGGTGAACGTGATCTCTCACCTCAAAATGTAATCCAAGAAAAAAAAATGTTATCCAAATGTGCCCCTTCTCATTTTGTGGCTAACTCCCTTTCATTCTTTTCTTCTATTGTGCCTCACAAATAAATTTTTACTTTTTAGGCACTCAAAACCTTCTCGGAAATGACACCATTGGATAGAGATCTTTCTCAAATTTCCGAGAAAGGTAAATTTTTCCTCCTAACTCCACGTATTTTTCAAGTTATGGCTTGGTGGAGTTTTTGTGGGAAATTTTCCTGCCACGTGTCCAAGGGTGAAAAACACCAAACGACCCAAAAAATGAAAAAATGGTGGAAGGGCCCGCACCACCAATCGAATGTGCCATGTGGCACCTAGAGTGGCAGGAGCACGGGAAAATTTGAAAAATATTCCAAAGACCAAACGGGTAAAAATTCAAACTTTTTGCCCACCGATCCGATTTTGGCCTGTTTTTGCCCTAAAACTTCAAATCACCATAACTTTCGATCCAGAGCTCATATTTTCACGTTCTTTATATCAATGGAAATCTGGTGAAATTCTCTACAAGATTCCATGGTCAACTTTGAATTTTGGTTTAGTTTGAGGATAAAATCAAAAATGCTTCTGTACACGCCCATGGATAGACTGACGTTTCAACAACCAATTTTAATGCAAAATGGGTCGCATTCTTCTCAAAGCATGGTAAAAAATGTTAGGGCATGGGTTTGTAAGGAACTCCATGCTGTTTTTAATGTATTTTGGTCAATGGGGAATGGATCCCATGTTTTTCACATTTTCTCTCTCCAGGCTCGACCCATGACCTTGTAAAAGCCAGATTTGGCTCATTTTTCAAAGGTGGAACACTTTTTTACACAAGAGCTTCTATTTTCACTTTCAACAAGTGATTTTGTAAGTATCAGACCTTCCAGGGGATTGTAATAGGTTTTTCTACCTCTTTGGTGTTGGAATACAAATATTTTGATGTTGAAAATCACAATGCAGCTATGTGAATGCTTTCAAATGTATGTGTTGTTTGCTTCATTTCAAACCCTTGATTACATCTTATCAACTCGATGATGTTTTATGTTGCAATTTCTGATTTGTGTCAATTTGCATGAACAAGAAGTGCTCACCACTCCTTTGGTGTATCACCCTTATCAGTTTAGTTTTAATTTTTGCATTTCTTATCCCTATCTCCTTGCAAATTAGGATAAAATTAGGATCTAGAACCTCTGTAGTTGTGAAAATAATAGATCTAATCAGAGGAGTTTGAGGAACCAACCTCTAATCTAGAGATTCCTCTCTCATCTTGCAAGTCCCACACTTGGAGAGAGAAGTTTCAATACACAATCATGAGGATGGATGCCCTAAACATCAACTTAGAACCTTGATTTACATCCGTGGGTCTACTAATTTGCAACAAAGCAAAAACACTAAGAAAATGTGATCCTAGGAGTGGCTTTTCTACTATGTTTGTGTATCTTATGCTATGTAGGGATTGACACATGAATTGTGAAATGGAGTTTTTTTGGTGAGGATGGCTTCCTATGAAGAAGGAGATCTAAAAATGTGAGGTTTCGGTATGTTATGGTGGGGGAGGGTTCACTCTAAAGTATGACTCTAGAGTAGAGCAGCAAGCTAGGTGCCCACTTGTGTCATGATTATGTGATCATCTACAACTTCTTCCAAGTAAGATGTTGTTTAAGAATGTATGTATTTTGAATTTTTGTCCTGGGTTTGGTAAGACTCGGAGAAAGAGAAAAGGATAGAAGTGATTTTCTACGATTTGTTTATCAACCATCACCTGGTCATGACTTCTAGCATATAGGTTTCCCTCAATTAATGTGATTTAATGCAATAAATTAGAATGGAATGCACTTGTTTTTAAACCCAAATCAAAATGTGAAATTGTATGACACAATAAGATGAAGAGGAAGAGGGATGCTCTTTCACTATAATGCGAAAAACATGAAGAAATGGTTCTTTTTAATTACACCAAAAGAAAAGTTTCCTTTAGAGCAAATAGAAAGGAGAAGCGGATTACTAGGAAGAAAATTAGCGTGTACATTTTTTTATAAGGAAACAAACACACAATTTTTTCCTAGGAATGAATGAAATACAAGGAACCCGGATGGGTCCCATCGATCATGCCAAAATGTTTCACCTTTTTCTTAGATTGTTTCTTAGAAGAGTTGACAAAACAGATAGGGTAACGGGTAGGAGAAATACCTATTCAAATGTCGGTTGATGGGTTGTTGCACGTGTGACTTTAATCCATAGATGATTGTGAGAGATTCCTTTTGCTAGGAGGAACTACCTATAATGAAAACAAGACCACCAAAAGGATTAAATAATATGGGCAAAGTGAACTGCTTAGTGTAAGCTAGATTCGAAGTATGATACTTCCTAGATGGTTATCAGTCCACTATTTTAAACAATTCAATGTTGTAAACAAAGTAAATCCTATTGTTATTTTGAAATGATTTAGGTATCTCACTTAAAACACAATAAGAAAATAGATCTAATCTAACAGGCTAAGCTAGAATAGAATCCAAAGGTCAAATGATTGGTTCTGGGTCTCTGCAAGTCTAATAAAGGTCTCGGGTAGGTCACAAGTGAATGAGGGTGAGATAAAATTAGGTGGGTAGGTCTCTGTTCAGGGCTATGTGGGAAAACACAGAGACCGGTGTCAGTCAGGGGTGACCGACGACGGTTAGGTATAACTAGTGCCGGTTACTGTGAGATCTATAAATGTCATAGAACGGGCTTTTGGTCTCCTTTGTGATTACACAAAGTGACTTTGGTTGTTTGGGATGATGTATTGGGTGACAAGAGTAGGATTTTATGAGGTTTTAGGGGGTATACGAAGGTGAAAATATGGAGAAGGTCAATAGGGCAAAAGATAAACAATGGATGAAGAAATGAAATAAAAAGGGAAGTATGATATTGTACTTACTTGGATTTCACTCCTAAATGTTTGTGTGTGAGGAATGGAGGTGCTGATAATGAGTTTGAAGGTTGCAAGTGATCACCAATTGAAGAAAAGCATTTGTATGGGCTGCATGTACACTCCTCTTTTCTTGGATAGATCAGATCATGGCTAGGATGGCTGTGCAGAGAAGATGCTCAATCTCCTTCCTTGGATGTGAGTTTTCGTTGGAATTGTCTCTCTTGAAGATGTGTTATCTCTCTGAGATGTGGTCTTGCTCATCAACTTTCTTGCTTCCAACTTCCAACTTCCAAGTTCCAACCTTGAGAATAAGGTTGTTTTGGGTTAAAAGGGGTAACCGACGACAGTCTAGCTTAACCGGTGATGGTTAGGGGTAACCGACATCGGTCAAGGTGGGATTTCCTAGGTTTACTAAACTAGGGAGATCCTCCTAATTTCCTTGGATCTCGTGTCATTATCCCATGGATTAGACTCGAGCCTCTTGTGAGCATGCGGGAATGTGGTTAGAGGGAATGTAGGCATTGATTTTTAGGGTTTGGGTAAGTCTTAGTTAGTTATGGGAACTTGCTAAGAATAGGTATTAGGTTGAGTTTGCTTGGTGAGGTGTCTAAGTGAACTGTATGTGTATATATTATTTAAATAATAAATATAGTGAGGATAATGCATTAATTTAATTAAATTAATTAAATTAATACTTTTTGGGGTGAAGGGGTCATGGCTAGGTAAATGTAATAAAGGGTGCTTATATATCGAGGGACAAAAGGGGAGTGTGACCTAATTTTAGTGTCTACAACAACATTGAAATGAAGTAGTGTGATCTATGTGTTGTCAATATGGAGATCTGCACACTTGTTGATACTTCAGAATTTTATGTGTGATAGATAGTTTTGTCTCTGTGATAGAATTCAACGCGCTCATTCTAATAATTGGAAACTATGCAAATCTAGAATTTAATGAAAACAGTTTCATCATTTTTGTATATTTCATTATTTGGGTGTGGCACCTATGAAGCAATAGTTGCATGTAGGAAAAAACAAATATTCACCGTTATTCCAATCAAATTTCTTGAAAGATGCATTCATTCAAATATTCTAGTTAATCGACTTTATAGCATCAAACTTAGCATTATATGTTGTACTCGGATCTATGTTTTAAACTAAACTAGACATTATGGATTGACTTCCGATTTGATATGAATGATATTATTTTTGGTTAGCTGCATTGGAGTGTGGGATTATTTTTTTATTTCCCATCTAATGAGCTTACATTTGAATGTATCTTTCTTGAAAGACATCTCATAGATCATCGTTCCCAATTTACACCTCAACTCAACTCTTGAGCTTATTTATTCCTCTCAAATGATAAGTCAACTCTCACTAGCTTGACCTACAATTTTGGCCTCTTCATTGGGTCATTTTTTATATCAAGTACTATCTTTTCAATAGTTGTTACTAGTTTCCATCAAATTTTCTATCCACGTCATTTCACAATCTAGCAGAACCATGTGTCATTCAGCCCCACAAGAGCAAACTCATTACCTGTGGAATTCGATTATGTTTTTATGTTAAAGTTCAATTGTGAGTATATACATTTTTAGTCTATGGTGGTTTTTCTTTAGGATTCAATCTTATTATCTAAGTTGTAGTATTTATCTATAAGAGTCTTTTTTTATATCAAATGTATGTCACTCATTACTATCGTTAAATTGTTTATACAAGTTCTATGGTCAATATAAAAAAATCATTAGTCATTGTCAATAGAGTTTTTATCTCTTTTCGTTAATGTCATGTATCAATATCAATAATAAGAGTCTTTTTAGTTAATGTATTTATTTTTTCTTTTGTATGTTGTTTTGTCAATTTCAAAGTCCATTATCAAGTCTTTTTGGGTCCATTGTCAAAAAAGTCAAAGAGTCAAATATTGTAAAAATATAAAAAAATTACCTTACAGATGTATTTTTGGTGTTACCCGATGTCCCAGGTAACCATTGAGTCCCATGATCATATCCAACTTAACTATCAACATGAATTTGGAGGACGGAGACTAGAGGTCAATCAGAGACCTCTCGTCAATCACCAATGACGGGGCCACACGAAGCTATGGTGGTAGTGTGTGTATGTGTGTTTTCTTTTATTTCAAATTTGTAGTATGATTTCAGAGTTCCTATTTGAATAAGTGAAATGTTCACATTGAGGTGGAACTGAAAAATGGTCTCAATGTTCAATTTTCCCTTTATTCAGTTTGTATTCAGTAAGTAGTGGTTCCTACATGATTCCCTGAAGGAAAGACATAGTGAATAAACAAAAGCACATAGGAAAAGCAATAACATGATATTTGATTTTTTGGTTATCTTGTAAAACCATCCTTTGTTTTAGGTTTTGATTTTCCTTTAAAACCATCCTTTGTTTCAGGTTGTGGGTTTACCTACAAAACTATCCATATCATGAGCACACATGGGCAACAAGCTGCAGACAGAAGTGTGATTGTTGTTTCTATAATTTCAACATTAGGAAGTGTATATTGGGAATTAATAATTTTAACAATAGTGGAGTGAATTTTACAAATATAATGTGACATTATTAATAAATTGTAATATTATTAATAATGAGTTTATAGAACTCATATTAATAATATAGTTGTAATAGTTAGTATTAGTATTTGGGTGAATTGTGAGAACAACTCACATAGCTAATTTGGTGTGTGAGATAATAAAGGGATGAGAGAGATATCCTAGGGATAAATATGAGAGATTCATGGAGAGATATTGTAGGGTTTTAAGATGAGTGTTGAATCCACCTTTGTAGGAGATCAAACACTATAAATTGTATGCTTCATCTATGTAAAGATATCCTAATTGAATACAATTTGATTATTATTATATTCGGTGTTAATTCTACATTATTCTAAATTATATAAAGAAAATATTACCAAATATATTGTGATACTCCAAATAATAAAAAGTTATCGAAAGGTGGAAATTGTGAAACTTATTAAAAATAGCCATCCTAGTTAATACAAGCTAAAAATAGTAAGTCTTGAAATTAATCTCAATTCACTTGTATCAACTCATAATCCTCATATCTCACTATATTTTTCCCACAAATATAAGGCTAAGAAGTTGTCTCATGGTTCATACATGGGATAAATCCTTGTATGCTCCAAAAACATTCGTCTCAAGGTTAATTTTTCATAGCATACTTGGATGGAAGAAACTGAATGATTCAACTCATCCTAATTATCATATAAGGGGATCATAATGGATGAATCATTCAAGTAGTTATCACTAAGGAAATATTTTATTTTTAAGATTCACAAAGAGAAAGGCTACCGAGGTACCCAAGGCCCTCAAGAATTTATCACAGTCCACTTCGTGCAAGTTTCAAATCATTGTTTTTGAACACTTATTTAGTACCTTAGAGTGTTCTTACATATCATAGAAGAAGGATAGTGCACCAAAATGTTTCATTCCAACAAGAGGTAAAAGGAAAATATTTTCTTTTAGGGAGTAATTCTTGTATCTAAAAACGGAATTATTTTAATGAGGAGCGGATGAGCAAGAAGGTGTCTATTTTTCATGGAGGTTTTGAAGCCAAGGAGAGTATGGTGATGGTATCTATGTTTTGAATCCGACCTTGTTTTCAAAAGGATCCCCATGTTTCCATCTCATGTTCACATAATGTAATTCACTGTAGTGTTTCTTAACACTCGTTAAATGCCTTAGAGTGTTTTTGCATCTCACAAGAGGAAGAATTTGTAATCAAAAGGATGGTTAGAGGCCAAGAATTTCATTTAAGGAGAAATCATTCCATCTAGAGGAGAAGGCCTTTTTCATTTAGTAAAAGACAAGCAACAAAATGTTTGAGCATCCTGTAGTTGATTTCATTAAGAAATGAGACACCTTTATGATAAGAAAGGATCATCATGTTCCCATCTCAATGCATTTTTAACTATTTTTTCAACACATGTTCAATACCTTATAATGTGACCATGTCTTGTGGAAGAAAGAGTTTACAATCTTAGTTTTCTAATCCAATAGGCGGTCAAGGGAAAGGAACTTCATTCAAGATCAAGTAAAAGAAGGATTCTTCATCAATAACATGCTTTCCTATCTTTGGATTATCACTTATCTCTTCCTCTCTCTCCTCCCTCTCTCTCTAAAATTCTATTCCTTCATTGAGAATGTACTTTTTCACTCTTTCATCTTATTCACTTAAGTGACTTAATGTTGCATTGTAAAAGTCCCATTTTAATAATAATAAATGAACTTAGTTTCATTCCTAGGGAATTTGAAAATTCACACAATGGTGAGATGAAAAGTCATATTGGAGGAAGATGAAGATTCATTTGTAATGTTATAAATTAGAATGGCTTCTCCATTCCAAAGGGTTGGAAATTATTGATTATTGTAAGTTGTTGGATTTCACTACTACTGCAAGTACTAAAGTCTACATTTCCTCTATCTCCTTTTCTATGTTCCTCCATTCTCTATACTTTCCAAATTTACAAGCATTGTAATCTTGTACAACCAAGAAGAAAATTTGTGTCCTTGATTAATGGATCTATAGAATTTTGTATTTGATTTATTAGTATTTTTGTTTCTTACATTGATATGTTCTTCTAATTGAATGTGGACCTAATTTGATTATTGTTATTGAGAATCTACTAGTTTCTACTCATGACATTAACCTTGTCTCCCTATTTATTCTACTCCCCTTTTCCTCTCTTCAAATAAAATTCCTCTTTTGTACATTGTACAAGAACTTTCCCACAGGTTTAGTGGAGCATTCCTATTTGATCCCTTTCCTAACATCTACCCCACATTTTTAGTTAGTTTACATTCAATAATGGGATCCTCCCCATATCCAAAAATAAGGGACTTAGCCTCGTGACCATTGGTGAAAACCAATAATTTGCACATCAACAATTTTTAGTGACTCAACTGGGGAAGATCTACCCTTTGTGCACCCTTAAAAGATATTTGAAAATATTAAAAAAATAGATATTTTCCATAAAATAGGTTTTTTTGGAAAACCTATTTTTCATTTCCAGGATTCAAATTTCTATTAACATATTGGAAAATATTTTACAAATATGAAAAACATATATATATACTCAAGCTGATAAAGCAAGTGGAATTGTTGATCTCACGTTTGAAGAACTATAACAAGCTAATATTATACTTCCTATTATCCATGATAAGTAGTTTTATTACCAATTTATTTCATTCATGCAGAATAAGAAAAATTATAGGAAAGAGAAGAAATAATGGCTATACATGTGCCATGGGAAAAACATCATCCACTAGTGTTCGTTCCTCCACTTCATGAATTACTAAAAGGATCAAGAAATAAATTTCCCAAATTCTATGGAGATGGAAATAAATGTGTGAATGATCATATTACATCTTTCATTAAATCTTGGGGCATTTTGGACCGGGACATCAATATTTTGTCATTTGACTATTCGTGGAATCATTACAAGATGCCATTACATAATGGTTTAACTACTTGTCATCATGTTAAATTATTGACTCGGGATGATGTGAAAACAAACTTTGAAGAAAGATTCAAGACTGTAGAAGATTCACATTCCCTCCTTAATCAATTAGTTTATATGAAGAAGGAACCACAAGATCCCATGAGAGATTTTGTAAAAAAATTCAATAAGTTGATAAAAAAATTTCTCTCTTGGTGCTCATCTTATCACGAGATAATTTAAAAAGGTTCTTCGTGAATGCTTAGTTTATTGAATTTACTTTCATACTATGGATATCTCAACCAAAAACTTTGGAAAATGCTTAAGAACTTACCATTGATGTGGAATATGACCTCATCATGTCAAGGAAGACAAAGAAATATTCGGTGAAGAATAAGGATCGAGTTATAAAGATGAAAGAGTTGATCCATTTATACAAATATTATTCAATGATTTTAATTCATTGAATAAGGAAATTTCTCAACATGCCTCATACCGAGCTAGAGAAAGGACCAAATTACATGAGCACCTTGAAGGTTGAAAAATTTCAAGTTCATGTGATATGTGGAACCTATGAAGATGAAGGAGGATAAATTTTTGAATCATAAGAAGAAGAAGATGGATGTACTAGGGTTCGGTATTTTGAATAATACTAGATAAAGGTTACAAAGAACTCATGGATGATATGATCAATTAATTATGTGTAATGTTCATCCTCTCACAAATAGAGAAAGAAGAATATTCTTCCTCTTCCCAAGTAAATATTTTGAATCCTCAAATGGTGGATCTACAAAAAATAATAATAATAAAAGGATAATAATTTTCCACCTCCATAGGGTAAGCTAAGAAGAAGCTTGAGACTACCCTAGTCAAGACTCTATCTGCCTCCTGGAGTGAGTCTCTTTCATATCCTCTTGACAAATCAATTTTTACTCTATTGATCCTAAAAATCAAATCCTAATCATGTCAAGGTTGTCATCATTCTTGATGTTCCTACAACTTATTCACCTATTGACATCACTAAACATGATAAGAAATAAAAAAATTCAGATTTCTATGTCTGGGTACTTGATAACTCATCCCAATAAATTTGATAAACTTATACAATTTATCAAGGGAAGTAATTCAAGTTCATGTTCCAAATATTCCATTACCAAAGAACCACTCCTTACCTTAGTACCAATATTTATCAAAGCATTTTTGCTTCAACATTCTCCTCTTTTGGGAAGGTAGAACCTTTCCATATTTCTTTATAGTCAATGGATATAAATTGAATGAATACATTAAGTATTATGGTGCCTCTAACAACGTCATGCCCACAAAAGTTATTAGATTTATTTTTATCTCTCTCACTCCCATAATTGGACATTGTTACTCCATGGGAACCAAACAACTACTTCTCATTAGACAAATGAATGATTCTCAAGTATCATTTGCATATTTTCCAAACAAGAAGATCATGATGAAAATACTTGTAGTAGACATGTCAGCCTCGTATGGTATGTTGTTGAGCTAAACATTTTGTCGGGATGTTGTTGGAGATATACATATGGATTGGTTTCATGTCACCATTCGAGTTAATGGAAATATGAAGAAGATACTTCCCAAAAAGGGAAATTAAATACACGGTTCAAAAACTATATGACCCAAGGAGAGACATCTTGTTTCAATAGTAAAGGTATGGAAAAATTTTCATAGATTCAAAGGAAGATGCTAAGTTTTTTCAATGAAAAATAAGACTATCCAAAAATTTCCATCTGACCTTATATGATGAGTTTTAAATTTCTCATGGTTGGGGAATCATCTTAATCCTTGACATGTTCTCTTTTGATTATGATTCAGTTTGGTGTGTCTTGGATTACTCCATTCTTCCATCTTAGTTTAAAGGTATTATTTGGAGTAGTTGATTATTTCTTGGCACATAATTGATTGGGATTTTCCTCGTTGCATAGTTATTGGGGTGATTTATGTTTAGATTATGTGGGGTGTTTGAGAAAAATTCTAATCAAGATGTATTCACATGGTTTATGTATTATTATAATTTATTGAACCTGGGTTTTTACACATGGACATGCATAACATTATTCATTTACATATAACAACATCCTCCCAATATAATTTCCATATTATATCTTTTCACCTATGTAATCCAAACTCCTCGCCTCGTGTCAAATCGGGACTTCAGAGAGTAATGTTTGTAGGTTTACACAAAATAAAAGAAAATGTGTTTGGTCTTATTTCTTTGTCACATCCTCATGGTCCATGATAAGGTGAAGCTTGAGATTCATTTCCAAAAATAGAGGAACATGAATGGTTAATGTTTCAAAAATAACATGATCCCATGTACAAAAATGATTTATTGGAAGTTATACTTGAAAGTTGTTTGACAAGTGGAAATGAGGTTTGGTATTTAATTAGTGAAATCAGCATTTTGAGGAACTCATGGAACATTCCTCCAGCTTCCATTGTTCTCCACATGGTCTTTTTTTTGAAATACATGGCCTCCCCTTCTTTGTGGATATTACAAAATATTTTGAAATGGAGGAAATGCATTACTTCATGTTCATAGTTCTCTATACCCCCTTTTCATTCGTAAGCATTGATCTTCGTGACCTATGCAGAGGATGATTACTTGATAGAACCATTCCCTTATGCATTGTGTTCCATGTAGTCATGTGTTCCCTGTAACCCCTTTTCTCCCACACCATATTATGTTCGTCATTTCCTTGTCATTTTTTCATTACGAATGAAATGATTAAATATTTCTTATGAACCCGCCGACCCCCACATTTCACTATCCATACACAAATCAACCCTGATGAGGTAATTTCCTTGAGATCTACTATTTGAGGTGGTATACTACGAGGTGATGTAAAATATTTTTACTTCTATATGTTACACCACTATTTTGTTAGTATCAAGGCTTATTAAGAATTCCCAATGCATATCACTTTCCCACAATATGAGTTTCCAATCTTCACGCCCTGGTTTATCTTTGGCACAATGATGGTCTAGTTTAGCATGAACTTTCATTTCAAATTATTTTGAGGGTGATATTATTGGTATCAATTTAGGAATCATAAACTAATGTGTGGTAGTCATAGAAGGAAATAAACTAAAAGTCACTGAGAAATTTTGAAGGAATTCGAATAACACCATTTATCATTACAATTAACCGAGAAGGAGAGATAGTTGTGGTTATTCTGGTAAGCATCAAACTATGAGAAATAAAACTAATACTATATCTGACACCAAGAGTTTGATAGAAATGTGGTTTTATGATCCAAAAACAAAGAAGGAAAAAAATATAAAATTGTTGAATCCAAAAATGGTGATGCTTGGGTAGAAATAAATGGGAAACAATACTCACCTTGTCAGATTGGTTCATTTGTCTTACAAAAAAATGTGAAAAAATATAGATAGTTATCTTGGAGGGACAATTTCCAATATAGCTATCATAGTGCCTACTTATTGTAATGATTCTCACCATCAAAAACCAAAGATGTAGGTAAAATTACAGAGATGGTTGTTAGAAGAATTATCAATGAGCCAATCAGTAACTTCCCTTTCTTATGACATGAATGAGAAGGATGATTTGGTTGTTGATTTTTATCTTACCTTTAATTTTTCCATCCTATAAATATCTAACGTTGTATTTGAGGTTAAAATTGACATCAATGAAAGTGGTATTGTGTCGGTGTCTACATGTGAACAATCCACTAAAAAGAGAAAAAGATAACTATCAAATCATATAGGAAACTCAGTGAAGACAAAATTTAGAGGATGGTGAGGAGGCTATGACTAATGCCCAAAAGGGTACAGAAAATAAATAGTTTATTGATGTTATAAAATTTGATGATATAACTATTTAAAGTGTAGAGAATAATTTGAATGAACATAAGGATAAAAATCCTTCAAATGTAGTCTTTGAAATAGAATAAACTATGGATAACTTGAAAAATATAATTTCTATTGATGATATGGAAGAGATCAATACAAAAAATTGATGCAAAGAACTAAGATATCCTTGAAAATCGACCAAAACATAAAGAAGGGAAAGTGTCTTGGTAACAAGAGTATGCATTTTTCCTAGCACTTGTTCTTGATGAACTCTGCAAGGAACTCTCTAAGAAACATGGAGTCATTTTTTTCTAATGTTGTCTTATCCTCACAACATATTACAATGTTATGGAGTCAACAACCAACCTCAATGGATGAAGTGGAGAAAGTATTTAGAAATATTAAATTTGAATGGTATGGAAAGGAAACTCTTACATGTATTCAACAATATATGTCTCTAATCCTGGGAGTACATCAAAACAATGGATTTCACCAAATGAAAACAAAAGGTGTCACATGATAAAAGTTCTAATAGACCTATAGAGAGGTAAATATTGAAATCAAGGAAAAAAATTATATGCATTTGTAGAAGTGATGATGAGTGTGGGAAGGCCATAAGTGTAATTAATTAATTCAATTATGAATTAATTAAATGTCAAGATTGTGTAAGCTATAATGTAAAACATATTTAATTAATTTTCCCATCAAATTAATTAAATACCATAATTGTGATGTAATTCAAAACTCAAGTTGAGTCAACTTGAGGTTGGTGATAGGTTAGGTTAAAAATTAGTTTTATAACTACTTTTGGGAACATAATTCCCATAAAAGGTTGGCTTGTAAATGAAATCTTGGGGGCTTATTCTTATTCACACACTTGATATTCTTGGGGAACTATTTTATCTATATATTATGTTGTTGTAACTTTGTGTACACATATTTTCCCTTATGAGTACAATTCTTTCTCTATTGTTGTGTTAATGATTCTTAATTATAAATTTTTTTATCTTGTTTGTGGTTGAGTTGTTAATGTTTCTCCTTCTTGATATTGTTATTGATGCTTGGGTAATTACAATTTTGCTAGATATCGGGTAGGTGAAATTTGTGACATATATGCATATTCTGAAGGAGATGAATACTTTGTGCTTCCTGGATTTCACGCTCACTTTGTATACCTTTTCTCTAGATAGAGGAGTTATTTTTTTTTTTTAGTATTTTATGTGCAATCTGCACTTATTTATCTCATCCATCAAACCTTGTAGGGAAATCTTGGATAACTAAGAAGGATAGATGTGTCCTTCATAGATAGATTTTCTAAACATTGTGTCTCAATTTTATTTGTCTTACCAAACACTTACATGGTTGTATTCTTTTCCTTCTCATTATTCCTTCCTCTCTATATTTTTCCTTTCCTAAATTTTCTTCCCTTTTATACTTTTTGTTTAAAATCACACAAAATAAAAAAATCACATCATACAAGGGAGCTTTCCCTCTCACAAAGTAGAGGAAACTTCACCCTGTCAAAAGGTGAATTTCCCTAATTGTTGTTGGTTTTGTGCACTTCCATTGGGCATATTTAGTGACAAAAATCCAATCAACACTAATCTTCCCATGTTGATGTAGGAATACCCAAGTGTGATGGATCCAATTAAAAAGCATCATGATGATTTGAGGGAGCCATAATTTGAAAGTGTATACTTCCCATTGGGTATGGATATGGGCTATTTATTTTGCGATGATGATTACACAAATCTTATCTTACATCAACTCAATCCTAAGATTATAAGAAATGTAGATCAAGAATAAGTAGTGATATCAAGTTACCTCTAGGAGGGTGAATCCTAAATTTCCAATCATATCCCTAAGTTCTAGCCTCAAGGATTGTTTGGTGAGTATGAAAATGATTATGAATTTGAAACCTTTTTTTCCCATTAGAAGAAGACCTTCTCGTGAAGAATATATAAATGGAATGGTTCTTGATTCTCCCAAGGTTTATTCCATTCAAGATCAATACCTTCTAAATTAGGAATATATGAATAATAAGATGCTTTAATATTTCAAAGTTGAATTTAATTAAGGAAAGGATGTTTTCATCATGGAAATGAATTTCCAAGCTTGGAATAACAAAGATGGAGAAGATGATGGTTTTCATTTTTCATATATGAACTTATGCTCATTTTATTTTCAAGATGATGTATCATTGTACACACCATATTATAGTAATCAACATGTCAAGAAAGATTCATTGTGTGTGAAATAAGACCATTTAGAGAAACTGGTAAACATGGAACACCAAGAGGCTTATGATAGTGTTGAAACTCTTAAAAATATTTTGAGAACCAGATCATGGAAAAAATGATCATGAATCAAATAAAAATAAATGATAAACTCCCATTAAAGATCATAAGAATCAGTGTGAAAATAATAAGCCTTGTATGATAAACACTCACTCTTTTAGTAGTAATAGAAGATCAAGAATTGTGATGAATTTATAAGTGGATGAGTAGTTGGAAACAATATGTCAAATAAAAAAGGAAATAAGCCATCTAAGTGGACTCTCATTTACTAGAAAAATCATGCAAACTTTATCAAGAATTTGAGAAAGGGGTCATATTTCATTGATCTCATCAATGGAATTCTTGAAAAAGGCTTTTGGTGATACACATGCATGGGTAAAAATTTAGTGAACAATCGCTTATACAGGGAAATCAAGTTGTCCCCGCATGTAACATAGGTGATTTCAGATTTTGTATCATGGTTTCACTCTTTTGTGTGTTTCCTTTCCATTTTATGTTTCCTTTCTCTTTCGTGTATTTATTTTTCTTTTTTTTTGGTTGTGTTTGTAGCTTTGCTAATTTTTCATTATGGTGACTCTATGACCTAATATGTAAGGCAATGGTCTGCTACCCCATGAGATATATAAGGTTCTTCATTACCCTTACGATATAGTGTAGACAACGTGTTTTTATCACCCACCTACTCCCCACATATGTACATTACTCTATCAAAACATATCATTATAAACATTATATAAATCATCATCCTTATCTCATAAAATCAATTTTTACCCCCATCGTAAATCATATGTACTCATCAAAACTCATAACTCCTTGAAACAACCTAACCGTATTAAAGCATCCCTAACCTATTCCATCCTAACCTCCTAAACTCACCTAATCTCTTCCCTAACCATTTTCCCTCATCTCCATACCTGAAAATTAAACCTTCTCTCGAGTTTCCTAGATCATTGGAAATTCTAATAAATTGCCAACGATTCTAAGTAGGAGTTCACACTCTTGTTTTAAGGACCTTTTGAGACCTTTTGGACAATTTTCACTTGAGTTTTCTTAATCCAACAATGAATTAATATCATCTCATCCATCATCAAGCCCAAAAATAACATTAGATCTCCTCAAGGAGTTGCAACATATCAATTTTTTAGCCTAATCCTTTAATAATCTCTTGAGACCAAAAACTCAACATCATCAATTCAATCAACCTTTGTGGGTGTTCTACAATTTTTTCACACTTTGTAAGGTAATATTATCTTATTTTATCATCATCCCTATCTCAAAACATTCAAAAATAATCAATTTAAGTCTCTTTTTACTTCAGTTTGTCATTTTCAAGGAAATCGATCAATTTAACATGAATCGCCCATGGTTCCCTTAAATCGCTAGCGATTTTGTTGAATCACCGATGATTTCTCTAAATTGCTAGCAATTCCATTGAATCACCTATAATTTATGTCAAGTATCTACCATTATCAAGTCATTACATTTTATCAATTATTATCTCTACCCCTAGATTTAACTTGTTTATTACAAGCATGCCTATGATTTAGATGACTATTCTAGGTCAATCTTACCCAATCACAAGCATCTACAATATCTCAATCATTGGTACAACCCTTCACATGGGAGTAGTTTGACATATTTTACTATCTTACTCTACATGTTATCATATTTTCACCTACTTGAGGAAGACATTGAGGAATGACTTGAGTTCCTCCACGAAATCCAACAAGAAACCATGGATTACTAAATACAAATAATTTGAATCCATCCATATTACTGCCACTTTATCCTGGGCCACCTAAAAATGGAATAGGATCTTCCTTTTCACCTTGAGTTCTATTTTTTATATTTTTCATTATCATTACTTATCTTATAATTATTATCAATTTAATAATAATTAATGAGCTAACATCCTCCCAGAAGTCCCTTTGGATTCATGGAATCAACCTTTACTAAACAGCTTCACCATCCCATTTATCTAATATATATTTTTTATATTTATTTGATTATAGGTCTCTTCACTTGGTGAAAGGAGGAGAACTCATCCACCTGTTCACTATTAATCTTCCCAAAATTACGATTGTTAGTGCGGTATCACTAAAACCTATCATACTTTGAGTTTTAGGTACTTTCCACATTTGATAGCATAGACCTGAAATATACCTAATACATTCATGGCACGCCCGATGGGACCATGTCCCCTTTATTTTCCATTAAAATTAACTTATAATCATTCTCATGTTGTCTACTCTTTAATCATTAACAATTCTTTGAAATCGCTAGTGATTGTGGTGAATCACCCATGATTCCTTCAAATCACCGATGATCTTTGTGATTTATCTTGATTACTTAGTTAGTCTACCTTTAGGATTATACTTTATTTTCTCCTTATTGATTTCATCTAACTATTTCATGTTTCATCATCCGGAGTAATTGTTTCTATGTTTCAAGAGTACTAAAATTAAAAAAATAAAAAATAAAAAATTTATAAATAAAAAAGCAATTACAAGTGTATTTTCTTCCCTTTTCAAAGATTGGGTTTTTTTATGTCTTCTTTGACTCAACATTTCATTTTGGGATTTAAAATTTTCCCTTCATGTATGCTTGATCATATATTTTAATTAGGAATTTAATGAATTGCATTCACTTAACCTCCCTCACACAACCAAATCATGTAAAAAATAATATGCATTAAAAATCTCCTACCCAAGTGGACCTACTTGGATTTCATCACCAAGAGGATAAGATGACCTGGTGTTCTAGCCGAGGATAAATAAATGGTGAGAATTATATTGGCTAATCACCCGAAACCCTTATCATTCAAGACCGTGAAGTGAGGGGTAGGCCCCAATACCACGCCTCATACCAACACTAACACAAATTCAGGCCTCACGTACCTTTAGTTATATCAAGGAATCCATCCTTTAACATCACTTAAAAACAACCATAGATTTCCATTTCATAGGACCTTATAAACCATTTTTCACATTTCACCCTTTTCTAAAACTTAATCAAGATTAAAAAATTATCTTATATGGCTTTCTTTCTTGATTGTAATCAACTCTCTAGATTCTTTTTCTCTCTCTTTTATTGATTGTTTTATTTCATGGTCTTAACCCAATAACAATCCTATCAAAGAAAACTATGAAAACATGGTTGAGTTTTTCTAAAAATCTTTAGAAAATATCCAAACCCACATTTACGACACTATGTGTCTAATAGACCAACATCAAGAATATTTATCGCCTATAACACATGATCAAGAACCTCCATACTCTCATAACATCAAATCCACCACATCCGACATTATTGATCCATCTAGTCCTCATTTATTTAATAGTGGGGATCCAGCATTCACCGAGATCCTAGATTCAAACCTCATCTCCCTAAACTCTTACCTAGTTGGTTTGGATGTCCTATAGAAATCTACACCAACAATAACCCTTATTACCAACACTACGTATGAATTTGTCCTAGCTTGTTGATCCTAACCATGTGTCTGTCATCCAACGATTCCATCCTTATCCCACCACTAGCGAATCCAAAACATCTAATCTTGCATCTTCCACTCCCATCATTAATTTCAATCTTAACATTGTTTCCTCACATGATACGACTAACACATAATCATCATCCTCACCAGATCCTTCATTGGCTCTACCTTGTCCCTTAGAAACAATAACAAATCTCAATCCACATCAAGTCCTTTGGTCTCTTCCAATATCAAAATGCCTCCTTGGTTTTCAATAGTCATCCCATTAAGCATATCTCGGGGTACCTCATTGCAACAACCCACATCATCTATTCAAAATATATTCATGTCTATCCCAACATTGACACCACTCATTAATATGAGTTCCATCTCTAGTGTTCATCCCTCTTCATAATAGTCATCAATCGCCTCAACCTTTTATCAAAGACATACCCCAAAAATCAACCTTTCACCCACACCACTATTTTATCTCAACATGTGCCTAAAATATCCAAACTACTTATCCACACTTCAATCCCCTTCCAACATATACTCCAACATTAAAACCTCTTTTAAACACATCTATGCTTATTCAATATCAATACATCTATCCTTCACAACCTACGGTCTCACAACCCACATATAGTATTCCTATGAGCACCCATTTCCAAATTAATATCCCTTTTCCTTACCAACCATATCAACAACTAAATAAACCTACATATAATCATCCCAAAGATACCATCATTTAATTCACGAAAAAACAAGCACAAAATGACCCTTTAGCGATTGATGAATAGAATATCCACCTTGAAATTTCATCCATGGGTCTTAAAAACATGTTTTCTTACAAAAAATATACAATGAAACCATCGATCTATCTTTACCATATAAAGTGTATCATCCACATTGGGAAATCCCTAAGTTACTCAAATTCTATAGCAAAGATGACCCTTAACAACACATCGTGGCCTTTTGAAATGTTTTTTATCTCATAGCACATGACCAAGACCTTATGTTAAGAAAAATCCTCATTACCTTATCCAGAACTACCTTAGATTAGTACAACAACATTCCTTAATACACACTCTTCTCATTTTCCTAGATTGTGCAACTTTTCTTATAACATTTACTTGATCAATATCACTCATAAAGTCACTATCACCGATATGTACGCCATCAAGAAATTTGAGGAAAAATCTATGGTAGAATTTGTCACCCATTGGAGGGAATTATCAATCAGTTGTCCCTTTCCTCCCACACACCAAATTAATCAAGTTATTTTATCACTCCTATGTCAAGCACATATCATCCACATTATAGATTTAGTATTTTTAAACATTCGATTAAGCCTTCACTATGGATTGTAAGCTCAAGCTCCATGCTCTTGAAGATGGTAGGGTTAAACTTAGATCAAAGAAACGTAACCCTGAGTATTCATTCAAACCATAATATAGTCATGAAAAATATGAGAAATCAGCAAATATAGTCATTGTGAAAAATATTTTTAAATAACATTCAAAATTTTAATGCACCCGTCCTCAATACAATTATACACCTATCGGTGAATCTTATAGTACACTATTTTATAAGATCTTGGCTGCAAATATGATCACCCTTCCTCCCATCCACCCTATTGATACATCTATTTTAAAACCCTCTTGGTATTGATAAAATTATTACTGTAAATACCATAGGGTCAAAGGTCATGACATAGAAAGGTGTCATTCATTCAAAAATGTCCTTCAGGACCTTATCGACAAAGTTGAGCTATAAATGGATTACCCAAATGTCCCTTTGATCAAAATATGGAAGTTTTTAAACAACCCTTTGAAAACCATGCCACATACACCAACAAAGCACAATATAATGTCATCCATTCTCATTACACTATCAACATAATAAAATATCTGCTAAGCCCTTAATTATATATCTTATATTGGATATATATAGACAACTTGTGGCTATCATAACTTCTTATCATTATGTATCTCTTTCATATATGTTATATTTTCATTAGTGGGTCAGATTTGGTGTTGGCCATAGCATAGGAATAATATATATAGGGGTTATTAGGTAGTAGTTTATCATCATATTCAACATTTGAGTCTTATTGTCTGGTTTGGAGGTTTCCCCCTCGAAGTGGCTAAGCTATTCTTCTTGCACATTGAGATCATTTATCTGAAATATTGTGTTCATTGGTGTTATATTTCTACTAATAATAAGATTTATACAATTAATTACATTACAAGTGGTATCAGAGCTTGAACTCGGCCAAAGACACGCATCAAACCCTAATTGTGAATGTTCATCCATATCTCAAAATAGGTAGTTATTTTTATCAATTTTTCGTGGTGTAGAAAAATAAGTCAAGTAAAGATTCCCTAAAATTTTTAAGAATGTTTGACTTGATTTGAAAAATTTATAGCGATTTATGTTTTTCATAATTCAGCTACCTAGGGTGCATTTCTAGAATTTTCAAAATTATTTACATTTCCAGAAATAATATTAAAAATTAGTTTGAGTTCATTCTTTGAGTTTTATAAAATTTGGCCAAATTCCTATTGAAATCCCAAACCCTAAATTTTGACCTTGATCTTTAAATCTTACCATTTTGGGGCATCATGGTTGGGCCTTCGACAAGAGGCAAAAAGAATCCCATCACTCCGGGTAAAAACCTGATAAGGATGAGATAATAGTTGAGGAGTTAGAGTCAGAAGGGGTATCTATAGAGTCCTCAAGGTTAGGGTTTACTTCAACTGACCATAAGGTCAGCTATCTTGAGTTAGAGTTGTGAAACCTCGAGGGTAGAGTGGCCAACAAAGAAGATGTAGAAAATATTGGAAAATGATTGGAGGATTTCATTCACCAATTTAGTTACAATATCATGGGTCATCATATCCTTCCTAATCATCCACAACTCAATCATACTCATATTAACTAGGGTGGATCTTTAGGTCAAAGTAATAGACAAACTAGCCAAGGTGGATTTGCAAACATGACCAATCCAAATAAAAACACTCTGCAAGCCCGTAACATGATTCCAAAAGTGGAAATGTGTAAGTTTGATGGAAAGGATCCACTCAATTGGATTAACTAGATGGAGAATTTCTTTGATCTTCATCAGATTCCATTAGGACAAAAGGTTACCATGGCATCGTTGTATCTTGAACCCACCAATACATTTGGAATCAATGGTTATGTGCTCAAAATAAAAGAGTGGCCTCAATGTTAGATGGACAATATTCACCAAAGAGTTACAATTTCACTATAGTTCTAGTGTGTCGAGAATTATTTCAGTCCAATTAGCAAAGCTCGACAAAATAGAATACATTCAAACATTACATCCATCAATTCCAAAATCTTTCCTTACGGGTGGAAAATATTCCTAAAGATAATTTGAATGACTTATTTCTTGGGGGTATAAAAGAACAAATTGAGATAGAGGTGCGTATGATTAATCCTCATAAGGTTTCAAACTCTATGATCATGGCACATAGGGAAGAGGAAAAATTTCTTTCCAGTAGGAAACAAACTATTAGTAATATCAGAGATCGTAGCACCCTTCCACCATCATTCCCTCGACTAGTTAGACTGACACCTCAAAAATTGAAGAAAAGAGAACCAAAGGGTTATGTTTTAATTGTGACAAAAAAAAAATTTCCCAGACATAAGTGTGTTGAAAAGAAGTTGTTTTACACTAAGGGACCTACTAAAGAAGAAGAAAATAAAGAAGATGAAGAGGTAGAGACTAGAGGAGGAATTAGGAGATCCCCAGCCAACAATATCATGCCATGAAATTTCTAGTATTAGCACTCCCCAAACTCTCAAAGTAGTTGGATTCTTAAAAAATAGAGGGTAATAGTGTTGATTGATTTGGGAAGTACTCACAATTTCATCAATCATAAGTTGGTGGTACACTTGAATTGCTTTGTTTATCCAGCTCCAGAATGTCAAGTCATGATTGTTGATGGGAAAACTATTAGTTGTTTAGGAAAATGCCATAAAATTAATCTCACCATGGGAGATTACTTGCTAACTAGCAATATGTATGCCATTGCCATGGGAGGAGCAAACATTGTGTTAGGATTTTAGTGGCTTACCACCTTAGGAACCATTGAAATGAATTTCCAATATTTGTTCATGTAATTTTAGTCAGAAGGGAGGACTTTTAAACTAAAAGGACTAGAGCAAAGTCCCCACACATGGTAAGTTCTAATCAGATGCAAAAATTTTCATAGAAAGGGTGCGAAGGGTTTGTGGCACAACTATTTTTCATTAAAGCACATCATTCCAATACATTTATACCCAAAGATATGCAAGCGGTTATAGATGAGCACTCGGTGGTGTTTGGAGAAATTCCCAAGGGTCTACCTCTCCAAAAGAGACCATGACCATGCCATCTAGCTAGTACCAGGGACTCAATCACCCAACATCGACCTTATAGGTACCCTTATATGCAAAAGAGTGAGATTGAGAATATAGTTCAAGTGATGTTCGAAGAAGGACTTATTCGTCATAGTCAAAGTGCTTACTCTTCTCCTATAGTGATGGTACGTAAAAAAGATGACAATTGGCGCATGTGTCCACATTACAGGGAACTCAATAAGTACATAGTTAAAGATAATTTTCCTATTCCTGTAATTTATGATTTGCTAGATGAGTTACATGGTGTTGTTTAATTTACAGAACTTGATCTTTATTCTAGATATCATCATATTAGAATCAGGCATGAAGATATTCATAAAACATCCTTCAGGACACATGAAGGACACTATGAGTTCTTGGTAATGCCTTTTGGACTAACAACAATGCACCTCTACATTTCAAAGTTTTATGAATTCCATCTTTAAGCCATTTATTTGAAAGTTTGTTTTAGTTTCTTTTGATGATATATTAACCTATATCAAAACATGGGAGGAACACCTACATCATATAAATAAGGTGTTGGAAACTCTTGAACAACATCAACTTTATGCAAAGCCTTTAAGTGTTCTTTTGGTGTAAAGGAAGTTGAATATCTGGGTCATATTGTCTCTTATGAAGGTGTTAAATTGGATCCTAACAAGATAAAATCCATGCTTGAATGGAAGGTTCCCAAAACCCTAAAAATCTCTTTGAGGATTTTGGGCTTACAGTTATTATCATATATTTGTAAGGAATTATGGCAGCATCCCCACACCATTCACAACTTTATTGAAGAAGGAATCTTTCCATTAGAACGAGTAAGCTACTATGGCCTTTGAGAAGTTGAAGGAGGCCATGTGCACCACTCTAGTTCTAACCACCCTAGATTTTTCAAAAACATTCATTATTGAATGTGATGCTTCAGGGTATGGTATGGGGGAAGTACTCATGCAAGAAGGGTGACCCATTGCCTTCGAGAGCCACCAATTCAAAGGTAAGAATATCTCTAAACCAGTTTATGAGAAAGAAATGTTAGCAATACTTCATGTAGTGAAGCAATGGAGACCATATCTAATGGGATGACATTTCAAAGTAAAGACATATCATGATAGTCTAAAATACTTCTTAGAGAAATGTTTATCATCAGAAGAAGAACAAAAATGGGTCTCAAAAATGTTGGGGTATGATTTTTAGATAATATACAAGAAAGGGAAAAAGAATGTAGTTGTTGATGCTTTATCTTAGAAGGATGAATCTACCTAGGCATTGTTGTGTGCCATATCTATTTTATAGGAGGATTAAATAGAGGATGCAATGTCCGAATGGAAAAATGACCCAGTTACACAAAATATCATTCAAAATATCTAACAAGATCCAAGCATGTCAGAAAAATTTTTATGGAAAGGAGATGTTTTTATGGTATAAAGATGGATTATATCTATGTAAGAATTCACTACTTAAAAATAGGGTTCTATCTGAGCTTTATACTTCTCCAGTAGGGGGTTATTATTGCTTCTTAAAGACTTATCATCAAATCAAGCATGATTTTTTCTAGGAATGGATAAAAGGAGATGTCCAAATTTTTTTGGTTGAATGCATGGTTTGTCAGCAAAATAAGGGTGAAACAATTAAATCCCTAGGTCTTTTACAACCTCTATCTATTCCTAGCCAGAGGTGGGAAGAGGTGTCCATGGACTTCATCACAGGATTGCCTAAATCAAAAGGTAAAAATGTAATCATGGTGGTGGTGGATAGACTCACCAAATATGCCCATTTTTGTGCTTTATCACATCCATTTGTTGTGAGTACAGTAGCTATGGCCTTCAAGGATACAATTCAGAAGCTACATGGGACACCAAAGATTATAGTAAGTGAATGAGACCCTATCTTTACTAGTAATTTTTGGAACAACTTGTTCTCATGCTTGGGCACACAACTAGCTAATAGTTCCTTTTATCATCCCCAATCTGATGGGCAAACAGAGGTGGTAAACAAGTTCTTGGAGGGATATCTTTTTTGTTCTACATCGATAAGGAAGAAAGATGGGTCAAATGGTTACCACCGGCAGAATGGTGGTATATCACCTCCTTTCATACTTCATCTAAAATGTCTCCTTTCTTGGCATTATATAGGTACCATCCACCATCTATCACTTCATCTTTGAGATTCCAACCAAAGGTTCGAGCAGTTGAAGAACATATTCAACACCAACAAGAGATGCTTTCTAGTCTCAGGGAGAATTTGGCCATATGACAAAACCACATGAAGTAGCAGGCAGACCAACATCACAGTGAAAGACATTTTGAAGTCGTTGATTGGGTTTTTGTGTGTTTACAACCATATAAGAAAATGTCCTTAAAATAACAGAAAAAGGATAACAAGCTTTCACCTAAGTATTATGCTCCTTATCAAGTGTTATAAAAGATTGGAAATGTAGCGTACAAACTGGAACTTCCTCCGGCTACTCAAATTCATCAAGTATTCCATGTATCTTGCCTAAAGAAGGTAATTGGATAGACAATATCAACCCAAAATGTGTTACTCGAGCTTGATGAAGAGGGTAGAATCATCCTAGAACCAACATGCATCCTTCAGACACACACTAAGTGATTGAGGACAAGGGTCATCACTAAGTATTTGATCAAGTGGAAAAATCTAGACAATGAAGACGTAACTTGGGAGGATGCAAATTTCATGTAGTAGCATCCACATCTTCTCAACATTAGGGAGAATGTTGCTTGGAAGGGGAGGGGCATGTTATGCCCTTAATCATATATCTTATATTGGATGTATATATTTGACTTATTGGCTATCATAACTTCTTATCATTATGTATCTCTTTCATATATGTTATATTTTCATTAGTGGGCCATCCTTGGTGTTGGCCATAGATAGGAATAGTATATATAGGGGGTATTAGGTAGTAGTTCATCATCATATTCAGCATTTGAGTCTTATTGTCTGGTTTGAGGTTGCCCCTCAAAGTGCCTAAGCTATTCTTCTTGCACATTGAGATTATTTATCTGAAATATTGTGTTCATTGGTGTTATATTTCTAATGATAATCAAATTTATACAAGTAATTACATTACAAGTGGTATTAGAGCTTGAACTCGGCCAACATTGCATCAAACCCTAATTGTGAAGGTTCAACCATATCTCAAAATCAATAGTGAATTTTTATGCAAATTTTTTTTGGTGTGGCGAAATAAGTCAAGTAAGATTCCCTCCAAATTTTAAGAATTTTTGACTTGATTTTCAAAAGTTATAGTAGTTTTATGTTTTTCATAATTTGGCTACCTAGGGTGCATTTTATAGAATTTTTCAAAATTATTTACATTTCCAAAAGAAGATTAAAAATTATTTTGAGTTAGTTATTTAAGTTTTATAAAATTTGGCCAAATTCCTACTCAAATGCCAAACCCTAAATTTTGATGTTGATCTTTAACTCTTACCATTTTGGGGCATAATGGTTGGGCCTTTTTGACAAGAGGAAAAAGAATCCCATCACTCTAGGTAAAACACCCGATAAGGATGAGATAATAGTTTAAGAGTTAGAGTCGGATGGGGTATCTATAGAGTCCTCTTAGGGTTAGGGTTTACTTCAACTAACCATAAGGTCAACTATCTTGAGTTAGAGTTACGAAACCTCGAGGGTAGAGTGGCCAAACAAAGAAGATGTAGAAAATATTGGAAAATGATTAGAGGATTTCATTCACCAATTTAGTTACAATATCATGGGTCATAATATCCTTCCTAATCATCCACAACTCAATCATACTCATATTAACTAGGGTGGATCTTTAGGTCAAAGTAATAGACAAACTAGCCAAGGTGGATCTGCAAACATGACCAATCCAAATACAAACACTCTGCAAGCCCGTAACATGATTCCAAAAGTGGAAATGTGTAAGTTTGATGGAAAGGATCCACTCAATTGGATTAACCAGATGGATAATTTCTTTGATCTTCATCAAATTCCATCGGGAAAAAAGGTTACCATGGCATCGTTGTATCTTGAACCTGACCAATTCATTTGGTATCGATGGTTATGTGCTCAAAGGAAAAAGAGTGGCCTCAATGTTACATGGAAAATATTCACCGAAGAGTTGCAATTGCACTATAGTTCTAGTGTGTTAGAGAATTATTTCAGTCAATTAGAAAAGCTCAGACAAACAAGAATAGTCAAAGATTACATCCATCAATTCCAAAACCTTTCCTTATGGGTGGAAAATATTCCTAAAGATAATTTGAATGACTTATTTCTTGGGGGTCTTAAAGAAAAAATTGAGACTAAGGTGTGTATGTTTAATCCTCATAAGGTTTCAAACTCTATGATCATGGCACGTAGGGCGAGGAAAATTTTCTTTCTAGTAGGAAACAAACTGTCAGTAATATCAGAGATCGTAGCACCCTTCCACCATCATTCCCTCGCCAAGCAAGACTGCACCTCAAAAATTTAAGAAAAGAGAGCCAAAGGGTTATGTTTTAATTGTGACAAAAATTTGGACCAGACATAAGTGTGCTGAAAATAAGTTGTTCTACACTGAGGGACCTACTAAAGAAGAAGAAAATGAAGAATATGAAGAGGTAGAGCTAGAGGAGGAATTAGGAGATCCCTAGCCAACAATATCATGCCATGAAATTTCTAGTATTAGCACTCCCCAAACTTTCAAAGTAGTTGGATTCTTAAAAAAATAGAGGGTAACAGTGTTGATTGATTCAGGAAGTACTCATAATTTCATCAATCATAAGTTGGCGGTACACTTAAACTACTTTGTTTATCTAGCTCCAGAATGTCAAGTCATGATCGTTGATGGGAAAATTGTTAGTTGTTTAGGAAAATGCCATAACATTAATCTCACCATGGGAAATTACTTGCTAACTAGCAATATGTATGCCATTGCCATGGGAGGAGCAGACATTGTGTTAGGATTTTAGTGGCTTACCACCTTGGGAACCATTGAAATGAATTTCCAAGAGTTGTTCATGTAATTTCAGTCAGAAGGGAGGAATTTTAAACTAAAAGGACTAGAGAAAAGTCCCCACAGATGGTAAGTTCTCATCAGATGCAAAAATTTCTTAGAATGGGTGTAGAAGGGTTTGTGGCACAATTATTTTCATTGGAAGCACATCATTCCAATACATTTATACCCATAGATATGCAAGAATTTATAGATGAGCACTTAGTGGTGTTTGGAGAAATGCCCAAGGGCCTAGCTCGAAAAGATACCATGACCATGCCATCTAACTACTACCAGGGACTCAACCACCCAACATCGACCTTATAGGTACCCCTATATGCAAAAGAGTGAGATTGAGAAGATAGTTCAAGAGATGTTAGAAGCAGGACTTATTCGTCATAGTCAAAGTGCTTACTTTTCCTCGTAGTGATGGTATGGAAAAAGATGACAATTGGCGCATGTGTCTAGATTACAGGGAACTCAATAAGTACATAGTTAAAGATAAGTTTCCTATTCTTGTAATTTATGATTTACTAGATGAGTTACATGGTGTTGTTTACTTTACAAAACTTGATCTTTATTCTGGATATCATCATATTAGAATCAAGGATGAAGATATTCATAAAACATCCTTCAGGACACATGAAGGACACTATGAGTTCTTGGTAATGCCTTTTGGACTAACAAATGCACCCTCTACATTTCAAAGCTTGATGAATTCCATCTTTAAGCCATTTCTTTGAAAAAAATTTTAATTGTTCTTTGATGATATATTAATCTATAGTAAAACATGGGAGGAACACCTGCATCATGTAAATAAGGTGTTGGAAACTCTTGAACAACATCAACTTTATGCAAAGCCTTCTAAGTGTTCTTTTGGTGTAAAGGAGGTTGAATATCTGGGTCATATTGTCTCTTATGAAGGTGTTAAAGTGGATCCTAACAAGATAAAAGCCATGCTTGAATGGAAGGTTCCCAAAACCCTAAAAAATCTCTGAGGATTTTTGGGGCTTATAGGTTATTATCATAGATTTGTAAGGAATTATGGCAGCATCACAACACCACTCACAACTTTATTGAAGAAGGACTCTTTCCATTGGAACGAGCAAGCTACTATGGCCTTTGAGAAGTTGAAGGAGGCCATGTGCACCACTCCAGTTCTAGCCACCCTAGATTTTTAAAAACATTCATTGTTGAATGTGATGCTTCAAGGTATGGTATGGGGTGGTACTCATGCAAGAAGGTGTATTCAGAGCCACCAATTCAAAGGTAAGAATATCTCTAAACCAGTTTATGAGAAAGAAATGTTAGCAATACTTCATGTAATGAAGCAATGGAGACCATATCTAATGGGACGACATTTCAAAGTAAAGATAGATCCTGATAGTCAAAAATACTTCTTAGAGCAATGTTTATCATCAAAATAACAACAAAAATGGGTCTCAAAAATGTTGGGGTATGATTTTGAGATAATATACAAGAAAGGGAAAGAGAATGTAGTTGTTGATGCTTTATCTCGGAAGGATGAATCTACCTAGGCATTGTTGTGTGCCATATCTATATTACAGGAGGATTGGATAGAGGATGTAAGGTCTGAATGGAAAAATGACCCAAGTACACAAAATCTCATTCAAAATCTCCAACAAGATCCAAGCATGTCAGAAAAATTTGTATGGAAAGGAGATGTTTTATGTTATAAAGATAGATTATATCTATGTAAGAATTCACTACTTAAAAATAGGGTTCTATCTGAGCTCCATGTTTCTCCAGTAGGGGGTCATTCTGGCTTCTTAAAGACTTATCATCGAATCAAGCATGATTTTTTCTAGAAGGGATAAAAGGAGATGTCCAAATTTTTTGGCAGAATGCATGGTTTGTCAAAGAAAATAAGGGTGAAACAATTAAATCCCAGTCTTTACAACCTCTATCTATTCCTAGCCTAGAGGTGGGAAGAGGTGTCCATGGACTTCATCACAGGATTGCCTAAATCAAAAGGTAAAAATGTAATCATGGTGGTGGTGGAAAGACTCACCAAATATGCCCATTTTTGTGCTTTATCACATCCATTTTTTACGAGTACAATAGCAATGGCCTTCAGGGATACAATTCAGAAGCTACATGGGTCACAAAAGATTATATTAAGTGATCGAGACCCTATCTTTACTAGTAATTTTTGGACTGACTTGTTCTCATGCTTGGGCACATAACTAGCTCATAGTTCCTCTTATCATCCCCAATTTGATGGGCAAACAGAGGTGGTAAACAAGTTCTTGGAGGGATATCTTTGTTGTTTTACATTAGATAAGGGGGCAAGATGGGTCAAATGGTTACCACCGCGTGAATGGTGGTATAACACCTCCTTTCATACTTCATCTAAAATGTCTCCTTTCTTGGCATTATATGGGTACCATCCACCATCTATCACTTCATCTTTGAGATTCCAGCCAAAGGTTCAAGCAGTTGAAGAACATATTCAACACCAACAAGAGGTGCTTTCTAGTCTCAAGGAGAATTTGGCCATGTCACAAAACAACATGAAGCAATAGGAAGACCAACATCATAGTGAAAGAAATTTTTAAGTCAGTGATTGGATTTTGTGCATTTACAACCATATAAGACAATGTCCTTAAAACAATAGCAAAAGGATAACAAGCTTTCACCTAAGTATTATGGTCCTTATCAAGTGTTACTAAAGATTGGAAATGTAGCATACAAACTGGAACTTCCTCTGGCTACACGAATTCATCTAGTCTTCATCTATCTTCCCTAAAGAAGGTAATTGAACAGACAATATCAACCCAAATGTGTTACCTGAGCTTGATGAAGAGGGCAGAATCATCCTAGAACCAACATACATCCTTCAGACACACACTAAGAAATTGAGGACAAGGGTCATCACTAAGTATTTGATCAAGTGGAAAAATCTAGACAATGAAGACGTAACTTTGGAGTATGCAAATTTCTTGCAGCAACATCTAGATCTTCTCAAAATTGGTGACAATGTTTCTTGGAAGGGGAGGGACATGCTATGCCCTTAATAATATATCTTATATTGGATGTATATATCTGACTTGTTGCTATCATAACTTCTTATCATTATGTATCTCTTTCATATATGTTATATTTTCATTAGTGGGTTGGCCTTGGTGTTGGCCATAACATATGAATAGTATATATAGGGGTTATTATGTAGTATTTCATCATCATATTCAACATTTGAGTCTTATTGTCTAGTTTGGAGGTTGCCCCCTTGAAGTGGCTAAGCTATTCTTCTCTCACATTGAGATCATTTATCCGAAATATTGTGTTCATTGGTGTTATATTTCTACCGATAATCAAATTTATACAAGTAATTACATTACAATATCATTCATCTACACCCACAAAGATATAATGCTCCCATCACCGAGTCACCATATGAATCATCCATAAATGGTTCTATAAACCAAAAAACAAATGAACCATCCTCTACATCTCGTGTTTCCACATTAGAAGAACCTATTAAATCAGGAACATCTCCTAGTCTCTTGATCAAAATATTACTAAACCATCCACATCTATTTCATCCTCTTCAAACCCATCTACAAGCTCTTCACAAGTTTCAAAAATAAACCTATCTTACAATATGTGAAAATATCTTATGATGACCACGTAACTCAACATTATGTTCGTAATATTAAAAATTCCTTTACTTGACCACACATCCTTATGTCTAAAAAGGTGAGAATCATATTGCATGATCATTGAACCTCCTCAACACAAAATCCAAATTCCATGCCTTCTATTTTAGGGTTGCACCCCTCATCAAATTTATCAATCACCGTAAAAAATTATTCATCATCAAGAACCTAAAGGTATCGGACATAAGATGCCCCCATACACACCCATACTATCAAAATAATTATCACTTCACTCGACCTTATCCTTGAAAGGACATTTTACATTGACCCTTGAAAGGCTCATCCATCACCTTGAAAGGAAATTTTACATTGACCCTTGAAAGAATCATCCATCGCCATGAAAGAAAATTTTACATTGACCCTTGAAAGGCTCATCCAACATTCTATCATAGCCTTACCTCCTCTTAAGTTGTCTATCTCTTGAGGGTGGAACCCTACTGGTATAATTTTGAATTTTTGTGATTACCATCACACACCAGGAAATTATACGGAGGACTGTAAATCTCTTCACGTATCTATAATAATATATGTTAAGAAATGTCTTCTCCCTACAAATCTAGAACCATGAAAAATAACCCATTAGATGTCTAAGACTACTACATCTAAATCATCACCTATATTCACATCCACAAAAAGTGAGGAATCTTCCAAAAAAACTCCTTCATTAAATTGGCCTAGTAAGTATCACTACTAGAGAATGTACCCATGATCTTAAGTCTTCCAATTAAAATAAGTCAAAAATCTCTATCCCGCTCTCTATCGAGTTTCTTAATCCAGTACCTCCTTCCAAATCCAAGGTATCCATCCTTTTCACTCCACATACATAATTTACCACTACATATGCAGAACACAATTATCAAATAAATTCATCGAGATCTAGGGAAAATGTCCTTTATAATCTTTTGAAAACTTTACCTTAACATCAAAAATATATGATCAAAGCACTCCAATTTATATTAGCGCCCTACAAACAATCCAAAACAATTTGAAAACTTAGTCGGTACTCCTAAAATTTATGTTGTTATCTCTTTTAACAGCTCAAAAATCCCATCCTTATAACCAAAGATCACAACCTCCCATTATTCATCACCATCCATCGATGACACTCTCATTAAGATAATCATGATGAATAATGGATCCATCATTAACATCATATCATCACATGCCTTTGATAAATTCAATTACCCAACATTATTTTCACCCGAGTACCTACTATATCAGTAAGCCTTCAATGAAACTATCACCCCTACATTAGGCATAGTCATCCTACCAATTAAAATTGGTGTCAGAAACCTCCACAAACTCTTCTATTTGGTGGAAGGATAATTTCAATATAACATGCTATTAGGCTGACCCTGGATATATGTTATGCACTACATCCCATCTACACTCCATTGTTGTCTTAAATACAAATATGAGGGTAAAAATTTCACAATCCCTACAGATCCAAACCCTTTCAAATCATGTCACATGACATATCGACCAAACAATGTTGTTTTTCTAAAAAGTCAAGCTCCTCTAAGAAAGCCTCCATTGTTTCATTCATCGCCTCATCAAAATTTCTAGATGACACTTCCTTCAATGATGCCATGTAACTCCTTTCACCGGGGACTATTTCCTCACACTTAATCTCTTCCTATGCCAAATACGTATGAAAGAACCAAAAAATAACCCATGTAAAAACCTAATGTTAGGGATTTTATCTCCTTTGGTCCACCATATCTTAAAAACAACCTTGTTTATGGAGGGATCAAATTCCCTTTTCCACATCCTACTAATCGATGGCATGCCAAACCATTCATATCAGACTTCAAATTCATATATAACCAAGTCTTCGTACAAATGTACCTCCATCGTTGTGCTTAGAAAGGCTTTGGACTCATATTTTATGAAAAAGGAATCCACGACTTAATCCTTGACCATTCCCACAAACCTCATGAAAATACGAGTAAGGTTTCAAAAACCATCCTTTGAGTCTTAAAAAATACCACATCAAAATCTATAATAGAACTAGAACCACCCTCCTTTCCTACACAAGATAACCCTATAGACACAAATGACATTGTCTCAATCCCATCTAACTTTTTTAGTCAACACTATCACTTTAAGACCACTAACTTATCAAAATAGCCATGGTATTGAGACCCTTCCTCTCATTTTACCTAAAATGATAAAAGAGGATTCACCCACCATTGACATCCTTCAATGCCACAATGACCAATCACTCATATCTCATATGCGGGCATAGGATCACTCCTTTGAAAAACTTTTTGCATAACACATCGACACTTCTTAATGAATCCACTATCAACATTAATATAGGAACTCCACAGAGCCTCACATAGTTAAATTTGGTCAATATTTAGATTTGCAAGAATTAAAATACTTCACCACCTTCCTCTCTAAACATAGTCAAGCCTTCACATGGTCATATAGAGATATGTCAGGTATTGACCCTAACATTATTGTTCATAATATCATCACTTATCCTAATGCTAATCCTATTAAAAAAATTTATGTAGGATGTACCCTCACATATCTCTTCTCATCAAAGAAGAGTTACAACATTTTCTCTTCAAGCTAATTTCCATTGACTATCCACAATGGATCTCTAATATCATTCCCATAACCAAAGCCTCAAAAATGTTACGCATTTGTACCAAATTTGAGATCTTAACCTTGCACATCCCAAAGATGACTTCCCCTTCAAAACATTGATCATCTTGTTGAGCTAACCACCAACCATGAAATGATCTCCCTTATGGATGGATTCTTTAGCTACACAAGAAAATCCTTTTCGCCACCGATGAAAAATAAAAAAACATCCTTCATCACTCCTTGGGGTAATTTATGTTATCAGTAATGTTGTTTGGACTTAAAAATGATGGGGCCACTTATCAACATGTAATGATATATATTTTTCATGAACTTATCCAAAAACTATAGAAGACTATATTGATGACCTCTTATGTAAATCTAAGCAACGCAGTATCATCTAAATGACCTTGACATAATTTCACTTCTCTTATCGAATATTTTCTTATTCTCTACCCTGCTAAGTGTGTGTTTTGTGTTCTCACCATTAAACTCCTAGGGTTCATTATTTTTATCTATTTCATTAAATTAGACCCAGCTAAGATCAATGCCATCATCGAAATGCATCATCTGTAAGACCTCAAACAAATTTACATCCTTTATGGTAGAATTTAATCTATCCACCATTTCATCTCACAAATTTTAGATCGTTGTCATCCCTTTCATTATATCCTCCAAAAATATGTTCATTTTAAATGGGATCATACTTGTACAAAGGCCCTTGATGGCCTCAAACAATACCTTCTATCACCACACGTGCTTAGATTTAAATGTGAGGGGGAGTTGTTCTACCTCTATATATCCACTACTAATCATGCCTTGGGTACCATACGTGCTCACCAAGATGAGAAGGGTCATGAGTAGACCATTTATTATATAATTTACTCTCTCCATGACTACAAAACTAGTTATATTGAAGCCAAAAAAATTGTGTTTTTCCTTTTACTTTATAACGTCCCAACTTTGTCATTTCCTACTCAATCAAAAAAATTCTTTGTTACCAAATTTAATCCTCTTAAAACCGTGCATTCTAAACAATATCACAGTGACCACATTACTCAATGGCTCATGCTCATGACTGAGTTTGAATTGTAATTCATATCACAAAAATATATCAAAGGAAAATACATCACCGATCAACTAATCAAATCCCCTCTTCCCGACTATCAACCACCTCATGAAAAATTCCCTGACAAATCTATCAACATCATTGATCACAAATACACTCCTATCAAAATGACACTGTTATTTGATGGATCAAAACTCCAGAAGGGGGAGGTGTTGGTATTGTTACCATATCTCCCAAGGGGAAATGTATCCCACCATATTTCAAAATAAATTTCAAATGTACTAACAACATGGCTGAGTATAAATCTCTAATTATGGGTCTTAAAACCACCATCATGCTCAAAGTGTTCCAATATTCAACATCTACAGGGACACCCAACTTGTCATAAACCGAGATCAAAGGAATATATCAATGTAAAAATTATATCCTATAAAAATATAAATCCATTGTTGAATTCCTCTTAGAATATTTTGATTGTTACACCATCCAAATAGTTCCACAATATTCTAACAAATTCACGACACCATGACTTCTTATGCATCTCTTATCCCTCTATGAACAGATGATTCTAAGTTTTTCATTGCAATCCATGTATACTTGATCAACCATCCCACAACAATGAACTCCTGCTATCAATATCATAAAAATCCAACACACCTCTGGTATACTCAAACATTTGACTATCTTTTAGAATCCAAAATTACCTTTGGTTTATCTAAAAACACCAAGAAATGTTTTCTTCAATGTGCTACCCAATATGCTATCATAGGTGGTGTTCTATATAAGTTCTAATTTGATGGAATCTTGTTAGCATGTCTCAAATCTCATGAATCTACTAAATCCATTCAAAAATTCCATGACGGCATATGTGGTGGACACTTTAACATTACAGCTTGTTATTAAGCATTTCCTATGAACGGGCTACTACTAGATATCAATCAAGATTTTTGTGTGTATTTTAAGAATTGTGTTAAATGCTAAAAAATAATAATATCACTCACATACCCAATCAAGATTTACAACCCACTCAAGATTTGTGGCCCTTCTCACAAAGGGGGTTAGACCTCATTGTCCTTATAAAACCTTGATCATAACGACATCATTCTATCATCACAGCTACTGAATACTTCACTAAATGGGTAGTGTTTATTCCCCTAGTTTCTACCAAGGGAAATAATCAATTTTATCTATCAACATATCATATGTCACTTGGCATCCCTCACAAACTTATCAATGGCAGGAAAATCCTTCAAGAATAGAGAATTTAAGAAATTATGGGACATATTCAATATCAAACTAAGATTTTCATCACCATATTAGCCACAATAAAATGGATAAATGAGGCTTCTAACAAAACACTTAACAAAATTATTATTAAAATCATCAATTAAGTGGGTAGGAATTGGCATCTCCAAATCCCTTTGTCTCTCTAGGTTTATCAAACTAGCATTTGTACCCCTACAGTGTTTATACCCTTTTCTATCATTTATGGCTGTGAGGTGGTCTTACCCTTTGAATTTTAAATCCCATCACTCCACATATCCCTCAGAGATTTTATCCATGAGGAGGATTATCCTTAAGAACGTCCTAAAGACAATTAGAGTTGTTAGATGAATAAAACTTAACAACTCTTGAACATCATCATATATATCAAGAGTGCATCAAGTGTGCATATAAAAAACATATAAAAGAATGTGAATTTATTATAGGTGGTCTATTTCTCAAATAAAATAAAATGTCACTACTCTGGAAAGGAGTAAATGTGTAAATTTTTCCGCTAATAGGATTGGTCCATATATTATCAATCACAAATATGGGTGGGGAGCTTATCATCTAGCCTCCCTTTATGGTACACCTGAAAAGGAACCCTTGAATGCCTTGTACTTACAACATTTCTACTATTAATACATCAACCATCATGACATTAGTCACATCAAAGATCTTATTCCACCACCATCCCATCATTTCGTCATTTTAATGATTTGAAAGTATGTTTTTAACTGTCACTATTCTTAAAACCTTAAATATGAGCACCTTTGCTCTGTTCATCGCATCTTTCACATGGAAAAGTTCCTCCTTAGTAGGAACCCCACAATCATTACATCTATAGTCATTTTTATACCCTTAGAGCAACAGTCTAATCCCATGCTATCACCCAATGGGTGCCGAGCCCCTCCTTTATGTGATTCTTGTGAGAATACATCCTTAATGATAAATTTAGATGTAGGAAATAAAATAACCATGCATTCATTCTAAAATCTTAGGATGAGTTATCATATCAATACATCCATTCAAATAACAAAAGAGAAGTATCAAACAAGATACAAAATTGATTCATAACACAAAGGAAATGCACTAGGTTTATGCTCATGAACAACATATATTCTTTAGAATAGAACCTCATATTCATGTTAACCAATTAAATAACCACATTACATTCATTAAGGCCATAATAGAATAATATAATAATGCGTAAAAGATTCATACATAAAAACCTAAGTTATGCTTTCTACATTACAAACCGGTTATAGACCCATCCCTCTAAATATGCCATCACTCCTATAGTTCTCCTAATCCCAACCCAAAGGATCCTTCATTATTCATGTAGATCTTCAACTATCTAGCACTATACGATGTCACTCTTTGTGTGAGTCCCATTTCTTCTACCTGAGCATCTCTATAGATATGTTTAGTATCCAAAGGCCATGCCTTCCCGAGATAATGCATTGGTTTCCAAGTGTCCATGTGGTCCTCCAATAGAACATGCTTCCTTGGATACAAGCTCTCCACTCTTTGCAATGATGTATTTCTATATCCTTCCATCGCATGTATGAAATATTCCATTCTTGACCATACAAACTTCTAGGATGGCACCTTATCCACTCGCATGGTAGACATGTCACACTTTTCTCGTATGCTACCTGGAATGCTAAATATTTCTAAGTCCCAAAACATGTATTTTCTTATGTGTGTGCACCATGTGTTCTACTAAAACTTGCTAGAACCCTGCCCTATGTGCCTTCAACCCGCACGCCTTCTTCGATAGGGCCCCGCGTGCCCATGCACCTTCTTATACTTAGCCAATATTTTGATCCCAACATCACCCCACACTATGCCTGCTTCTTCGTCCCTAAAACACTTCTCTTTAATGAATAAATAATGACAAGCTCTAATTAGTGGGAAAAAGAATGAAGGAATAAATAATTGGGAGAAAGAATGAAAGAATGGGGAAATGAAAGAGAACAATGCTTATTTTTGAAGGAGGAGAGGGAAATTCTTCCCTATTTTTTCCTCTAGCTTTTCCCAAGCATCAACCTCACTTTGTGCTTGCTGACAAAGGTCTCTGACTAGGGCACTCACCTCCTCAAAACTTATTTCCTCCCCTTTGGCACTCATTATCTCAATAGTACTCTCCAATTACTTGCCCAAGTCATCAAGTGTGTCCATCCTGTGGGTGATCTGGGGGTATAATTCCTTTATCCAGCTTTTGATCAAGTCTTGCAAGGTCTTGATAGCTTCTAACTTCTTCTCTAACTCAGCTAGGATTTAATACCTTTATGCTCTATTCCCTTATTCTTATCTTGAAACTCCTTGAGTTGTGCTTCATCCGTAGCAATCGGGATGCTTTCCACTCTATCTCTATCAACGCAATTGTCATATGTAGCTTCAACAACTTGTGCGACATCCTTTACCTCTACAAGGAGTTTGGTATATCGAGTAATGATATCAACAACCTTCATCTTATCTTCTCTCTCTTGGTGTGCCAATGTTTCTTATGTGATCTCTAAGGAAAGTGGTTGCCTTTCCATCATGAGGATGTGATTTAAATCCTCCGTAAACTATAAGTTTGATTCACATTTTTCTTACGCAGTTAGCTAGGTCGATGCTTTAAGACAATGGCATCCGTAATCATCTCCACCTTCTTAGAGACTTCACGAACCATTTCCTTATCTTCCTTCATTTCATACCTTAACTGTGCATTGATAAGCTCTTCTTGCTTCAAGTTTTTTCTCTTCTCAATGAGATCCTCCTTTTTCTTCTCCAATTCCTCCTCTAGAATCTCACTCTATCATTTATTCCAAATAGTTTGGCCTCAATCTCAACTAAAACTTTGTTGAGCACATTGCAGACCTGCTCATCTGACAATTGTTGAGAATTCACCAAGGGATTTACTCCATTTGTCTTTGGAACCTTCATCGTGCTCCCTAACTTACTTCAAACTTAGGTTCATCCACATGGGACTTGAATGCCCAAGATAACATCTTTCTAGTTTGTGGATATGCACCTTCTTCATCAAATGAATTCATAGCCAAGATTTTTTCCATTGGTACGGTGCTTTAGAAGCGCGTGTGTAGCACCTTTCTTGGATCATTGATGTATCCCATTCCTTTCCCTTTTTCTACAACTATGCCCTTCCCACCTATTTACATAAACTTTGGGAAGCTTACCGCAAAATTGGGATTCCCACCCATGTTTTCATATTATTTCCCAATTATTTCTTCTTCTATTTCTTTAAATATTTCATCTTCGCTCTGTTTCTAACTCCTTCTCCGAGAAAATCCTTAATGATGAACACTACTTCTCTTTCTGTAGTTATTTCCACTTGTTCCTTGGTGAGGCTTGGGGTTCCCTAATTTTTGGTGCTTACCTCTTCACTCACCCCCTTGCCTTGATCATTTGCTTCCTCCTCATCATTCTCCTCTTCATCTTCCTCCTCCTTAGATTCATGTACATTATATACCATATGGTCTTGACCTCCCTTGGGCTCGTCACCATCCTTGTTGCCAATGTAGGCCTCTAGGCTCTATGTTTCCTTTGAGTCTACCTTTTCTACCACCTTCTACTTTTTCCTAACTGGTGATTCCAATATAAAAGATTCTTCTTTCTCTTTCTCCTTAATAGGTGACATATTCCTTGGTGATTCTTCATGTGTGAGGGGTCCTTTATGCTCTGTGACTCTTCTTTCGATGTCTTTTCCTTGGCTAGGGACTTCTTCCTGTGCACGTAAGTGCTAGGCTTAGAGATTGCTTATAGCGCACCCATAGATTGTGTGGTTTGCAAACTTGGTGCCTTCTTCTCATATACCTCTTCTCTTTCCATATTCTTTGGCACAACCTTTTCCTCCCTATGGGGTCTTCTGGAATGGAGAAATCACTCTTCAGATAGGATCCTTTCTCAAAATTAGGCCTTATGCACGATATACCCTTAGTGCAGCCCTTTTGGTGATCAACAATGTTATCAACTTCATCATCTCGTACTTCGTGGGGAGACATATTTCTAACCATATGCACACTTCTTAGGGTATACAATATTTTAGCGCAGCTTGCGGTGGTCTTGTTCTACCTCACTAAGGTCGAACCTTAGCATTTTGGCCTCCTTGAACTGGTTGAATCCCGTTTGGAATTACTACGTGGTAAAAGAGAAGGGTGTCTTACACCATGGGCTCTTAGTCCCATTTGTCTATGTAAACTTGCCAATATAGAAATGTTGATAAACTGTGAATTCTACCTCTCCACCAATGAGTGTAGGAAATTTCTCGTGATCCTCCAATATGCCCCAAATGTGTCACGCATTCACTTGCACCACTTTTCTCGGCATGCCTTATGACACCATCGTGGTCTCACATATATTTTTCTCAAACCTTTTCTTGGGTGAGGGATTGTCTTCTAGATACTCCCATATGAAATTCTCTAGCCCATCGGGCACTCCAATCTTCGAATAGACTATGGTAAGGAGAATGGTGCTGAATAGTATATTTCCTCCTTCCTATGCATTTCTTATGATCTCATCCAAAATAAAGGTGGAAAATTTATAGACGGTCCCTTCGAAATATTTCAGCATATATTTAACCATGCCTTGTTTACTTACATCCATCTTTCTTGATCATTAAGCTTGGTGACTAAGTGTGTAGCCATCCTCATAACAGGTCTGGGATTTATGCGATGTCAAAGTACCGTGAACCCTTTTTGTAGTCATAAGCCTCCACGTTTCCTTGATGGCCTCCTTATCATCCAAGTCATCATCTATGGATTCTCCTTCACAATTTAGGCCAGTGAACTTGGATATAAGCTTAGGGGTTATGTGCATCTTGTGGCCTATAATATTGAAGCGGTCTTCATGTACGCATGACATCAACCTCTGATATAGTCGTTTGAGCTTGCCAAAATAAGGTAACTTATATAGTTATAACAACCTTGCCTTCTCTAACTTTACCTTCACTTCATCACTATATATTGGCATTCTGTCTGGTGTCCTCTTATTAGTTGAAAGAACTAGTTCTAACATCATTAATTTCTCAGTAGTGCTTGTGTGATGGTTGTAATTGCTCGTGGCCATTTTTCTTAAGTGTGATACCCACTCTTTCCCCAACAATACTTCATCTGGGTACTACATTTCTATATACCATTATTCCTTGGAGCTAACAATGACATCTATTTGTTTTCCTTTTCCCTTACCCTTCGGTTTCTTTGGTAAGATGGTCACCTTCTTTGATGCCATGTTTTCTTGTTAGGATATAACCTAAATACCTCCTTGATATGATCTACTACTATGATCAACTCTAAGGCTCCACTCCATGAAGAATCCTCCTTCTTATGTTCCCTAGCTACCAAACCCTAACTAGAACAAATTATTTCACAAGATAACGTACTCCTTCCACTCGATTTACGATCAACTCCTAGTCACACACTTAGATCTTTATGATTCTTCTTCCTTCACACAAATTTCTTTAGATTCCCTAGTTTGCAAGAGCTCTAACTTCACAAAAGAAAGGTAAATAATAACATTCCTGACTTCATACTTATAGTTTTTTCTCCTCTCCAAAGAATAAATGCTATACCACCTACTGACATACTTAACATTAAATGTGGATTTTTCCACAAGGCTGACCTTAAGTGCCCTTACCCACATGCTCAATCATGCGTAAAAACCCTCTACAACCTTTTGACATGTAAAATTCAATATGATCAAGACTCTTACATGTGCATCTCGTAGTAATCAAGACACTTCTTCTGTCCTTTACTTGATTTTTTCCCTCACCTACCTCATGTTGTTCTTGCGCTCTTCATCCTTTATATGTGGTCTTTGTTACAAAATTCTTGACATCAAAATTCATTATCCACCATTTCCCCACACATTTTCTCAATCTTATGCACTTCCTTCTACTGGGCCACTCAACTTTTAGTACTGGCTTATACTTTACTTTGCACTACTCCACCCCACAATAAAATAGATGCGTGGTCCTCTGTGCATACACAACCTTAGAAAATTAATGTGGTTACTAGTGCACAAGGTGCAAAACTAAACATAAAGAAGGGAACAAGCAACGAGAAAGGGGTACACAAGAAAATAAAAATCAAACATAAAGGGAAATCCTAAGCTAATTGGCAATACTACCTTAATCACAAATACAAGGAAGGCTTATTTATAGTAGGACTTCAGCCTACTCCCGTTGCAATGTCTAGGTAACTTCATCCCATCCAATGCTTGTAACTAACATGTGCTTGAACCAAGGATGTACAAGATGATGTAAGGGCCCAACCAATGGACTTTCAACTTCCTAGGATGGCGCAAATACTTGGAATAATACAACAAAACCATCTTCCTATCCTCAATTTTTTTGTTCTTGATATGACGATCATGTCATGCCTTTTGTCTTGCCTTTTCTATCTTTTGACTCCATCTAGAAAGTGATCATCTCAATTCTAACCGCATAAACTTATCAATCATTTATTCAAGAACTTATTCATCGTCCAATCCTTTTACGTACGCTATACAAAGTGATGGTAAAATGAATTCAATTAGAAAAAATAGCCTCCGTGCTAAACACCAACCGAAAATGGTGTGGCATTATTCAATATTTTCTAGGTTGTTATGTATGCCCATAGAATGGGATATACTTTATCATCTCAATCTTGTCTTCTAACGTCACATATCTTGGTCAACGTGTGACTTAGTATTTTGTTAAATGCCTCAGCAGTTCCATTTTCCTGTGGATGATAGGGGTAGTCTTGTGATGGGCCACCATAAATTCTGCTAGTAGAATCCTAACTATTTCATTGAGAAAATGTGTACCCCTATCACTATTCGAGCTCAAGGTACATCTATACCTATTGATTATGTTCTCCCATAAAAATCTAGCAGTTGTCGCTATAGTGTAATCCTTTGTAGGCACTTCCTCTTTCCATCTTGTTAGGTAATCAATGTAAGTAATGATATAACGTGAACCAATCCTTTGCAAGGTTGGAGAAATTGGCCCTAAAAAGTCGATTTCCCATTTTTCAAATGGTTCAAGACTTGCTATTGGTTAAACGGTCATTTCATCTCTCTTTCTAGGTTTTCCAAGGTGCTGAAAATGGTCACAAGCTTTGCAAAAATCAATAGAATCTTGATATATGGTTTCCCACCAAATACCCGCTAGTATAATCTTACCTCACGCCATTCTAGGAGGCTATCCCGATGTGTAGCCCACCAAAGATGTTGCATTTTTGAGTAGGTTATAACTAAGTATTCCCTTCTCCCATCCTCATTCTTCCACCGAGCCTTCATTTCTCACAATAAAAATTTAGGGTATATTCCTCCGAGTAACTCAAAATGTATTCCCTCCCGTGTGTTTGACTAAGTGTGCCTTCATTACCCTTGTTACAGATCCTCTCAAATGTCACCCAATAAACTCATAAGTCCCATGCAATCAATTGTCGATGCCATGCTAGTGGTATCACTCAAGGTTTGAGAATCTTCAAACCGGATAACTCCTCCATGGGATGAATTATCTCAAGATCTATGATGGAGCACACATAAATTATGTCAAGGAATTCCTCTCCCGAGAGCTCGGTATAGGGTGTTTATTTCCCATCTATTAAAGGGATAATAACCATTTATTCCTTGTTATCAAAACTGATATACCGCTTGTTAAACTACAATTTGACATTGTTATTATAATACCAAGGGTGCCTAAGTAATGTTGGGAAATTATCCACTTTGGAAAGCACCAAGACTTCAAAGTCCCTAGTGAACTTGGCCCCTTGAATAGTGATAACCGCATCCTTTAAGACTCCAATGGGAATTTCCTTTGTCTTTTTACCATATATGACACATTCGAAGATGGTTGTAATGTAGGCATTCCCATTTTATGCCAAGCATCCAAAGTAAGATCATTGACCTCCACTCCCATGTCAATGATGATATTACTCAATTCGACATCAACAACTACATTCAATGTAATCTCCTTATCATATTCAATGTTGTGAGGAGGAAGGCTTTTATGTAAAACCTACCTTTCACGCTCTCGCTCCTGTGTGTGTACCTTCTCCCACAACCATTCTCCTAGAAAGGGAATAATATTATCTTACGTTTAAATCCTACATACTTCCTTAATTTCATCTAGGTCCTCCTTCGAGCCTCAACATTTTTCCTTTTCTCAAAATGCTTTGACTTCTCCCGTAGACATTGGATCTCCCCTTGTAAACTCCAAATCACATCCATAGTCTCTTGATACACTTCCTTCGATGAGTAGGGTCTAGATACTTCCCATGTACTACTTATTCTCTAACAACCATTTTATGTCTCGTCATATCCCTTGCACATGCAGCCTTTTCTCACGTTGTTACTAGTATAGGTTCTAATCTTGACTCATGCACCACTCTTGCATCCAAAGATGGGTCGAATTCTTTATACTCATCATCTCAATGCCTTTTTCTTTATGGTGATGTTAGCTCATGTGCTAAAACAACTCAAGGCAATCCTTGTACTTATTTTTTTTTCTACACCATGAGCATTGCAATAGGTTTGGACACTCATACTTATAATACTTTGTAGACCCATAGTTATAATAGGTTCCTTGTGGGAACTCACTTATTCCTCCATCATGCATTCATCGCACCCACAAAATCCTCCATGAAAGCCTCTTATGTGTTCTCCTCCATCCATCTACATGCCCTTCATAGTGGTGATCATCATCCTTGGAACTATTTGCAAGGCTAGTCTGGTGCATACCAAGTTCAATAACATCATGAATCTAGTCAATCAACCTACAATCCTTAGTATCATGGGTCGTAGAGGTACAAATATTACAATAGCAAGAAACATTCTTACGAATTGTGCATTGTAGTAGAGGACATATATTTGCATCATGATCCCCATGGAAAATCTCATAGTCTATTGTCATTGTATGTACCATCTTTCGAGGGAAACTATCCTTTACATGCCCTTCTACTTCACACTCAATACACCAAAGCCCACTACGAACATCATGTGCTATGTTTGCAGAAAAATTATCCAACTAATTGGCCATTGCAACAATTTGAGCCTCCAGAAAAGGGTTAACACCAGTAGAGCAACACTCTCAACAAATTCGGCATGCAAGGTAGCTTCTAAGGCCTCGCGTGGGTCTATGAAAAGTATTGTCCGATAGTGCCCTTCTAAATGGTCTTATCAATCCTTCAACAAACCATTTAACATGTTGAGAAGGGTGAATTTCATAGGATGGTTTTAAAAATAGAGTCTTGAATTATGTGTCATACTCCCACACACTCTTTGCCATTCCTTATTGGATCTCCTTTATGGTGTTGATGCTCTTCTCTTTCAAATTCATCGATTGGGCATCATACTTCCGATACCAAATATAGATGAAACTTTGCAACGTCATTATAAATTGACTTTCTTTTCACTGCGGGGTAGTGATCCCTTTCTCCCACAATATTAATTCATACTTATAGACATGCTCTCCAACATCCTCAATAACCCTATTGTCTGCAGTACTGCAAAGACATCTCAAAAATACTTTTGGGCATATCTATGGATTTTGACCTCCCGATCAAGAGACTTGGTTCCCTCTAGTGTTTCCTCCTCCACTAGATCTACCGGAGCCACCATTTCTTATTTTTCCCGATCCACCGTATCCTCCAGTCCGTTAGGTCCACTAGGTCCTCTAACTCTTATACCATCGTATCCACCTCCCGTAGTTGGAAAATGGCCCAAAGTGGTCATGCCTAGTGTCCCCAACATCCCACCGAATAGTGCATCAATGGTTTACAATATTATCCCCCTACCTATTATGTGTCCCATGCCACTTCCAAATGTGATACCCAAACCTTGTGTATTTTCACCGTGTCCAAAAATTCCTCGAAAGATGGGAATGTTTTACATGGCCATGGATGTCCCAAACAAGAAATTATATCTCCTAGGAATAGATTAGTTACTTCCACTGATACCAATTGGATTAAGAATACTTCCTCCTTGATATGGAAAACCAAGTGCCGGGGTTGGTCACCGTGGGTTCGGATGCCCACCAACAACTCTCCTTTCTATATGTGACAAAATCTCATCGAAGTTGAAGCGCTTCTCTCCCATGCTTGCCAAGATGGGGTAGACAAACTTCTCGTGTTTCACGTCCTTTGTGTGAACCTCAAATCCTTCCTAAAATGTCTTCCTCCATAGATCCATCACACTTACAACCTCAAATTTTCTATCCATCTCCATTTCAGGAGATTCACTATAATTGATTTGTCTCTCTTTCCTTTCCTTTTCAACCACAATTTCTTCCATCTTCCTCCACCCTAGCTTCCTCATCTAGTGTCTAGAGAATATTAGATGACCATAAGGAATGCATCTAAACTTAGGGTAATGATCAAGGTCCTCATAGAAAAGGGGTAACATATTAAAATGATCCTCTAGGCTCCATTAGAAACTAGAACTCAACAACCTCTGGGAAAGAATACGTAGAAATGGCATATTCCAAAGTATAACTAGTCAAGACTCCTTTCTACCAGTGATCAACAACATGCATCCAAGTCGATCTACATCCTATAGCCTCTGGTAATCATCTTGGGTCCATAAAGTGTGATCTATAATACCATCTTGATCTAGATGCATATGAAGAAATCCATTCATATAGTTATACCAAAAAAAATAGAATAACCTCTCGTATAACTCATGGTACAAGTTATCTTCACCCATCTACGTGCATTGAACTTAGGTCTAGTGCTAGATCTTTGAGAAAACTTGTCCTATGTGCTCTTGAACCATACTTCAACACTTTCTAAGGTCGACATTCAGTTATACTACATTACATGGACCAAGATGTATGCCCTTTCTCACAACAACTTTAAAAGAGGTCCCGACAATGGAACAAATATGTAGTCATTTTTTTACCCTTAGAGAAATAGTCTAAATCCCATGCACATTATCCTATCACCTAATGGGCACTTTGGGCACTCACTGAGGCATGCACAAGCTCTAGCCCCTCCTTTATGTGAGTCTTGTGAGAATACATCATTAATTATAGATTTAGATGTAGGAAGAAAAGAACCGTGTGTTTATTCTAAAATCTTAGGATGAGTTATCATATCAATACATCCATTCGGATAACAAAGATAAGTATCAAACATGATACAAAACTAATTCATAATACAAAGGAAATGTACTAGGGTTTATGCTTATGAATAACATATATTCTTTAAAAAAACCTCATATTCATGTTAACTTGATTCAATAACCACATTATATTCATTAGGGCCATAACATACCAATATAACAATGCAGATAAGAGTCATGCATTAGTAACCTAAGATATGCTTTCCACATTATAAATGGGTTACATACCAATCCCTCTAAAAATTCCATCACTCCTATAGTTCTCCTAATCCTAAACCAAAGGATCCTTCATTATTCCTAAATAGCTTCTCCTATCCAAATACTATACGATGTCGCTCTTCATGTGTGTCCCCTTTCTTCAGCCTGAGCATCTCTATATATAGCTTTAGTCTCCACCGCCATGCCTTCCTGAGATAATAGATTGGTTTCTAAGTGTCCATGTGGTCCTCCAATGGAGCATACTTCCTTTGATCTGAGCTCTCCACTCTTTGCAATGATGTCTTTTTGGATCCTTCCATTGCATGCATGGAATATTCCATTCTTGACCATATAGCTTCCAGGCTGGCACCTTATCCACTTCACATGCTAGACGGGTCACACTTTTCTTGTGTGTTGTCTACTATGCCAAATATGGCTAAGTCCTAAAACTTATCTTGTCTTATGTGCACACGTTGCATGTTCTCACTAAACTTTCCTAGACCCTTGCTGCGCCTTCGACCCACACACTCTTCTTCAAATGCCTTATGCATCCATGTGCCTTATTGTACTTAGCCAATATTCTAGGGCCCAACAACATCTATATACCTTGTCTACTCACTAAAAACATGTTACGGGGTACACATGTGTCATATTTTACACATCTCCTCCTCCTTAAAAAGGTCTACTAGGCTTTCCCTTAGTGTAAAAATAAAGTAAAAAAATCTATGCATGTATCTTATCAAAATAAATATAATGATCCCTCAAAGGACATATATAAAATATCAAAATTATAATAAATAGATTGAACCCGGAAAGGAAATATATCAAATATAAAAATCATATCATAAAAAAACAAGAAGACTGATCCCTCAAAGGAAAACTACTTATCAAAGTTTTAGACCAATCCCTCGAAGAATGACTATCCAAAAGAAAAAATTAAAAAATTTAGACCACTCCCTTGAAGGATGGATACCCATTACATTATAAAAAGGCTTCCCGCATTGATCATACTTAAAAATTCATAATATCAAAAGCATCCTAGGAAATATTCCCACATCGATCAACTTTCCCATTAGAGAAAACTTCTCACATCGATCAGTTTCTATCAAAATAAAATATACAGTTGGGGCACCCCTTATGAATTCTTTGAAAGGAGAACCTACTCTCCCATGCAACTCACATGTGTCTACCCTTCCCATTTTCTAGGAAGGTATATATTTTACTTTCACCCTTTTCCAAGATCCTATGTGTAACTACCCATTGTTAGTCATGTGTTAACATTTGTTATACGACCTAAAATGTCAACTACCTTCATTCTAAATTTTACCATCACATATGTATCAAATCTAGTCCAAAGGAAACCATTTCAAAATTTATTCTTATCAATGAGTAGAACAAATGTTTATACACATTAAAGTCACGTCACACTTAAACATATATCTTAAAATACATCATAGAAAAATAAATTACATCTATTACACATCAACAATAATGCATCTAAACATCATGATCACATCTAAATATCACATTATCACATCCAAAACATCACACTAAATTAAATTGACATATAAATCATAATCATATATATATATATATATATATATATATATATATATATCAAAGTGTCACTATACATCATCATTCTCAAAAATACATTGAATATAGGCTTCACAAGGATCCATATAAATAAAAATATCACATCTACTACATAAAATGGACAATTGTCAACCGGATGCCTCTTTAAGTGTTGCTCCCCGATCACCATCATGACCTCTATCTAGTGATCTATTAAGATTGTTTTCCTTTTTATCATTCAAAGTGATATGTTTATATGACACAAACCACTAGTTTCCCTATCACTTGACTTCTTGGCCTCGTAATCCCACCTTTTTGGAAACATCAATTATTGGTCCTTTGACCTCATCAAACCATAATTTTCACCTTCCCTTGCCATTGTTAAGTCATATGTCTATATGAAAAAACACATTAGTTCCCCTATCACTTGACTTCCTAGCCACGTAATCCCACCTTTGTGGAAACATAAATATTTGATCCCTTGACCTCATCAAACTATCATTTTTACTACCATATTTATCTAAAAATCCTTTTTTCCATCATGTGCCTCCTTTTTAGGGCCCCAAACCCTTTGAAATATCAGTAAACCAACCAATTAAATCAAAATCTACCTCAATTATGGAGTAGAATAGTTTAAAAAATTTACCCCTATCAAAATCCATATCATATTTTTTTCACCTTAAGCACCAAAGAAGTCATGTGTCTATAGGACACAAACCCACCGTTCCTTATCAATTAGCTCCCTAGTCTCAAAATCCAACCTTTGTGGCCACATCATATCATACCTAGTCATGATTGTCTTCCTTCCTTCGCTTCTTGTGAGTTTTACATCTATAGGTCATGAACCCCTTGGTTCCCTTATCATTTAATTCTATGAATGCATCAAACCAACCTTTTATGATAGTCTTGTTTCTATATCTTATCTTGGGAAACTAAAATGAAATACCCACGTCAAGCTATCTAATCAACTCAGTCAAATTGGTGATTATTTTCACTTCATCGCAATCACCCCTAGTTTGAGGGGGTCACCCATCTAAGAACCAAAAAAATATCTCAAATTGTTTTGTCGAGAAGTTTTTCCATCTCAAACCAATCAAAAAAGGAGGAAAATGTAGACGTCGGGTTTTCACTACCTACCTACTCCCCACATATGCACATTAATCTATCAAAACCTATAACTATAAACATTATCTAAATCATCCTCCTTTCCCCATAAAATTGATTTATACCACCCTTGTAAATCATATTTACTCATCAAAAATCATAATTCCCCCTGAAACCACATAACCATCCCTAATCTATTCCATCCTAACCTCCTAACCTCACAAACTCACTTAACCTATTCCTTACCCAGTTTCCCTCATCCCCATACCTTAAAATACCATTTTAGAAGTGGTTGAAACCACTTCCAAACACCTTTGAGTTTCCTAGATCGTTGGTGATTCCAATAAATGGTCAATGATTATAAGTAGGAGTTTGCAATCTTGTTTTAAGGACCTTTTGAGACCTTTTAGACGTTTTGGTCTTCGCTTTCTTAGGCCAAAAATGAATCCCTATCATCTCAGCCATCATCAAACCCAAAAACAAATTTTTTTCTCCTCAAGAAGCTACAACATATCAGATTTGTGCACCTAAGCCTTCAATAATCTCTCCTAGCCAAAAAATCAACATCATCAATTTAATCATCCTTTTAGGTGTTATAAAGTTTGTTTTCACACCGCAAGGTAATATTATTTTAGTTTATCATTTGTCTCTATCTCATAATAATCATAAATAATCATTTTAAGTCTTTGTTTACATAAATTTTTCACTTTCAAATAAATCAATCAAATTAACAAGAATCATCCAAGATTCCATTAAATCGATAGTGATTTCGTTGAATCACCTACAGTTTCTCTATATCACTAGGTATTTATATCAATTAGATTCCTTTATCAAGACATTACATTATATAAATTATTATCTCTACCCCTAGATTTAATGTATCTCATTGCAAGCATGTGTCTTCTTTAGATGACTATTCCAGTCGGTCTCACCCGATCACAAACATCTATGATCTCCCAATCATCTCAACAACCCTTCGTGTGGGAGTAGTTTGACATCCTTCACGAGCTTACTATGTGTGCTATCATATTTTCACCTACTTGAGGAAGACATAGAGGAATGGATTGATTTTATTGGGGTTAATCACACCAATTGTACAAATATATTATTCAGATCTAAGATTACAAACAATAAATGTAGAAATAAACCAGAAGAAAAATACACAAGATATAACCTTGTTCACCTAGTGTGGGCTACATCCACTAAGAAAAACAATATATTATTCAAATCTTCAAAGAGGATATACAATGAAGGTCTACAATCTTCCACACCTCTCCTGGATGTACAATACTTTCTTGCTCACAAGCTTCTCTTTTCCTCTCTCTAACAATTCCTTCTTACAATTCACCCAATTATATGTTCTAACCATATATTTCTAGCTTATATATGCATATACAAACTTAGGGAACTTTATTTATGCAATTACAACCATTAGATCAACTTTATAACAAATGTTAGATCTATTTCCCATGAGTAAAATAAATAAATCACACATAAGAAACCGATGCGCTTAGCCTAACTATAGTGGTTCCTACTTACTTTTATTGATACCAGCCGCTACGTGACCGACATCGGTCTGCCAACCGATTTCGGTTCTTGTGTATTCTAGAGACTAATAAAGCATGCTAATGTGAAGAAATTAAGCTCCAAAACTCAACAATCTCCCACTTGGAGATAAAAATTTTCATTACATGCATAAACTCTATTCTTGGATCCTTTCCTTAGCTTGTTTCTTTTTTATCATGTCTCCAACTTGAAGACCAATAGAATTGGAGTGTAGCTCTAACTTCTCCTTTGACAATGGCTTGCTTAGCATATCTGTAGGGTTCTTATTTGTATGAAGTTTCTCTAGTTTTATCTTCCCATCCTCCAAAGCACTCCCGTATGAAGTGATATCTCAACTAAATATGTATTGTTCTTGAATGAAACACTTGAGTTCTTTGTTAGATGAATGACACTTTGACTATCATTGCATAATCTGCAATCCTCTTTATCCTTTCCCAAATCTTCCATGAACCTTCTCATCCATATCATCTCTTTGCTAGCCTTTGTAGATGCAACATACTTAGCCTCTATAGATTACAAAGCCACAACCTTTTGAAATATAGAAGAAATATAGATAACTACTATGTCACCGACCGTGAAAACATATCCAAAGGTGCTTATCCTACCATATAAATATCCAATCATATATGAATCAACATAGTCACATAAATAAATATCTGACCCTCCATACCATAAATGCATGCTAGATGCCCCTCTCAAATACTTGAGAATCCATTGGACTACTTTCCAATGATCTTTACTTGGAATGGCCATAAATATTCTCACAAATCCTACTACCTATGAAATGTCCGTCTGGTACAAACCATAACATACATAATACTTCCAACTGCTGAAGCATATGTGACTCGTGTCTTGTACTTGACCTCCTCATGTAATGTAGGACACTAATATTTTCTCAATTTGAAGTTTCTAGCTATAGGTGTACTTATCGGTTTTAAATTATGCATATTCAACCTTTCCAACACCTTATTAATATAATTTTCATAAGAAAAATAAAAATTCTTGTTCTTCCTATCTCTAAGAAGTTGCATGCCGAGTATTTTCTTTACATTTCTTAAATCCTTCATTGCAAATGTATGAGCTAAATTTTCTTTAAGCTCACTAATGTCATACATACTAGATCCTACAATAAGTATACCATCCACATATAATAACAAAATAGTATAGCTTCCATTTTAAAGCTTCATGAAATAAACACAATGGTCAAATTCACATCTCATAACACCATGCTCATGCATGAAACTATCAAACCTCATATACCATTGCCTTGGTGCTTTCTTGAGCCCATACAAAATATTTTTCAACCTACACACAATTTTCTCCTTACCCTTGACTTCATAACCAAGTGACTATTGTATATAAATCTCTTCCTCTAAATCACTGTGAAGGAAATTCATCTTGACATCAAGTTGCTCTAAATGCAAATCATCTACTATAAATAAACTCAATATAGTATGAATAGAAGCCGTTTTTACTAGAGGAGGAAATATATCACAAAATTCAATATTGATTTATGTATAAATCCTTTTACCACAAGCCTTGCCTTGTATCTTTTCTATCCACCCTCTTCATCCTTGATCCTGTAAACTCATTTTCTACAATTTTTGATTACCTACTAGAAACTTAACCAAATCTAGTGTCTTTTTTTTTTCAAGGATTCCATCTCCTCATCCATGCCATGTTCCCATTGCTTTTGGGTATAATCCTAAATTGTTTCTTCAAAACTTTCTAGTTCACCACTATCGGTCAATAATAAATAAGATAAGGAAGGTGTAAATATTTTTGGAGGTCCACTTATCCATTTTGACCTTCTCACTAAGATATAGGGTGTCGGAGGCTCAATCTTCTCACTATACAATTTTGTTTCAATATCGAGATAGTGATCGATGTCAGTCACCTATAGCTGACACTTGGTTCAGCTAATTGATGTCAGTTGGGATCCTCTGTAATCAATGTTAGTTCGAAACCGACGCCACTCGGGGTCAACCCCGACACCGATTCTTATGTAAACTGTAGGTGTTGATTTTAAATCTAAGAATGCATTTTCATCCACAAAATCTTCTACTGGTTCATCTTTGGGTACCAAAAATTGATCCCTGTACATTCTCTTTTCATTCCATTCAATGTCATGACTCCTAACAATCTTAGAATCTTTTAAATCCCAAAAATGGAATCTGAAATCACTAGAGCCATAACCATTGAAAATACATCTCTTGGATTTATCACCCAACCTCTTTCTATTTTCTTTATCGGTAGGCACAAAAGCTTCGAACCAAATACTCTAAGAAAATAAAGATCTAGCTCTTTTCTAGTCCTAACTTCTTTTCCGGTATTCCACCATCTAGTGCACTTGAAGGCCCATAGTTAATTCAATAAACCATCATGTTTACTACTTCTTCCCAAAATTGAAAGGGTAATCAATCATGCATAATCATGCTTCTTGCACATTCCATGATTTTCCTATTCATTCTTTCTGCAACACCATTCTCATGTGGTGTTCTAGGAACCATTCTTTCTCTATGTATTCCATTCAATGAACAATAATCATTGAAAGCCTTGCTATAATACTCACCATTATTGTCAGATCTAAGGGATTTTAACTTTAAATTTGATTCATTTTCCATAAGGATTTTCCATCTTTTAAAAGTATCAAAAACATCATATTTACATTTAATACAAAAAAACATATACCATTCTTGTTGCATCATCAATGAAAGTCACATAATATTGGGATCCTCCATAAGAAGTTAGATGGGCTGGTCTCCACACATTTGAGTGCACAAGATCCAATTTTCACTCCTTATTTTGTGACCCAACTTTGAGAAATCTCACTCTCTTTTTCTTTCCAAAAATACAATTCTCGCATAAATCAATATCTATATCTTTCAAATATGATAACTTACCCTTAGCCTTTAAGATATGAATTCCTTTTTCACTCATATCACTAGCCGATTATGCCACATGTTTGCATCTAAAATTGAAGTAGATAACACATAAAAGGAATCAATAATACAAGTAGATAAATACAATGTTCCTACCTTATTGCCTCTTGCTATAAAAATAGATCCCTTGGTAACCTTCCAAGAGTCAGCTGTGAATGTAACCATGCAACCAGATTCACCTAGTTGTCCTAAAAAAATTAGATTTCTCTTGAGGCTTTACACATGCCTCACATCATTCAATATCCATGTATTTAAATTCTATACAATTTTGGAATAACTTATCCTTTACCAATAATATTTCATGGTTCATGATCTCCTAAATAAACATTCCCAAAATTACCCTGGACATAATTTTTGAAATAACCCTTATTATGGGTAGCATGGAAAGAAGATCATGAATCTAAAACCCATGATTCAATTTTATTATCCAAGGAGATAATAAGGGAATCTTGCATTACCTCAAAAGATGAAACATTTGCCTCTTTACCTTTCTATGGTACATTCTCTTTGTTTTCCTTGAACCTGCAATCCTTCTTTACATGTCCTTTCTTTCCACAATTCCAATAGGTTATTCATTTACCTCTGGATTAATATCTGTCATTCTTAGACTTTGATTTACCATTTTTCTTGCTCTTGAATCTCTCCTTATACCTTCCCTGATTTCTACATTCAAAGCATTTCTAGGTGATAATTCTCCTGTACTTTTCCTACGTATTTCTTTGTTCAGGATTATACAAACCACATCATCAAACTTTAAAATATTAGTAGTATACGTTGTATTACTAACAACCATTACCAAGTTATCCCAACTATCTATAAAAGAGAATAACAATAAAATTTCTCTCACTTCATCATCAAATGGAATAATCACTCATTTTAATTGATTTACAATAGACCAGAAATCATTCAAGTGACTTCATGAAAATTCACCTTCTTGCATATTTGAATTAATTAATTTCTTCATCAAATAAAATTTATTTAAATCACTAGGTTTTTCATATGAATTAGCTAAATATTTCATTGACTCTACCTTGTTTGTTGCTTCATAATATTTAAAGCCACAAATGCTATCGGGCTTAATCATATAGATTCTAGAGCCTTTACACAAGAATTTTCCATTCTTCATCAATCATCTTTGTAGATATTTCCTTCTTATCCAACAAGAAGTAAGTATATATCTTTCTCGATGTCACGATAATCTTCCACCTTCATCTTCCATAATTGATAATTACGGTAATCAAATTTTTTAACTATGTATTTTTCATCTTATGCCATTGTTATAGCTCTCACTCAATCAAAATCCATCTCGTGAGTTAATATGTCAACACGAAAAACACTCAATAAAAAATCTTTGATACCAATTTTGGGGTTAATCACACCAGTTATACAAATATATTATTCAGATCTAAGCATACAAACAATAAATACGGAAATAAACCAAAAGAATAATACACAAGATATAACGTGGTTCACCCAGTGTGGGCTATGTCCACCAAGAAACAACCAATATATTATTCAAATCTTCATAGAGGATATACAATGAATATTTTCAATCTTTCATGCCTCTCCTAGATGTACAGTACTTTCTTCCTCACAAGCTTCTCTTTTTCTCTCTCTAAGAATTCCTTCTTACAATTCACCCAATTATATGTTCTAACCCTAGCTTTCTAGCTTATATATGCATATACAAACTTAGGGCACTTTAGCTATGAAATTATAACCATTAGATAAAATTTATAACAAAGGTTAGATATAATTCATGTGAGTTAAATAAAACAATCACACAGATGAAATCGATGCAATTACCCTAACCAATATCGGTTCCTACTTTCTTAGATCGATATCGGTTGCTAAGTGATCGACGTCGATATGTCAACTGATGAAAGTTATTGTGTATTCCAAAAAATTAATAAATAATGCTAATGTGAAGCAATTAAGCTCCACAACTTAACAAAGTTCCTCCATGAAATCCAACAAAAACCATGAATTACTAGTATGATTACTTTGAATCCATCTAGAATTCAGCCACTTTATCTTGGGCCACCTACAAAGTGGAACAAGATATTCCTTGTCACCTTGAGTTCTAGCTTCTATATTGTTCATTACCATTACTTATCTTATCCATATTATCAATTCATTTAATTATATCAAAATGAGTTGACATCCTCTAAGGAAGTCCCTTTGGATTCCTAGAATTAGCCTTTTTTGAGTAGCTCATCATCCCATTTATCTAATATTTCTTGTTTAGTTGTCTTTTATTACATGTCTCTTCACTTAGCGAAAGGAGGAACACTTATTCATTATTTAATTTTCATCTTCCCAACATTGTGACTTTTGGAGAAGATTTCACTAAACCCTTTCAAAATTTAAGTTTTAGGTACTTTCCATATTTGATAACAAAGACTTGAAATCTACCTAATACATTTAGTGTTCCTAAGCTAGATCCATCTACTTTCATGCTAAATTTCTAGCCTATAAAATTAAAAAAATTGTCCATGACATGTGAGCCTCCACTTGAAAATTTTCTCTATCGGTCACTTTGATCCCTTCCTCTAGTCAGTTTATCCTCAATTTCACCTTCGTCCTAGATCATAGGAACATTCTAAAATTATTTTAAATTGTGTTTGATGTGCAGGGATGTATGCCTAAGGTGATTGAATAATTCACTAAATTTCAAGGATAAAGAACTATCTTCGAGGGCCTAGAAAGGGCAATTTTGGCCATTTTTTAAGTATTGAACACCCTTCTAAGATAACAGGAATATTCAAGTCATCTAATAATTTTATAAGATATAAATGAATTTTTCCAAGGTATTTAAGGTAAAATTTGGGGAATAAATTGAAGTCATAAACAAATAGAGCAAGATCGGGTAATTTTGGGTACAAGGAATGAGGCATGTAGATACAAAATCACGCACTTTGGGTATCTATTTAGTCTTGATTACATACTACAATTCATATGATTCCTAAGTAAGAAAAGTAATAATTAACCCATGTCCTTGGCCATATTTTCTTTCTTTATGTTTCCACTTTTGGTCATACACTTTTTCTAGCTTAGTCTGTCTTTTCATATCTCAGAATTTCTCATCCTATACACCAATGCCTAGCCATGACACCAACGCTAGGCACCCCCATCCCCTCTGGGTACCCCTGACCTAATTGTACTTTGATCACATATTTTGGGTCCTTTATAGCAATTTTAGCATCATATATTTTTGGTAGTCATCTTTTTAGGGTTAATTACGAAATTCAAGTAAGGGAATCATATAAATATAAAGTTATGTGATCATAATAAGGGACCAAACACTAAGCATTAGCTATCACCACCTAAGGTTACATCCAAATGCTATTCAAGAGAATTCAAGCATCCATTCTAGCATCCATTCAAGGGAAAGGGATTGCATTATTTTTCATACACTTACGAGGAGGGGAGTCTATTCTATTCCACGCACACATCTATTACATTTCTCTACATCTAGCTACTTTTCTCACTATCAAGTGTGACACACACAAGAAAAACATAGGGCACGATGCCACATATATACAACTATAATGGGTCTAAAATGTAGTACCCTTCTCAGTCATAAGAACACTTGTTTGAAAGCTGAGGATAGTTTGACCTCTCATTTAGCATCTTTTTTTTTAGGATTTGATGTCTCTTTGAGGGTTTTGCATGTCATTATTTTATTGTAGGTTTCAACAACCTTTGCGATCATTGTGTGACCTCATAGTGATCAAAGGAGAAGGATAATAAATAACTTATAACCTAATAAATATGGTTATCACGAGAATTTTTCATTCATAGGAGCCCACTACTAGTCTCGTGGCGCTCGCAGTGCCCCTACCCTTGTCTAGTGTGTTCCTCTAGATCTGCATTTTTTTGAGCTTCATTGCGACATTTTGTTATTCACATTTTCCATTTTTATAGCTTTGTGTACTTTCATTATTTCTACAAATCAAATAACATTTTCTATCTCCTCCTTTTAATCGGGTTTCATATTTTCTATCTTAGTTTTTTTGGGTTAATTTTTGTAGTTAATTGATTTTTCATTTACTATTACTATAGCAATCAAATTTAGGCATTTATTTCAATATTTTCTTAATCAAGACCTTAATGGTGAAATCCAAATTATTTGGATGATCTGGGGAGTTATAGAAGGATTTAGGAGAAAACAATTAAATAAGAAAAATATATTGGAACCCTCTACATTATGAACACATCAGATTTATTCCAAGACTCAAAAATATTATGTGAGAATCTAAGACACCACAATTGCCCCTTGAATTCAATAATGGAATATACCATGATTTTTTAGGAAGAATTCTCTTTTTAATGGCAAGAATGTTAAAAATAGGTTATTTGAGTCAAAATCATATAAGGTTTGACCCCAAAAACTCTTCCGTGCACCTAGGGCAGAAAAAGGACTCAATGTCCTCAAATGCACTTGAAAGGTGGCATCATCATTTCAAAAATCCTTTGTCCCAATTTTCACCATTTTGTCCCCTTGGATTGTACTTAAGGTGAAAAGGGGAAAATTAAGACTCTAAATTTTGACCCACCATAACTTTTTAAGTTTCATTAGTTACGATCATGAATTAAGGTATTAGGGTGAGAAAATGAGTGAATCAAGTTGTATGTCCCACTTTTCATGATATATAAACCACCATGTCAAAAAAATTTCACCCTCTCTATCCCATTGTATTGTCATTAATGTGAAAATTTGACAATGGAGACACATAAGTATGACCCCCTATCATGGAAAACCTCTCACAAAAGACCCCTCACACCTTTGACACCTAGGTTTATCCATTTTGCATTATGCCTTATCCCCCTTTCATGTGTTTGAACCCTGGTCACACACTTTCACTCATGTTGACCCCATTGTTCCCAAGGTGTAAAGGGAACCAAGGGGACACAAAATTGTGAGCCCCTTCCTTCCATATAGCCCTATAATCACTTGAAACATCAATTTTTTTCCCCAATGGTCATTCCCACCTCTTGCTCACCCATAAGGAACCACAACCTTCCACTTTTCACCATATCATGTAATTCACACTTTTATGTCCCTTTATTCCCATTTCCCCCTCTACCATATCCCAACCGTAGTTAATCTATCGGTCAAATGGGTGAGTAAAAATTTACAAGAAAATTGAATAAATCTCTCCCTCTCAACACTTTGTAATTTTCAAACTTTCAAAAAAATATCCCTAAAAAAATTCCATTTTTCCGTAGGTATTCTGCTAGTTTATTTCAAACATCTATGCCCCAAAATTGAAAATTTCCCATATCTCAAAAGCAGTGACCCATTTTCCATCAAACTTCACCAGGTGCACTTCTTCCAAAAATACCTTCAATTGGATTGTAAGATAAATTACATTAAGGATTTATATAATTTATAGTGAAAGAATATATTCTCATCCCCTAGTATTTAATTTCCATATCTACTGATTTATGGAAAAAAAAACCACAAAAATTTGAACAAAGGTCCTGAAGTAAAAGCCAAACTTTTGAGACTAATTTCGTTGCAATTCAACACCTAGAAGACATACATATAAAAATAGTAATCGTAAAAATATTCACATGTCTAAAAATAGTAATTTTATGAAAATGGTAAACTCTCAACACCTAACATACTCCAAACAAGAAAATATCATCAAAATGTAAAAATTTGGAAAACATACTTAAAATAGCCATCCTAGTCATGATGTACTAAAAATATTATGTTTTACAATTAAGCTCAAGTCACTTTTATTAACTCACTTTTTGCATATCTCGCTTATTTTTTCTATAATAGAAATCTCAAAGAAGTTGTGTTATGGTTCATACAGAGATGAATCCTTAAAATCTCTCAAAACATCAGTCTCAAGGTTAATTCTGCATGGCACACTAGGATTCATGTAGTTGGATGATTCAACTCATCCTAATTTTCAAAAAATGGGATCACCATGTTTTAATCACTTACATAGTTTTCGTGAAGGAAAATTGTAAATTTCAAGAGAGTCATGCAGATAAAGGCTACCAAGGTACCCAAGACCCTCAAGAAGTCATCACAAGCTCACTTGGTGTAAGTTTTAGACCAATTTTCTGAAAAATTGTTTAGTAATTTGGAGTGTGCTTACATATCATAAGAAGAAGGAGATTGTACCACAATGTTTTGTTCCAACAATAGGTGTCAGTCAAATAGTTTCATTTAGGGGTAGTTCTTATATCTGAAAAATTATCTATTTCAATGAGGAGTGTATGAGAAAGAAGGTATCGAGCATCGTGAGTATGATTCCATTCGAAAAGAAAGATCTTTATCATGATGGTGAATTTTGAAGCCAATGAGATTATGGTGATGATCTTCATGTTTTGACTTTAACATTTTATTCAAAAGGATCCTCATGTTTTCATCTCATGTTCACATAATGCAATTCACCTAGTAGTGTTTTGGAACACTCATTCGATTCCTTAGAGTGTGCTTACATCTCACAGGAGGAAAGATTTGTAATCACCAAGGTGGTCAAATGCCAATAATTTCATTCAGGGAGCAATCCTTCCATTTAGAGGAGAAGGCATTTTTCATTGAGTAATAGACAAGAAATAAAATGTTTGAGTATCTTGTTGTTGATTTCATTCATAAAGGATACACCTTTTGTGATAAAAAAAGGATAATCATTTTCCCATCTTAGTGAAGTTTTTATAACGGTGTTTTTCAATACTTGTTCAATACCTTGGAATATAACCATGTCTCATGGAACAAAAGTTTGCAATCTCAATTTTCCAATTCAACAATGGTCAAGAGAAAGGAAATTTATTAAATATCGGTTAGAAGCAGGATTCTTTATCAACAAGATGTTTTCCCATCTCGAGACCATCACTTCTCTCTCTCTCTCTAACATTCTATTCCTTCATTGAGAATGTACTTTTTCACTCTTTCGTCTTATTCACTTAAGTGACTTAATGTTGCATTTTAAAATTCCCTTTTCAAAAATAAGAAAAGGACTTAGTTTTATTCCTGTGGAATTTTAAAATTCACATGGTGGTGAGATGAAAATTCATCTAGATTCATTTGTAATTCTATAAATTAGAATGGATTCTATATTCCAAAGGGTTGGAAATTGTTGATTATTTTACGTTGTTGGATTTCACTACAATTACAACCAAGTAAATATATACATTTCATTTGTATCCTTATCTATGTTCCTTCATTCTCTCTACTCTCCAAATTTGTAAGCCTTGTAATAATGTACAACGAGGAAGGATTTTTTTCCTTGATTAATGGATCTATAGAAGTTTTTGTCTTTAATATATTAGTATTTTTATTTCTTACATTGTCTGTGTTTTTATAATTGAATTTTGACTTATTATGGTTACTATTAGTGAGAACATTCTAGTTCCCACTCATGACATTAACCTTCTCTCCTTATTTCGCAACTCCCATTTACCTCTCTTCAAAGTAAACTCCTCACTTATACATTGTATAAGAATTTTCCACAGTTTAGTGGAGTATTAATGTGTGATCCCGACATAACATCCACTCCAAAATTTTAGTTATTTTACATTAATAATGGGATCCTCCCATACCCAAGAAATAGGTTTTTATCCAAGTGACCATTTGTGAAAACTAATAGTTTGCACTACAACAAATTATTTCACCAACACGCATAATAGAAATATTTTAAAGAACTGAAAGAAAAACTATCGAGTACATAGATCTTGGAATTCCTCGAGTGGAAAAGAACATTTTTATGTACACATAAATGTATTCAACATGATCATTAGTGTCATTATAGTACAACTTAAGATGGATAACTTGGATCATCTAATATTATTTTTATTTAAAAGCTAACATGAGAGAACAAAATCTACCCAACCACATTGTCTAAAGGACTTTTGATGATCGGTTAAAAAACATTTGATAGTATTTATTTTCCAAAACATTTATTCTCTTTATATATTATATGAAATTAAAATATCTGGTAAATAAGGATTTTTAAATGTTGTTGGGCCCCTAAAATATTGGATAAGTACACAAAGGTGAATGGGAACGCAAGGAGGAGGAGCACAAGGCCTAGGTTGAAGATGGGCATGCAAGGAAAAGGTGAGCAAGGAAAGGTTCTAGGATGGTTTTAGAAAGGTTCTAGTACGCACCGGAAGATAAGGTCTCGAGACTTAGCCATATTTGGCATATTGGGCGGGACACAAGAAAAGCGTGACCTAAAAAAAAATGAGGATTGGATAAGGTGCCACCACAGGAAACGTGATGCCCACAAAAGGAATATTTTTAGTGATAGAGGATTCCAAAGACAATCATCACAAGGAGTGGAGAGATTGGATCTGAAGCAACATGCCTCTATGGAGAACCACTTGGACACTTGGTGATGGATCTCAGTAGCCCTTGAAAGAAATTCGGTGGTTAAATATGCCTATAAATACAAGTGCCCACAAAATAAAAAGGAGAAGAGTAGATCGGGTATATGATAGAGGAGAATATGAGAGCGAGATTTGTAGAAATACTTGTGAGAAATATTTGGGATTGGGTAGAGCCTATATAAGGGAGTAATATATTAAGGGGTTGGGATATTAAAATTTTCTCTATATGGATGAAGGACATGATCCTTGTTGTGATGTATGACTTCAGCATAATCAAGTTGTGGTAATCTAATGGATCCATTGAATGTAATGAGCTTATAAACATGAATGAGTATGAATGTAATTGATTCAGTTCATATATATATATATATATATTTTCATTTTTATTCATGGATGTTATGGAATAGATGTAAATCCTTATGTATTTTTGTTTCGCTATAGTTCTATCTGTTATCTATAAGTACCCTCTATTTCAAATGAATACATTTTTCTAGAGGTTGTTAAGCCCTATGATGATTGTATGTCTCATTTCCACCTTTATTCATTAAGTTCCCGACATAGATGATAGTATCCCACTTAAATCACATAGAAGAGAGACTTGGTTCCCGTGTGTGCCTCGAGTGATTGCCAAGTGTCCGCATTGGGCGATAGGTGATGCACATGGGATTCCTTTGTTCTTTGGTGGGTGTAAAAATGACTACATCTTGGTTCCGTTGTCGGGAACTATTTTCAAAGTTGTAGTGGGAAATGACATGCATCATGGTTTGGATAATGAGTAATGACAAAATGTCTAACTCTGGAGAGTGTTGAATCATAGTTTAGGAGCACAGAGGATGATTTTTCTCAGAGATTCAATATTGAGCCTGAGTTTGATGCATGAAGGTGGGTGGAAGAGAATCTCTACCATGAACTATATGAATTTTTTTCTATTGTTTCCTAGTAGAGTTGTTTGAATGGCTTTGAACATATGTGTCCAGAGAAATTTGGTTCTATAGAGCACCCATGTGGACATAAGAGGACTATTAGAAGCTACAAGATGTAAATCTGACCTAGACGTGTTTTTGATCGGTGGTGGAAGAGAGTCTTTGGCGAGATAAACTCTAGAGTATGCTATTTCCACATATTCTTGTCCGGAAGTTGCTGAGTTTGAATTTTTGTGGGATCACATAGGATTATTTCTACGTGTTATTCTCTGGAAATGAAGATCCCGATTATTACCTTGAGCTTAGAGGCATTTCCAATGACCAAATTTAAATCATTAAGAGTCTTTGGGAAAGGGAGCTAGGGTGGAGGAAGATGGTAGATATTATGACAGAGAAAGAAAGGGAGGAGAGGGGACTCAAGTATAGTGAAGATATTGAAACGAATATTTCTAGACAACGCGAGGTTACCAGTGTGATGGATCCATGGAGGAAAACATTGCGGGAAGGAGTTGAGGTTCATGCGGACGATGTCAAACTTAAGTAGTTTGTGTTACCCCATCTTGGAAAGCACATAAGAGAGACCCCTTCAACTTCTGATGAGAGTTCATCGCATGGAGAGAGAAGATTCATTGGCATGCATCTGAACCCATCTAGTGACCAAACCCTGGTTCTTGGTTTTCCAAATCAATGAAGGAGTATCATTGACCCAGTTGGTTTCACTATAAGTGACAGATCTATGCCCAGGAGATATAATTTTTCATTTCCCACTTCTATGGCTACGCATACTATTCCAGTATTTGAAGGAATTTTTGGACAAGGAGAAAGTACACAAGCCTTCGGTCTCACATCTGGGAGTGGCGCGGGGTACACTAGTGGTAGTGGGGCATTATCATAGACCGTCGGCATGTAGTTTAGTGGAACTTTGGGGACCTTTGGCATGACCACTACAGGACCTAGTGGACCTAGTGGATCTAGTGGATCAAGAGGAACATGACATGGTGAATCCAGTGGATCTTGTAACACCCTTGATAGTTGTTATCTTCCTCCTTTGCATTTCAAGTGTTGACATGTGATTTTCCTTATAAAGATATGTTATTTTGATTGTTGGAGATCATGCTTGATATGGAAAATCATTTCTGTTCTTAAGATCCTTTGACTGAATTGGAATGGCTTCCTTGAATCCATTTTTCACTTCTTATAGGTGAGTTGCAATCTGGTTTAAGAGTTGTAAACTTATCTATTAATCTGACTCATCCTTGGATCAATTTCAGTGATCTAAGGAATGTTTTAAATCTTCTTTGTTGAACGAATGGTAAATTGACATTCCATGAATTAAGAGACATATTGATTGAAATTTTTATTATAAGTTCTCTGATTTTTTTTTTTGTGGACATATTTCCATTCAGTTGTATGTTGTTCTTAGGTCCTTGGAGATCGATCATGGCAGGACATTGCTGACGAACATGAAAATACAACATGTTCATAGCATAGGAAGGATTTGGGATCCTAAAAAGGAATATCCTATGGAATCCTAAGCTAGGTAAGAATATTTGCTACCTAATCTATGTCACTTAATAGAATTCTTATTCTAACCTAAAGCTTCCTATTCTACTTTGTTGGTTGATTGACATCCTAACCTAAGCTTTGTGCTAAAGGATATGGAAAGGCTACTAGGCTATTAAAATTAACATAGAACCTAAAAGTATAAGGTTTTATGATGATCTAACCTAATGCCTAAAACTATTACGTGGTGAATTAATCTAACCTATGAGGAAACTACCTAAGGCTATGTGTTAATACCTATGGTTGAAATTTGTTGTTTGGGTTATATCCTAAGGTATATATTATAAACTACCTAAGGTCTAACCTAAGTAATTTGATCTATCCTAAACTAATTGGTATGAAAGGGGAATTAGGTGGTCACATGCATTAAGGGTGACAATTCCTATGGCATTTATGTTATTGATAAGGTTTTTAATGCATAGGGTACTATCAGGTTTGGCAAGGGCTAGTGACTTGGTGGAGGCTTATGTGGAAGTATCACTAAAATAGAATTTCATGTTAATTTTGATTTGGCAATTGCCAGACTTGGAAGGTAGTGGCAAGGAAGGATAGGTGGGAAAATTAGAATTAATGAAACTTATTGTTTTTGGTTTTCATGCACAAACCATCTTGGAAGGCATGCAAGCGGGTTTGTATGGGGTTGTTTCACTTTGCATATTCCATGATTTTTTCTCTACATGCTCTCTAGTTTTTCGAACCAGTAGATTGAACTACACTTAATGGCTATTTTTGAAGTCTTAGACATTTTTCGGTTCATGGGATGTATAAGAGGCATTGTGGAAAAAGAATATGGTTGTTTGATCTTTCGGAGAAGAGGAGAAGTTGTGAGCTTGGCTAGAGGTCTCCTTCGATTTGGTAGAAGCACTATCAGGCATGATAGGCTCTAATCTTTAAGATCTCTTGCTTTCTTCTAAATGTTTCATTAAAATGATTCTGCTCTTTTGAGATTCTTGGCTGCATGTTTTATCCAGTAACTCGTTTGCTTGAGTTTTATAATCTTTGTTATCTTGGATATGAATCCATGGAAAAAATAATGTTGGTTTTGAAACTTTCTTTGTGATAGTTTAATAGTGAAACATGCATGTGAAGCTTGTATTAGTAGCTCTGCTTTCCATTTCTGAAATTTGTATTCGAGGTTTTTGTGTTGGAACTGACCTTCATTGTAATATGTGGATTCTGAACTTTATGGGAACCTTGAGTTCCATTTGAGCTTGTATTTGGACTTCGTGTTTTGATATGAACTTGTGTTGGAGATTCTTGTTGTTCTGAACCAGTGTTTGGAATCCTGGGTAGCTCTGGACTATTGTTCAAAGTTTGTATATGGCTCTGTACTCATATTTTATTGCTTGTGTTTCTTTGAACTGTTATTGGAGGTTCATATTTTACACTGCACTCATATTTTGTTACTTGTATAGTTCTAAACTCTTGTTGAAGCTCATGTTTCGTTTTGAGCTGGTATTAGGGATTCTTGTTTAAAGTATAAACTGGAATGGGAACTTCATGTTACCCAAAAACTGTGATTAGAGACTCGTGTAGCTCTGAACTATTATTGGAATATCATATTTTATACTTCCCTTGTATTCAAATACTTATGTAGTTCTGAAATTTTTTTGAGACTTCGTGTTCGACTTTGTTCTAGTATTTTAAGTTGGGTTTTACTTGTATTAAAAGTTTAAAAACTTATAACTCGTTTTTGAACTATTGTTCAAAGAAAAGCCGGGAGAATAGTTGGATGGGTTGTTGGGTAAACTCTTCAAGACCTTAATCAAAACGTTTTTGTTGATGAACGGATTGGGTAATTCTTTTAAGGGAATGGTTTCATCTTTTCGAGATGGAAACCACATTTTATCGGGTTATTATTTTCCCTCTATTTTTTGGAAACCCGCGTCTTCAAATATTTTACAATAAGCTCTGGGTTTTGTTTAAAAGAAGAGTTTATTATTTTAGTGCTCTGAATTTTATTGTGGGATTACTTTGTCTCTATTCAGACTATTTTTGTATTATAGTACTTATTGAATCGAGAACTAATTACTCTTTCATAATGTAATATTGAAACTTGACAATGGGATTTCAGTCTTTGAGTTCATTGATACTTCTGAACATGTTTAGCTTACTGATTGGTTTGTTTTTCTATCTCTTGTTGGATATAGTAAATAAACCTTGTGTCTTTTTAAAAGAAAGGAATGTGATTCCTTTGGAACATAAATTTATTTTTAGGACTGTTATGCGTATTTCATTATGAGATTGGAATTGAAACTCGTGTTTATTGAAGGAAATGAATTGTAAGGAAAATGGTAGTGTGCTTTCTTCTTACTGTGAGTCGATTTTGGTCTCTCTCTTGGGAACTAGCTAATGAATTTCTAAGTTTGAATTAAAAGTGGAAATTCATTTGTTAGTACAATAAAATGAATTATTGATTGGAACATTTTCTAATTAAGATCCCTTTATTTCTATTATTGGGATAAGTTCATTGGTTGAAATTTTATATTTTGATTCTCTTATGAAATGGAGATTTATTTATGAGTTGTTTAGTCTTCCTTATTCAAATCATTTTCTGAAATGATGCGGGAAGAGATTAGATGATTAGGTTTTGTTAAACGAGAAAATGTAAACTTGTTTGGCGGATGATTGTTTGACAAGGATTTGTTTTGTTTGGTTTAAGATGAGTAGGTTTTGTCTCTTTTGCACTCTATCTTTTTATGGATCCTCCTTGGATGGACTCGAGCAGAGATTAATTCCTATATGAGTCTACCCATATCTGTGAATGTTGAATTTAGATCTTTAAATGTTAACTTCTAACATGTGGAAGTAGATTTAGACTTGCAGGTAGACTGTTTGATTCTCTATTCCTTCTTGGATTGAAATGGGATTTTGTTCTGATGAATATCTTAAATGTTGAATTTTAAGGTAGTTGTCCTTTAAATGAAACCATTAATTCATGTTATGAATCTGTTTCAGTTTTTCGGATGTCTGTGTTTGGGAATAGTTTGTAATGGTTCTTCTTTTTCTTTTTCTTAGGAGTTAGATGAATCATCCTAATGAGAACCATGCTTTAAACCCTTATTTTGGTTAAAGCAAAGATAAATGTTGTATTCTATTATGATAGAATTGGGAACAATGAGATGATATGATTTGTTGTTTGCTTAAGGATAATTGATAGGATCAATTAAACTTTAATTTTGTAAGGCAGATATAGTGGATTTTATTTTGTTCTTCTCTTGGAAATGAATTCAATTGGTTAAATGTACTACTTTTCCGTTCTATTGCTTATATTGATATTTATGATGTAATAATTGTCTCATTAAAGCGAGTTGTTTTAATAGAACAATTATTGGAATGCACCTTGTTTTAAGGATTAGTTCTTATCATGTTCGGTTCATTGAATCGACCCATGCTAAAAAAATTTACGATGGACTTCGTAAGTGATAAAATAAGAAAAAACTTATATGATGCATTGGCTGAATTAAATTTGATTCCTTGTAAAGAATTTTGATTCGTTCTTGAGATTATATTGAAAAAGGAAATGTAGTATTCTTTTATAATGAAGACGGTTGTTATGCAGTATACCTAAATGTATAAGTCTTGTAAATGTATAAGTTATAAAGATAAATTGAAAGTTGAGAGTTTACCTGTATTGGTTGTGTAAATTATTTTGTACTTGTATGGAAGAGATGGATTCTATCTTGTTGATATTCTTCATATTATTTTTATGCTTAATTGGTTATCCTTTAATAAGTTGGATAAAGGGATTTAGTTCAATTTCCCTACTTGTGATGTAGCTTGTTAAGTTGCAGAATATGATATTTGTTATCTAAACTATATAACATAGTAATGTAACGTGTGATGAACATACATTAAGAAATGTGGACATTGGGTAGGATAAACCCTAACACTTAACATGTAGAGAAAGACTCTTTCTCTTTCTTAAGTGCTCAAAAAGAAAAAAGGTTTGGAAATATGACTACAATTTATTAGATTTCAAATTGTATGAAGTCTACTTTATATTGGATATATTCTCGGTGTTGACCTTTTCTAAAAGTTATTGTAATTTATAAAAAGACATATTATAACGCTTTGTCGATTACGGTTAATTGGTAGTTTAACTATATGTTTAAATGTTAAAAGTGATCATGAAAATAAAGAAGTTCTTAATGGGATAATTGAGGAAAATTTAGGAAAGAACTTATTGAGCATTGGATTAGGGTTTGGTAGGGTTGCTGTAATCAGGTTTTAATCCAAACTATCAAAGTATTAACAATCTCCTTGGGGGTATGTACATCTTGATGAGGTAGTTTCTGTAGGATGTTGGCACACACCAACCGCAACTGAGCTATACTTTCAAGATGGCTTGGGTCTTCTCGAGAATACAATGTTGTAGTTGACATGTGACATCACCCTTCTACATTGATCATCTAGATCTACACACATATGGAACTCGGATTTGAACCTAGTTTGTCTTGGTTTGGATAGGAGCATATTCAGGATAGGAATTAGCTTCCAAAGGCTCAGGGTACATTTACACATCCATATGACTTAAGTCAAACGAGTATGCCCATCTACCCTAAGCCTTTGTGAGCGTCTTCCTATAATAGATTATGTTTTTATCTAGGGCTAGGGTAAAACACCGGAACAAGTGGACATATGGTAGTCAATAAAGATAAATCATGATAATAGAAGAGTGAGGTGAAGGACGTATTCCAAAATGACGAGTATGTTGTCTAGGAATAGTGACATGCACAATATGTTATAAATGTTTGGCCAAAGTATTGCAAATTGTTGGTTGCATTGTCCTATGTCACCAAGTTTAAAATAACATGATATAAGATGAATATTGGTAAAAATATTCAGATATGTTCTTTAAATAGATCACTCAAGACTTGGTGTTGGGTAGGATGACAAAGTATATAAAGTATATAATATGTATTCAATAAATAAGATAACATACATAGATCGGTAGCTTACCAATTTATGGGATGAATAGATAGGTGAATCACTTTGAGTCATTACAGCTGCATATGTTTATCCATTGAATTTGATTGGCATGGAATGTTTGTTCTAGATATTGCTTTATTTAGAATAGTGAACATTATTAATAAAAAAAAGAAAAAAATTCTCTTGATTATAAAGTCTTAAAATGGGAATGTTACATCTTGGTATCAGAGCTGAAGGTTTCAGCTCTTGGACCTATTGTGTCCATAACTGATGAAACTTAAATTTTCTTGTAATGTAAAAATGGTGAGAACAAGAGGAAATGTTGCAAATAACCCTCCACCCGAGGAAGGAGTGGTAACTTCCCATAAATTCAATGAGATCCTTGCTTCCCTGTTGGACACAAGAGGTTGTTTGGATGTCTTTGGAACAATAAGTAATGGGTAATGAGGAGGAAGAAGAAGATGATAACAATAATCAGCCACCTCTAGGGGACAACGCCAAAGTGGGTGTTGATAAAACAATGCTAACATACCTATTCATCCCGAGAACAAAAAGGCTAGGCTAGCATCGAACTCACTAATGACATAAAAATGATAAGTCCACCTAAGTTTGATGGCACCACATTAGGAGATGGGGCTGAGAACTCGGCTTAGTGAAATGGATAAATACTTTGTGATAAGAAATTTCTTAGAAGAAACAAAGGCGATATGGGGAGCATATAAAATTTCACACAAGGCATCTTCGTGGTGGGACAACCACAAGGCTGAGTTGAACATTGATGAATATAATATCACATGGGACCAATTTAAAGGTTACTTTAGGAAATGATGGCTGCCATAATTTTACTATGATCACAAATGACTGAATTTCAAGACTTAACTCAAGGAAAGCTAATCAGAATCGAGTATTGGGAGTGATTTACAAAACTCCTTAAGTATGTTCCTTAGTACCAAACTGATGAGAAGTTCAGGATATGAAAATTCATCATGGGATTAAATCCTGTTATAGGAGGAGAGGTGGATGTTCACAGCCCAACCACGATGGAAGGGGTTGTTGAAAAATCCATAAGGTAGGAACAAAAATTAAAGGCAATTTTTGCTCACAAGGAGGAAGTAAGGAAGAAGAATCCCAACTCCTCTTCATCCTCTCTTGCACCCAAGAAAGGACCATGGAATAAATTTGGAATGAAAAGTAAGTTTTCATCTAATATAAATAGGAAAGTAGCAACAAACAAGTTTGCTAGTAATACACGAACAACTTTTCCAAGAACAATAATAACGGAAAAAGTCCTATGGGGGTCAAAATGATAACTCTAAGGTTGGAATTAAACCTGAGCCTAGGAAGGGACCTATAGGAGGTTGTTATAACTATGGAAAAGATCATTACATAAATCAATGTCCTTTGAAGAAGGATGATTGCAATCAACGAAACAAAATACATGTTGCGATAGGCGACAAGAAGGATGAGAAACACGCCACACCCATAGAAGTTACGAGTAAGTTATTTGGTTTAAGAATAACTATTATTTTTGATACAGAGCTACTTGAATGTTTTATTTCTAGTAAATTAGCATCAAAATTAAAAAGAAAAGATGGAAACATGGATAAAACATGGACTATATAGTATGGTAATAATTTGTTCATACGATTAGTATGTGTCTTTTTGGAGCACTCCTTGATTTACATAACTTTTCCACAGAGGTTGATCTTTATGTTACACCTTTAGGGTCTTATGATGTAATCATAGGTGTTAATTAGTTAGTAGAACATAAGGCTAAAGTGGACTATTTTGAAAAACAAATTAGTTGTTTAGACGACCTACGAAAATAACAGAGAGATTTAGGGTGTGAAACGTGATATTTTTGCTAGAAAATTGTTAGCTATACAACTTAAAAAGGCCAAAAATAAAGGATATACCTTATATGTAGTAAAAATTACTGAATTAATAAAAGAAAGCAGTGATATTATGGAACAATATCCACTATTACAAGACTTAAGTGATGTATTTCGGAAGAATTTCTAGGTCTACCACCCAAAAGGGAGTTTGACTTCATGATTGAAATCAAACCAGGTACTGAACCTATTTCTAAGGCACCTTATTGAATGACTACTATAGAATTAGTAGAGCTTAAGGCTCAATTGTAAGAAATTTTTTCTAAGGGTTTGATTAGACCAAGTGTTTCACCTTGGGGAGCACCCGTAATTTTTGTGAAAAATAAATATGGAACACTTAGATTGTGCATTGATTACAGGATGTTAAACAAGGCAACAATCAAGAATAGATATCCACTCCCTAGGATTGATGATTTATTTGATCAGATGTGTGGAGCATTGGTATATTCCAAGATAGATCTTCAATCTGGATATCATCAACTACGAATTAAGGATGAGGATATTCATAAAACAACTTTCAGAACAAGGTACGGACATTATGAGTTTACGGTTTTACCTTTTGGATTAACTAATGCACCTGCGGAATTTATGAATTTAATGAATAATATCTTTCAAGAATACTTGGATAAATTTGTGCTCGTATTCTTGGATGAAATTATCATATATTCTAAAAGCATTAAGGAGCATCATGAGCATTTGAAAATTGGTTTGGAAATCCTGAGAAAGAGACGGTTGTTTGTTACACTATCCAAATGTTCCTTTTATGACACAGAAGTGCTCTATCTGGGACATGTAATTAGTAAAGATGGAATTTTTATAGATCCTTCAAAAATTATAGCTATAATGGAATCGCTTGCACTAAAGAATGTACATGAAGTTAGAAGCTTCATGGGACTTCTTTAACTACTTATAGGAAATTTGTAAAAGACTTTTCTAAGATATTTGCATGAATAACTTCCTTACAAAAGAAAGATAAAAAAATTTTTTTGGAGTGAGAAATGTGAAATTGCATTTAAAACCTTGAAGTAACATTTAACTTCAGCACCTATTCTTGCGGTACCAAATCCTACTAGAGATTTTATGGTGGTAATCGATGCATCCGGTGAAGTTCTAGGAGGTATTTTGCTTACAAAGTGGTCATGTTATAACATACGAAAGTAGAAAACCTAAGTTACATGAGTTGAATTATGCTCCACATGATTTAGAGCTTGTTGCCATTATTCATGCACTCCAAGTTTGGAGGCATTATCTACTTGTAAACCATTTGAGTTGGCCCATCATCTTGGGTTGAAGTACATTTTTACTCAAACAAATCAATGCAAGTCAACAAAGGTGGTTATATTTTTGTCTCAATATGATTTTGACATAAGTTACATTAAAGGAAAATAAAATAGAGTGGATGATGTTGTAATTCATAGGAAGCACATTTCTACTCTTATAACACTTAGAACTCGATTAAGGATGAATTAAAAAGTGTTATGGAATCGATTCTTACTTTCAACAAGTAAAAGTAGCACTTGGTGCGATTCTAATGATTTGAGGTATAAATTTTTTTTTCTTTGATAAAGAAGGAATCTTACGATTTGAAAACAGATTCTATGTACCTTTGCTTGATGATTTTAGAAAGAAATTATTAACCAAATTTCACAATTCACCTTTTCTAGACACCTAGAATTACTAAGATGTTTGCTTTGATATAAAACAAAAATATTTCTAGAAAGGAATGAAAAAGGATGTTATTGATTTTGTGACACATTGACTTGAATGTTAACATGTTAAAGAAAAACATATGCACCCAACCGATTTTTTGTATCCTCATAGCATACCGTAGTACAAATAACAAGTAATAAGCATTGATAAACTAACAAAGGTAGAACATTTTATTGCTGGAAATCAAGGAAGATTTTCCTATTTTGGTAAGAAGATTTGTACACAAATTTTTAGATTACATGGAGTACCTAAGTTAATCATTTCAGATAGAGATCCTAGAATGACATCAATATTTTGGCAAACACTTAATGTAGCTCTAGGAACTAAGCTAAATTTCAGTTTTGCATATCATCCGGAAATAGATGGGTAGACTGAAAGAGTAAATCAAGTTTTAGAAGATATGTTACAAATGTATTGCATGGATCAACAGTATAAGTGGGAAGAGTATCTTCCATTATTTGAATTCACATACAATAATACATATCATGCTTCTCTTAAGATGGCACCTTTCGAGGCATTATACGAGAAGAAAATGCAGAACCCCTATTAGTTGGGATAACATAGAAGATAGAGAGGTAATTGGACCTGAAATTCTTACTGAAATGGAACAAGTTAAATTGATTCGTGAATGCTTGAAAGAAGCGAAGATAGGTAAAAGAGTTACGCTGACTTGAAGTGGGTTGATAGGAAATTTGAACTTGGTGAGAAGGTTTTCCTCGGGTTAAACCAAAAAGAGTTCTATAACTTTTGGCAAGGCACCAAGTTTTTTTATTATTGGCAAATAGTTTTTTGAAAGGGAATATACCCTTGAGTACAAAAGATGGCCTAGGAGCCAGAATAGGAATGAAAACCAGAGAAAAAAGGATCAGAAACTAAATGTGACAATGAAGCCCAAAGTAGCCAAAAATAGCTACCCAAACAAGACAAAACAATAAAAACACTGCAAAAAAGCAGTAGAGAGACCGCAAAAAAACAACATAAAAACAGACAAGAACAGCTAAAGCATCTACAACTACTTTTTGGCAGCTTTGTCGATGCTTGGTCTTGATATTCTTCTAGGAATTGAACATACCCAAAGTTGTCATGTGGGTAGCGTCAGTCTTATCCAGCTGATCAATGGTCCTTTTTCTTTCCTTATCATTGCCCCAAAGTGTTGCCGGAACTCCGCTGAGGTTGGAGACACTTTTGACATGTTGCTCAATGAACTCCTCAATCGCCCTAAAGATGGCCATATTGTAATCATGACGAGTTTTGGCCTTCCCTAAACGGGAGTCTAAGGAGTTCAGCTTCTTGTAGATATCATCAATCTGGCTGTTATCAATATCCACCTCCTCCTCCTTCTTCCTCTTACCTTTCTATTTTGCCAAGTTCTTAACCTCATCCTTCAACAGTTTCATATCAGCCTCTAAGGCTTCCAACCTTTTTGAAGAGCTTTCCATATGCACATCCTGGACTGGCACTGCTAATATTCAGTAGGTCATGTGTAATTTCAATTTCATGAGGACCCTTCCCCACAGCAAGAGTCTCAAGGTTAAGCTTTCTAGAAGCCCTGGTGACCAGTCTGGCCGAGGTGGAGGCAAAGTGGGGGCAGGAGCAGCAGTAGGGGGAATGGAAGAAGAATCCTGGATGGCTGGTAGGGGGTGACAGCAGTGGTGGGGGGGCAGAGAATGGAGAAACGGGGCTAGCAGCAGCAGAACCCGGCAGAGGGGGAACTGAGCTAGGAGAGGATGGGAGACCAGGATACTTAAGAAGACAACATTTATGCAGCAGAAAAATAAGCCCCTGGTGTAAAGGAACCACCCGGGTATGCTTTTGAAACTCCAAAATGGAGCGCTCAAGAGAGTTCAACAAGTAATGGGGGAAACAAACCATGCGATTCCTACGGAAGTGGTTAAGAAAGATAAGGTGCTTAGCAGGTACAGTGACAAACCTTCCTTCCAAGGAAATGAACCGTATCATCATGCGAGTAACCTCATCATAAGGTGGAGGGATCGAGCTAACAAGAAGGCCACCGTAACGTAGATCAGCTTCTCAGATCCCTCCACAAATCTCCTCTCTTCAACATCTCTGTCGACCCTTTTGTTAAAAAAATGGTAGCCCTCCAAGCCAAGGCCGGTCACTTCAGCAATAAGTTCCTCATTGACCAAGATCTTCTGCCCCCCATATTCCACAGTCCGCTCCTTCCAATCCTTCGCAAAACACACTGAGATGCTTTGATCATGCCCCTGAACCTTCTCCATGAAGTTGGTGATGCCACCCTTGCTGAGTATGCTCCATAGCTCAATATTATCCTTCCAGTCCGGGTCCGCACTAGGCTCAATTTGGCAAGGGGGACCCCCCATCTTCACTGTGCTTAACTGTTTGCAACAAATTCCCAAATCCTTGTGAGCACTGAAGCCAGTCTACTTTTTACTATTGTAATCCACACAATGTTGGAAATGAGAGCCGTTGCTTTTCCCACGAACGTCTGCGTGTCTGCTGATCTGAGCCTGCAGAAAATCACATGTGGGAATAACGGCCTTTTTGTTAGCCCGCTCCCTGTCATCAATCACATTACTACTGTCTTCGGTTTCCGTGGAGCCTTGTATCCAACTTTTAGCAGACGCAGTGCAGCCCGCATGCGCGATTTTCAAATCAATGTAACTCCACTTGGAATTCCCCATATACTTCACACTATCTTGATTATTTGACATGATTTGCATAATCATATTTTTTAAGTCAACACGTGTGGGAGTATTATTGATGCTGATCCACACCCAATAATCATAACTCAGCTCAAGATATTGCGTGCGTATAGAAATCCACATGAATGTTGTTTTGAAGCTACTTAGGGATGCTATTATTATCCCAAACAGTGTGGTTAACATTAATGCCATAATTAGCCAGCTGCATCTACCAATTTATTACCCTCCCGGTAAGTATGCATGATCCTGATGTTATTGAATGTTTGACAAATACTTATGGACTCTGAGATAAAATCCTTGATGCTCCAACTTGGAGATGAGCACTGTTTAAGGAGATTAATGATATTCAGGGAGTCCCCTTCAATAATGAGGTTCTAGATATTTTGAGTCTGGGCAATTCTCAGGCCCCATAGAGCAGATAATGCTTCGGAAAAATGATTAGTTTGAATTCCCATTTTCCCAGCATACGCAGCAATCAGATTACCTTTATGATCCCGTATCACTCCTCCCCCTGCCGCAATCCTAGGGTTCCCCTTAGAGGCCCCATCAAAGTTCAACTTATACCAATTAAAATCAGGAGGATGCCATTTAATCAAAGATCTATCAATGCTATTCCCGGATTGCTCCGACTATTGACAGTTCCAATCACCAATTGGATAAGATGTATTCTTCATTCTCTGGATATCTCTTGTTCTTGGGGGGTTTAAATCTAGCAATGTTCTCTTTGATACCATTAGAAATTTTACCAATACTAAGTTTATAGTTTTTCTTCTTATTTCTAAAGATAATATCATTTCTATCCTTCCATATCCTCTAGATTAAATGAGGGATAACCAGCTTCCAGATCCTTTTGACAACACAATGCCTAAAGGGTGGGTTCCATTGAGTCCATAGCTGATTAAGATCCTTCGGCACCACCCAGAGAGCTTCAAATTTAGAGAGGGAAAACTCCATATTCTGGTAGCATACTCACAATGTATGAACAGGTGGCTGATATCCTCAGAATATTTCTTACAAAGATGACACCTATTAGGGATTATAAATCCTCTTCTCATCAGGTTGTCAGTGGTAAGAATCCTACCTCTGATAGCCAGCCAAAGGAAAAAAATTATTTTAGGAGTTAATTCAGTCATCCAAATCTTATTCCAATTGAACTCTGTTTGACTACTGTGGAAGAAATTATTATATCCAGTTTTGACAGAGTAATTCCCATCATTGGAATTATTCCATACCAGCTCATCCTTGGAATCCAGCTGACTTAATGGAATAAGATCTAATTGATCTTGAAGGGAGGAAGTAATTTGCATCAGATCATTTCTCTCCACAGTAAGTTTTTTCCAATTCTTGCTGGTACCATTTCCCTCAATATAGTCCTTGATTTTAATGCCATACTTGCTTATAAGACTGTCCTTAACAATCCCAAATCTATCCATGAGATTGCCATTAAACCAATTATCCTCCTAGAAGTTTATGTCCCTACCATCCCCCACTTTCCATTTACTTCCCTGCTTGATGAAATTTCTACTCTTGACCAGATTATTCCAAAAAATGGAACCATAGGGGAGGTGCTCATCTTGTAGGAAAGAGTACACAGTTTGATGATTTAGGTATTTTGCTTTGATTAAATCAATCCAGGGTTGTTTCTCAGACAACATTCTCCAGCCCATTTTAGCAATGAGGGCCTCATTCATTTTCTCAATATCTTTTATACCCAGACCTCCCATAAACTTCAGGGTGCAAACCTTGTCCCAAGCCACTAAGTGAAATTTGAACTTCTCTTCCATGCCTTGCCATAAATTTTTTTTCTGAATCCTTTCAATCTTATCTCTGAAGGAAGAGGGGATCTTGTAGAGTGACATGACATAAATGGGTAGATTTTGAAGAGTACTTTTAATGAGCAGGCACTTACCAGCACTAGATAAAATGGCTCCTTTCCAACCAGCCATTTTTTTTTGGAATCTCTCCAATAAATCATCCCACACCTTGCAAGAGACTTTCCTAGTGCCGAGAGGAAGGCCCAAGTAAGTGGCTGGAAGTGCACTTATTTTACAACCCAAAATTTTAGCAATTTTAAGCTGCCTTTCCTCAGGAGTGTTGAAAAAGAAGATGGAGCTTTTATCATAATTGATCTCTTGCCCAGAAGTAGATTCATAGAGCCGCAGTAAAGCCTTGGTAGCCTTGGCTTCAATGACTGATGCCAGAAGAAGAAGGATAGTGTCATCCGTAAATTGCTGATGGGAGACAACTTGACTGATGGAAGTGGGCTTAGAGCCATTTAAAAGCCCATCATTAACTACTTTGCCAATTGTTCTACTAAGGCTGTCAGCCAAAAGAATGAAGAGCAAGGGGGAGATAGGGTCCCCTTCCTAAGTCCTCTGCTGCTAGTGAAAAAACCCACAGGCTCACCATTAACTACCACTGAGAATCTGGCCGTAGAGATACAAGCCTTAATAATTCTTCTAAATTTTTCCGGAAACCCAAATTTTGTTAAGACTTTGTCAAGGAAAACCCAAGAGACCTTGTCAAAAGCTTTATTCATATCAAGCTTGAGGACCATATTTTCCTTTTTATTATTTTCCATAGAATGTATGGTCTCGTGAACCATAATCACTCCATCTTGTATAATCCTACCTTTGATGAAGCCACTCTGCTACCTTGAGATAAGTTCATTCATAATGAGCTGAAGCCTAGTAGTAATAATTTTGGTAAAAATTCTATAGATGGCATTCACAAGGCTGATAGGTCTGAAGTCTTTGAAATCTTTAGCATCCATTTTTTTGGGGCCAAAGACAATGTGAGTGTTATTAAGCTCTTTCAAAAGATTTCCCGTTCTATAGAATTCATTCACCGCTCTGAGAAGATCCTCCGAACAGATTTCCCAAAATTTCTGGAAAAATTTATGGAGAACCCATCCGGACCAGGAGCCTTGTCACCCTCTAAAGCAAATACAGCCTTTTGCAGCTCTTCAAGCGTGACCGCTTTGGTGATACTTCTAAATTTCTGTTCCTCAATTTTATCTTGGGGAATGGCCTCCAACATAAAAGAAATAGCTTCAGAATTGATGATATTCCTCTCCTCAAGAAGTTTTTATAAAAATCAAGTGCTTCTTTCTTGATGCTATTGGGATCTTTTATGATATTTCCGTTGTTTTTAGAAACTTCTAAGATCCTATTACAGGCTCTGTGCTTCAAAGTGGTCATATGAAAGAACTTTGTATTCTTGTCTCCCTCTTTAAGCCAAATAGCTCTAGATTTAAGTCTCCATAAAGATTCCTCTCTGCTGCAGATCGTATGCAACTCTGAAAGAATATTCTTTTCATTAACTTCGTCTTCAGCCGATCTCCCCATAGTATCCATTTTTATTTCCAGATCCTGAAGTTTTTGTTTTAACTTTTTTATTATCAAATACATTGCCAAAAATGCTTTTATTCCAGATTTTGACTTGCTTTTTGACATTTTTGAGCTTTTGAACCAATCTAAATTGAGCAGTGCCTTCACCATTCCATCCCCACCATTATTTTATCTTGTCATAGATATTGTCATGCTCCATCCACATCTTTTCAAATTTGAATGAGCTTCTGGTGGGTTTAGTCCAATTGAGAAAATTTAAAGCAATCGGATTGTGATCCGATCCAACTCTGGGCAAGGAAGAGAGGTGGAAGTCTTGACTGAGAATCCAGCTCACTGAAATTAGTGCCCTATCCAATCTCACCTGGATAAACTCCTTTCCCAACCTTCTATTATTCCAAGTGTATTTATTCCCATGAAGATCCACATCTAAGAGGTTATGTTCAGCAATAAAATCAGCAAAATCCTCCATACCAGTAGAAAAGCTGGAGATACCTCCATACTTTTCACCTGGGTTTAGTGGGGAGTTGAAATCCCCCATAATAAGCCAGTTAGTAGAACAATGCTGGTTTCTAAATGTTTTAAGGTCAGCCCAAAGCTTCCTTCTACCACTAACCGTATTAGGGGCATAAATGTTAGAAAGGATCCATTCACCATTATTCTCAATAGCAACAAATTTGATTGCAAGATGATTAATACTAGCATTGAGAACCATACCAGTACAGTGCCTTTTATCCCAAAGAGTAGCCAGTCCTCCAGAAGCTCCCTGGGAGTCAACAGCCACCATTTCAGAGTTATCCCAAAAACTCTTTTTAATAGTTTCTAGGGTCTTAGCTTTCATCTTAGTTTCTTGCAGAATCAAAATACTAGGATTACTAGAATCCCATAACTCCTTGATGATTCTCTGCTTGGAGTTTCCATTTAGGCCTCGGATGTTCCAAGAAATAATCTTCATTTGGAATGATTGGTGGTTGGAATTTCCTGATGGTTCAACTGACATGTAAACACCATCTGCAATGTCCCTCTCCATTCTCTTAGATCTAAGAGCCTTTTTAGAGGGTCTTCCTCTTTTTGTACTTCCTCCAAAGTCAACTAGTCGTCTAGCAGAAGATCTAGTTGTTCTGGATGTTGAGGTGTCCCAGTTGTCTTTTTTCTTTTTCTTATCACTGTAGAGTGATTCTGGGATCATTTCAAATCCTTTCATTCTTTTTTTCTTTTTTGAAATGACCTTTGTGAATCCAGAATCTGGATCCTCCTCATCCTTGATAGGCGTAACTTCTCCCTCTTCACGTTCTTTCTGAATCCTATCAGGTGTGTGTGTATCAGCTGTTCTTGTGCTGAAGCAAGTAGGTGAAACCACTGATATGTTGCTGGAACAAGGAGGTATATCTACAAATGAATTACCATCTCCCCTAGGAGTGTTTTTCTGCAAAGATTCTTTAAAAACCATACAGTCCTTGTTCAAGTTTCCTTAATGATGCACATCGATTATCTATCTCGACTTCCTTACTTGCTCTGAAATTGCTCAATAGGGACTATATTAATCTTCACAGAGCCTTCTTGCTCATTCACCACCATGGATACCTTCACAGGATTTTCCAAGTCCTCTTTGTTAGGTGCTTCAAAAAAGCTGCTGCTGAGACTTTGGGACGCCAGACCAGATGTTTCCTTATTTGAGTTCTAAAACCCCTTTTTTCCCCTTTCTATTGAACTCCAACTCCTTCTGACTAGGGGCTTTGTCTTCATTCCGGCTATCCGTGCTAGGAACCCTACTATCCTTGTTCAGAACTGAGCCCTCCACAGGCTGTTCAGCTTCCATTGTAGAGGTCTTCTTCTTGGAACAACTTTTGTCAGAGTGTCCTATGCTATGACAATGTTTACATCTCAAAGTTTCAAACTCAATTTTTTGGGTCCATATCCCATATCTAGATTTCAAGATTATGTGCTCCGAAACTCCTGTTCCATTGCAGAGAAAATGTAGAAATGAGCAAAAGCAAGTCTGGATCTGTTTCTCATGGGCCCATCCAGCCCGATAGGGGCACCTAAGGATTTTGCAATATTTAGCAGAATTTCATCATCCCAAAAATGCAATGGTAGTCTAGGTAGCCTACACCAGATTGGGATGGTGTTTATATTTTCAGTATTAGGGTCAAATCCAGGATACCATTTTTTCAAAAAAAGGCCCATATTACCCAGCCACCAAGGTCCTCCTAGAAGCACCGATTCCAAATCCTCTTGCTGATTAAATTTTTCCAGAAAAAAGCCTTTTGGCATGATGGTAATGCTCAGGGCTCCCTTAGGTTTCCACTTTCTCAAAGCCCATTTTCTAATGAAATCAATATTAGGTCTAGAGCCAAGAAACTTACCAACGAGGGAGAGATTCACTTTGCTTAAGGCTCTATCAACACATCCATCTGGGACCCTCAGGCAGGTGGCACCCTCGTTGTCCTTTTCCCACGTGAACTGACCAGTAATTTTGGACCCACCTTGATGTTAGGGCTTTGAAGCATCTTATTCCAGGCCATAGGTGTGGATCCCAGCATTTCCACATTTTCATTTATAACCATCTGATTTTGGCCAGAGATCTGCCTCTCCTCAGCATTCTTAGGTTTAGCGCGTAGACTTTCTGCGGCCAGAACTATAGAAACTACACTGACAGTACCTCCAGTGCTTTCTCCTTCGCTCGTACTCGTGCTTACAACCATCTGATTCTGGCCACAGATCAGCCTCTCCTCAGCAATTTTAAGCTTAGTGCGCAGACATTCTGCAGCCAGAACTGCAGAAACCATTTCCATAGTTTTCTCCATCGCTCGTGGTTGCCATATTTTTCTAGCTTATCGCCAAAAATAGTTGAAGTAATCAACCCTATAGCTTATCGTTTAGCATTACCACCTACTTTTTCATGAATGCATGATGTTTTCCATATTTCTTTGCTTAATAAATATGTTTCAGATTTATCACATTTGTTAAATTGGAATTCCTTACAGGTCCAAGACCTAGGAATAATCATGGTTAAACCCATACGAGTGCTTGAAACTTGCCAGTTGCATTTAAGAAATTGAGAAATAAGTCAATGTAAGGTCTAGTGGGACCAGTTTAACAAAGAGAGTGCAACTTGGGAAAATCTAGAGGATATGAAAATTGCTTTTCCATATCTATTTGAACAGAATTGATTTTGTTGATTGATAAAAATTATGATTTTATCTTTATATGACAATAAGTATATGCATTTGGGTAGATATTTATTTAATTTGAATAAACAACTATTTAATGTTGATTTATGGAACTATAAGGTTTTAATATATTTGACTTAGGATAAGAGAAGTGAATGAATTGATTGTCCTTGGTGTAAATTGTTAAAAGAGGTAATCATCAGGATGATGATTCTTTTAGGAGGGAAGCATGTAGCACCCTTAACGGTTCTTATTTTTCCTCCTTTGCATTTCAAGTGTTGACATGTGATTTTTCTTATAAACATATGTTCTTTTGATTATTGGAGATCATGCTTGATATAGGAAAATTATTTCTGCTCTTAAGATCCTTTGACTGAATTGGAATTGCTTTCTTGAATCAATTTTTCACTTCTTATAGGTGAGTTGCAATCTAGTTTAAGAGTTGTAAACTTATCTATTAATCTGACTCATCCTTGGATCAAATTCAGTGATCCAATGAATGTTTTAAATCTTCTCTATTGAAAAATGGTAAATTTACATTCCATGAATTAAGAGACATATTGACTGAACTTTTTGTGTTCTTTGATTTTTTTGTGTGAACATATTTCCATTCAGTTGTATGTTGTGCTTGGGTCCTTGGAGATCGATCATGGCAGGAAATTGCTGATGAACATGAAAATACAGCCTATTCATGGCATATGAAGGATTTGGGATCCTAAAAAGGACTATCCTATGGAATCCTAAGCTAGGTAAGAATATTTACTACCTAAGCTATGTCACTTAATAGAATTCTTATTCTAACCTAAAGCTTCCTATTCTACTTTGTTGGTTGATTGGCATCCTAACCTAAGCTCTGTGCTAAAGGATATGGAAAGGTTACTAGGCTATTAAAATTAACCTAGAACCTAATACTATAAGGTTTTATGATGATCTAACCTAATGCCTAAAACTATTATGTGGTGAATTAATCTAACCTATGTGGAAACTACCTAAGGCTATGTGTTAAGACCTATGGTGGAAATTTGTTGTTAGGGTTATATCCTAAGGTATATATTATAAACTACCTAAGGTATAACCTAAGTAATTTTATCTATCCTAAACTAATGGGTATGAAATGGGAATTAGGTGGTTGCATGCACTAAGGGTGATGGTTCTTATGGCATTTATGTTATTGATAAGGTTTTTAATGCATAGGGTACTACTAGTTTTGGTAGGGGCTAGTGACTTGGTGGAGGCTTATGTGGAAGTATCACTAAAATGGAATTTCATGTTAATTTTGATTTGGCAATCACCAGACTTGGAAGGTGGTGGCAAGGAAGGATAGGTGGGAAAATTAGAATTAATGAAACTTATTGTTTTTGGTTTTTGTGCACAAACTGTCTTGGAAGGCATGCAAGCGGGTTTGTCTAGGGTTGTTTCACTTTGCATGTTTCATGATTTTTGCTCTGCATGCTCTTTGGTTTTTCAAACCAGCAGATTGAATTGCACTTAATGGCTATTTTTGAAGTCTTAGACCTATTTTCAGTTCATGGGATGTATAAGAGGCATTATGGAAAAAGAATATGGTTGTTTGATCTTTCATGGAGAAGAGGAGAAGTTGTGAGCTTGGCTGGAGATCTCCTTCGATTTGGTAGAAGCACTATTAGGCATGATAGGCTCTAATCTTTAAGATCTCTTGCTTTCTTCTAAATGTTTCATTAAAATGATTCTGCTCTTTTGAGATTCTTGGCTTGCATGTTTTATCTAGTTACTTGTTTGTTGGGTTTTATAATCTCTGTTATCTTGGATATGAATCCATGGCAAAAATAATGTTGGTTTTGAAACTTTCTTTGTGATAGTTTAATAGTGAAACATGCATGTGAAGCTTGTATTAGTAGCTCTGCTTTCCATTTCTGAAATTTGTATTCAAGGTTGTTGTGTTGGAATTGACCTTCATTGTAATATGTGGATTCTAAACTTTATGGGAACCTTGAGTTTTGTTTGAGCTTCTATTTGGGCTTCATGTTTTGATATGAACTTGTCTAGAGACTCTTGTTGTTCTAAACTGGTGTTTCGAATCCTGGGTAGCTATGGACTGTTGTTCAAAGTTCGTATATGGCTCTGTACTCGTATTTTATTGCTTGTGTTTCTCTGAACTGTTATTGGAGGTTCGTATTTTACACCACACTCATATTTTGTTACTTGTATAGTTCTGAACTCTTGTTGAAGCTCATGTTTTGTTTTGAGTTGGTATTAGGGCTTCTTGTTTAAAGTATAAACTGGAATGGGAACTTCATGTTGCCCTGAACCTATGATTAGAGACTCGTGTAGCTTTGAACTATTATTGGAAGATCGTATTTTATACTTCCCTCGTATTCAAATACTTGTGTAGTTCCAACTTTTGTTCAAACTTCATGTTCGACTGCATTACATATTTTGAGTTGGGTTTTACTTGTATTAAAAGTTTAAAAACTTATAACTCTTTTGTTGAACTATTGTTCAAAGAAAACTAGGAGAATAGTTGGCTGAGTTGTTGGGTAAACTCTTCGAGACCTTAACTAAAAATGTTTTTGTTGATGAATGGATTGGGTAATTCTTTTCTAAGAATTGTTTCGTCTTTTTTGAGATGGCAATGGTGTTTTATCGAGGGTATTCTTTTCCCCTCTATTTTGTGGAAACCCATGTCTTCAGATCTTTTAAAATAAGCTCTGGGTTTTGTTTAAAAGAAGAGTTTATTATTTTAGTGCTCTGAATTGTTATGGTGGGATTACTTTGTCTCTATTTAGATTATTTTTGTATTATAGTACTTATTGAATCGAGAACTAATTACTCTTTCGTAGTGTAATATTGAAACCTGACAATGGGATTTTAGTCTTTGAGTTCGTTGATATTTTTGAAAATTTTTATCTTACTAATTGGTTTGTTTTTCTATCTCTTTATGGATATAGTAAATACACCTTGTGTCTTTGTAAAAGAAAGGAATGTGATTCCTTTGGAACATAAAGTTATTTTTAGGATCATTATGCATATTTCATTCGAGATTGGAATTGAAACTCATGTTCATTGAAGGAAAGGAACTGTAAGGAAAATGGTAGTGTTATTTCTTCTTATTGTGAGTTGATTTTGTTCTCTCTCCTGGGAACTAGCTTATGAATTTCTAAGTTTGAATTAAAAGTGGAAATTCATTTGTTAGTACAATAAAATGAATTATTGATTGGATCATTTTCTAATTAAGATCCATTTCTATCTATTATTGGGATAAGTTGATTGGTTGAAATTTTCTATTTTGATTCTCTTATGAAATGGAGATGTCTATATGTGTTGTTTGGTCTTCCTTGTTCAATTCATTTGCTGAAATGATGTAGGAAGAGATTAGATGATTCGGGTTTGTTAAACAGAAAATGTAAGCTTGTTTGGCAGACTGGTTGTTTGACAAGGCTTTGCTTTTTTCAGTTTGGGATGAGTAGGTTTTGTCTCTTGCACTCTATATTTTTATGGATCCTCCTTAGATGGACTCGAGTAGAGATTAACTCATGTATGAGTCTACCTTGATTTGTGAATGTTGGTTTCAAATCTTTAAATGTTAACTTCTAACATGTGGAAGTAGATTTAGACTTGTAGGTAGACTGTTTGATTCTCTATTCCTTCTTGGATTGAAATGGGATTCTATTCTGATGAATATCTTAAATGTTGAATTTTAAGGTAGTTGTCCTTTAAATGAAACCTGTTAATTCATGTTATGAATCTGTTTTATTTTTTCAAATGTCTTGTGTTTGGGCATAGTTTGTAATGGTTCTTTTTATTCTTTCCTAGGAGTTAGATGAATCATCCAAATGAGAACCATGCTTTAAACCCTTATTTTGGGTAAAGAAAAGATAAATGTTGTATTCTATTATGATAGAATTGGGAACAATGAGATGATATGATTTGTTGTTTGCTTAAGGATAATTGATATGATCAATTAAAATTTAATTTTGTAAGGCAGATATAGTGGATTTTATTCTATTCTTCTCTTGGAAATGAATTCAATTGGTTAAATGTACTACTTTTCCATTGCTATTGCTTATATTGATATTTATGATGTAATAATTGTCTCATTAAAGCATAGTTGTTTTAATGGAACAATTATTGGAATGCACCTCGTTTTAAGGCTTAGTTCTTATCATGCTCGGTTCATTGAATGACCGTGCTAGCAATTTTTACACATGGACTTCGTAAGTGATAAAAAAACAAAACTTATATGATGCATTGGATGAATTAAATTTGATTCCTTGTGAATAATTCTTATTCGTTCTTGAGATTGTATTGAAAAAGGAAGTGTAGTATTCTTTTATAATGAATACGATTGTTATGCAAAGATACCTAAATGCATAAGTCTTGTAAATGTATAAGTTATAAAGATAAATTGAAAGTTGAGAGTTTACCTGTATTGGTTATGTAAATTATTTTGTACTTGTATGGAAGAGATGGATTCTATCTTGTTGATATTCTTTATATTATTTTTATGTATAATTGGTTATCCTTTAATAAGTTGGATAAAGAGATTTATTTTAATTTCCCTACTTGTGATGCAACTTGTTAAGTTGCAAAATATGATATTCATTATCTAAACTATATAACATAGTAATGTAACGTGTGATGAACATACATTAAGAAATGTGGACATTGGGTAGGATAAACCCTAACACTTAACATGTAGAGAAAGACTCTTTCTCTCTCTTAATTTGTCATAAACCAAAAAGGTTTGGAAATATGACTATAATTTATTAGGCTTAAAATTGTATGAAGTCTACTTTATACTATTTATATTCTAGCGTTGAACTTTTTCTAAAAAGTTATTGTACTTTATAAATAAGACATATTATAATGTTGTACAGTTATTGTTAATTGTTAGTTTAACTATATGTTCAAATGTTAAAAGTGACCATGAAAATAACAAAGTTCTTAATGGGCTAATTGAGGAAAATATAGGAAAGAAATTATTGAGCATTGGATTAGGGTTTGGCGGGGTTGTTGTAATCATGTTTTAATCCAAACTATTAGAGTATTAACAATATCCTTAGGGGTATGTACATCTCGATGAGGACGTTTTTTAGGATGTTAGCACACGCCAACCTGCAGGGGATGTAATTTCGAGAAGGCTTGGGTCTTCTTGAGAATTCACCATTGTATTTGACATGTGGCATCACCCTTCCGTATTGATCATCTAGATCTACAAACATCCTGGAACTCAAACTTGAACCTAGTTTCTCTCTAGGTCTAGATAGGAGCATATTTAGGATAGGAATTATCTTCCAAAGGCTCAGGGTACGTTTGCACATCCAGATGACTTAAGTCAAATGAGTATTCCCATCTACCCTAAGCCTTTGTGAGCATCTTCCTATAATATATTATAATTCTATCTAGAGCTAGGGTAAAACCTAGAACAAGTGGACTAACGGTAGTCAGTAAAGACCAATCATGATAATAGAAGAGTGAGGTGAAGGATGTATTCCAAAATGATGAGTATTCCATCTAGGAATAGTGACATACACAGTATGTTATAAATTTTTGGTTAAAGTATCACAAACTCGCTAGTTGTATTATCCTATGTCACCAAGTTTAAAGCAACGTGATATTAGATGAATACGTAATGATATTCGATATGTCCTTTAAACAGATCACTCAAGACCCTATGTAGGGTAGGATGACAAAGTATACAATATTTATTCAATACATAAGATAACATAAATATATCGGTAGCTTACCAAGTTATGGGATGAATAGAGTGGTGAATCACCGAGTCATTACAACCGCATATGTTTATCCATTGAATTTGATTGGCATGGAATGTTTGTTCTAAATATTTATTTATTTAGAATAGTGAACATTATTAATAAAAAAGGAAAAAAAAATCTCTTGATTCTAAAGTCTTAAAATGGGAATGTTATAAATCCAGTGGCTCAAGAGGCACATAACCTGGTGGATCTGGTGAATCCGGTGGGGGAGGAAACACTAAAGGAAACCAAGGCTATGGATTTGGAGGATAGGGGCCCCAACCACCTCCTCAAGTCTTCTTTGAAATGTATTTACATTTTCCAAATTACAAAGGTATTGAAGATGTTGTAGAACATGTTCACAAGTGTGAGATGCTATGGCACACAAAGGGAATCACAACCCCGGAGTAGAAGGCTAGTTAGTTTGCAATGATGTTGTAAGGGCACACACATAACTAGTATAGGAAATATGACCCTCATAAAATGGTGGTGGATGATATTGCTTTAAAGAAAACCTTCTTGGTATAATTACACATCCCTAAATTTGAATAGAAGAGCATCGGTGCCACAAGGAGATTCAACAGGGAATGGAAAAGAGTGTGCGGGAGTATGACATGCAGTTTAAGACTCTCCTCTCAAAATTATCATATGACATTCACCCTTCACATTATGCTTAATGGTTTATTGGAGGGTTTATAACTCCATTTAGAAGAGCTTTATCTCATAAAACTTTCACAGAACCATGCAAGGAATTAAAATTCATTCTATGTGCCGAAGCTATTGGAAGTGTTGATACTGGTGTTAGCCCTTTTCTGGAGGCTCAAATCACTATTATGGCTAAGCATCTGGAGAAGTTGTCTCGAAATCAACTCATGAGACTCGTAGTGGTATATGGTGTACATATTGTGAAGTAGAGGGGTGTAAAGGATAGTTAGCACTGGAGGGTAGTACACACCATAACAAAGACTATGAAATTTGTCATGGGGACCATGATGCAAGTAGATGTCCCTTGTTACAACACGTAATTTGGAAGAATGTGTCTTGATACTGTAAAATTTACACCTCTACAACCCATGATACTAAGGATTATAGCCTTATTGATTAGATCCATGAGGCCATTGATCATGGGGTGCACCATACTAGCATTACTAGTAGTTCTAAGAATGATGATCACCTTTATGAGGAGCACGTAGATGGAGGTGCATGTGAAAGGGGATTTCACGAAGGATTTTGTGGTCATGGTAACCACGGAGGAGGAAGAAATGAGTTCCCATGGAACCTATTTTAATTATGGGTCTATAGACCACTACAAGGGTGAGTGCTCATGGTGCTAGAAGAAGCACAAGTATGAGGATTTCCCTGAGTTGTTTAAGCATATGAATCAGCTACACCGAAATACAAGGGCTTTGAAATGGTGAGCATTAAGAAGGTTGACACATAATGGATGCCATGGGTAACCCACGATGTAGGTTTGGAATATGTTATGTTAACAAAAGAGCAGAGGTTGCACGTGTAAAGGAAATACCAAAGAAAAGAACCTTAGTTTCAAGAGAGGAAGTTATGCATGGAAGTACCCGAACCTTCCCATCAGAAGGAGGTATACCAAGAAACTATGGATGTTATACGAGATCTTGCAAGGATAAATCTAGTGTCTTAAGGAGTAGTCATGGTAACATGAGCATAGGAGAAGTGTTGAGGCTCCGCAGAAGGACATGGATGAGGTTAAGGAAGTATGTAAAATGCTAAGGCAAGAGAATATTATTACCTTTCTAGGAGCATGGTTGAGAAAGAAGGTACCACGTGCCGGAAGAGCGCGACAGGTAGGTCTTACATGCAAACCTTCCCCCTCACAACCTTGAATATGATAGGGAGATCATGTTAAATGCATTCGTGGATGGATGACTCCTTAGTAATATCCTCATTGACATAGGTGCAGAGGTCAATGTTCTCACCTTGGATGCATGGAATCAGATGGGAAGGTCCACATTATAGTCATCTTTAAATGTCTTGTATATGGTAAAAAATGAAGGCAATTCCCATCGGTGTCTTAAAGGATGCAGCTATCACCATTCAGGGGGCTAAGTTTACTGGGGACTTCGAAGTCTTGGTGCTCACCGAGGTAGACAATTTCCTAAAACTTCTTAGGTGCCCATGGTGTTATAAGAATAATGCTAACTTGTAGTTCAATAAGGGGTACATCATATTTGACAACAAGGAAGAAAGGGTTATCATTCCCCTTGCAGATGGGAAGTCAGTGCCATACATAGTGCCCTTAGGAGAAGAGGTCCTTGATCGGATTTATGTGCATTCTATTTGAGACCCAAAGATAATCCATCCTATAGAAGGAGTTATCTAGTTTGAGGATGCTCGATCCTGAAGTGACACCACTAATCCGAGATGTGTAATTGGGCGCATGAGACCTATGATTTAATTGGATGCCATTTGAGAGGATCGGTAAAAAAGGTGACAATGGCGTGTACACATCCGGTGCCTAGGAGAAAGGATATACCTAAGTACTCGGGAGGAGCCTTCCTTGAGGTATTTTTTTAGAATATGGAATCTTAGTAGAAGGAGGAAAATGAACAAAGGGGGATGTTAAGTTACATCCTACTCGGAACTATTATGCACTAGTGGAAAATGCATCGAGATAATCTCTTGGAATGAAGCAAGGTAAGAATTGCTTTGTCGTAAGGTTTTGCGGGAGCAATGTGCCCTTAGCCATAAAATACTACCTTGTTAAAGAGACTGTTTCCCTCCATATCTAATAATGTGAGAAAACTTGGATGGGAAGCGTAGAATTTTATCACCTTCATTATGTGTTCACAATTTGTATTCAAATTGCAAGGTTGTGCGTGCACATGGTACATCTATCTTTGAGACATGCCACTAGACAAGGAATTGGCTGGAGTTAACAGATGATCTCATTCAAAGATTCAAGTATTGGAGTACAAAATTCTTGGTGGATAAGGTGTTACAGTTGTCCGAGCCTTACCATTGGAGATAGCACCATGATAGAAGATAGGCTACTGGACTTGTTAGGTGAACCTAGCCTAGAGGCATGCTTTGAGGAAGAAGAAATAGAAGAAATACAGTTTGAGCACACATGTATGGAAAAGGAAAAAAGGAAGATGGTGTATGTTATTGATGGAGAAAAAATATAAAACTTGGATGTTGACCATTTGGTAGAGATGTACGAGGTGTTATACAGTTTTTATGAATGGGCGCGTGCCTATCACGAACCCTTAAATATAAATAAGGTTAACATGGGCTCGGATGAAGAGCCTAAGGAGGCTATCATCGAGACTATTGGTCGATAAGTAAGTCTCCAAGATCATTGATCTTTTATGGGAGTTTGAATATTTATTCCCACACGGGTATCATGAGCTTAAAGGCGTCCACTATTCCTTATGGGAGATGAGGATAAAGCTAAAGGAAGGTGCACACCCAGTTAGGAAGAGACCATATCGGATGAACCCCAATCTTTGTATGAAGGTCAAGGAGGAAATAGACAAGATGATAGTGTCATGAATCATAGAGGCTATGGAGGAGTCAGAGTGGATAAGTCCAATGGTGATTAGTATCAAAAAGGATAGAAGGATAAGGATATGTGTTGATTATAAGGATATGAATGTAGTGTGTGTCATTGATCCCTTTCATACCCCATTCATTGAAGAAATCTTGGAAGGAGTGGTAGGGCGTGAAATCTACTCTTTCATGGATGGGTTCTTAGGCTATCACTAGATGGGGATCGTGAAGCAAGACTAGAGAAAGAAAACCTTCTCCAACGATTGGGGAAGTTTTTCCTATATGGTCATGCCTTTTGGGTTGAAAACGCACTCTGTGTGTTCTCACGCATTATAGTGCGAGCCTTTTAGGACTTCATCCACAAGTTTATCCAGTGTACCTTGATAATTGGACAATATATGGGTTAGTAAAGGACCATTGTGACAACTTAAGGATGATGTTTGAAAGATTTCAGCAGATTGAGGATATCCCTCAACATCAAGAAGTGTGTATTTTATATCTCGTTTGGGACCGTATTGGGACACATTATATGCAAATAAGGCTTACTAGAGGATCCTACCAAAATTGTTGTAGTAATTGTGGGATTGGGGGAGCCAACTAGTCAAAGTGCAGTGCGCGGGTTTCTTGGACACACGAGCTACTATCAAAAGTTCATCAAGGGGTATGCCAAGATCATTGTGCCTTTAGAATATTTTCTTAGACATAAAAGTTCCTTCCATTGGGGAGAGGCACAACAAAAGGTATTTGACACTTTAAAGGATCAACTTATCACCGTGCCCATCTACGTCTCCCTTATTGGGATAAGCCTTTCCATGTTCATGTGGATGCCTTAGGAATGGAAATTGGGGTACTACTTGCACATCATGGTGAGGGAATTGTTGATCACCCCATATGCTTTGCAAGCAAGAAGTTGACACCAACAGAGTAGAATTATACTACAATTGAGCGTGAGGCATTTTCTATGATCTACGCGCTTCATAAATTTAGGCAGTATTTGTTGGCAACCCCTTTTATATTTTACACTGACCATATGGCATTGAAATACTTGGTGAACAAGTCCATTCTATAAGGGCACATATTTCTTTGGGTACTATTGTTCCAAGAATTTGAGTTCATGGTGGTTGTCAAACCAGGAAAAAGTAATTCCAGACCTGATCATTTATCTAGGATTGATTCAGGAGGATGCGTAGAGTATTCAACACACCATGTTAGATGCAAAAATGTTTATGTTGTAGCATGGGCCATCTTATTTAGAGGACATTGAATTATTTCTAAAAAATAGGTGTGGCGCCACTTGGGATGAAGGCCTTGAAAAGAAGAAGTTAGCCATAAGCGTTGCACCTTACATATTAATTAGTGGAGATCTATACAAAATGGGTCGTGATGAGGTTCTCGTGTCATTGCATGCTAGAACATGAGTGCATTCCAATTATGGAAGAGGTGCATGGTGGGATTACAGGAGGACACTATGTGGGAAATGCAACTACGTGGAAGATTCTACTCGCAAAGCTTTGGTGGGAGACCATTTATCAAGATTACATTAAGTTTTGCAAGGCCTATAACCATTGTTAGCACCTTGGAAAAAGTTGAAAAAGGGATGAAATGCCCTTGTGACCAATATCCAGCACAAAACCATTTGAGAAGTGGGCTATCAAATTTTTCAGACCAATCTTGCCAGCAGTGCGAAGGACTAGTTTGTAGTATATCCTCACTTGCACTAATTATTTGACAAGGTTGGCAGAGGCAGTGCCTCCAAAGGATTGTACAGTAGCTACCGCTGCTATATTTTTATGGGAAAACATAATCAATAGGTATGGATGCCCATTGAGTTTAAAAATTGATATAGGTATGCACTTCATTAATGAAACGGTTAGGATTATGTTGTCAAAATTCATTGTGGTCCATCACAAAACTACTCCTATCTACCTCAGGAAAATGGAACTGCTGAGGCATTTGATAAAATACTTAGCTACACATTGACTAAGATTTGTGATGTCAGAAGACAAGATTGGGATGACAAGGTATCAACCATATTATGGGCTTATAGGACAACTTATAAAAGGCTAAACAAAGCCACACCGTTTCAATTGGTGTTTGGCATGGAGGATATCTTACCAGTTGAATTCATGTTACCTTCTCTATGTATAACGCGTATAGGAGGATTAGATGATGAGAAAGCACTAGAAGAAAGAATTGACAAGTTAATATAATTAGATGAAATATGATCACTTTCCTGGTGGAGCCAAACAACATAAAAAGTAAAACAAAAGGAATGGCATGATCGTCACATTAAGAAAAAGAAGTTTGAGGTTAGGAAATGGTCTTACTATATGATTAAAAGTTTTGGTGCCATCCTGAAAGTTAAAAGTCCATTGGTCTAGTCCCTACATCATCTCATACATCCTTGATTTAGGTGCATGCCAATTACAAGTGTTGGATGGGACAAGATTTCCGGGACACTTCAATGGGAGTAGGCTGAAGCCCTACTATAAATAAGTCTTCTTGGTGTTTGTAAATAAGGCAATGTTGCCAATTAGTTTAGGATTTCCTTTAATGCATTTTATTTTCTTGTGTTTCCCTTTCTCTGTTATTTTTGTTGCGCCTTGAGCACTTTGGTAATCTCATTAATTTTTGAATGTTTTAACTATGCAGAGGATCGCACATCATTTTAGTGTGGGGTGGAATAAGGTGGAAGAAATTGAAGTAAGGAGCTCCATGAAGGATTACATTGGAAGGCCTAGTTGAATGGCCCTATGAAGGAATTACATGTAATGAAAGGTGAGAAAGGATGGTTGGTGTCGGGATAAGGCTACATTGGGGATCCACATACAAGAGAGGAAAAATCATAGACACAACAAGAGGTAGGCGAGAAAAAAAAACATGACAAAAAGTGCCTTCGGCACTAGTTATGTGCGTGCAAGAGTCTCCTATTAAGATGGATTGGTTGCATGCCAGAAGGTTGGGGAATTATCCGCGTAGGATTGGGTGCATGAGTTAAAGCGCTAAAGTCATACTTTGGTGAAAAATCCACATTAAGTGTTAAAATTATGGTGGTAGGTAAGGTAGAATTTAATGTTAAGAAGTGGGAAAAACTATAAATAGAAGGTTGGGCACTTCATTATTTACTTTCCAAATACAAAGAAGGAAGAGATTTTTTAAATTAAGGTTTCCAGAGTTGATCTATATGAAGAAAAATTAGATAAATTTAACCATGAGTGACTAGTTTGGATCTACAAACCAGGAGGAAAATATTTCACAGGGCGTGGAGATATTTTTGGAGAAGCATTTTCTTGTGAAGTAGATATCCGAGTTATGGTTTGTTAGCTAGGGCACGGGTTGGAAAGGATTTTCTTCACAAGTTTGAGATTTGAACTTGGAAAAGATAGAAGAGAAGAGCTAGGAAGAGACGTTAAGTGTCATCATAACCTACACAATGGCACCCAAGAAACCAACAAAGAAACCTAAGAAGGAAAGGGAAAGGGAAAACAACAAGAGACTACCACAAGTACCAATGAGGAGTGGTATGTAGAAATGCAATACCCGGATGGAGTTTTTCTTGGGAAAGAGTGGGAATCCCATTTACGAAAGATGGCGGTGAGTGATTATAACCATCACACAAACATGATAGAGAAGGAAATGGCATTGGAGTTAGTGTTCCTGATGAACCAAAGGACACCAGAGGGTTTGCCCATTTATAGCGATGAGGTAAAAGTGAAGTTAGAGAAGGCAGGATTGTTGCAACTCTATGAGTTTCCCTAATTTGGAAAGCCCGAGCACCTCTATCAGTGGTTGATGTCACGCATACATGAAGACCACTTTCACTTTGTGGGGTGCAAGATGTACATAACCCCTCAGCTAATTTCAAAATTCATAGGACTTATCTATGAAGGAGAATATATAAAGGATGACTTGTGTAATAAGGAATAAATTAATGACATAATAGCCATGTATGTGTATAAGAAGGGGTCAAGGCATTTTGATATCGGAGATATCCAGGACCCAATAATGAGAATGGACATGCACCTCGTAATAAAACTCAACATGCAAGAAAGATCGACATAGGTAAACAAGTCCGGTTAAAAGTTTTTAGAAGAATATCGAGAGGAACCATCTACAATCTATCCACATATATTGCAAATGAAATTATCACTAGCACATAGGAAGGAGACAATATTCTCTTTGGTAATTTCCTCTTAACCATTTTGTTCTCATAAATTAGAGTACCAGATGCAATAGATAAGTTTGTGTGGGAGTACCCAGAGGAAGACCCCTTGCCTACAAAAATATTTGAGAAATACACTTATGATAGCATGATGCCTATTCACAAGGAGCATCTTAAAAAGTGGTATACGTGCTTAAGGAATGCATTCGGGGAAGAATGGAGAATACATGAACAACTGCCAATGTTTATAGTAGGAGAAGTTGAGTTCATTATATACAAACACTTTTGTATTGGTAGGTTCATGTTGACTAATGAAAACATGAGCCCATGGTGCAAGCTCCCATTCATCTTCACAACTCAATACTTCTAGGCAGGAGTTAACATATTCATGGAGTCCAAAAATTTAAAGCTTGACCTTGGAATTTTGGACTGGGACCACAGGGAGATGCGCGAGAACATTGGTCTACCCAAACAAACATGTGTACATGGAAAAGTATGTGTCGCATAAATCCAAATGGTAAAACCCATGACTCTGACTATTACAGAGAGGTTTACATCACGTGTATACCTTTGGATAATGCCCAAGTTTGATCAGGGATTTTATCTTTAAAATGAGATAGTTATACTTGAGGACCTAACAGTAGGAAGAAGCCCACACCCAAAAAAATAAATAAAGAGAAGTGCAAAAAAAGGCACCAAGTTCCCAAGATACTCAAAGCGATAGGTGCCTGGGAACAAGTGCTAGAACAAGTACTTACACAAATAGGAAGAGATCCCCAGAAAAGAGAGGATGCCAAAGATAGGAAGAGCTCATCATAGAGGAGAAATAATAAGAGGAAGAGGAAGAAAAAGTAGAGTCTCCTTAACTGGAATCCCTAGTTAGGAAGAAATAGAAGGTGATGGAGGAAGCTGACTTGGAGGAGATAGATAGCTTAGAGAAATACATAGGCAAGAGGGATGATGAGGAGGAATATGATTCTCAAGAGGACCAAGAACCACTTATTTTCAACGTGCACGATTGGAAGAAGAGCTTAGAGAAGAAGAACATGAGTTCCTTCTCATACGACACTAGGGTATCCAGGGAGGAGGAAGGCACGCAAGACATGGGAAGAAGTGAGGATGTTAGCATGCAAGAGTAGAAAACTCCAAGCCTTAGGCAGGAGCAAGTAAAAAGGTGTAAGAAAGAGAAGCAATGAAAATAATCAAGGCCTTGGTAGAACAAGAATTGGAGCACAGCACTAACATAATGATGGAAGAGGATAGAGAGGAAAGCATTGAGAAAGAACAAGTTGGTGTGGGATGAGGTCCCAATCTAATGGTGAGTTTACCTTAATCGGTGCACTCAAGAAGGAAGAGGCTTGATACAAAATGAGTAAAAGTCATGGGATATGTTGTTGACATAAGGAAGGTGCTTCGCATGCACTTCCAGAGCACTATGCCCATGAAAAACTTCTATCTATGGAATTGTTTGACGAGGAGGGAATGTACCCCAAGACAAGGAAGATGATCTCTTTGGCATTTGAGTCCCATATTGAAGAGCCAGAGTTCAAAGTATACTAAGGGGAAATCATTCGATTTAGAGTCTAAGTGAACCAACCCCTTGGTAAATTCCCAACAACTCTCGGATGAGCAATTATGTAATGTGCTCAACAAGGTCACGATCCAAGGCCAAGGCTACGCTCTTGGAACAAATGAGATAGTATAATTTATAGAGGGAGAGCTAGAAATGAAGGAAGAGGAGTTAGCTAAGAATACCGAGGGCTTGAAACAAGAAGAGTTGATCAAAGACGCAATCAAGCATGAACTAAGGGATGAGAAGGAAAAGGTGTGAAAGTATACAAAAATATGGAGTCTATCAAAAGTGCCATTATGTTGAAGCATCTAGACCTAATGCCACTCGCGTAGAAGTACGGATCCAATCTTGAATTCTTAGAAGATATGACACACATCCTCACCATGGAGAGACAACCATTGGCCCTAGATTCTGCAGAAGAAGTGGCAACACACTTGGTGAGGGAGGAAAAATTGAAAGTGGTAGCAATCATTGCTGAGTATAGCAAGGTACTTGCAGATGTCAAGATTTCTACCCAATCTATTGAGGCTACATATGATAATTGCGTAGATAGGGATAGAGTGGTGAGCATCTTGGTTGCCACTCATGAAGCGGAGCTAAAGGATTTTCAAGAGAAGTATAATGGAAATAGGGAGGAAAGGGAAAAAATCCTTTCTAAGGTTGAAAAGAAATCCAAGGCCATTGAAACCTTAAGGGTTTAATCAAAAACTAGTTGAAGGAACTGTACCCATAAATCACAAGAAGAATGGACACGCTTGAGGACATGGGAAAACAATTAGAAGGGGTAGTCGAGACTATTAATAACCAGTGGATATGGGTTAAGATTTAAGGAAGTAAACACCTTAGTTGGTGATCTCTATCGAGAGCACATAATGAAGTAGATGCCTAGAACAAGCTAGAGGCTGACCTAAAAGGAGTTCCCACTCCTTTTTCTACAATGATTACCCTTCCATTCTTTTATTCTTTCCCATTTCCTTCATCCCCTTATTCTTACTCTTCTCAAATTATTTCATTCTTCTGGAACATATTATAATTATTTAGTCTTGAAAAGATTTTTTTGAGGGCGAAGAATAGGCATAGTGTGGGGAGAGGTTGGGCTCCTAAAATATTGGCTAAGTACACAAAGTTGCATGGGTGTGCAAGGAGATGGCGCACAAGGCCTAGGTTAAAGATGGGCATACAAGGAGAAGGCTCTCAAGGCAAGGTTATAGAAGGGTTTTAGAAAGGTCGTGTTGTGCACTTTGAGAAGACAAGGTCTCGTGACTTATCCATATTTTGCGTATTAGGCAAGACATGAGAAAATTGTGACTGATAGTGAATGAGGAGTGGATAATGTGTCAAGCATGGAAATGTGATGCCCACAAAAGGAATATGTTTAGCAATAGAGGTTTCCGAGAAGAACATAATTACTAGGAGTGGAGAGCTCAGATATGAAGGAGCACACTTCTATGGAGGAGAACTTGGACACTTGGTGATGGATCTCAGTAGCCCTAAAAGAAAGTCGGTGGTTGAATATTCCTATAAATACAAGTGCTCGCGAGAAGAAAAAGGGTGAGAGTAGATCGGGTATACGATAGAGGAGAATACAAATATCGAGCTCTACAAAATACTGCAAGAACTCTATGGAATTGGGTAGAGGCTATATAATGGAGTAATGTATTAATGGGTTGGGATATTAAATTTTTATCTATATGGATGAATGACATGATCCCTTTTATGATGCATGACTTCATCTAATCAAGTTGTGGTAGTTTAATAGATCTATTGAATGTAATGAGGTTACAAACATGAATGAGTATGAATGTAATTGATTCGGTTCATATCTATATCTTTTAATTTCTATTCATGGATGTTATGGAATAGATGCAAATCCTTATGTATTTTCCTTTCTGTTATAGTTCTATCGGTTATATGTTATGTACCCTCTATTTAAAATGAATACATTTGTCTAAGGTTTTTCTAATCCCTATGATGATTATATTTCTCATTTCCACCTTTATTCATTAAGTTCCATAGATGATGGTTTCCCACTTAACTCACATAAAAGAGAGACTTGGCACCCATGTGTGCCTTGAGTGAGTGCCCAGTGCCTGCTGGGTGATAGGCCAACGCACATGATATTCCCTTGTTCTTTGGTGGGTGTAAAAATTACAAAGAATGTATGCATATACCATTGGATAACCCTCTTCTAATAATTTTGATACTTCATTTTGGTAAAAACTTGAAAATCAATTTTTACTAGATCACCTTTAGCACAATAATAATGGAGAAGATGCATGGTTTATTACATTGAATAATGGGATCCTCCCATACCCAAGAACGAGTTTCTTATCCCAAAGTGACCATTGGTGTAGTGCCCACTTCCCTTTGACAATTTTTGATACTTGATTTTGATACTATTGATCGTATTATGGACACTATTATGTTTTTTATTTTAGTATGATGCTTAGATGTTAGATCATGGAATATTATTGATTTGAATTCGGTTATTTTGCATGATGGTTACTAGAGACATTTTCTATAAGTGGTTGATGATATACTATTTGATAGGGACATATTATGGATATTGATTTACACTTGTGACACTTGATATTTAGAGTAGACCTAGTATGGTAGATTCTTGATGATAACATAGTTGATTTATGAATTAAAAATGATAATGTTGAATTCTTGATATTGTTGTGATTCATGTGTTTAGATGATCTTGAAATGGTTTTATATCATTTTGGATGTTCTGATATAGCCATGAGGCCAAAGGAGGTATTTGCATTTTGTAGGTTAAAAATCACAACAATGTCGGGGGACTGGAGACTAACCATATTGAAATTCTAGGTGAAATCAACAAGGTCACCATGGCAACTGTGTTGTTCATTTGTGTGTTGAGTTATGTTAGGATTTCCCATGGGGGGATCTCCATTATATGTGACCATGGGATATGTGTTTTATTTATGTGTTCCTTTTTTAATTATTGTTGTATGTATTTTATTTGTAATGTGTTCCTTCTTTTAATTAATTTAAATGTGGTAGATTAATGTGAGAGATCATATAGTTAATTTTTATTTAAATTAATTGGTATGTGGAATGTAATTAATAAATTTGTTGTCTTTAGATGATAATGTTGGAAGAGTGTGTAAGTTAACATGTAACAATGTGTAAGAAATTTATAAGTCTTGTAAGGTAGATTTTCGAAGGTCAAGCACTCCATCTTTTATGAAATTCGAATTTGACCTTGGAGGCCAAATTTGGAGGCTTGTGGGACAAGTTAAACTTGTCCCACACCTCTTATAATGATCCACCAACCATGCCTATGGTTTGGAGGTTAAATGTAGGCATTTATAATGCAGTTTGGAAGTGACAATATGTAAGTTTTAATTGCACTTCCCTTACTTGTTTTAAATTTGGTCCTTTTCGAGTATCGACATTTTTGGAGTATGTAAGTGATTTTGTCATTTTTATTTATTGTGATTTGGTGGTTGGATGTTGAATTTCCCCTTGGGGTTGAGGAAGAATGATGTGGCATCCCACATGGATCCACATCATCCTCTTCTCTTCCCTCTCCTATAAAAGTGAAACTCCTTCTTGTTTATGGTTGTTGAAACTTTGTCCATTTCCTCTTGGGGGCGCATTTTTGGTGCTGTTTTATTTTGGAGATTTTTTGAGGAAGAGCTTGAAGTATATTTTATTGCTTGAACCTTGTTGATTTTGGACTATATTTGGCATCTTGGAAAGCTTGTGATCTTAGAACAAACTTCGGTATGGAGATGTAGGATCTTGAGTTGTGTTTTAATTGTTTTTCCTTCTCTTGCATGCATGTTTGAAGGGTGTTTGTGTTTATATTCTTGGCTGGTTGGGTCGAATTATTAGGGCATGGTGTAGGATAAGGCTATGGGGATTTCATATGGGGGGCATAAGGGATTGCCAATGGCACTTGTTGTATTGAGGAGGGAGTTTTTATTTTGGATCCACCTTGGAAAAGAAACTACTTGCATTTCTTACTATTGGGGGGCATAAGGGATAAACTTGGGGCAGCATAAGAAGGGGTTGGGAGATATAAGGTTTATGGGGTTGATATGTTTATTGGCGATATGCATTTTGGTGGATGCCCAATTCCAAATTAGGAGGAAAAATGAGTTCCCCATAGTTCTTGCTCTTGTTGGCTTGCTTGATCAAGCCTATGTGTTGTGTGTATGATTTCAAATGCAGTTGGGAACTGCTATCTTGTTGGACTATGTATTTTATTGTTTGTATGCAATGTGAAGAATGCTTGTTTGTTGTGGAAGAAGCCTTATTTCCATGTGTTGATGTTCATACTTTATTTCAATATGGTTGGGGCTCGGGGGCCAATGAGGAAAGGATGGCTTCTCCTTTCTCATTGGATGTCTTGGTTGGGTGGAGAGCGTTGCCTTTCCCCCTTCCTTGTTGTGATCAAGATAAAAGAAGAAGAAACAAGCATGTTGTTGTTTGGAGCAAGGAGAAATTATAGTTTCACAGTCCCTTTTCTTTGAGAAAATTCATTGTAACCTTTCCCACTTCGAGTGGATGAATTTATAAATTTTGTAATGTGAAGCATTGCATTGTTAATGGAAGTTGTAGTTGTATTGAGGAATGTAAAGAAGAATTACACTTGTTTTATGTTTTTGGAAAGAAATGTAAAGGATATTATAAGCATTGTAATTTGTATTTTGTAATCGAATTATAAGAGTGTTAATTTGTAAAAGTGTCATTGAATTATGAATAAAAGATTGAAGTAGTTTCAAAATTGGATTGTATACTGGAATTATTTTGTTGTCCAAGAATGATATCTCTGTTTTGAAAAGGAATAAGAAACAATGTTGTTATTGTATGTATTGTAGCTTGAAATCAAATAGAAAGGAAAGTAACAAAATTATATTGATGATCAATAAAGGATTGCATTCCTTTCTCAAAAGTGTTTTACCTTTTCATATGCTATCTTCTCCATTAGAAGTCTGATTTTTAATTGCAATGGAAAACCTCTGTTTGGAATTTTGAAAGAAGAATGCATATGGAATGAAATTCAATGTTATTTTCCTTGCAAAATGTATATTAAAACTGAAATCAAAGATGTAGTTTCATTTAGAATTGGATGGATGATTTAATAAGCAATGTATTTGACTAAGTTAGGAATCACATGCACATTTAAATGAGAAAATGGAGATTCCAATTCAAAGAAATAGTTCACTATAATATACTTCATCCTGAAATTCACATTTTCATAAAAATGAACAGTTCATATTTGCACTAAACAATAAGTTATGAAACATTAAAAATTAGACTTATTACTACCTAAGGAAATCAAATTCACTATAACAATAAAAAATGAATCTCCAAAACTTAATGAATTTTAATTGGAGCTTGCGAGTCATTTTTCTGTCTATTACTGGAAAAATGCAACCTTGAATAGATTGGATAAATTTAATTCCTAAAACACTCTAAACTCTCCCTAGATTAATTCTCCATGTTTGTTTGACATGTTGAGCAAAGGAGTAGTTCTAATTTTATGAAAATTATAAGTTGGAAATTGCCAGTTTGTCAAATAAAGGCCTGCAGATTGATTTTAAAAATTCTACCCTTAAAAATTCATCAAAAAGTAAATTTTATGTTCCCTGTGCAAAGAGAGGGCTTCGAGAGATTTTGAAAAGTCCTCGTTTTCCGAAAACCAAGCTTTCTAGCTCAAGTTATGACACTTTGAACTTTTTAAGCCTTGGCGGGAAGATTTGGGAAAATTTTCTTCTGGCAGGCCGCAACCCAAAATTTTCCATCAAAATTTCCCTTACAAAATTTTCAAAATTTTGAGCTCAAGAAAATTTTGGGTCCGCAACCAATGAGAGGCTGCCATGTGTCCTCCAAGGGGCCGAGGAGGAGGCGTAGATAAATTTTTACCCCTTAAACTTTTTGAAATTTTTTGAAAATTTTTAACTTTTCCCTCCACCACCCACACCCAATCAGAGGGTGCCATGTGTTCCCTTATGGCTATGGAAGAGGTGCGGGTTCTTTTAAATCCCTTAGCTTTTAAAAAAAAAAAAATTGTGGAAAAATTCCCATGTTGACCCCGGCTTGTCCCGCAGCTAATGAAAGTGTACCACGTGGCACCTTAGGGTGACGGTGGGGCTTCGGGAGAAATTTAATTTTTGGGCCTTTGGGAAAAAATCTAAAAATCCTCCCGTAGCCCACAACTCTTCCTTCTCCCTTGCATTCCCTCTTCGGTGGGTGTGTGGACCCATGCATCCTTTCTTTCCTTTTTTCCCCTCGGGAACTAAGCACTAAATCGATCTGCTGCCCCGCCCTTTCCTTTTCCCTTTTTTACCTTGCGCCAGGACACGACACACATCACTAGGGACCCACTAGGGCGCAGAGTGTTTTTGACTTTGAGCCATACATTAGGAAAATTTCCCAATGCCACCCCATGACCTGCCAACCCGCCCAAGGTGCACTCCTCCTCCTCTTGCCACGTGTCCCTCTGGGAGAATTTGATCCCCAAACTCCACCTACTCATAACTTGAGTTCTGTAAGGAGTTAGGAGGACTTATTTATATCAACGAAAAGGTGAGAGAAATTCCTATCCATTGAAATGGTTTAGGGAAATTTTCAAAGCATTGAATATGAGAAAAATATAGTTGAAGTTCATGAGCCTATTAGAGAGAAGGCATGGGGGTAAGATTACTCCGTAAACCTAACTAAAATATGTAACCCTACAAACTTGAACCTTGTAAAATTGTTATAAGTTAATAAAGGAAACTTGTGCCTTGGTAAATAGTTTTTGTTCTGGAACCTATTAGTGAAAACTAATGTATTGCAATTTAGTTGTAGACACTTCAAATCAAAAAAAAATTATCCCTTAATTTTCTAGCTAACCCTAGGTTGTTTCTTTGGTCTCAAGTGGTTGTAGAAATGGGCACTATAGTTTGGTATCAGAGAAGTGGTTCAAAAGATTTGACCATTGGGCACACTAGAAAACTTGAGACATGAAAACTTAAACCTGGCACACTGAAACTTAGAAAACAACTTAACAAGAATTTGTATGTTTTTAGTAAACATGGAAGTTGTATAACTTAGCAAATGAACTAACTCTCGTTTTTGTGTGTGCAGGAGGCTCAGATGGATCGAGAGAAACCTTAACAGAGACTCATACTCACCACCACCACCACCACCACCAGATCAGGGTGTATCACTCATTCTACCTTCTATTTTATAGACCCTTCAAGATGTTAATGTCACCTTATGTAGAGGATCGGTAGGAGGGCATGTAGCTAGTCATGATAGAGATCCTTCTATCAAGGGTCGGAGTATCTCCTAGATATAGTATGGAACATAGAGGAGAGAACTCCCATGCAGAGTCAACATGAGTAGATTCACCACCTAGGAGACGGGGTGAAAGAGTTTTGGAGCATAGAGAGAGTCTTGTAGCCATAGGATTAGGGATGAGCATGTAAAAAAACCTTGAGGCCGACATACCTCGGTAGTGGATCACATCGGGAGATACTCAAGCTTAGGCCCTCACACTACTCAAGTGATATAGGTGGATTTCAGGCAAGAGGCACGGCTAGTAATCTTGAGTGATTTCTTCAAGCTTTGTCCTTGTTATGGCAACATAAAAGCTCGTGTTGCGATCCATCTATTGAGGGATAGAGTAGGAGTATGGTGAAGGATAGAGGAGCAAAAGCTCCATGTAGATTTAGAGACAATGACTTGGGAGATGTTTGAGGAGATATTCGGAGAAGGTACCTGTCATGGAGGTTCATCCAAAGAGAAGATTGATGAATTCCATGACCTTCGATAGGCTACCCTTTCAGTAGTAGAGTATGAGAGTAGATTTCTAGATCTAATTTAGTATGTAGAGTATATGCAGGATGAGCAGTGTGGATTCATAGATTCAAAGGGACATTGTAGGTGCGGTTGATTCACTATCCACAGACTTTAGCAGAGGCTGTTGAGAAGGCCTATATTGTAGAGGAGACTCAAGGTAAAACCCAACAGGTTAGAGACTGAGTTAGGAGCCACATTCAACAAATGCAAGATGGTAGATCAAGAGGTTCAGTACCTCTTCCTCATGGTGGTTAGCATTCAGCATAGTCATCCTTTAGGCCACAATAGCAGCAGTAGTCCCACCCACCATATAGACCTCCATAGAGAGCTGATGCATAGAGAGGTCAGAGCATGAGGCCTCCTCCTAGGGGTCCCATTAGGACATAAGGTGGATCTAGAGCTTAGTCAGCTGGAGCTCACAGCAGAGGACATAGTAGACCACGATGGACCCTCAAGATCCACACCACAGGCTTCTAGGGAACCTACTAGAGGTGTTGTTCCTTGGAGAGGATCAGGTGGTTGCTTTGGATGTGGAGTAGCTAGACATTTTGGAGAGATTGTCCTCATAACCCTAACAAGGGTAAGGCACGGTTTCTAAGCTGATAGTTGGTGACATGGGATGTAGCCATAGGATTTATGTAATGGTTGAGAACTCCGGGTAGAGCACCAAAGCACAAGATGGTGAGACCACAGTAGCATTGGTGGTATTCCTACCTCTATATTGTTTGATTTTAGTTCTTCTCGATTCTTTCATTACACCATCTTTATTAGAGTGATGCAAGCTGGTGGCGATAAGGTAGGGTCTTAGTTGGGATGTCGAGATGGCTTATGGAGCTAATATCTCTGTAGACTCCTTAGTTAAGGACCTGTGTTGTGGATTTGGAACATTTCACCACCACCTCGATCTTCGTATCCTTCATTTGGGCTCCTATGAAGTTATCTTAGGTATAGATTGGTTATCTGCACATAGGGCTAGGATGGATTGTTATCATAAGACTATAGCTTGTACAGATGATTTGGGAGTTGATTTGGTGATCTCGGGGTTAAGAGACCCATTTTGATTCACACCATTTCTGCTATGTAGCTTAAGTGGTGCGTGAGATGGGGTTGTCGATTTATGCTATTACAGTCAGTGATAGATCAAAGGATGGGTCTAGTGGGCCATCTCTAGATGATCATTCCATCTTGAGAGAGTTTTTGATGTATTTCCAGGGGAGCTACTGGGGTTACCACCCCCACGTGAGATTGATTTTCATATAGACCTAGTTCTAGGAGTAGAGCCTATCTCACGGGAACCTTATCGGATGACCACCCTGGAGCTCTGTGAACTCAAGTTACAGCTTGAGGGTATTTTGGAGAAGGGCCCTATCCATCCTAATGTATCCCCTTGGGGTGCACCGGTGATTTTCATGAAGAAGAAGGATAGATCATTATAGTTGTGTAGTGATTACCGCCATTTAACAAAGTGACAATCAAGAATCGTTATCCTCTTCCTTATATTGATGACTTGTTTGATTAGATGAAGGGAGCCATGTTGTTCTCTAAGATTGATCTCAAGTCGGATACCATCAATTGAGGATTTCGTGAGGTATACATTTATAAGACCACCTTCTACATGAGATATGGGCACTATGAGTTCACAAAGGTGCCTTTTGGTTTGACGTATGCCCCGTAGTGTTTATGTGTTTGATGAATGGGGTATTTAGAACCTTTTTAGATCACTTCATGCTCATCTTCCTAGATGACATTTTTATATACTCACATACACGTGAGGAGCATGAGGGGCACCTTTGATAGGTTCTCCAGTGTCTCCAGGAGCAACAACTTTATAGAACTTGGAGAAGTGTGCTTTCTTCCAGATAGAGGTGCAATATTTGGGTCATATCATTTATGGGGAAGGTATCGCAGTTGATCCTTCCAAGATTAGAGCCATTATGGATTTGCCAGCACCCAATATAGTGACAAAGGTGCATAGCTTCATGGGTTTATTAGGTTACTACCAGAGATTTGTTCAGGACTTCTCTTGGATTGCACACCCTATCACTTCCCTTTAGAGGAAAGGGAAGAAGTTTGTTTGGTCAAACAGATGTGAGTAGGCCTTTAGGACACTAAAGGAGTGCCTCACTACAACACCCATTCTTATAGTTCGGATCCACAGGGTGAGTTCTTTGTTTACATAGATGCTTCTTTACGAGGCTATGGAGGTGTGTTGATGCAGGATGGTAGGGTTGTAGCTTTTGAGTCTCACAAACTCAAGGATCATGAACTTAATTATCCTACCCATCATCTTGAGCTTATATTATTTGTGCATGCTTTGGTTAGATGGAGGAATTTTTTTCTTGCATAGAGATTCACACTCGGACATATCATTTGAGTCTTCGCCACCTCTTTATGAAGCCCAATCTAAACACTCATCAACGACATTGGATGGAGTTTCTATGTGAGTATGATATGGAGATAGAGCATGTGAAAGGGAAGGATAATGTGGTAGTAGATGCTCTCAGTAGATGAAGACATGTGGCTATGGCCACCTCAGTGAGCACAAATTTGTGGAGCAGGATTCTTCACACTTCCTCTCTTGATAGCTTCTACATGGCGACAAGTAGAGATTGAGTCATAGAGACCCCTCAAGGGAAGTTTGATGGATTTTCCTTAGAGCAAGATGGCCTTCTCGGAAAAAGGTAGGATATATGTTCCCGAAATGGAGACTTGAGGTAAGACATCTTGGTAGAGGCACATCATGCACCCTATTCATCCCATCTCATGGTGAAGAAGATGCATGCTACCTTGAGATAATTGTACAACCGGAGAGGACTTTTTTGAGATGTGGCTCAATTTGTGTCACGGTATTTAGAGTACCAGAGGTTAAGGACTAAAATCAACATCCAGTAGGTCTTCTTTATCCTCATGCCATACTTGAATGGAAGTGGGACACCATTTCCATGGATTTAATTGTTGGACTACCTATGTCGAGATATCACCATGACACCATTATGGTCACAATTGATAAATTGATAAAAGTAGATCACTTTTCTTTGGTGAAGACCACTTATATAGCTAGATCAGTGGCATGAGTATATTTGGATGAGATTTTCGGGTTACATGGGATCCCGCGAAAGATCATTTATGACCGCGATCCTTTATACACTTCACATTTCTGGACTACCATGTAGTATGTTCTCGGATGAGGATTAACTTCAGACAACATATCACCCCCGAGAAAATGGACAGACCGAGTGAGTGAATCATATTTTGGAGGATATGCTCAGGATGTACGTGATGGATCAGCAGTCTAAGTGGGAGGAGTACCTGTACTTAGTGGAGTTTGCCTACAATAATATTTTTCAGAGTTCTATAGGCATGGCTCCTTTTCAAGCATTATATGGTAGAGAGTGTAGGACACCCCTTTGCTTGGACAGGTTAGAGGACAAAGTATCTCTTGGACCGGATCTTTTACGGGACATGGAGTAGCGGTAGTGTTGATCGGGCAAAGAGATTGCAGGAGGCATAGTACAGGAAGAAGAAGTATGTGGATTAGCATAGGATTGATCGTAGCTTTGATGTGGGCATGAAGGTGTTCCTTCATGTTAGACCACATAAGAGCCCTATCCATTATGGAAAAGGTTCAAAGTTAGCTCCTCGATTCATTGGTCCTTTTGAGATCTTGGAGCATATCGGCCTTTTGGCTTACCATATAGCATTGCAACCCAACTTTTCTCACATACATGATGTGTTTCATGTTTCTGTCCTTAGGAGGTACATTGAAGATCCTTGTCATGTGTTGGACTGAACATCATTGCAAGTGCGGGATCGGGGGAATGTGATGGTGGAGCCTATCCATATAATAGATCACAGGACCCCGGGCCTTTGAGGAAGAGAGATTGATTAGGTATGGGTGTAGTGGAAGAAATATGATGAGACTGCAGCCACTTGGGAGGATGCCATAGTATTATGAGTGTATTTTCACCCTTTGTTCCAGTGAATTCTAGGAGGAAGTCGAGTCTAAGGGGAGGGGGATGTAGTGCCCAATTCCCTTTGACACTCTTTTGATACTATTCATCGTATTATGGACACTATTATGTTTTTTATTTCAGTATGATGGTTAGATGGTAGATCATGGAATATTATTAATCTGAATTCGGTTATTATGCATGATGGTTACTAGAGACATTTTCTATATGTGGTTGATGATATACTGTTTGATAGGGACAAATTATGGATATTGATTTGGACTTGTGACACTTGATATTTGGAGTAGACCTAGTATGGTATATTCTTGATGATGATATAGTTGATTTATGAATTAAAAATGATAATGTTGAATTCCTGATATTTTTGTGATTCATGTGTTTATATGATCTTGAAATGTTTTTATATCATTTTGGATGTTCGATATGGCCATGAGGCCGAAGGAGGTATTTTCATTCAGTAGGTTAAAAATCACAATAGTGTCGGGGATTGAGACTAACCATATTGAAATTCTGGGTGAAATCAACAAGGTCACCATGGCAACTGTGTTGTTTGTTTGTGTGTTGAGTTATGTTAGGATTTCCCATGGGGGATCTCCATTATATGTGACCATGGGATATGTTTTTTATTTATGTGTTCCTTTTTTAATTATTGTTGTATGTATTTTATTTGTAATTTGTTCCTTATTTTAATTAATTTGAATGTGGTAGATGAATATGAGAGATCATATAGTTAAATTTTATTTAAATTAATTGGGATGTGGAATGTAATTAATAAAGTTGTTGTCTTTAGATAATAATTTTGGAAGAGTGTGTAAGTTAACATGTAAGAATGTGTAAGAAATTTGTAAGAGTCTTGTAAGGCAGATTTTGGAAAGCCAAGCACTCCATCTTTTATGAAATTCGAATTTGACCTTGGAGGCCAAATTTGGAGGCTTGTGGGACAAGTTAAACTTTTCCCACACCTCTTAAAATTATCCACCAACCATGCCTATGGTTTGGAGGTTAAATGTAGGAATTTATAATGCATTTTGCAAGTGATAATATGTAAGTTTTAATTGCACTTCCCTTACTTGTTTTAAATTTGGCCCTTTTGGAGTATGAGCATTTTTGGAGTATGTAAGTGATTTTGTCATTTTTATTTATTGTGAATTGGTGGTTGGATGTTGAATTTTCTCTTGAGGTTGAGGAAGAATGATGTGGCATCCCACATGGATCCACATCATCCTCTTCTCTTCCCTCTCCTATAAAAGTGAAACACCTTGCTTGTTTATGGTTGTTGAAACTTTGTCCATTTCCTCTTAGGGGTGCATTTTTGGTGCTTTTTTCTTTTGGATCTTTTTTGAGGAAGGGCTTGGAGTATTTTTTCTTACTTGAACCTTGCTGATTTTGGACTGTATTTGGCATCTTGGAAAGCTTGTGAGTTTGGAACAAACTTTAGTATGGAGAGGTAGGATCTTGAGCTGTGTTTTAATTGTTTTTCCTTCTCTTGCATGCATGTTTGAAAGGGCATGCATGTTTTTCCTTCTCTTGTGTTTGTTCTTGGATGGTTGGGTAGAATGCTTAGGGCATGGTGTAGGAGAAGGCCATGGAGATTTCATATGGGGGCATAAGGGATTTCCAATGACACTATTGTAATGAGGAGGAGTTTTGGTTTTGGATCCACCTTGGAAAAGAAACTACTTGCATTTCTTACTCTTGTGGGGGCATAAGGGATAAACTTGGGGGCATAAGGAGGGGTTGGGAGATATAGGGTTTAGGGGTTGATATGTTTATTGGTGGTATGCATTTTGGTGGATGCCCAATTCCAAATTGGGAGGCATAAGGAGTTCCCATAGTTCTTGCTCTTGTTGGCTTGCTTGATCAAGCCTATGTGTTGTGTGTATGATTTCAAATGCAGTTGGGAACTACTGTCTTGTTGGAATGTGTATTTTATTGTTTGTATGTAATGTGAAGAATGTTTTTTTGTTGTGGAAGAAGCCTTGTTTCCATGTGTTGATGTTCATACTTTATTTCAATATGGTTGGGGCTTAGGGGCCAATGAGGAAAGGATGGATTCTCCTTTCTCATTGGATGTCTTGGTTGGGTGGAGAGCATTGCCTTTCCCCCTTCCTTGTTGTGATCAAGATAAAAGAAGAAGAAACAAGCATGTTGTTATTTGGAGCAAGGAGAAATTATAGTTTGACAGTCCCTTTTCTTTGAGCAAATTCAATGTAACCTTTCCCACTTCGAGTGGATGAATGTATAAATGTTGTAATGTGAAGCATTACATTGTTAATGGAAGTTGTAGTTGTATTGAGGAATGTAAAGAAGAATTACACTTGTTTTATGTTTTTGGAAAGAAATGTAAAGGATATTATAAGCATTGTAATTTGTATTTTGTAATCAAATTGGAAGAGTGTTAAGTTGTAAAAGTGTCATTGAATTATGAATAAAAGATTGAAGTAGTTTCAAAATTGGATTGTATACTGGAATTGTTTTGCTGTCCAAGAATGATATCTCTATTTTGAAAAGGAATAAGAAATAGTGTTGTTATTGTTTGTCTTTGTAGCTTGAAATCAAATAGAGAGAAAAGTAACAAAATTGTATTGATGATCAATGAAGGATTGCATTCCTTTCTCAAAATTGTTTTACCTTGTTCATATGCTATGTTCTCGATTGGAAGTCTTAAGTTTTACTTGCAATGAGAAAACTTTGTTTGGAATGTTGAAAGAAGAATGCATATGGAATGAAATTCAATGTTGTTTTCCTTATAAAATGTATATTAAAACTGAAATCAAAGATGTAGTTTCATTTAGAATTGGATGGATGATTTAATAAGCAATGTATTTTACTAAGTTATGAATCACATGCACATTTAAATGACAAAATGAAGATTCCAATTTAAAGAAATAGTTCACCGTAATATACTTCATCCTCGAATTCACATTTTCATAAAAATGAACAGTTCATACTTGCACTAAAAAATAAGTTACTGAAACATTAAAAATTAGACTTAGTACTACCTAAGGAACTCAAATTCACTATAACAATCAAGAATGAATCTCCAAAACTTAATGAATTTCAATTCGAAGCTTGCATGATCATTTTTCCGTCTATTGCCAAAAAAATGCAACCTTGATTGAATTGGATAAATTGACTTCCTAAAACACTCTAAACCCTCCATAGATTGGTCCTCCATGTCCTGCTTTTGACATGTTGAGAAAAGGAGGATGTCTAATTTTATCAAAATTATAAGTTGGAAATTTTTAGTTTGCCAAATAAAGGACTATATATTTGTTTTACAAAATATACCCTTAAAAAGTGATCAAAAATTAAATTTTATGTTCCCGTACAAATAGGGATTTGAGAGATTTCCAAAAAGTCCTCGTTTTCCCAAAACCGAGCTTTCTAGCTCAAGTTATGACACTTTGAAGTTTTTGTGCCTTGGTGGGAAAATTTGGAAACTTTTCCTGGCGGGTCTCATGACCAAAAATTTCCCATCAAAATTTCCCTAAAATTTTTCTAAAATTTTAGGCTCGAGAAAATTTTCACTTTTCCCTCCACCAGCCCACAGCCAATTAGAGGTTGCCACGTGTCCTCCAGGGGCTGAGGAGGAGGCGTGGATAAATTTTACCTCTTAAACTTTTGAATTTTTTAGAAAATTTTCACTTTTCCCTCCACCGCCCGCAACCAATCAGAGGGCACCATGTGTCCCCTTGTGGCTACGGAGGAGGCACGAGTTCTTTTAAAACCCTTAGCTTTTTAAAAACAAAAAACTTTGGGGAAAAATTCCCATGTTGACCCCGCTAGCCACAACTCCACCTTCTAAAAATCCTCCCGCAGCCCACAACTCCACCTTCTCCCTCGGATTCCCTTCTTCGGTGGGTGCGTAGAACCGTGTGTCCTTCCTTTCCTTTTTTCTCCTTGAGTGCTAAGCGCTAAATTGGTCCTGTCAAATCCTGCCCTTTCCTTTTCACTTTTTCACCTTGCGCTAGGACTCGACACGTGTACCCTAGGGACTGCGGGAGCGCGGAGTTTTTTTGACTTTGAGCCATGCATTGGGAAATTTTCCCAATGCTGCCCCCCGCGACCCGCCAACCCACCCAAGGTGCACTCCTCCTCCTCTTGCCACGTGTCCCTCTAGGAAAATTTGATCCAAAACTCTGTCCACTCATAACTTGAGTTCTGTAAGGAGTTAGGAGAACTTCTTTATATCATTGGAAAGGTGAGAAAATTTCCTATCCATTGGAAATGGTTTAGGGAAATTTTGAAAGCATTTAATATGAAAAACATCTAGTTGAAGTTCTGATCTTGTTAGAGAGCGAGGCATGGGTGTAAGATTACTCCTAAACCTAACTAGAATATGTAACCCTAAAAACTTGAACCTTGTAAAATTGTTATAAGTTAATAAAGGAAACTTATGCCTTAGTAAATAGGTTTTGTTCTAGAACCTATTAGTGAAAATTGATGTCTTGTAATTTAGTTGTAGACACTTTAAATAATAATAAAAAATTATCCCTTAATTTTCTAGCTAACCCTAGGTTGTTTCTTTGGTCTCAAGTGGTTGTAGAAATGGGCACTACAATTGGTGAAAACTAATATTTTTCACTACAAAAATTATTTCACCAACATACATAGTAAATTTTTTTGAAAAACTAATGAAAAACTATCGAATACACAGATCTTGGAATTCCTCGGCTAGAAAAGAAAATTTTTATGTACACATCAATTCATTTGATGTGATCATTAGTGTCATTCTAGTACAACTTAGGAATAATAACTTGTATCATCTAATCTTATTTTTATTTAAAATCTAACACAAGATAATAAAAACTACCCAACCACATAGTTTAAAGGACTTTCCATGATCAGTTTAAAAAAATTGGCAATAGTTATTGGCCAAAACATTTATTCTCTCATACATATTATATGAAATTAAAATATATGGAAAATAAGGATTTTTAAAATGTGTGCATCTACCATATGATAAACCTCTTCTAATAATTTTGATTCTTCATTGTGGTAAAACCTTGAAAATCAATTATGTACTAGATCACCTTTAGCACAATAATAATGGAGAATATGCATGGTATATTAAAGAAGGAATGTCAAAATCTCATCTATTTAAAATTAATGTTTTCCTAATGAACTAAATGAAGTATTTATCTTCCTACGATTTGGAATTGCACATAATAATTGGAATTCCCAACAAAATAACTAGTTAGAAATGTACACATCTCCATTTAAGCTCATAAGTGGGGTCTTGTATAAAATAGTTATCGATGAATTATTAGAAAGATATTTAATGGAACATTAATATAAATATTTCATAAGGGAATTCCATGAATTAATTGTGTGAGGTCATTATGTAAGAAAGGAAAAAATAAGAAAAATACCTATGGCAAGACGGTGGTGGTAGAATTTTTCCAATATATAAACTATTTCATTTAAAGGTATGACCATTTCTATTGCATATGAAAACAAAATAGAAATTATAAAATTCATGTATGCTCATTCATTATTAAAAATAATTCAAGGAATGAGGAATTAATTTTTTCAGTCATATTTCCTTAGGTGTGTGGTGGAAAAGAGTGATATATATCATTACAAAAATTGATTGCCTTACATGTTGTGTGTAGAATTCATCTCACTAAGGATTGTACATTTGTAACTATTGAAATGTTCCTCTGGGAGAACATTATAATCCTCTATGGAATCCCACTAAAATTCACCAAGAATAAGGGCACTCATTTCCGAGTAATATTGTTCACATGTTACTCTCTGAGTTCTTGATCATGTACCACAAAAATACTCCCTACCAAAACCAAGAAAATGGAATCATAGATACATTTAACAAAATTATAATTCATACAATCACAAATATATTTAACATAGGAAGAAATTACTAGGGTGAAAAAGTATTCAATTCTCTATCGGCCTATGAACAACTTACAAGTTCTTGAAAAAAGAAACATGATTTCATTTGGTGTTTAGAAAGGAAGAATTCCTACCACTAGAATTCATGGTATCATCACTATGGATATCACACATGAAAAAATTTAGATGTTAAAGATTTTATCATTTAATGCCTCACAATATTTTTTAAAAATTGATGAGAATCATGTTTATATGCATGAGATTTAAATCATCAAAAATGTGTGGCAAAAAGCATGAAATAACCACCATGTAAAGAATGAAGTGTTCATAAAATACATTCTTGTTCTTCTATATGACTCAAAATTTTGTGACATATAGGAAAAATACGAACACATTGTTTGGGACCATACAAAGTTAATGACATTTTTCCATGGGGGCATGCAAACTAAAAAAATCAATGGAAATATGTTACCAAGTCACTTCAATGGTAGTAGGTTAAAACCCTACCACCCTTGAAGGTGCTCTTTATAATGAATAAGGTGTATTCCACTAGTTATTATATACAACTTTAATCATTTATGTAGGATTTAATTCATTCATTTCCTTTATTTTTAAATAATTGTGCATGCTTTACATAGTTATGAACCTGGAAGTTAGTAAAATAATATTTAAGCATGTGGTTTAAAGCTAATACCAATTTTAATATAAATCAAAAATTTAGTTTATTCTCTATCTAATTAAATTTATGTTAGAAATTTGAAAAAAATTGCATGGAAGACCATGTGTAGAATTAGTTTGAGGTGGAATATGGAAAAATATAAGGTTTTCTACGTATGAATTGTTTGTGTGTTGTGTGTGTGGGAAAAGAGGGAAATTTTGAAAATATCACGCAATTTGTTAAATAATTAGGTATAGCATAAGGGTGAAATATTATTTTATAAAGTAGGATTTAAAAATGGAAATGGTTTGGAAACACAAAAAAGGGTAAAATGGAGGAATTCTATATTAGAAATATATAGGGCAAGGAGGTGTGTGAGAGAAATAAGAACTTAGATGTGCAAAAGAAATCAGTACATGTCCTAGGAACATATGCAATAAGCATGGTGGAATGTTTGAGGGAAATCAACACTTTAATAACCCTCATAGATCATAGTGGAAAACTTCTTAAGGATGATGTCATCACCCATATAACTTAAGTTTAAGTATCACAACTTTCATAGAGGATAAAAGTGGTATAAAGCTAGAAATAATTTTTGATAAGAAATGTAGAGGTTTTAGGATGAAATCTTGAGTGTGTGAATGTATTAATGAAACAACACACAATAATTTTTAGGGATAAAATTAACTGAAGTAATTATTTTAAACAATTTTAATTTTACAAATTCAAGCTCCCACAAGATAATTAACAAAATTTTAACATGTTATAAAGCATCCTTTATTACACTCTTATCCACTTGTTAATGTTGGATTCAAGATCCTACCTTCAAATTGATGGGTTTCAAGATCCTTAACTACCCAAGGGTGAACCAAAAGATATAAATTGAAATATTATAAAATAAGTGTGTTATGAAGATACCTCAATGTTGGACAAGAAAGCATAGAGAATCATTAAAGAAGAACTTGGTAGTGATGCATCACATAAAGAAGATTCTCTGAATAGCACTTATTCTACATGGTTGAATAACATGCATGTGTGAAAAACAATGCCAAACATAAAATAAAATAATAAATCCAAAAATATTGTTCATGTTGTCAGTATATTCTAAAAAACTCAAATCCTATGCTTGGTAATGCGTGGTGAAGAGTGTACATCGATGGTGATGGCATGCAAAATATAAAACTTTAACCATCATGCACGAGGACTAGAATCATTGTTAGTGCAATATTACATGAGGTAGATGTACTATAAGACCCCTAATGGAGGGAAAAATTTTATGATAGTATAAATCACATGTTTTAGGGTCTAGGGGTGTTGTAACTCTTTTATTTTCCTTAATTTTTAAAACCATTCGAATTGATTCAATTCCTTATCTTTTACATCCATGAGCTATATTCACACATTTTTGGAAAATGGATAAGTCTCATAACCTCATGTAGTTGCAAATCTAGTGGTGCAGTGTGCATAATATAAGACCTCAACCTTGATCTGTATGTTAATGATAAAATCTAAAATATCATGCAAAATTTGAAGTATGAAAGAGGATGGAACATGTTCCTTATTTCCAACATTGAAAACCCATGATAAGGGTGCTCATGTTCCTATTAAAATACAAGATAGAAGGATAAAAAAGGTGGGTTGAAGTGAACAAAAATATCCTTCATATAATGTACCTAGTGTAAAAGGGAACCTGCTATAAAATTTATCTTTATGTTATTGATTACATGGTGGATGACACATAGATAATGCATTCCACATGAGGAAAATGCATATGGGGCACAATTTGCATCATCCTTGTCTTTAATGAAATCGATTTTCTAAAAGGCGATGGAGAAGTATATTGGAAAATCCTCTTGGATAAAAAGTTCCCATCCATGCATTGTAAATATTATATGTTCCAAAACACTATTTTAAAATCATACAAGAATAGAATGGATAACTAGATAAGGCATATGAAATAATCCTTTGAAGATGAATGTCATGTGAAAAGGCTCATCCTAGACCTTTCCAAAGATTATTCTTGATTTAGATTCATATAACACAACTCCCTCATGCGCATTCTATTAGATGAAAGAAGCAATTCATCTTGGGACAATATTACATATGGGTTCATTGAAATTTACTTTATGAAATACATTAATCGGATCAAAAAAATTGTAAATATATAACTAGTTGTAGAAAATTTGGATGGATACACCCATCTATGACACACTAAATAAGTGTACACAAGGAAGAGAACCTCTATTGAAATTAAAGAATCCAACCTTTGTGACATTAATGTTGGCGTAATAATGTCAAGTGGGGATACCATTTAGGTGGACCACCACTTCACGCCCCATGTTATTTTAAAGTTTATTTAATAAAATTTAGGTCAGTCTTTCACAATTAGAGTGAAACAATGTGATCGATTCACTCATCCTATATATATAGGATTATCCCTCACACGATTGGTATTATGATTGATAAAGATAATTATCATGATTGTTTAGGTCATTGTGATAGTTTTACCGTGAAATTGTAAGAAACTTTTCTGTAATTAATCTGTGAAGACCGAGACGAAAATGAAAGTTTTGGGTTAAAGCTTATGTGAATCTTTTAATAATAGCAGTGTTTTATTTCAATGGGGTTTTTTCCTTTGGGTTTCACCACTATAAATATGGTGTTCCCGTCTCTCTACTTTACTTATTTACTTTCAGCTCTTGTTATTACATTTTGTAATCTATAATATATAAACATCTTAATCTATGTTTAATTTAACTACACATCATAATCTATAATCTTCAAATAAGTTAATATTTCGATATATAATTTGTTAATTATATCTCCCCGTCATTTCCCTAACATGGTATCAGAGCAGGTGATTATGCTTATGTAGAGCTAGATCTAGATTTTTGTTGATTTGTAGAAGTAAAGAACTTGAAGTTTTCAGATATGAGAAACCCAAGTTGTTTTGCAATCGACTTCAAGTTAATCAGGTGAAAATTTCCAATTCCGCCTAAATATTTTTGAAATATTGGTTAATTGGTTGTTTAGATCTTGTTTGTGCATTTTTGTGCATAGATATGTGTTTCTACGATTTGTTCTTGGTCTTTTCAATTTAAATCCGTCATTTATAATTATTTTTTATGTTTTTTATGTTTTTTATAGCCATTGTAGTTTATTTTGACTATGGACCCAAAAGCTTTCTTTAGATCCAATTAGTTCAACACTTCTAAGTCCATCCTAACATTAAAAATCTTTATTTTTTACAATTTTTATATTTGCAAAAGATTCATCCAATAAGATAAGTTCAGGTAGCATCTTTGTGTCAAATATTTTAATAGATCTTTTCATTTTTGTGAAGCTCGAGCCAATCATTAAGCTCCATCTAGCTTTGTGTTAGTTTTTTTGTAGATATTTTTGTCTCTTCAAGCACAAGCCAATAAGGTTGTTCTAGGACCTTTGTAAATTTTGTCTTTTGGTATTTTGTTTCGACCCATGCGAAATTTGATCTAATAACATTTATCCAAGTCTCTTCATATTTCAAGTTGTCAGTATTTTGTTTTGTTTCTGACTCATGTGAAATATGATCCAATAGAAAATCTCCAAGTCTTTTCACATTTCACATTATCAATCTATTTTTGAACGTGACAATGGTTATCCAATGAGAATAAGTCATAATGTTCACATTTTTCAGTCTTTGTTAGAATTGTGAAAACTGATCCATTAAGAAATATCCGCGTGTGTTCAATTTTTACTTTGATCATTTAGGTTTCACTCGAGAAGTGTGAACTAGTAGAAAAATGCCACGTATTTTTTTCATAGTGTCTATCTTTTCTTAGTTTTCACGATTGTTAGACTATGTCTAGCCTTCGTGGTGTCGATCTATGTTTTTTCTTAGCTAGTGATATTGTGACACCTATATTTTTATTTCGCTAGTTATTTGAACCCAAAATATATTTTGATTTTGGCTTTTTCAAGACTTGAAGTTCGCCAAGTCATATCTTAAAATTTTGGAAGATTCCAAGTGTCCTTTTTTAGTCATTATATTTTCTTCTAGTGGTACATAATAAGACTTATTAACTCTATTTTATACCTAAATACCCAAAAGAAAAAATATAATGGAGACTAATTCGTTGAGAAATAAGATGGAGAGTTTCACACCCCTAAAATTGGGATAATAAATTAAAATACATGAAATAAGAGGAACAAGACCTTAAAGTTCCTCATAAAATACCTCAAGGAGATGAATAAGAAGAGGAATCTACTGACATGCCTCTAGAAACATAGAAGAGGAAGACAATTTTTACGAAACCACATGTGTCGAGGATCCGAATTCTAAAGAGAACATGGTTTTTTAGTCAAAACTACATTCAGATGAGGAACACAAAATCTATTTTTTTCATGTGTGTGAACTAGTTATATATCCTTTAAAAAGGTAGGAGGGATAAATACATGAATAGATAAGGCATGATGCATGCCAATAGGATAGGGGAGGGAGGAATATCAATTAGTTGAGACCCCACCTAGGGTATTAATTCTACCAAAAATCATGTGTGTAGTGGAATAGAAAGGGTTTTAGAATAAAACACAAGAGATTCATGTGTAAGGAAGACCTTACCACCAAAGGGAGCCCCCATGTTCATAAACATAGATGAGGGGGAGAAGAAGAATGAATAAAGGAATGAAGAGTGTGCACCTATGAAGGATAAAAGAAAATAGAAATAAAAGTAATAAGATATGGATGAGGATGATCCATAAAGTGAATATCCCATGATAACTCTCTACACTCAGGGCCCATAGAGAAATGAAAGATATAGAAATTTTCTTATGGGATCAAATAAATATCAAAATTGTGACAAGGAAAACTAAAAGGGTCATGTCATTTTTTTGTATATGTGCAAAAATGTGCCCTACTTTGAGATTCCATTGATCAATGTGTGTAAAACTCTAACAAATGAGACATAAAACCTACTAGTGGATTTTTTTGGACACCTACCACATGATAATTATTTAAAAAATTGAATTTATACTCAATTTGGTGGAGGAATTATTTAGGTAAAACTTATCAAAAAACACCTCTCTAAGGGAAAAACACAACCTAGGTGGATCAAATTGAAAAATATATTAAGTATCAAATTTTTTCCTTATGATTGAATAAGAAAATAACAAAGAGCTTAGGTGTAAATATACATAATATAAAATCCATGACTTTGTTTCAATGTATCCTCGACAAGGATTCCAATCTAGCAAATAGTGCGCAACTTGATCAACTAGGAGAAATAAAAAAATTCAATTTATTGGTTTAAATTATCCTTAAATAGAGATAGGATGATGGTGGAGCTCGGGAGAAATAGATAGTGAAGATAGAACAATACACAAATCATGCCCTCTACATGAAGAATTTGATGTAATGTGAGGACTTAGAGGTTAGTTTAACTAAAAATGACACCTTTATAAACTATGTTTTCTGATATTTGAGTCTTATGGTATGGTTTTAGAAGTATGTATTTGTCCTAAGAAACAAAATAATATTTCTTTGGGCTTACAATTATATACTATTGAAAATGATAATAGTTAAAATTTACTTCAGAGTATGGAGGATTTGAAAAATGAGATAAGTAAAGAGTATAAGACCAAGAAGTGCTTCACCAAACTAAAAATAAAACACTTAACTACGAAAGCACATTTGATAAAACAAATATATATATGGGGAAGACATTTAGTGCGCTATAAATGTAAAATAAGACCCCTAAAATATGTAAAGGAATTAAAATACTTGGTTGTGTGGATGGACCAATAAATCCCAATTATATATGTCATGCTCACCAAGTGGAATGTTTTGAAGATGAGTTGTACAAAAATGATGGGGATATAATGTCAAGTGAGATATCTACCACTACGATACACCCCATATTATTTTAAAAATCTTTTCCATCAAATTTATTATGATATTATTTCACATTTAAGAGTGAATCGGCTTGTCCAATTCACCTTCCTATATTGATTTGGGTAATCCCTCTCGAGATTGGCTATTAACAATGATTGCATTTGTATAGACTGATATCAAGATAGATATCAGATTGGAAAGATTATTCTTCATGATCATAAAATGAGACTCAGTATTGCATAGGATTTAATGATTGTGAAAATAGTTTTGCAATATAATGTAAAAAGAGAGTGAACTGGAAGTTTCGGGTAAAAGTATTGATAATTCTTAATAAAGACAATGTTTTATTATAGTGGGGTTTTTCCTTTGGGTTTCCCCACTATAAATCTGGTGTTACCATCTCTTTACTTCTTTGTTATTTGCTTTCATCTCTTGCTATTACATTATGTAATCTACACAACATAATCTATAATATTCGACATTTATTTTGTGGATCTATAATTTTTAATTATACATTCCTTATAAATCCTAACATGGTATTAGATATGGTGATTATGTGTGTGTAGGATCGATTTGGAATCTTTTAATTTTCTAGAGTGAAGAATCTTGAAGTTTATTTATGAATCTAAGAAACCCTAATTATTCCATCATCGATTTCAAGTAAAAAGGTTCACAATTCCATTTCTCTGCAAATATTATAAGAATATTGGATTATTTGTTGATTAATATCTTGCTTATACATTTTGTGTGCATAGATCTATGTTTCTTTGACTTTGGTTCCTTATACTTGGTTCTTCACATTCATCTACAAATTTTTCAAATATTTTACACTTTTTTATATAGATGTTATTATTGTACGACTTATTTAAAACAAGTTCTTTTATTTTATGGTATGCCTTTGTTTTTCTCAAGAAGATTTCAAAATTTCATTGTTTTTAGCTCCTTCAATGGGTTTGGATTCTGTTGTTTCCTTTTCCTTGGAAGAGTGATGGAATTGTGACACCTGTCCTCACTTACTTGTGGACTCTGCGCCACATTATTTTATTTTATTTGATTGTAAAGGAAGTTTCATACCTGAAAATTTTGGCTCATTTTGTGGACTTCATGTCTATGCAGAGCCATCTTTCAGAAATTTGGTAGAAATTTTCCAAGTTTCCTCTTTTGTCGATAGATCTTTTCCAAGTGGATTCTTCTCGATTTTCTTCGGTCTCGCCTTCTACTTTTGTGTGCTTTGTTTCCTTCCTTCTCAGACCCTAAAATTTATTTATTTTAGTTGATTCTGTGAGTTTGAGTTCTGTGGAGAGAATCTTCGCTTGAACGTGATAGAATCTCACCACATGTCCCCTCTCCATCGTTGATCTTTTTTTCATGTGCTCATTATTTTGTTTTCCACATATCTTGTTTCCCTTATCAAACTTTGTTACAGACCTAATAAGTTATTTGTTTTAATTAAATTCCAGGGACTTCATGTTTACCAGGACTCGTTAGCTTGAGGAAGTGACGAGAATTCAGCCACGTGTTATCTCTTTATCGTTGATCACCACATATTTCTTTGACTTTTCAACCTCCCCGTGGACCCAAAAGGATTTTTTTATATTAAATTTTAGGGACCTCACATCCACCGGGATCATCAACTTATAAATTTTCTAGAAGGTTGACATGTGCCCTCTTGTGTTTGTCAATTTACTGACGCATGTCACATCCTATTATATTCACATTTTATCTATTTTTCTTAATATTTTCCAAGTGTCTTCTTCTAATTTTTGTGTGTGTTAATTTGTCTATTTTTTGCATATTTGGTTGAATTTTCAACCCTGTTGTAGACTCGATAGTATATTCATTTTTATTAAATTCTCGAGAACTTCATGTCGCGAAGGGGATCTACTTTGGAATTTTTCAGAAAGATGACACATGCCCCTCTTGATATTGTTTATTTGTGCCACATATTACATCTGCTTTATGCGTATTTTAATTTTTTTTTGGTGGTTAAGTTGATAGTTCAAATCTTGGTTAGCTTGCTTGTGAGCTCACCCATGCCGAGTTACAAAATAGATCATCGAGCTATTTTTCCTTCTTTTTTTAACTCCCGCTCTAGATCTAAAAGTTTATTAACTTCAGTTTATTCCAGCTGTTTTAAGTGAGACATGGAAATCTAGTTGGGAGAATGCCATAATTGTGACACGTGTCTCTCATACACCATTGGATTCATGCCAAGTGGTTGTTGTTTATTTAATTTCTAGTTCTAGTTAGTTAATATGGTTCTTATTTAATTTATTAATTAATTAATTAGATAATTAATCGATAAAAATTATGTGTCTCGACCCCAACATAGCTATTTTAAAATGATCTTAATCTCGATAAAAAAATATTCATTTTTAATTAATTTCAATTTGTTTTCATTCGTATAATGAATTAAAATATTGTAGTCACCTTTACCTACTCCATTTTATCCCCAAGCACGTCGACACATCACCCAAACTTGACCAGTGCTCACCGAGGCACGTGAGGGCACCGATTCCCTCCTTTATGTCAGCCATTAATGGAGGAACATTTGAAAAAATACAAACACGTCCATTCATTCTAGCATAGAAGTAAAGAAACTAGATCTAAGCACAGATGCACCATAATGTAAAAGTAAATACTACAACATCACAAAGAAATCAGATCTAAACCATGAGCAATATGAATAACACTAGGGTTTGGACCCATAAACAGAGATATTCATAACAACCCATCATATTCATTGATTCAAAACTATTTATAGTAGCCAAATTACATAAAAAGGGTCATAGCAGACCGAATACATTATGAAATAACACCCTAGATCTACAAAATGACTCTTCTCAAAGGGTTATATCCATGTTGTTTTCTATGCACCTATAATATCACATACCTTACATTACACATCTTATTCCTCCTACATAACATCTTATTTCCTCTTCTTACACCCTTTTTAGCAAATACACTCTCTCCCCATCACACACAGTCGTATGCCTCTTCTCTACCATACTCAAGTGTCATGCTAGATAGATAAATCTATGATTAATTTCCACTTTACACCCTAAATTTTTTTATTCCCTAGAATATTATTTCCTTAGGCCACAAGTGTTTATGTACTAACCTTATCCACTTATCATACCTACCTACCTCCTCACATGTTTTACATGCAACACCATATTCCATAATGTGGTTAAATCCTAGAATCCTCTTCTTCTTCTAACGCGCACTAACCTCCGTGTTCTCCATTTTTACTCAAGCCATTCACTCAAACTTAACTACTCATACTTTTCATGCGTAGATAGTTCTTCTTGTCATCCTCTTATCCACATGCATTAATCCTACCTTGTCTTCTATGGGTTCTCATCCTATGCTCCTTGAATTAGTCTTTCTGGCTCAACATTACCCCACACTAAACGTGTTGTCCATCCTCATAAATAATCTGATATCCAATAAATAATAAATAATGGAAGGAAATAATAACTTGTATTCGGATTACACCAAAGAATAAAATATTTTTTTTATTGTTATACAAATATTGGGAAATTCTTATTCAAGGATGCTTCAATCTCTTTCCAAGAATCCACCTCCTTCTTTGCCTATGTACAAAAATCCCCTATAGTACATTTAATTCATCAAATGTAAACTCTTCACCGTATCCTTTAGTGTATCAATGATATTCTCCATCTGTTTTCTTGCTAAGGTTGTTCAACATGTCCATCTTATGTGTAACCTGGGGATACACTTCCTTTACCTTATTTTTAATAAAGGCCCTTAAAATCTCAATTTCCTCATATTTCTTCTCAACCTCTACCAAGATTTTTTCATGTTCTACCCTATTTCCCTTATTCTTGTCCTGAAACTCCTTCAGATCCACCTCATGCGTAGAAACCAACACACTTTCCACTCTATCTCTATCTTCACAATTGTCATAGACAACCTCGCCATGTGCGTTGTGGTCTTTACTGAAGCAAGGAGTTTAGAGTAATGAGTTATGGTTTCCTCAATATTTTATTTCTCATGTTATTTCTATCGTGCCATAACTTCATCCACCGAAAGTTGTTACCTCTCCATCATGATTAAACACATCAAATATTCCAAGCAATGGAAGGTGACTCATACTTCTTTTGGGTGGATAAATCCGCAAGCTTCAAAATAATGGATTTTGACATAGTCTATGCTTTCTTATAGGCTTCGCACACCTTTCCCTTTTCTTCTCTCAACTCAGCCCTCAATTGCACAATTATCGACTCCTTCCCCTTTATCTCCTTTTCTCTCTCGATGATTTTCCTTTTCTTTCTCCTCCACCTCCTTCTCCAATGATTTGATTTTGTTAATCCTTTTGAAAATTTGTGCTTCTATTTCCAATAACACCTTGTTCAGCACATTGCATGCATGCTCATTGATTAGTTGATGTGAATCCATAATGGGATTTACCTCCTTGGAGTTTGATGTATCTATAAATTCACTTGCATTGACTTTGAATTATGGTTAATCAACATGGGACTTAAAATTCCATGACAACATCTTCATGGTGTGTGGGTACACAATATATTTTTCAAACAATTACCAACAAAAGAGTTGGTCTTAAGGAACCGTTCTCTAGAAACGCATGCATAAGACCTTGTTTTCATCATCCTTGTAACTCATGATGGGCCCTTTTGATTTTATTGTTGTGCCCTTTCCACCTATGTGTGCTCCTATCAAGAAACTAACTACTAAACTTGTCTCTCCACCCATGCTTCCATACTTCTCCTTTTCTACTTCTCCCATGATGCACTCCACCTCATGCTCTACCAAGTCCTTGATGATGTCCACCACCTCCTTCTTCATTGTGTCCTCTAATTTTTCACTAGATAGGTGTGGGGTCTCATGTGCCTTGGTCTTGTGAGTTTCAAAATGGAACTTTAACAAAACCATAGTCGGGGACAAGTAAGTCCCTCCTATTTATGTGAGAGGTTCCCTTATTGAAAGCAAGCAACAAATCTTATATACAAATTTACAACTTTCATATTAGGGTTGAACCTCGGTTATCTTAAATGTTTTTATACTAAAATAGATTATAAATACAAACAGATGGAAGAACTAAAGAAAACAAAGAGTAGAATATAATAGTACTTTAAGGAAATATAGATAGTAGAGTATAACCCTATACATACTAAGCAAGAGTAATATAGAACATTCACAACATAAGATATTGTTCCATATACAAAAAGTTATAGAAATCATATCATTAAGAAAACAAAGTTTCTTATCACAAAAGATAAATGATCCAAAATTTCGTAAAGCGGGAGGGGACAATGGAGGAAGATAGAGAAAAGGGGAAATCCTTTTCTATTGATTTACTTTTGACTATAATTACACTTCAAAAGTATCGAGTCCAACATTTGCAATGAGCCAAGCTCTTACATTTATAGATGAAGTGAAAAGAGAAGAAGAAGAAAAGGAAGAAAAATTAATTTGGAAGCTCAACCACCAATCATCAATGCCCCTAAATCCTCCTATAATCTATCAAATTTGGTTCTCCATTTCCTTGGAATGATGAAGAAGGAAGGATGGAAGTTCGATCAAATTTGATCTAGTTGAAGTAGTTTGATCACATATTAATGGTGCATAAGATGTTTTCCAGGACTTCCAACCATCAAATCCTGCTAAAAATAATATTTTATGCTTTCATGGCATAGAGGACACCAAGAGCTTTCTAACAATATAAAATTTGTCAAATTTCGAGACTAGAGTGAAAGTTCGTTCATTTGAATATTTGAATTGAATCCATAAAAAAATGGCGAAAATGCAATTTTTGCAAAATGGATCCACGGGCACGAAATTGAAATTGCACCTTTAGCGTAAAAGATGTAAAAGTTTAAAACTTGACTTGCAGCCCTATAATTCTCAGTAACTTGACATTTTTCATTTGGGTCTGACACATGGCTTTACCTGAGTGGTAACGAGTCGCAGATTCACTTTATCACTTTACACCCTTTATGGAAACAAGTCTCAAAATCTCAAAGTTCTTCATCGACCCGCTTCCCCACTTTGACTTTGCAATGTACACCTAACATTTGAATTTTCCCTTATTGAAACAAAAACAAAATTCCCAAAATGCTCCGATGGCCCACTTTCCCATTTTGACTTGAAACATGGCCACGTGTCCCTTTGTAGGCATGTTCTATATTTTTGTGTTTTGACTAAGTCCCTCTATTTGGCAAAGGCTTTATGTCTGACCCAGACACATGGAGGATCAACACACATTTGGGACCTACCTTTAGATTCACCTCTTAAAAGAGCATCGAAGAGACACGTGGCTCCTTCCACATATTTTCTCTGTTTCTTTGTGTTTTGGCTAAGTCCCTTTTATTTGGTGGGGCCATATGTCTAACCCTAGATGGGTTAAGGCTTAGTGCACATTTGGGACCTACCTTTGGATTTTTCTTTGAATTTGAATCAATCGACACATGGAGACTTCCGAAAACCCTTCTATACTTAGCCAATTCAATGGCTAGCTCTTCCCCTTCTTTGACTCTGACCACGTGGCGAGCCCACATACACTTGGGGACCCACTTTTTATTCTTCCTTTGAAGTTGTGCCAAAGAGGCACATGGAGGCTCCTATTGATGCTTGGAATTTTTAATGGTTGGCTTTGTCTTCTTTTCGCACTGGGACACGTGGAAAGCTAGAACTCATTTAGGGGTTTTTCCTTTGGCCTTGACCCTTGAAGGTGCGGGCATTGAGACACGTGGAGACTTCTGCATCGGTCCTTTTATACTTAGCCGATTCAGGCTTGCTACCCATTTTACTTCTATTGGACCGTAGACATGTGGAGGGATCACGTTAGTTCAATTTATCTCTTTGGGCCGCACCATTGAAGTTGTGCCAATTAGACACGTGGAGAGTGTTACATGTTTTGGGAACTATCTTTGCCTTTGACCCTTGAAGGTGCGCTGATGAGAGATGTGGCATTGTCTGCTAGCCTTAGACTTTTCAACAGCTAATTTCACTTTTTGAGGCTCTAACCACGTGGAGTGCTAGCACTCATTTGAGATCTGTCCCTTGGGTCTCACTTTTGAAGTTGTGCCATTGAGGCACATGGAGGGTTTCATCAACCCTCTTATACTTAGTCAATTTTAACAAACAACTCTGTCCCTTTTCTAAACCTTGGACACGTGGAGGGATAGTGCAAGTTTGGGGTTTTCACGTTTGTGCACCATACCAAAAGTGCACCAAAGAGACATGTGGCACCTTCCATAGTCTTTCTATACTTAGCCAATTTGGGCCTCAATTGAACGTTACCTTTATCCACTTTGACTTACGAGGAAAGATCAAGAACCATAGAAAGACTTTGATGGCCTCAATGTAAGATATAGATGGGAAGATAGAAAGTTTATCAAACCATGCGGACTACAAGATTTTAAATTAATGGGGTGATATTGAAAATGAGCACCATATTATTCAAAGCATGAATTTTCCTATCTCTCTAGACTTGTCAATCTGCTCAGACATCTCTGAAAAGGCACCAACTCAAAATTTTCGAAACTTGACTTAAAAAATGAGGGGAATTTTGAGGGTGACAATAGTTGGCTCTTTCTAGGGATGAATTTGTTGGGATAGAGGAATGAGGCAAGATCAAGAACCATAGAAAAACTATAGGAAATTAACCAGAGGCCTTATCCATTGGGAAAACAGAGAATCAAATGAAAAACCAATACAAAAGACAAAACACACGACGAAGGGAAATAAACCAAAAGGAAAGACAAAAAAAACACAACACCACACATAGTATATACAAAAGGACTGCCTACTCACCTAGGACTTGAACAACTTCAAATATTTCCCACTATAAGGAAGTGGGAGAGAAGATCCATTCATATAATCCAAGTAGAAATAATTTTCTCTAGTAAAGTGTATGATTTTGAAAGTTCCAAGCCAAAGAGAATCAAACTTACCATGGCTTCCTCAAGGTTCATGTATTTTTTCCCATAACAAAACAATGTATCCCACTTGAAAATATTTGGGCCTAGCCTTCTTATAAAACAAAGCTTTCACCTTCGATGATGATCTGAGATCCTATCAAAAACTTGCATCCTATCTTCATCCAGCTTCTCGAGATACATGATCCTCTTGTCCAAGGAACTAGTGAAACTTGTATTTTCAATAGCCTTCATTAAGTGCAAGGATAGTAATTCCACTTATTACTAGCATATGAGGTTCAACATCATACACCACCTAGAATGAAGACATCATAACTACTCTTTTAGGTGTAATTCTATCTACCCAAAGAGCATCATAGAAGCTTCTTGTGCCAATTCCTTTGAGATTCATTGACAAGCTTCCGAATGATGGTTACCAAATTATTATTTATTTATTATTCTTGTCCATTCCCTTGAGGATAATAATCTAAAGATTGAGCAAGGAAATTCCATCACCATAGCAGAAATGCATCATCTCAAAAGAAGAAAAATTGGAAGCATTATCGAGTCACAATTTTGTTTGCTACCCCAAACCTTATCAAGATGTTTTCCTTGATGAAATTACACATCACCTCAAAAGTAGTTCTTTTGACTGGAATAGCCTTTACCCACTTTGTGAAGTAATATGTAGTAGTTAGCACGTTAGTATGTCCAACACTGGAAGGTGGGTTAAGAGTTCTAATAATCCAATCCCCACTGTTGAAAAGGCTCATCAATCACTACTGGTTTGAGTGGTAAAGTAGCCAACTTAGGTCACCCAACAAAATTCAGATAGACTTCACACTTACCTACCCATTTTGATGCATCTCTAAACAATGTAGGCTAATAGTACCTGCAAGAAGGATTTTATGGGTAGTGATAGTAGAAGAGAAATTCCCTTAACAATCTTGATCATGAAAAGCTGAAAACAACTTCTTCTTTTCTCTTTTCCCACAAATTTAAGGAATCTTCCATCAATGCCTCACTTGAATAAAGATTTTTCCCATAATACATACTAGGAAGACCTAAGCTTAATATCTCTCTTCTCATTAGCACTCAAGTGGGATGGACACTCTCCATAAGTAAGAAAATGTGCAATACCAACATACCATTCATATGTTGAACTGAGGAAGAGGACAAACATGAACATCAACTGCTTTTGTGGACAATTCTTCATCATCCCCTTCAGCAATAAGTTCACACAAGCCTTTACCCCAGACTAGCTTAGTTGGCTTGATATCAAGGTTATATTCTTGGAATTTTGCTACCCAATTTCCTCTCTTAGTTCCAAACTCCTATTGTGTAAGAATGGACTTGATGGTTGTATCAGGTACAAACACAACAGAGTGAGAATTAAGAATATAAAAATGAAACTGCTTGATAACTTTGACCAATGAAAAATCATGTTTCTCTATCATAGTATATTTCAATTAATGAGATTTCAGAACATAGCTCATGAATGAAATTGAAGTTCATGATCCTCGAAATTTCTACGAGTTAACACATCAATAGCAATAGATAATAGAATCTTTATAGCATAGCAATAGATAATAGAATCTTTGTTGAAATTAGGACATGCTAAGATGGGGGTTCTAGTAATGGCTTTCTTGATACCTTCAAATTCTTATTTACCCTTGAAATCCCATTTAAAGTTTTTCTTTTCTTTCATCATGTGAGAAACACTCATAATCAGTTCATCAAACTCTAGAATGAATCTCCTCGGAAATTTATCTTGCCAAAGAAAGATAGAACACCCTTTTTGCTTGTTGGAAGAGGAATCTAATAGATTTATTGGAGTCTGTATGGATCTATCTTGATCCCTTCTTGGGAAACAATATACCTCAGTAACTTGCCTTTAGTAACACAAAAGACAAAATTCTTAGGATTGAGGAAACTCCATGTTCTCTGCATTTTTGAAGAACTTTTTTGAGATGTCTTTGAAGATGATCTACCCTTGTTTTAGAAATAATAGTCATCATCAAGGTACATAACAATACACCTTCCCTTTAGACTGCTAAAAGCTAAATCCATTACCCCAAGAAAGTGGCACTAGCATTGATAAGACCAAATGGAATTCTCTTGTAGGAAAAGGTGTCCCAAGGGATAGTACAAGAATTCTTCTGCTGATTTGGGGTACTAACTTCCACTTGATTGTATCAAGAGAATCCATCTAGCATAGAAAACATCTTAGAGCCTGAGACAACTTGCAAAACTTGATCCATCATGGGGAGTGGATAGTTTTCTTTTAGAGAGGCTTGATTCAAATTCTTGAAGTCATCACAGATGTGGATCTCACCATTATTTTTTCTGACAGGAACAATGTTGGCAATCCATGTTGAATGATGTATAGGGAAAATAATATTGTCTTTTAGTAACTTCTAGATCTCTTGAAAAATATATCAACAACCTTAGGATTGTATTTCCTTTACTTCTGATTGAAAGGTTTGATACCAAGTCTTAGAGGGATATAGTGTTGCATCTCCTTTTGTTGAAAAACCTTAAGATTATCATATGAATAGGTAAGAACATCAACATACTTATTTAATAGGTTTACTGCTTTCATCTTCTCTTCTTGAGTGAATAATTTTCCAATATTCACCACCTTGGGTTTATCATTTCTTCCAATATTGACCTTCTCATACTCAGCAGATTGTCAAGTCCCTTGAGAAGCTTCAGATTTGATGAACCTATCATGTTTGTCAAACAGATCTTCTAGAATCACCAGTCCTTTGGGACTCTTGTTACCCTTTAACTTAATACAGCCATCCTAATCCATCTCTTCCTGATATCTTCCTCATTAGAGGGAACATATTCTCTAGGAATATTTTCACTTCCTTCAAAATATAACTAATTGAAGTTATCTTTAAGCTCCAAGAAAGAGATAAAGTGTTTATTATCATTGAAAACCTTCCAGTTTCTTGCATTATCTAGCACACTAGGCCTATGAATCATTTTAATGGTAAATTTCTCTTGAGAGAAATTTTGATGAGGAATCAACAAAGATCCAAGAGACAACTATAGAATCAGCTCTAGTATTCTTTTCTATTGGCACAACTTCAATTGAGAAATCATCAAGGAATTCAATGGAATCCCAAAAATATTTCTATAATGTTTCAATCTCCTATTCTTGACTTGGTAAAGATCCCTTACCTATTTCACAATCAACTCTACATCACCACGAGCAAAAATATTCCTTACTCCTATTTATTTTACTTTTCTCAACCCAAGGATGAGAGCCTCATACTCAGTTGTATTATTTGTGTTTTCAAAATGAATCTTGAAAGAAAATGGATGAATCTTCCCTCAAGAAGAGATTGACACCACACCAGCTCTATAACTAGCTAAAGAGCATCTTCCATAAAACTCCATAGTCCAAATTCCATCGGGATCATGAATCACTCCCTTAGGAAGACTTGCCTCATCCTCGACATGATCATATATTTTCCATGCCCTATATCTTCATAGAGTATTTGTGATTTTGGATCATCGATATTTTGCACAATATACTCTGTTTGCTTTTCAGTAACAACTTTCTTATTTTTTCATTAATCAGGATCAAAGCATGTGACCGAGTCCATCTTAATTTCACCTCCTACCTCCTTACGAAGTTCCTACTCAGCAACATACCATATGAGGGAGGGATATCATCAACCAAAATAGTTTCTAAGACCCTTTTCTCCGGAAAATCATTAAAGGCTACTTGTGCATCTTTATCCTTCCAACCAAAGGAACTTTTCTACTCTCCATGGAATAGCAAGAACCAAATCCACGTGTTAGAGTTAGGCCCAAAGCATGAGCTACTTTTTTGGGCATCACATTGTCTGATGATCCTAAGTCTATAACACAATTAGTGAGTTTATGGCTAGCTATGAGGAGAGTTACATAAAATGGTTCAATTTTCTCATTAGGGAAGTGATTACAACCACAAGGCTTGGTTGAGGGTAGGAAGAGGGAGTGGGAAAAATACATTTAGAAGTATTTCATGAGGATTTGGATTTATAATTGACAAATTTTACCATTTTAGAAAAGTATTTTGGATGGGTTTGGTAAAACTCTACCTTTGAAATTTGGATCTTTGTCTTCTTAGGGTGATCAATGATATCAAAATATCCAGAGATGGATGGGAATCATTACTAAGAACTTGAGAAACTTTTGATTTATCATTTTTAGTAGTTAAAGGACAATAATTTTTGGAAACAGAAGTAGAAGGAAAAGGATTAGCATTACTCACCTTTTACATGGAGGCAGTGGGAATAGGAGATCCTCTTCTTGTAACCACTAGAATAGTTATAGGAAACTCCTTGGATTTCTTAGCAAGTTGCATCACTTTTTCTTTTCTGTTTGTTTTCTCCCGAGTCATAACAACATATGACTCACTATTCATCTCTGCCACTCTTTCATCATATTCATCTTCGTCATCCATACCTTAAGTGGTAAGGAAATGAACTTGAGATCCAACAAGCTCTTCAAGTTATTCATCAACCTCCTCTTCTGGTTCTTCATAGAGTTCATTCAACTCCTCATCTTCGGTTCTTGAACTTCACAAGTTGCATTGACTAGAACCTTGATAGGTGAGCCTTGAATAGCCAATTTATTCTGAGGAGGTAACCGGTTCCTAGGCTGAAAATTACTTTTTGGAATATCTTGATAAGGAGTATGTTGAGCCAATTGCTTATTGATGGCAATGATATCATTTGCAAAATTCTGAACTAACTAATAAAAATTGGCTTCGGGGAAGAGGAAGAAGAAGATGCTTTATATTTGGATTATTCTCTTTTCGATTACCATACTTGATTAAATCATCCCCAACACTGATAGCCAAGCGCTGATCAACATCCAAAGTTGTAAGGTTTCCTCTCCTTAGTGCATGGCTTACTTTAGGAAACTAAGCATTAAGGAAGAAGCACTTTTGGATTTGATTGACAGGGTGAGTGTTTTATGGAATTTTAAGAACTAGCTTATTGAATTTAGCCACAAACTCCCTCATGGGTTCATGTGGTTCCTTCTTGATATGAGAAATTTGAGCCAAGAGGGCATGCACATCTTCAGCAGGTTTGAAACATTTCTCAAACTGAGTTGTCAAGGTGGTCCAATTAGTAATTGACCCAACAAGAAGATGATAGAACCAATCAGCAACATTATCCTGCAATGTTTCCATAAAGAGCCTGACTAGAGACATCTTCATGTTCAACCCCAAGAATCCCACATGCAACAATGAAGGCTATAATGTGTTCATCTAGGTGTACTTTCCCATCACCTCATAATTTAGGAAAACCTTTCCTACTACTCTTGGGTAACTCATTCAATGGATGAGGAAGAGAAAGGGGCCCAATCCATTGTCCCCAAGGCAGAGGTGCTGCCATCTGTGGGAAGATTTTCTGAAGGGGAACTGAAACACCAACAAGTATCGAGCAAGAAGATTAGGATTGAGTTGTTATGGAGGAATGCTATTCTTGGAATTTCTATCTTTAACAAGAGGTGTGCTTGAAGAATGAGTTCCTCTATTCCTTCTTGCTGGAAGAAGAGAGAATTTTGTTTCTCCAGAAGTTGAAAATGAGAATATTCAACCCCAAGAGATTTCTTCCCACATGTATACCATAGAGTCACCAAATCAAAAATGATCTTGAAGTTGTTCTTTTAAAAGGGATATTTTGAAACAAAATCCTAGCGGAGTTGCCAAATATTGTTGGGTTTTAAAACGGAACTTTAATAAAACCATAGTTAGGGAAAACAAGTCCCTCCTCTTTACGAGAGAGGTTCCCTTATTGAAAGCAAGTAGAAAATCTTATATACAAATGTACAACTTTCATCTTAGTGTTGAACCTCAAATATCTTGAAATGCTTTTATACCAAAATAGATTATCAATACAAATGGATGGAGGATCTAAGGAAAGGAAAGAAAAGAATATAATAGTACTTTCAGAAATATATATAGAAGAGTATAACCCTATACATACTGAGCAAGAGTAATAAAGAATAGAATCATTCACATTCATAGTATAAGATATCATTCCATAGACACAAAGTTCTAGAAATCATATCAATAAGAACACAAACTTTCTTATCACAGAAGATAAATGATCCAAAAAAATTACGTAAGCGGTGGGGATAATGGAGGAAGATATAGAAAAGGGGAAATCCTTATGTATTGATTTACTTTTGACTATAATTACACTTCAAAAGTATTAGAGTCCAACATTTGCAATGAGCCAAGCTCTTACATTTATAGATGAAGAAAAAATAGGAGAAGAAGAGAAGGAAGAAAATATGATTTGGAATCCCAACCACCAACCATCAATGCCCTTGAAAATCTACCTACAATCTATCAAATCTGGTTCTGCATTTCTTTAGCATGCTAAAGAAGGAAGGATGGAAGATCAGATCAAATTTGATCTAGTTAAAGTAGTTTGATCACATATTAGTAGTGTGAAAGATGTTTTCTAGAATTCAAACCATCAAATCTTACTAAAAATATTATTTTATACTTCCATGGCATAAAGGAGACAAAGACATTTCCAACAATATAAAATTTGTCGAATTTTGAGCACTGGAATGAAAGTTATGTTCATTTGAATATTTGAATCAAATTCGTACAAAAAAGGTGAAAATGCAATTTTCGCAAAGTGGATCCGTGGGCTTCAAATTGAAATTGTGCCTTTAGCATAAAATATGCAAAAGTGAAAATTTCCCTACAGCCCCACAAGCTTGTAACTTCACATTTTGCATTTGGGTCTGACATGTGGCTTTACCTGAGTTGTAATGGAGTTGCGGTTCACTTTATCACTTTACGCCCTTTATGGAAACAAGGCTCAAAATCTCAAAGTTCTCCGCCGACCCACTTCCCCACTTTGAATTTGTAATACGGGCCTAACATTTGAATTTTTCCCTTATGGAAACAAAACCAAAATTCCCAAAATGCTCTGATGGCCCGCTTTCCCATTTTTGACTTGAAACATGGCCACATGTCCCTTTGCGGACCTGTTCTGTATTTTTATGTTTTGACTAAGTCCCTCTGTTTGGTGAAGGCTTTATGTCTGACCCAGAACTCATGGAGGATCAACACACATTTGGGACCTTCCTTTGGATTCACCTCTTGAAAGAGTGCTGAAGAGACACATGGTTCCTTCCGTTTCTTTGTGTTTTGGCTAAGTCCCTTTTGTTTGGTGGGGCCATATGTCTGACCTGGACATGTGGAGGCTCAATGCACATTTGGGACCTGCCTCCATATTTTTCCTTTGAAGTTACACTCGAGCTAACATGTGGAGGCTTCCATAAACCCTTCTATACTTAGCTGATTCAATGGCCGACTCTGCCCTTCTTTGACTCTGACCATGTGGTGAGCCCGTGCACACTTGGGGACCTGCTCTTGATTATTCCTTTGAAGTTGTGCCAAAGAGACACGTGGAGGCTCCTTTCGACTCTTAGAATTTCCAAATGCCATCTCTATCTTCTTTTCGGACACTGGACACATCAAAAGTTGGTTCTCATTTGGGGTTTTACCTTTGGCCTTGACCCTTGAAGGTGTGTCGTTGAGACACGTGGAGACTTCCGCTAGTTCTTTTATACTTAGCTGATTCGGGCCTACTACCCATTTGACTTCTATTAGACCCTAGACATGTGGAGGGTTAGTGCTAGTTTAGGGTCTCTCTTTGGGCCACGCCTTTGAAGTTACACCAATGAGGCACGTGGAGAGCTAGTACATGTTTGGGGAACTGACTTTAGCTTTGACCCTTGAAGGTGTGCCAATGAGAGACACATGGTGCCATCTACTGGCCTTAGACTTTTCAACAACTGATTAACTTTTTGAGGCTCGCCACACATGGTGGGCTGGTGCTCATATGTGGTCTATCCCTTGGGTCTCACTTTTGAATTTGTGCCGATGAGGCACGTGGAGGGTTCCACCGACCCTCCTATACTTAGTCGATTTAAACATTTGGATTTGTCCCTTTTCGAGACCTTAGACACGTAGGTCTGCAGCACAACTTTGGGGTTTCGGTGTTTGTGCACCATACAAAAATGCTTTGAAGAGACACATGGCACCTTCCATGGTCTTTCTATACTTAGCCGATTTGGGCCTCGATTGAATGTTGTATTTCTCTAATTTGACTTACGAGGCAAGATCAAGAACAATAGAAAGACTCCAAAGCCTCAAGAAAAGATCTAGACAAGAAGATAAAATTTTATCAAACGATGCAGACTATAAGATTTTAAATTAATGGGGTGAGAGTGCAAATGAGCACCAACTTCTTCAAAGCATGAATTTTCCTATCTCTCCAGACTTCTCAATCTGCTCAAACATCTCTCAAAGGAACCAACTCAAAATTTTTGAAACTTGACTTAAAAAATGAGGGGAATTTTGAGGGTGACAATAAGTCCCCACTTCTTCTTCACTTATTTCTTTCTCATGAGTACCCTTCAACGATTCATCCCTCTCCTCATCACATTTGCGTGCATTGTATATAGGTGGGTCCTTTTCTTCCTCATGCTCCTTGTCCTCTCCCTTGGTCTCATTACCCTTCATGCTCTCCATCTTCTCGAGTCCAACATTGTGTTACCTTCTACTTATTTTTCACTGGATATTCCTCTATCACTAAGGACTTATTCTTCATGGGATACTTATTACTCTAAGTATAAGTTCTTGTGTGCCTGCGCGACTCACTCGTGTGCTCTTGTAGTCTAAACCACACATGCGCTTGGTGCCTTGCTTGTTTGATTTTCCTCCATTTCTCTCTTTTTCCCTTTCTTCTTTCCAGATGTTCTTTAGGGATGGAGACATCATCCTCAGCATATGCACCCTTCTCAAACTTCGGCCTTAGATATATGTACACCCTTTTCGTCATTGTGCCTACAAATTGTAATGTTACAAGCTTTGAGCATATGTACATCATGGGAGAAATAATTCTCTACATATGCCCACTTCTTAGGATATACCAATGTCATACGTAACACATGGTGCTCCTGATCTACTACACTTAGATCAACTATTGGCTTCTTAGTATCCTTAAATTTGTTAACTACGCTCTAAAAATATTGTGCTGTGAAGGAAAAAGGTAGTTTACACCATGGGATCTTTTTTCCATTTGTTAAAGTGAACATGTAAATGTAGAACTATTTGTAGACTATAAATTCAACCTCATCCTTCACCAACACCTTTGGTAGTTATTCTATAATTCTCCACAATACTCCAAATGTATTGTGCATCTGTTTGTACCACTTATGCAAGCATTCCTTATAAGCAGATGTCATTGTTTCACAAGTGTATTCCTCAAACCTCTTAGCTGGGGAAGGGTTCTCATCATGGTACTCCCAAATGTAGTTATTCATCCCATTAGGCACTCCAATCTCTTAAAATAAAATGGTAAGAAGAATATTACCATACATGATTTTACCTTCATCATGCATGACATCTATGATATCCTCTGCAATGAAGGTCGAGATGTTGTAGATGGTCCCTTCTAAAATATTTTTGCAAATTTTCAACCATCTCTTGTTCACTTGCATCCACCATTCTTGTCCATTCAACTTGGTGAGAAAGTGTGCGACCATATTTATAACTAGGTCAGTGATCTTGGCAATATCAAAGTAGCACCCACCCTTCTTATATTCATATGCCTTAGCTATTTCAATGACAACCTCCTTGTCACCCAAGTCATCATCCAGCAACTCTCTCATGCAAATAAGCCTAGTGTACTTGGAGATCAGTTGTGTAGTTATGTACATTCTCCTTCCTATGAAGTAAAAGTAATCCTCATGGAAACTCGACATTAGTCACCGGTATAACCTTTCGAGTTTTTTGAAAAATGGTAACTAATAAAGTTACAAAAAACCTAGCCTTATCAAGTTTCCTCTTCATGGAGTCATCGTACGGTTGTTTTCCATCTTTTATTCTTTCTCATGTAGGGAGAAAAATATCTAATGCTTATAAGTCTTTGTCAGTTTATCTTTCCTATGCTTATAATCACTTATAACCATTTTCACAAGTGAGATATCCAATCCATCCCTAATAAAACACCATTTGGGTATTACATATCCACATACCATTCTTCATTAATTTTTTTGATGTGACTAGTTTTCCCTATCCTTTCCCTTCTTAGGTGAAATGTTTGATCCCTTCCTTGGTGCCATTTTTCCTTGTCAGGTCCTAGCTAATTCCTCCTTGTGTCTTGCTTCCTTACTGCTCAATCCTTCGATTCCAATCTCTTTATGCAACTTCTTTGAACCCGTGCCCTAGTTTCACAAACCCTAACCTAGAAACCCCTTGTTCCATAAGATAGTGTAAAACTTGTAGGAATCCTTCAAACAACCATTTCCATGCACGCCCATGTACTTCATTTTGACTTGGTTAGTAAATCATCAAATTCTTCACTTCGCACATAACTTTCACATGATTTCTCGCAAGGATTCCTAGTTAGCAAGAGCTCTTCAAAAAATAAATGTAAGGTGAAAAATAACAAGTGCTCGACTCCTATTTATAGTTTTCTACTTTTTCCCACATTAATTTATGTGCCACCTACCACCATACTTCCACATTAAATCTAGATTTTTCAACGCTTTTTCATACTGTATTGTTTCTAGTTCTTTTTCTTCTATGTGCACACTCACATCTAACCTTCTCAACCTTCTAACGTGAAAAAATATATCGACTTAAAACCTTTACACGCACTCTTAACATCGAAGTTCATCTTCCTCTACATCTTAAACCTAGTTTTCCTTGATGATGCTTGCTCTATTTTCTCTACACATTCATCATTGTGAATGGTTTTTATAAAGCGTTATTGACACTATTTCATCTCTAACCCTTATCACCCCTATAATGTGTGTTCCTTCTAAGATATCCTGCACGTATGATTTTCTCTCCTAGGCCACCAATCAACATTGCTCCAACCATGTGCCACTTCTACATTCTCCATACTCTCCTACCCCACACTAAAAGTATGTGTGGTCCTCTGTGCATGAAAACCTCTTTAGATAGTAATTGGATACAGGTGTGCAAATGTGCTTATTACACAACACACCAAACCAAAAGACAAAACATAACAATGATGAAATGAAACACATATAACATAAAATGCATTAAGGGAAACCTAAGCTAAATGACAACATTGTCTTATTTACAAACACACAGAAGAATTATTTATAGTAGGGATTTAGCCTACTACCATTGAAGTAGCCAAGAAATCGTGTTCCATCGAGTGATTATAACTACCAAGCACCTAAATCAAGTATATGTGTTATAACATATGATCCCAACCAATGCACTTTGAGTTTTCGAGGATGGCGCAAAAACTTTGAATCATATAGAAGAACCATCTACCCAACCTCAAGTTTCTTGTTTTTAATGTGTCGATCATGCCATGCCTTATGTCTAACTATCTCTATCTTCAAACTCCACCTAGTAATGGCTCACCTTTCATTTTAGTCAATGTATGCCTCAATATGTTGTTAAAGGATTCAAAATTCCCATTAGCTTGATGGTGATAGGGCCTAGTTTTGTGATGGGCCACCATAAAATCTACCTATAATATTCTAACAGTCTCATTCAAGAAATGATTACCCCTATCACTCCCATTTCTCAAATGGATCTGCACTAGAAATAGGTCTTGATGACATCTCATCTCTTTGTCCCTACTTTCCAAGGTATTGGCAATGGTTGCATGCCTTGTAATATTCTATACAATCCTTATAAACTATCTCCTACCAAAGTCTTTCCAATAGGATCTTGCGTGCAGTCACATTTCCTGGATAGTGACCACCCATAATTCCACCATGAGCTTCTTCTATAATTGCAGTAGGTTTATGTTGCAACATACATTGACATGAAACCTCATCTCCTCCTAGTTTGTATAGGTCTCCGCTGACTAACATATAAGGTGTGACACATATAGCCAACCACTTCTTTTCTAAAGCCTTCATTCCTTCAGGAGCTACACCCATTCATAAGAAAACAACAATATCTTCCAAATTAGAGGGTGTGCATTGTAATCTGAATGATTTTGCAGCCATAATTATTTCCTAAATACTCTATTCATCCTCACCTAAGTCAATCCATGATGGATGGTCAAGTCCTAAATTTCTCTCCCTTGTTTTACTACAACTGAAAAGTCAAACTCCTAAAATAACAAGATCTAATGGCATAGGTGCTCTCATGAAAACATGATTTTTACCAATCTCTCGAGCATCATGGGATCATGTAAAATATAAATAGAGTGGCCAACAAGTACTTCCTAAATTTATGCAGCGTATAAATCATCAACAATGTTTCACACTTCATTGTTATGTAATTCTACTCAGCTAGAGTTAAGTTTTTTATTATAAAACACAACGGGTGATTAATAATCCCTTCTCTAGGATGTTCTAACAATAATCTTATTGTCATACCTCATGCATCAACATGCACATGAAATGGATTGTCCCATGAGGGAAAGCACAAAATGGGCGCAGTAGTAAGTTTCTCCTTTAATGTGTCAAAAGCCACCTATTGCACCTCACCCCAATAAAATCTACTCTTATGTTTCAAAAACTCCTCTAATGGCATGGAGATCTTGGCATATCCTTTGATGAATTTTCTATAGTAACATGTATTCCCTAATAATCCATGCACCATGCTTTGATTGGTAGGCTCCTCCAATCCTACGATAACATAAAATTTGGCAAGATCTACCAATAAGTCTTCCTTGCAAATAATGTGACCTAACAATTTGCTAAAAGGAGTAGCAAAGACACATTTATTAATTTTTAGAGAGATACTTAACTATCTTCACCTCTCAAACATTAATCTTAAATTGTCACAATGATATCTTACTAACCCATACACCATCTAATCATCCAGGTAAACTTGTAGAAATTTATGGATGAAGTCTTGAAATGCTTGCACCACAATGCATGAAAATACAAGAAGGTGCATTCTTAAGTCCAAAGGGCATAACCATATAAGAAAAACTTCCCCATTCAATGGTGAAAGTATTCTTCTCTTGGTCTTCCTTCGTAATCCTTACTTGGTGATAACATGAGAATCCATTTGTAAAAGAATAGATCTCTCATCTTGCTACACCTTCCAAGATCTCTTTAGTAAATGGGGTTGGAAAAGGATCTATGACACATGCAACATTCAAATCTCTATATTCTACACATATCCTTATCCTCCCATCCTTCTTGATACTAATCACCATTGGGCTCACCCATTTAGATTCTTCAATTGCTTCAATGATTTCAGATTATATCATCTTATCATTCTCCTCTTTAACTCTTACGCATAAATTCAGATTCATCCTATAAGGTCTCTTCCTAATCAGGTGTGTACCCTCCATCAAATAAATATGTACTTCCCCAAATGAGTGATTAACTCCTTTTTAACTCATGGTACCCACATGGGAACAAATACTATACCTCTTGCATCATCTCAATTATCTTCAAAACCTCATGGCCCATCCAATAATCTCCAATGATAGCTTCTTTTGGCTCTACTTCTATACCAATGTTGACCTTCTTCATTTTCAAGGGCTCATGGTAAGCACATACTTTCTCATCTGTACTTTCCAAGACTTTGCACATACCTTCTATATGATTAACATCCAAGTTTTCTACTTCCTCATCATCTATCAGGTACACCAACTTTCCCTTTTCCTTTTCCAGGTATGCATGCTCAAACCATATATCCTCCATTTTTCCTTCCTCAAAGAACTCCTCCAAGCTAGGTTTCCCTATAAAATATAGGATTCAGTTTTCACTCATAGAAAAATATCCCACAGTAAGGTTCTTGACTACCTGCAATGCCTTGTTCATCAATGGCTTAGGACTTAGATACTCAAAATTTTGAATAATATCCATCATTAACTCTTACCAATTTTTTATCTGACGTCATATCTCTAAATGGATATACCATGCACATGTACAACCCTGTAAGGTGGAATATAACTTATGCACCCATAATGAGGGAGGTAAGGCTTCCAGGACCTACCATCTAGACTCTCTCACATTCCTACATGTGGAATAAAGGGGATTCCTAGTAGATAATGTGATTCTCAATTCATGGCACTCTATAAGATTATGTCGATGGGTTTCCCACAAACATGAAACTATCATGTACAAGGTATAAGTTAGCATATTCCTCCTTTCTACTTGACATGTCCACTAGATCTCCATCGCATGTAGAAATACATCAGTTTACCTTCCCCAATATAAATTGGTAACTTTCTTCCTCCTAGGTGCCTAGCTGAGTGCACTCTATCCACTCAAGTTATAGTTCCCTTTAATTGTCTTCCAACCAGCTCATATGTCCCAGGTGCCCAATTGTCGCATGCAATGCTAGTTGTATCACTTATAGATTGAGTATATTCCTACTGAATGACTCCTTATCTCTAATGGTGCACACATATATTTTATCTAGGTCCTCTTCTCATAAAGGATCTACATAAGGAAAATGCCTCCCATCATTACCGGAATCATGATGCAATCCTCTTTGTTCTCAAAATTGATGTATCCCTTGTTAAAGCGTAAGTAAGAATTATTCGCATAACACCAACGTAATCAAATTAATGATGAAAATTTATCTTCCTTGACAAGCCCCAAGACTTCAAAATCCCTAGTAAACTTATCCCCTTAAATGGTTATGGAAGCATCCTTCAAGACTCTTATGGGTATAGCATTTTCATGTTCACCATATATAACACATTTGAATAGGATTGTAATGGAGGCATACCCATCTGATTCCATGCATCCAAAGTAAGGACATTGACCTCTACACCCATGTCAATTAGTATGTTACTCAGGATCCATCCATCAATAACCACATTCAATGTAATTTCCTTGTCATAATCAAGACTATGAGGGGGCAGATTAACATGTAAGACCTTCCTCTCGTGCTCATTGCCCACATGTGGCACATTTTCTCTTAACCAATATCCTAACAGAGGGATAATATTTTCCTGGCATAACATCCTACACACTTCTCTGACCTCATCCATGTCTTTTTGAGGGACCTCAACATTCTTTGCATGTTCTAACTTCTGTGATTTCTCCTTCAAACATTAAATCTCTCCTTGTAGGCTCCTAATCACTTCCATGGTCTCTTGGTAAATGTCTTTTGGATTGATCAGATTAGGATATTTCCCATATAATACTTCTTCCCTTATAATGAGTGGCCTCTACTTTGGTACTTCTCTAGTGCATGCAGCCTCAGTGTGTGTAGTTACCAAAACAGGTTCTAACTTGGGGTTAAGCACTACCCTAGGCATCCATAGTAGGTTATTTCTCTTCACACTAACCATCCTTGTGCCTTTTTCCTTCTTCTGGTTCTAGCTCATGTGGTCATATAATTCAGGTTACTCCTCATACTTTTTCTTCTTTCCACACCATGAGCACTGTAGAAGATCACATTTTGTTTGTAGTGTTTAGTAGATCCATAATTGTAACAAGTCCCATGAGGGAAGTCACCCCTTCCTCCATGACCACGTTATGGCCTCTGAATCCTTCGTGAAAACCTCTTCCTCTACCTCACTCATCTACAAGCCCTTTATATTGATGACCTTCACCCTTAGAACTACTCCCAATGTTGGTTTGGCACACACCAATATCAATGACATCATGAATTTTGTCTATCAATTGATAGTCCTTCATATCGTGAGTAGTGGATGTGCAAATATTATAATAAGAAAACACATTCTTACAAAGTGTGCACTTTGTAACAAAGGGCATCTACTTGGATCATGATCCATGTGATAGATTTCATAATATAATGACATGGTGTGTACTAACCTTTAAGGGAAACTATCCTTTGTGTGTCCTTCCACTTCACAATTTATGCACCAAAGTCTAATTTGTGTTTCATGATCTGAATTCACAAAAAAATTGAGTTGATTTGTCATGACCAAAATTTGTGCTTCTAAAAATGGGATTACCCTAGTGTCAATACTTTTTATGGCCTTAGTGCATAGAGTAGCCTCCAAGGCCTCATGCGGATCCATGAAATTATCATGGGAGAGTGATCATCTGAAAGGAATTATCAATCCTCCAACAAACCATTAAACATGTTGCGAGGTATGGATATCATAAGATGAATTTAATAAGAGAGTCTTAAAGAACACATCATACTCCCAGGACACTCTCCACCATACTCTGTTGAATTTCCTTGAGCTTTGATGTAGTTCATGCAATTCTACCAAAATAAATCATGCAACGTGGTATAATCCACCACCGTCTAATGTAGTTCATACATCAGGTACTAGTTATGTGTACACCCTTGTAATGTGCTTGCAAACTAACTTGCCTTATACTATAGGGCATTGATACCCTTAGCGTACCATAACAACTCACACTTGTGTACATGTTCTGCATCATCCTCAACACCTTTATAATGAGGTAAATGGAAATAATTCTCATAAAAAATTTGTTGAGGTGGTTAAGGTCCTTGTCCATTAGATCCAGGAAACCCTAGTTCCCCCATGTGTTTCTTCCACCACCAGTGCCACTAGATCCACTAGCTCATATCCCTCCAGATCCTCCTCCTATAGCAGGAAAAGGGCCCAAATAATTTTTAATGTATGTCCCCACTGTTGTGATGAACTACGTTCCAACAGTCCGTGACATCGAACCACTTCCGGATGTAATACCCAAAATTTGTGTACTTACACCTTTCCCAAATGATGTGCTTGATAGGATTCCACCAAACACCAGAAATGTCTATGTGGACATCGATGGATGTAATGTAAAATGATATCTACTTGATGCTACTTTCTTACCACTGTCAACCAAATTAGAAATACTTTTCTTAGAAATTGGTAAACTAACCGTAAGGGTTTGGTCACATGGTGGGTTTAGATGTGCACCTACTATTCTTCTCCTTCATTCACATGATGATCTCTCATAAGAAGCCAAGGGGATTCTTCTCCTACACTTTCCTAGATGGTGTAGCATAGATTGCTCAAGTTCCATGTCCTCCACGTGAACCTCAAATACTTCCTACAATAGTGGCCTCCATAATTCCATCAATATTGTAACTTTGCATTGTATTTCCAATTCACTCTCCCCCACTTCATTATACTTGAGAAGTCACTCCTCTCTCTCAACTTATGTCATATGATCCATCATCTCACACCACACCAGCTTCTATGCCCCGCATCTAGTGGGAATTTATCTAGCCATAGGAAATGCTTCCAAACTCAAAGTGATGATTAGGATCTTGATGGCTAACACTATACTACATAAGAATATCCTCTTGGTTCTCGCAAGAACTCAAACTCAACAACCTCTCGGAAATAATATGTATAAATTGTGTACTCCAACACATATCTAGTTAACAAAACACTCCACTAATGATCAACAACATGAGTTCAGGTTAGATTAACATCATGAAGCCACTGATAATATTCTTGGGTCTAAACATGAGGTCGATAATACCAAATCTTCCTCGATGCATATGCGAAAAAAATTCATAAATTTCTACTAGAAAATTAAAAAAGAACTTCTCATAAAGCTCATGATATGGATGCTCCTCTACCCATTTGCTTGCATCAAACTCGAGTCCAGTGTTCAATCATTGTATAAACTCATAATTTGTGTTCTTAAGACAAGTATTGACACTGTCCAAGGTTAAGCATTTTTCATCACACACATTTCTTACAACATCTTCAAAAGAGGTCCCGATAATGAATCTAAAATGTAGTTACCTTTACCTACTCCATTTACCTTGGTGAGGAACTCACCCAAGGATTGTGAGGATGTTGATCCACTCCTTTATGTGATCCTTGTAGCAATGCTTAGCCATTAACGAGAGGAATTTTTCAGAAATAGAAACATGTGCATTCATTCTAGCACATAATTAAAGAAACTTGATCTAAGCATAGATGCATTATAATGTAAAAGTAAATACTACAACATCACAAATAAATCAGATCTAAACCATTAGAAATATGAAGAACACTAGGTTTTGAACCCATAAATAGAGATATTCATAACAACCCATCATATTTTTTGATTCAAAACTATTTACTGTAGTAAGATTACATCAAAACGGTCATATCGACTAAATACATTATGAAATAATACCATAGCACTATAAAATGAATCTACTAAAAGGGTTCTATTACACCCCTCAATCCCTCATTCTCTTTTGTCCTAAAATGAATTGAAGCATTAAAATAATTTGTGAGTAGCATGGAAAATGGTACCTCTACAACTGTCCGGTGTCCGTGTACCACTCTGGACATGTACGCATAGCTAAAAGGGTATGCATATGCATGCACAATTGTATGCATGACATAACAATGGCTCATGTTGTCACGTAGCAGTAAACTGTGTAATGTCGTAATTAATTTTACATATCGGTACACTACTTTTCTACTGATGATGGTTTTAGTAATCATCACGAGATGCCTACATGATCATGTTGTGTGTTGTGAAATACCTTCTGGTTAGAGAAGATGAACTTTATTTATGGGATGCATAACTAGCATCTGTACCTTCATGGCTATTAGTAATGCTTTACTTTTGCATGCTAGATGAGTTTAAGTTGCAAAATATGGTTGAAATTATACACAACTTCTATACTTTAGTCATTATGAGGAAATAATGATATTAAGTAAGGTACTAAATTGTATATTGAGCTTGGTTTCTTACACAACCGTTATAGCAAGTTTGATCAATTCTTACATTGAGTAGTATGGGATAAATGTTTGGTTAATTTTTCATTGAGCATGGTTATAAAGTTTTTGTAATCATCATCTTTGTCTTATCCAAATATCCTCCATGAAAACTCTATTATGGTAAAATTCAATTTTATGTACTTAATTTAAGAACATTTTAAGTTATATAGAGGTATTCAATTATTAAAATAACCATGAGGCAATCAGATAGTGTTTATATTAATATTACCTATATTTCAACAATGAAATTAAATATTTATGGGTATATTTATTAATTATAAAGGCCATGCATGAGACCTTAAGGATCTATAAGTCGAATGACTACATTGAAGACCCACCAAGCATTATTTAATACATTTATTAATGAAATTTATGATTTTTGCTACCAGGCTTAGTTAAGCACAAACCATAATTTCAATGAAGGTGTTCGACATGCAAATAGATAGTTATATGCCTAACCATGCAAGTGGTTGAATTTGGAAAAATAATATAAAGGTTTCTAAATGTGTGAATCTCACCTTTTGTGGAGGAGAAATTGGAGGCTGATGGTGATGGCTAGTTGGTCATTAATGGCATTGAATATATATTAAATGCACTTAAATGATCTTAGGAAATGGAAAGCTTCTTGAATTAGCTACCAGAACTACTGGAAATATGTTTTTCTTTTGTTCTTGCATGTCAACTATGAACTCTTCTTCTTCTTTTGAAAGCTCCACTTTTGGAACAAAATTTGCATGCAGTTTTGAAAGATAGATCATTGGAAATTTTGGGATTATTAAAGGAGCTCAAATATTCTATATAAGAGGATGGATACGTGAGATAGATGATTTTTATTTTTAGAACTGTGTATTGTTTGGCCTTGCACAAGGATCATTGGTAATCACATCTCGGTGGTGAGGGATAGTTGTTGGGACTGTGAGGTGGAAGGATTTCAGTTTTAACAAGCATGGATCACCCTCTCCCCCTCTTAATATCTTTTTCAATCTGATATTTGAATAGATAATCTTCTACAACATTTTCTTTTGTTGGAATATGCATTTGAGGAAGATTATTAATGCATGTTGTATGAATCTTGCGAAATTATGAGTGTTGTGTTTAATTTTTCAAGGAACTGTGGTATTAACTATTAATCTAGGTGTTGTTATATTGTGTGATTATGATTGTTAATACTATGTGTTGTTATACTTTTGGAAAGTGCAAACTCTTCTACCTGAGTTCTATTATTCTTTGTTTTGATTGTTACTTCATAAGTCAGGTATTACCTAGATGTCTGAAATGTTTATACGATTAAGGAAAAATACCATAAGTGGTATGCACTGCAATTTTTAGTATTATGGAGTTAATGCTTGCTTCACAGTATAGCTAAAACCTTGTTCAGTTTCGGATTACTCTGCCTTCGAGGATTTGAAGATATATAGTAATACTGGGAATATCTATAGCTAATATGTAGTCACCGAGTCGAAATCTTGAAGATTCAATCACTTAGTCCTTGGTCTTCAACCTGGACATAGCCATAGACATTTTGATTTATGAATTTATTTGTGTCGCTATAACAATCTATCTATGATAATAATGAGGTTTTGGGGTTGTTATGGCATAGTGGAAACAAAATAATATGAATTTTGTAAGCCTAAAACTTTACCCTTAGTGGCTTTAAAAAGGATGCACTTGTAATTTTTAGTACTATGGAGTTAATACTTGCTTCTTAGTAAAACTAAAACCATGTTTATTTTGGGTTAATTTCCTTTCCTGGACCATGGGGTTGAATCTATGTTAGAGAATCCAGTGACAACCTTAAATAAAAATCCACAAGGAGATTTTTTGATTTGATCATTTCTAATCGATTAGTTTCATTCAGTTAGTATGGGTGCATTAATGATAGTACCACATATATGTTACATTTATCTATCTGGTAATACAATTTGCATGTGCATGAATGATCGATTTGTGAGCTCTAAAATTTATATATGTTGTTTAGCTATAATATATCGGTCACCTCCTGGCAATACAAATAAGCCAGTAATAAGTTATTTTCCCTTGAAAAGTCAATTAGTAATGACTTATCTAAGATGGGTTTGATTGAGTAAGAAGGTTGCAGGTTTTGTTGAAAGCTCTCAATTCAGTTAAAGGTAATTATAAATTATCTATTTAACATCTAACTTGGAAATTGGACAATATAATGTCATATGCTGAGTTTGATGGTTATTATATCTGGGAAAAAGTAAGGATTCCCTAGTAAGATATATTTAATTATGATTAAAGAACAATAATAAACTATTCTTATAAGAGTATCTACGCAATGCCTAAAAAAGCGGTGTATATTATTTTCTTAAAATAATTATCAACCTATTCTAGCAAGAGATGACTGGTGGAAAGTAAGAAGGAAGAACATTTTTGAGGATTGTTGTTCTAAAAACCCATTTATAGTGAATTTCCACCACGTGCACTAAGTAGCATGCCGAGATCATTCCCTATGGACACCAAGAAGAACACCTTAAGGATATAAGGATATAATAGTATAATTACATGTTTTATAAGTTTTTCTACCAAGGCTCAATTCTATTAAGTCTGTAGCATCTACCAATTACGCCATATCCCCTTATTGGCGAACGAAATCATGAGATAATCGGATCTCATAAATTTCATTTAAATTGATTTGGTGGATATTAGTTCAAGGGTGGGATACCCTCTGTTACTTCTTTATCTTTCGACATCTCCAGTCTAATCGAGACTGAAAATTATTATACTATTTCAGTATTTTCTATGCAAGTATTTTATTTTCTACTTTTGTTTGATTCGAACTAGTGAAACTATTGACAACAAATAATTTAGACTTATAATTTATCATGTTATTGAATGTAGAAGAAATGTTATGAATTATTTAATCCTATGTTGTTATGTGATCTGTTCCTGTGAATTCCTTTTATTGAGACATTTAAAATCTATGACAGTGAATAGTTTTCATATGGATGAAAATAAATTATTCTAATCTTATGATGATTGATACTTAGCATTATTGTGTTTTTACTATGATCTTAATGTTTCAGCATATCATTTAATTAAATATTATATTACATAAGTCTTTAAGGCGGGGAAAGGGCTATTCATGTCATTCATGTTGGACTGACCATGTGTAATTTTGTACATCAACTTTTCAGTGCAGGGAAAAAGGAACTTTGTGGAAAACGAAGTCTAGATGATGCATTTTGTATTTGCCTTAGAATGCATGAATGATTGGATTGTATTGAAACCGTAATTTTCATTCAATACTTATTGTGAATATGATGGCCATTGAGCTTAAGATATTTTGACTCACTTATGAGCTTCTTCTTGATCGATTGTTTTTTTAAAAGACAATTGATGATATCTAATGCCTTGAAAGGTCATATAATATAAAATAAAAATGAATTATCATATTAAAGTTTAACCATTTTAATTAATGGCGAGAGATCTAATCTTATTCAAATTAAGATGTGATGCCATGTAAGAAATTAGTAATGGATCAAGTAGAATGACTGGCATTCGGGAAAGATAAATTGTAAATGAAGTAAAAAGGACTTCATGGATAATATGATCCATGTTGATGAAACAATAGTTTAAGAATTTATATCCAAAATGGTATAGTAAACCATACGTGGTTGACTATTGTTCTCTTGGCAGCATTTTAAATCCTTTATGGACGAGTTGTGTTATCTGGAAGACAATCTAGGTCTGATGAGTATTCAAGTGAAAGAGGATACAACTATGAATAATCAAGTACTAAGGTACGTTGATACCTCTATGAAGGTTTAAGTTCCACACTTATATAAAGATTAGATAAGTTTAATATAACCATAAATAAATTTGGAGGGTGTATACTTACTTCAATTATAGTAAGAGGGTGTTGGTCCTATAGCTGACTTACAATGTCATACAACTACGGACGACAAAGATGATGACATGAAGATGTAATAAGATTGGTTACACTGTTCAGGAATTATAGAATGTGATAATCTATTCTAGGAGATGGTAACGTATTTAAAAGGGGGTTGTCCCATAATGCGTCATTACGAGCATACCATTATGATAATCATTTACAATGGAAGTAAAATGGGAACACACTTACTAAGTTGGAAAGAACATAGTATCTTAATCCTAACCCTATTCAACTCTGTTATTTTCTCTAAGGAGGATTAGTAAATGATCATTATTAAAGGAATCAAGGCCTTATGAAGAAGGCTATGGCAGGAGTGAGTAAAAGGGCTAGTAGTCCATCCAGCCTATCATAAAAGATACTCCCGATATATCTACTTGTTGGATATATTAAGAACAACGAACAATCTTGATAAGGTTGCCACTAAGAAAAGTGGAGTGTTTAAGCTTAAAAAGTGTATTGGCATCAATAATCTATGACTCTATAGTACTTGATAAAAAGTATGAGTCATACTTAAATACGTATTTTTATGTAAGTATATGTCCCTAAGATGAAATAAAAGAAACATGGGCTTAATTGATTAAGTAGGGACATAATTTAATCTGTATTGCTAGGTCTTGGACCTGAATAGAATCATTCTCCATTTACGGTTATCTTGAGCATGAAACCTAGTAAGGAAAATAAGTGATAAGGATATTGAGGTCCTGGGATCAACTTAAATTGGATCCTAGGTATGACCCATTTGTGGAGAAGGTGTCGTAAAACCTAGACTATTCTTAAATGATTATTATTACTTTGAAAACATTAGATACCATGTTCCATACTAGTTTCTTGGTGGGCTAACTCACTGCAATTGCTACACATTCATATCCCTATAATGACGGATGTCATTATTAGGATACTGATGCTTAACAACTACACTGAGTTGTCTTATCAAGAGGCTAGAGTGTGGCATGGTGTTTTCTTAAGTACAAACCTTGATAGAGTTACAAAAATAGTTGGGACCTCCTGGGTACGCACCCATATATTAACTTATGATGGCTACGGGAAGGGAAGTGGTCAAGTAACAAGGTAAATTGTTACAAAAACACTTACTTTCCCATAGGCATCATAGGATGACATAGAGGTATGCCTTCATGTAGGTTAAACTAGATTTGTGCCTTGTTCAAGACTTGTAGCTGTTTACATCATTAATATTTTTGAATCCATATAACTGAATAAGTGATTAAGGTGAAACAACAATTTCCTAATGACGTGTGTTCCTTCATGGAATGGAGCATGTCATACATGACTCAAAAACTTTGTACAAAGTGGTGTAAGTGGTTGATTACACTATCAAGATTTCACCATTATCTAAGTTGTGAGATGTCTGTGGATTTCATAGGTGGAACCAACGTACACACTTAGAGGTTTTCACTTATATATCATATCCTGTTAAAGAAGAACCAAAGGGATACATTTTATGTATAGATTGTATAGAAAATTGAGGGAGAATGAGTAAGTTCAGCATTATCTCACATAGGTGCACATGGTTCATGATAGTTAACTGAAATGGTTTGCATTAAGGTTTATGTAGATTTAAATATATGGGTATTTAAATTAGTTGCATAAAGTAAGAGTAAATTTTTTTCTAGATATGAGGTGACAAAAGTGGATGTTACAGGTTCTATCCATACTCTCTTTTATATACCCAAAATATATCGTGCCTTGCATCACACATCTTCTTCCTCCTGCATCACCTCTCATTTCCTCATAACCCTTCACCATACAAATCTCATACACACCTCTTTTGGACCCAAGCACATTCTTAAATAGATTGGGATCTCTCCCCCACCACCTCAAGATTACTCATGAGTAGGCCACATGCAAGAGGGATCATGCTCCACCATACTCAAGTTTCTATGCCAACTAGCTAAATCTATGATTAATTTCCACTTTACAACTCCTTAAGCATAATGATTAACCCTTGATTATTCCTATAATATTATTTCCTTGGTCTGTAAGTCTTCATGTACTAATCTTATCCACTTATCACACATGTCTGCATCCTTACATGTTTTCCATACAACACCATATTCCATAATGTGGCTAAGTCCTAGAATCCTCTTTTGCTTACGCTCACCAAACTCCAAACACTCCATGTTTACTCAATCCCTTCACTCAAACTAAATTGTTTAGACTATTCGCACACACTTATTTCTTCTTACACGCTCTTCTCCATGTGCCTACTTCTTACCTTTCCTTCCACATGCATTAATCCTCTTCTCTAGGACTTAGTTGTTTTTGGGCTCAACAAATATCTTTAGCTATTTTTTTTCCTCCATTTGGATTCCTTGATTCATATTTTAGCTATTTTTTCATTGTTTTCTCGAGTATTAAAAATGGAAATTTGTGCTATTTTTTCACTAGATAAGTCTTAGTTATTAAATAAAATGAATTATAACATATGGAGAATTCAATTAAAGCTTGTTTTATGGGATATTGTGGCTAGTGTATAAAAACATCCCGCAGAGTAGAAAATCCACCACCGAAAATATTAGCTCCTTCTCTTAGAGATCTTAAGAGGCTCTTTCCATCCTTTTGTAAAGCATAAAAGATGAATTTTTAATGCATATAGGTCATATGGATTCTCCTGCTGATGCATGGAAATAATTAGAGACTATGCATGAAGGAAGTCATTTTTCTAAGATAATTAAGCTAGTTTTAGAGTTATTTACAACTCCTATGAAAGGGGATGAGAAAATAGTCAATTATCTAGCTAAAATTAAGAACATTAAAGCTCAATTAGATGGCTGTAACTATGAATTATTTCAAGATAAGCTTCTGTACTCCATAATTCGAAAAAAAAAATCATGAAAAGTTTAGAAATTTTATCTTTATTCTTAACTCTAAGTATTAGAATGAGAATGATCTTCCTGATTTAGACACTTTTTATTCTCTATTAATTCAACAAGAGCATGTAATGGAGAGTTTGATTCAAAAATAATGCTTCTCAAGCATTATTCTCTCATAATCATAATCCCACTCATAATAAGAATAAGAAAAATCCTAATCAAAATTCTAATATCAGATAAAGATTCAAAGAAAATCTTAAGTCCAATTCCGTAAAAATAAATAAGAACTTAAAAGTCTCTGTATGGTCTTAAACAAGCTCCTAGAGCTTGGTATGCTAAAATTAATAGTTTCTTTCAGGATCTTGGTTTTTCTAACTGTTGTTCTAATAATGATTTATTTGTTAAATTTAAAATAAATCATATTATCATTATTTTATGTATGTTGATGATATTTTGATTACTAGTAGTGATATAAATTTAATTGAATCAAAGAAAGGTTAGAATAATGTTTTGAAATGACTGATTTAGGGTTGTTAAATCATTTTCTTGGCATGGTTATATTTCAAGATCATGACTCTAATATTGCATATCAATCTCAATATGTTGTGAATTTATTTATAAGATTTAATATGATTAATGTAAGCATGTTTCCGTTCTATTGAAGTTGGTGTCGAGTTAGATCCTAAACCATTTTGTGTTAAATTTGATCCTACTCTGTATAGATAGCTAGTTGGTAGTCTAATCTATTTGAATATTACTAGACCTAATATTTATTATGTAGTAGGGGTTTTTTTAAGATTAATGCAAGAACTATATGAGGATCATTGGAAAATAGAAAAAAATATTTTTAAAATATATTAAAGGAACAATCACTTATGGTCTACTTTATTCTTCTTATAATAATGCTTAACTATTTGGATATTGTGATTCGACCATCTTTGGTTAGATGTAGAAAAAATTCTACTTTTGGATATGTTTTCAAGTTGGGTGCATGTGTCATCACTTGGAGTAGAAAGAAGAAACCAATAGTTTTTATCTCTTCTACTGAAGCAGAGTATATATTTGTTATAGAAGAAACAAAAGAATCTATGTGGCTGAAAATACTATTGGATGAATTGCACATGGGCATACAAGTGATCACTACTCTTCTATGTGATAGAAAAAGTTACATTGCTCTTGCAAAGAATCCAATTCAACATCAAAACACCAAGTATATTGAAGTTCATATGCACTTTATTAGAGAAAAGTCCTGAATGGGGATATTGATCTCAAGTTCTGCTTCAACTAAAGATCACGTTACATATATATTTACAAATTGTTTTTGTTCTATAAAGTTTTACAAATCTTTTGCCTTGTTGGTCCTATCAGAATTTCCATTTAGGGGATTGTGCATGAAAATTCCACCTTTTAACGCATATTGTAAACTTATGATACTTCCTCCATTTTGTAATAAGTAAATGTGTAACTCTATATGAAGTTACTTGTAAATACCAACAAAGATTTAGTTATGAGTATGCCTTAGTTTATAAAAGGCTCCATAATCTGATGTAAGTCTTGATATGTAAAGCATTGATCTTAAGAAATTTTGTATGGGAAGATCTGTATGATTTCCCTTATTTGCATGCTAGCTTGAATCACTTCTGTTGATTCATGGATCTATAAATCCTTTTATAGAAAAAGGTAAATTTGGCATGTCTTGTTTTTCTTTTTATTCCCACTTAACATTAAGGGGGAGTGTTGGGGTGATAATTTCAAGTGGGATATCTACCACTACGGTACACCCCATATTATTTTAAAAGATTTTCCATCAAATTTATTATGATGGTCTTCCACATTTAAGAGTGAAGTGGCTTAACTAATTCACCCACCCATATTGATTTGGGTGATCCCTCTCGGGATTGGCTATTAGAAATGATTACATTTGTGCATCGATATCAATATAGATATCGGATTGGCAACACTATTCTTCATGATCATAGAATGAGACTATATTGCATAGCATTGAATGACTATGAAAATAGCTCTACAATATACTATAAAAATAGAGTGAAGTGGAAGTGTTGGGTAAAAGTCTTGATAATTCTCAATAAATATAGTGCTTTATTACAGTGGGGTTTTTACTTTGGGTTTCCCCACTATAAATCTGGTGTTACCATCTCTTTACTTCTTTGTTATTTTCTTTCATCTCTTGCTATTGTGTTATGTAATCTTCACAACATAATCTATAATATTTAGAATTTATTTTGTGGATCCATAATTTTTTAATAATAAATTCCTTACAAATCCTAATAGAAAAGAATCCAAATATTTTTAAAGAAGATGAAAAAGGATTACCCATATGTAGGCAAATCGAGTTAGTGTGGGGTAATGTTGAACCCATATTTTTTCTAAATATATAGGTATTGGCTATGTCACCCCTTTTTTGAAGCATGATGAATTTTTGGGTTGATGTCCATGCACCTATGTATGTGGGATATATTAGTACATGACGCACACCAAATTTTTTTAATGCCCTCAACCTACGCACACATGAAATATTAAATTTGAGACTACATTTTGCATTCATAGTATCAAGGATAACTCCACTCATCTTACATGTGTAACATCTTGATCACATTCAATTATGGTATACATGTGATAAATTAAAGAGTGGTCATAAAGGAATGAAATAACTAATCAAATTCCAGTTAAGGTTGATTGCGTGAGAGAGGGAAGTTTTGGGTCATGAAAGCTATTTATTTGTGGTTAATATAAATAGTGGAGTTGTTAAATAAATAAGGTTGACATTTAAAATATTAAGATAATAATTGGTGTCATAATTTATGCACATTATTTATATATTATCTAAATCATTATAAACATGTACTCAAGGTCTAGTACAAGTATTAGATGAACCGGTTAAGGGAAAAAAATCATCGTATATATACCCCTTGAGGTATTAGTATAGAGGTTGGTTTGAGATGTCAAGGTTTTCAAATATATTATAATGGTTATTATTGTAATTAATATCCCATATATATCCATGGGTTGAATGAAAGGGTTTTTCATTTTTATTGTGATTTTCTCTGTTAATTTTTTATGTGTAGCAATTGTTTCATATGTGCTCTTATGAATTTATGTGTATTAATGTGTGATTGTTGTTGAAATATAAATAATTTCAAATATTTTAAGGCATCATGACACAAAAAAACTAACAAGGACCACTATAATCTTACACATCAAGTGAATGCACAAGGAAAATATCTTGTGTGATATTTCATCATGAAGAATTTCCTTTTCACATTGTGAGTGGTGGTAGCTTGGGTTATCGCACACATTTCTAAGAAGTGGGTAAAATTAGGTCAAGATATGGATAAATTCAATGGGCATAACATAATAAGACAAATCAATAGACTAAAGAAAACATACATCTACCCTAATCTATAACAATGAATAATCAATCATCCACATAATAATACACAAGAAACAAAATAAAAATAATTGTTAGAAATACTTATATGTAGTTTGAATACTATTACATGATCATCCCTAGAGAAAAAAACACCTAAAGAGACTCATTATGGGTAGAGAAGGAAATATCAAGAATAAGACCTCCAGTCCTAGCTCATTATGGTGACTCAAATGCAAATGGGTAAGCTTAGAAACCTTAACTCTAATAGTTAGGTGTGAAATTATTTAAAATTTCCAATGTTCAAGTGAAGTGTTTTGAATGATTAATGAGTGATCATAAAACAATAAAAGTTGTAAAACATATATACTTGATATAGTCACATGTGGGCAATGACATCAGCCCAAGGAAAAGTAAAACCCCACACAATCACCCTTTTTAGATTGCATTGTCTTTATGGGTATTTAAGGTCAAAGGGTGGAAATTGGAAGCCAAAATATAATGAAGGAAATGAAGAAGGTCCAAGATGACCAAAAACAATGATAAGAGTGAAAATAAGTGTAGACAAGTGAACATAATGAGACAAGTGGTCATAATGGGCACAATATTTGACTAAGAGAGGGAATAAAGTGAGGATAAGGTAACTATGGAATAATAATGACATCATAAAAATTTGGTCTATCCCACGTGACCAATTCCAATAACACCCCAATCCAAGAAATTCCTTCAAAGCACCTTCATAGGAGAATAATTCATCAATGGCCCTATGCAAGAGAAAAAGGTTAACAAGAATAAAAATTGGGTATATATAGTATGTACAAGGCCTAACATTTCAAATTAAGTGGGATTTTTAACATATATATGTATGATCTAAGAAAGGATCATTAGATCGTGATCAATTGAATATTTAGATAGCTATTAAAATTTATACCTTTTTGGATTTATCACCGCGATGACATCTTGGTATAAGAAAGGATGTGATTTTACATGGTTTTTTTTATTCTAACTAGGGTGGATATATTGATATGTAAAGGTCCACCAATAGTTAAATTTTCAACTTTTTAGGTGAAGTGATAGGTTGGATGAGAAAGTGTCAAGTAATTGTTTCTAATCCACCATAAAGGTTGGATTTATAGCAACTACTCATACATGTTGTAATACCCCTTGATTTCCATTTATCATATTTGGAATTGAGTCATGATATTGAAAGAATGTTGAGGGTGAGACAATAAGCCTCATTGTGTAGCTATGTGTATAGTTTCATGCAAGGATGTATGTCCTTAAAAGGGTTTACACACATACATGTAATTACACACGCAACCACTTGACATCACTCGGTTAATCAGCGGAAACACCCTTAATTAACTTGACATTCTCATCTTACCTTTATTTATGGTAGGAACGTAAAGAATACTTACGTGATTAAAATATGAAGTTGGTAGTGTGATGTTGTTATCTCTTTGCTGAACTTTATTGATTTATGTAAACATGGTTTTACATCAATGGCTAATGGCCACCTACCTTACCATAAAATACAACTTGATGTAAATCCAAGATCTTTATTGATTGCTATTTTTAATGATTGACAATGATAAATTCTATTATATAATGAGTAATGATTGGTTAAGGATGACTAGAATTACTCTTTGCTAACAAAGTGTTATGTTAGCAAGAAACAAGGTTAATGCTAATTGGATGACTGCTCTCGGGATGAAAGCTGCAAACCTTGTATGTAAATACTACATGAGTAATCTGGTTCATCAAGTATAAAATATTATGTATGGTTCATCTGTTCTTGGATTATCATTATTTTCTAGTGGTTCAATGATGTTTGCAACCCATTCAACTATCGTTAAATTGGGAAAGGATGAATTTATAAATGAATACTTCAGTATATAGCTTTTGTGTGAAAGTTGGGTTGGCAATCGATTTTATTAGCCTAGATATTGATAAACCTAAAATGGAAAAAATATATTCTTATTTAAATCATCGGTCAACCAATGCCATCAAGTGGATTGTTATTCTTGGAAATATTCCAATCTCTAAATAGGGACTTGAACTTTATTTGGTATTTAAGACATGCAATTTTGGGAAAGTTTGATCGATTAATGTGAACAATAAAATTGGTCATTTTAGACCCATGCATTACTAAGGATTATGTTTTACTTAACCCTCAACCTTGCAAAGAATTAAGGCATGCAATAATTGGTAAAAACTTAAGTGTTAAAGATGACATAGTCATCATGTGAGTATACTTGATTTAAATACTTTGTTCCATGATAGACGTTGACTATGCATCGAGTATTATTAGATTTCTCATGCAAAAAAAAAAATTATTTTATATTAAAAACCTCACTAAATTTAGGGGATAACTTTGGCGATGGTGAAATAGTTTTAAAACTATTAACCATGCATTGTGTTATTAAATGTATATAGTACACATTCACTTCATTGGGAATGATGAAACTCCTTGGTGAAGCCAAGAACATGAATTCCATTTGGTCATTCCTTTTTTGGTTTGAGAGGTTAAGTGGATTGAGGATAAGCGTAGTATAATATATGATCTCATCTTACTCTCCTTTTTATTAAGTTTGATTGCATTGTGTGAATTTTAGTTGATCTGATATGAGTTAGGATGTAATTGTTTGTCTTTTGATTGATTGTGATTCTAATGTTAAAATCTCTAAAATTCTTGACAAGTGTGTGTTTGAATTCAATTTTGTAATAAAGCAGTCTAATCGATCGAGGAAATGAATCGGGGCATTAAGTATGTTTTGATAACATTATTCCCACATAGTTTAGTTCCAAAACTCCATCACATAGTCATCATCACACTGTCATCTTTACTTAGGAACTCCGTATTTAGTTCCCAAATTTTTGGACTTATATAAACTCCCGGGATAGCTCCGAAAATCTCACGGTTTTGATCCTTAACAATTTCCTATGGTTCTAGAACTTCTCCAAATTTCTAGAACAAATGGAGTTATCTATTTAACCACATCCAGAGATTTTACATCTACGACCCTTTCAATTAGGAAAGGATGAAAAGATTTCTAAACGTGATCAGGAGAGTTATCGATACTATATGATCAATCACAATGATGATCACTCAATCTATTCAGGGCATGATTCGATTTCATCAGAATCATTGAGATAGTTGTGATTGTAAAATGTATATAAAATCAGACCTACAGTAGATATATATATATATATATAGATATATAATATAGAATAAGATAGAAATAGAACAGAGAAGAGAAATAAACTAAGTACTCAGATCTAGTACATTTTGTAATTCTAAAATGTTTTATCAATAAAATAGCCATTCTTATTTGAGAGAATTCTGAGTTGTTAAATCTTGATTCGAGGAGGAGCAAGGGCCCACTCCCCCAAGGACCAGGATATTCATTTATTTGGTATTTATATTTCTTCAACAAATAGCTTAGATCTATTAATTCTATATTGTTTTAATTATTTCAGTTAAAATCTATTTTATACTTTATTCCTGTAGTGTTTAGATAGATTCTTATATTTCTTGCAATTGTTTTCAAGCATTCTAAATTGAGTGTGTTTATTTCCAAAAGCAAGTGTGTTTACTTTCAGAAGAAAGTGTGTTTATTTTCCACTAGCAAGTTTGTTTTCCATTCTCGCAAAGTATTTCAAGGTGTGTTTACTTTTAGCAAATTTTCATAGTTTGATTTAAATAAGGTTTTACCAAGAAGTCCTTAAGACATTGAAAGATCCCCTAGAAAATACAAAAATAACTACAATCAACTACTAGATCGATAAGATTACTCTTGTTGCATATAGCTTTAGACACACCCCTGGTTTGATATGACATCAACAAGAAGTTGATTAAATGAAGGGAATAATGACACCCATCATTTTTGGTGTCATTTCGGGGACACTAGTTGGAACTTTCTAATTAAGTGTTAGCAAGAGCAACAAAACATACATCTAGTAGTTGAAGGATCTTCCCTACTATATCACAAAATATATGAGTAGACCAAGAGACTCATAGGGTAGATTCCTTCCAAAAACATCTTCACAAGAATTCATAACATCCTCTAGTCAAAGTAAGGAAATTGATCAAGAATTGAGGCACCATCATCCCTTGTCAGACAAGAAACAAAATTTCCATTTTGGAATTCTTAGATCAGTCACCTAAAGGAAGTGGAACTTTTAGGAGAAGGCTTATTACTCAAGATCCATTTAGGGTGAGTTTTGATTCTCAATTGAGTAGTCAACCTCCTACTCCTGATTTTTCACCTTCCCCAAGGCATACCACTTACCACATTGATTGGGAGGAAAATTCAGAAAATATTTTTAAAATGGCATGAGAAGCTGAGAGAGTACCTGATAGGACCTTTACCTATCCAATCCAATTGGGAGATGATGATACATCAATGAAAAATATCTCACCTGCACATTTACCCACATTTAGAGGGATGTCATCTGAAGATCCTGACCAATTTCTATTTGAGTTCAAGGTACTATGTCAGACCTATGATTATAAAATAGATAATCAAAAACTCAAGTTGTTTCCATCCACTTTGAAGGATGCAACAATGAGGTGGTTCATGGGATTACCATCCAACTCTATTAGCACTTGGGCACAAATGGAGACTACCTTCCTAGATAAATACTAGGATTATTGTAGAGGGAGAAATAGGAAGGAAGAATTCTTCAAAATCAAGCAGGAGGATGATGAAAACATAGAAGACTATTTAGATAGATTCCTCTTTGTTAGAAAAAGATGTGGATTTGTGCTTTCAAAGGAGTTAAGTAAAACCATTTTTCTTAAAGGTTTGGATGATGAATCTAGAAGCCCTTAACTTGATAGGAGGTGGAGACATTGATCAGATAAGAATGAATGGAATTAAGAGATTTGTAGAAGCTATTCTAGAACAAGAGGTGGACCTAGAAAAGGAAAATCAATGAAAAGTTTGAATCCAGATATGAACAAACTAATGGATGAGTTAGCAAACTTTAAAATAGATATTTTAGTGCAATTAACCTCTACTATGGATGGATTACAAGCTAAAGAAAATTCCAAAACTTGAACCATTGGCTATGTATTGTCCTAGATGTAGGAAGAAGCATGCATTAAGAGATTGTCCTTTGGATAAAATAGAAATGTGTCTTATCTATGAATCTAAAGAACATGATACTGATGTTTGTTCTTTACTTCCCATTATTAAGAATCAACTTAAACAAACCAGTGCCTCATCTACAACAGAAGAATTGAATTTTGTTCAGAGACAACCTAACCAAGGGTAGTTTATGCCAAGATCAGTCCCTAATCCATGGATGATGCCATGGGATGCTTAAGTCGTACCAAAAAATTGGGGACAACCACCTTGGGTACCTCAACCAACTTGGAACCCTCAAGATTGGGAAAATCAAGCTTGGTATGCTCAGGGACATCAACAACCATGGGATGGTCAAGGAAATCCTTATGCTTGGTCACAACCTAGATGGAACCCTAGTAATTATGCTCAAGGAAGAACATATCCAAATCAGAATCAACATGCCATCATGGGATCCCCTACACAAAATTCACAAAATGAGAATGTAGTCCAAACACAAATGCCAACACAACCAGTAGCAAATCCAAGAAACAAACAAACAACTCCTATTTATGGAATAAACTAAAAAAATCAGTTGATTTACATGTTATGGATTATAAGGATATTCAAACTAGATCTGGAAAATCATTAATAGTCCACCCCTTATAATCACTGAAATGACAGAAGAAAATGAAATTCCTAGTACTGTTGTTCCAAAAGAGGATATAGAAAGAAAAGAAAAGGAGCCATAATAGCAACACTACTGAGACTCCATTTCCAGAGAGATTTAAAGAAGCTATAGAAATCAAAGAGTCTAAATTGGTATAGAATTAAGGAAATTGAATATTGAAATACCACTGTTACAAGCAATTAAGGACATTCTAGAATTGAAATAAATTAATCAAAATATTATGTCTAAAAAATCCTGGAAGGAAGAAACAATACTACCCCAAGACTATCAAAGTAGATGGAAAACTTGCTGATTTATTAGCAGGAAAAATTTTACTTCCCAAATATGGAGATCCTGAAGTCTTGTTATTTCTGTCTCTATAGGAAATAAGGATGTACATAATGTTTTGATAGATTTGGGAGTGCTATCAATGTAATGACAATGGATACTCTAAAACATTACCATTAATGGGTATACAACCTACTAATACCATATTACAGATGGTAGAGATAGTCTAGCAAAACTAGAAGGAATTATTGAAGACATGGTGGTTATGGTGGAGTCATGGGAATATCCAGTTGACTTCCTTATACTACAGCCAAAAGGTAAAACATTGGGTTATCCCATTATTTTGGGTAGACCATGGTTAGCTACAATTCTTCTTTAATAGATTGCAGGTCAGGTGATATGACAATCTCGAATGGTAAGAACTCTAAACAAATTTCCTTATATCCTACTACACAACCTTTTACTGACAATCATGAACAATTGTGGGTTGATTCTCCTAAAACTAATAAGAAAAATTTGTCTTCTTTGGCTATGATCACATTGCAGGATCATGTAAGAGAAGTAGAAGAGATGATTAATCCACCATTGGATGAGAACATGTTGTCCTTGAAGCAATCAAAAATAGTTTTGAACCCATGAACTTAGTTCTAGAACCCACAAAACTTAGTTCTAGAACCTACAAAACTTAGTTCTGGAACCTACGGCTATAGTTCTAGAACCACCACATTTAGTTCCGAACCACGACAACAACAATTCTCTTTGATTGAAAATGATTTCACTCTAGAGGAATGAGATTTCTCATGGGGAGAGGATGAATCAGTAGCTTTAGTTTCAAGTACATCAAGAAGTGGTGAAGAATTTCTGGAAAGTAGTAGTGACGAAAGAATTTGGCTTGCAAAGAGATAAGTATCATAATTCTCATTACTATCCTTTTTCTAGTATTTTGTCTCAAGGAACTTTTGGAGATGTTGCTACATACCATATGTTGTTACCACATGCATGTCCATTAAATAATTTAATGAAACCATTCCCACAAATCATTTCATCACATATTGGAACCAAGCATGTTGAAATTCAACTAGGTAAAACTTTAAACATTAACAACTTGGTTGAAGGATGATGAAGAAGCTAAATTGTTTGATGTTCTAAAAAATCATACTAAAGCTTTTTCTTGGGATTACAAAGACATGAAGGGATTCATCCAAGTATCTGCACTCATCACATCTATACTAAAAACATTAAACCAGTTAGGTAGCCTCAAAGAAGGATTAACCCAACTTTAAGGGATATAGTCAAACAAGAAATTGAAAAACTATTACAAGTAGGTTTCATCTACCCTATCTCAGATAGTCAAGTGGGTATCTCCTCTTGTAATTGTTCCCAAAAAGAATGGAAAATGGAGAATATGTGTTGACTATAGGGAACTAAATAAAGCCACAATGAGAGATTATTTTCCCTTACCATTCATAGATCAAGTCTTAGATAACCTTTTAGGTAAACAATAATTTTCTTTCTTGGATGGATTTAGTGGGTACAATCAGATCAGAGTTGCTGCTGAAGATCAGGAAAAACTACATTTACATGTCCATGGGGAACCTTTTCCTATAGGGTGTTACCATTTGGTTTATGCAATGCTCCTGCAACTTTCCAGAGAGTTATACTTGTAATCTTTGTTGATCTAACAAATGATTGTGTTGAGGTATATATGGATGACTTCACTGTACATGGAGATACATTTGAAGATGCTTTGAGAAATTTGGATAGAGTGTTAACAAGATGTGAACAACACAACCTGTCTCTTAGTGATGAAAAGTGTTTGATGATGGTGGATGAGGGGATTGTATTAGGACACCATATTTCAAAAAAGGAATTCAGGTGGATCAAAAAAAATTAGGATCATTTCAGATTTACCTATTCCTCAGACCCCCATAGATATCAAATCATTTCTAGGGCATGTTGGGTACTATAGGTGCTTTATAAAGATTTCAGTAAAATTGTTGCCCCCATGTTTAATTTGCTAACCAAGGACTGTGAATTTCTTTGGGATGAAAAGTGTCAGCATGCTTTTGAAGAAATTAAAGAAAATTAATTAGTGCCCCAATATTGAGAGGACCTAATTGGGAAAATCCATTTCATATCCAAACAGATGCCTCAAATTATTCCATTGGTGCAATATTGGGACAAGAAAGATGAGGAAGGAAAGATGTATGCCATTTATTATCTTAGCAAGAATCTTACTCCCACTGAAAAGAATTACACCACCACTAAAAGGAATTTCTTGTTGTGATTTATGCAATCAATAAATTTAGACATTACATTACAGGGTATAAGATATTTGTACACACAAATCATTCAACAATTAAGTATTTAATGAACAAACTAGTGGTTGGAGGAAGAATAATTAGATGGTTATTACTTTTGCAAGAATTTGATATTACCATTGTGGACAATCTAGGTAAATCTAATGTGGTAGCTGATTTTTTGTCAAGACTAACCACCATAGGGGAGCAAGATCCAGTCAAGGATAACTTTCCAGATGAAAAATTTTAATCTCAAAGAAGTACACCATGGTTTTCTGATATGGCCAAATTATCTTGCAACAAGGAAGTTTCCTCCTTCTTTCACTAAGAAACAAATAAAGAAGTTAATTAAAACCAATGCACAATTCAAATGGTTAAATGGAATGCTATTTAAATGTGGTCCTAATTTTGTCTTATGTAGGTGTGTAAGAGAGGATGAAATATTTGACATCCTCGAGCATGTCATGATGAACCAAGTGGAGGAAACTATTTAGTGAAAAGAACAGCTCATAAGATACTTGGCACTGGTTATTATTGGCCATCTCTATACAAGGATGTGAAGAGATATATCAAGAGGTGTGATCCTTGTCAAAGGATGGGACAACCAACTTTCACCAATGAAATGCCTCTTCAACCTCAAGTTGTGGTTGAACCATTTGAGAGATGGGGATTGGATTTTGTTGGTCCCTTTAATCCTCCTTCATAAGGGAAGGAATATATTCTTGTGTGTACTATGTGACAAAATGGGTAGAAGTGCAGCATTGACAAATGCCACTGAGGAAGCAGTTGTTGATTTCCTTTGGAACAAAATTATGATAAAGTTTGGAGCACCAAGGAGCATAGTTTCAGATCAAGGACCATAATTCATGTCTAATATGATCCAAGCTTTCACAAGGTATTACCAAATCAATCATAGGAATTCATCTCCTTACCACCCATAGTCAAATGGACAAGCTGAAGTAACAAACAGAGAATTGGAGAACATCCTTACCAAAATAGTTGAAGTTGGGAGAAAAGATTGGGTAAAGAGACTACCTGAAGTTGTTTGGGCTTATAATACAACTTGGAAAACTACAACAGGGTTTTCACCATATGAATTAGTCTATGGGAAAAATCCCTTGTTTCCTATAGAGTTTGAACTTTAAACATTGAGGACAACAATGAAGGTGGGAATTGAGTTGAATGCAACTCAAAAGAAAGAATCCTTCAACTCAATGAGTTGGATGAATTAAGGATGGAAGAACTTCAGCAGACATAGATAATTCAAGAGCAAAGGAAGCAATGACATGACACACATATCAAGAAAAGAAATTCAAAGTAGGAGACTAGGCATTGTTTTTTTTGTAATTCTAAGTACCAATATTTTCAAGGGAAAATTGAGAACCAATGATGGTTGGGACCTATATCAAGATATTAAGCAGAAACCTATTTGAAATAAAGGTTCTATTCAATTAACCCTTTTGTTCCCATTGATGATGCTCAAAGTATCAGTAAAATACAACTACCAAAACCGATTTATTAAAATTACTAAAAAAACAATAATATTTCTTCTTAAATTCATCATGCTAAACAAAGCTAAAGGATATATCTAGAATCAATTGGAAAACTTCCTATAGTTTTTCAATGGAAGTATACTAAACATAACTACCCATATAATATATCATTTTAAACACACCTTGTTATAACAAGAAGTCATCAAAAATACTAAAAATTATTGTATTGTTCTTTTAATAAACAACAATAACAATTTATTCTTTCTTATATTAGTAAAAATTACCTTAGCAAATAATTGATTCATTTACTAATTAGGTTCACTAATTAAATGTTTTCAACATTCCACCCTAAAGATGGTGTTTCTAATCATGAAAACCTTTATACTTCACCAAGATGAAATGACACAAGGAGTGCATTTCTTAGCAAATGATCTTCAATTTCGGATGGTTTTTGCATCCTTCCTCCTCCTTGATTCCTCTTTCCTTTTGTTTTGCAATATTTTTAACTTCATCCATAAAATTGATTGGTATGTGAAATATTAAGGCTTCACAAAAACCAAGAATGGTGGTTTTTGTTTGGTTTACCACAAACTATAATATGAAGGTTTTCAAGTGGTTTACCTACACCACATTAGATTTGCCAAGTACTTATTCATGAATCACTAACCCTTCTCCAATACAAGGGTTCAAGGTTAAAGAATAAATAGGGAATTCTCCGCGAGGTAAGGCAAGTTGCTCATACATACAAGGAAATGAAAACTACAATGAAATGATTGAATGAAGGAGCACCTCTCATGCGTGCAATTTCATGGGGGTTATTCAAAAAGCAAGATTTTTTCTACAAGAGAAACTAGAACATAGGAAGCACTAGTTGATTATCAATAGAGCATGTACCAAAGCTGAATCTAGAGGCTGAACCATATGGGAGACAGATTTGAGAATGCCTTCTTATTTCTGTAACAAAAATGAGTCCAACCTCGATGCCTCTTACCTCCTAATTCTTTTTTTTGAACTCCTTAAACTCTAACTCAATGGAATGTTTGAAGATCTTCAGATGTTTCACAAACAAACCTTCTATTATATGTAAAGACCATGATTAACCAAAAATTTATTAAGACTTCGATCATGGAAAATGCATCACAAGATGTTTTTTTTTTTCCTTTTTTAAGACAAACCATTTGATCATCATGTAAACAATAATGGGTTACTTCATATATTGAGAGATCAAAATGTCTACTTTGACTGATTATTGGGATTTGGATTTCTCCAATTTTTAACAAATCAACTTTCTTCCACATGATATATGATAGGGACCTTTTTAACTATATGATTTAAGCAAGAATTTGAAGCCTTTCTTATTTGTCCATTTTACAAAATTTGCATTTGCAAATTAAACATTGATTCGACTCTAATTGATTTGAATTAAAGACAATATGTATGTTAAAAATTTTAAAATCCTTTAAACTCTTGACTCAATGCTAATGGGATTATTGAAATTTTAACCATGAAGTTTGTTATGCCAATTCATACTAAAATGCTCCAAACACAAACTATAAAATCTAGTCATCATTAAATGACTTTTAATTGAATTAAAAAAACAAAGGATAGGGACCTCCCCGAAAATGTGAAATCAAAAATGGATCATGATTGCTTTAAAAAATTAAATCTAATTTATGAATTTTGAAGATATAATCCAACCTCATTCAAATAGGTCTATGTTTTTTTCAAATTCCGTGATCGTCTTGGAAACGTGATACTTGCCTTGTTTTGCCTTCTTTGTGTCAAAAATGAGAATTCACACACTAAATAAATTAGTACGTGTGAGAATAACTAGTGATGAATCAATCAATCTTTATGCATATATTTCATTTAGAATAAATCCACCTTTACGTTTACATGGTAATATCTTATCTTACTTTTGAATTATTCCAAATAGATAATACATAATTGATCAAATCATCTTTTATTTTGAATATTTTATAAGTCCATTAATAATTCGTCTCAACATGTTCACATTTTTATCAATGCAAAATTGAATAACTCTCTATTTCAAACTAAGCGCTCAAAAGTTACTTTAGAGTTGACCGTAATGTTTGGGGATGTTGTGGAATTGTCCCAAATATTTATAAGGAAGATCATTAATGTTTTGGAGCTCAATGGCAATAAAATTTCAATGCTGAAATGCATGAAATCCTCACTTCAGGTACCATGAATCAATGTTATTGTGGGATCATGTATGCTCTAATGCTTATGGAATTAAATCTATGCTTCAAATGAGCATGCCGAGATGAGTTATTTAAGAAGATTAATCCTCGATATTTAGACATCCTCCTTTTTGATCAAGGTTCAAAATTATTTTCTAATAGTTTGTCCACCGAAAGAGCCAAATAAAGCTTCTGAAAATGATTAACTAGATTCCCATTTTACCAAATACAATAATTAGCATTGTTATATAACTTTATGATCCACCGATTTTCACATCTATGAAATAGAACTATCTAATGTCTACCGAAAATAATCTTCTCTTTCTTAAGCCCAAGGGCAAAAGTCCATCATTAAACTACCACCCCACTAATTCTCTGAGGATTCCATTTATCCTCACTCTATCAATAAAACATTCCAACTAATTTACCATTAATTGATCAATCCTAGAAATAAAAAGAATGTATTCTTCATTTTCTAGATATCTCTTGCTAATATAAGGGGTTTAGATCCAAGAATGTTGTTTTATACAAAGAAATTCCCAAATAGGAAGTATACAAAAATTTAAGAACCTACCAGCAAAATTTTTTCTATATTTGAAAATATAATATCATTTATGGCATGACATTATCAAAAAAGAAAATTCAAATTGGGATTGTTATGTTGTTCGATTCTAAGTACTAACAATTCAAGGGAAAATTGAACTAGATGGTTGGGACCTATCATAATTGAGTAGATATTTGACAATGGTTCTATTCAATTACTTCCCATTGATGGCAGAAAAGAACACTCTTGGTCAATGGACATAGGTTGAAACTCTATAGGAAGCCTCCCACTAAGGATGAATTCTTGAGGAAGATTGAAGTAGACAAAGAATTTGATCATATGGAAGAACCCATTTCTTCCAAAATGATCAAATAACCATGATGATAGATCCAGAATAAAGGGAAGAAGATGAAAACTAGCAAATGGCATTTTCTTCCCCAAAAAATAATAATAATAAATCTAATAAAAAAATTCTCTCAAAGGTCAATTGAAAACTAGCAAATGGTGTTGACCTCTTTTTTGGCTAGTTCAAATAAAGGAATTCTTTTGAATTCCAACTTGTCTTATCTAATCATGTTTTGTTCCACTTGTAGGAATGATGAGTCATCATAGCAAAAGGATTACATCATCAAGGATGGTAATTATATCTTTTAACTTATTTAGGGTTGATTAAATGTTTGCATGTGTGATTTGACTTAATTTAAAAAGTAGGTATGATGAGTCATCTATTTATACATTATGATTACAAGTGTGTAATCATGAAGATGATTTGGATGGAATAAGTGGTGGCATGGTTATCATTAGTAATCATTATTGCAAAAATCAAGTGAAATAAGTTGCAGAGATATTTTGAGGAAGGAGCATCGAATTAAGTTTGTGTCCACAACAAAGAAAGAATTTCAGGTTCCACAGCTAAGAATTGAGGTTCCGCAACTAAGAACAGAGGTTCCACAACCAAAGTCATTAGTTCTATAGCTAAGAAAAGGTCCTACAACCAATTTGCACAAAATCAAAAGAGACAAAACTCAAGCTGATATGGGGATTAAGAAGAAATCAGAACCAGAGGATGATTCCCAGCTTCTCGTAGAGAAGAAAGTGGCATCCATCTTTGAGCATGCAGGATGGCTAGAGTTCTTGAAGAAATTTTCAAGGCATAATGATGAATTGGTAAGAGAATTCATCATAAACCTAGAGAAATCTAGGACAAAGGTGAGAAATATCTTTATTCCTTTTTCTATAAATACTATAAGTAACATGTCTGGAGAGTGCCAATTGTGCATGTCCCACAACCTACCAAAGGGACTTTGAAAGAACTAGTTGAAGTCTTACTACAAGAAGGAGAAATTGAACCCCAGTACATCTATAATACAAAGAAAATCATAAAAGGGGTTAGAAGGGCTAGTTTTCCCAAACCCTTTGACAGGTAGCATTTTGGATAGTGAAATATTTAACCTGTGATGGTCAATTTGGGTCTATGGGAAAATAAGTCCTAAAAATTCTCATATATCTGAAGTATGGAGCCACAAAACCTAAGTACATAATAAACCTTCCAGGTTTCTTTTTGATTCTATCCATACCATGGCTCAGAGGTATTCCTGGGGTGTTGGGACAATTAGGCATCATGGTCTAATTCATTTAATATGCTAACACCATTTTCTGTCAAAGAAGAATGGAGAAGAAATTTGGGACAAGTTTCTTGGCAAGTTCAAGAAAAACCCTAATATTATCAGAAGGACAATTCCAGCCCCATTCTCTCCTTCAACTAATCTAGAAATTGATGCCCCTACAGAAAGAATAAGGGAAATGGAAAGAGAAATATACCAAAAAGAAGAAGTCTGAGAAAGATAAAAACAACAAAGCCTTCTGTACCTGTGAAGGAAATTCCTTCTTCTTGCAAATGCTTTTCAGGGGAGCCAATATTTGTCTCTGATGGTGATAGCTCACCCATGCAAGAGCAAGAAATAATAGTAAGAAGAAGCTCTAGAAGGAAATCCACTGTTGGGCATGTTGAAATTCCCCAGAGAAGAAAAATTCATAAGAGGTCAAGGGAAACCCTAGAGGGAAGGAGTGAGCAGGAAAGGATGGAAAAGGAAGCTGCTGACATTTTGGGCAGCATGGCCATGACTCCTCCTGAGCCAAGTCAAGCTGAAATGGATAGAGGAGAGGAGAGATTTGAAGAGTAGGATTTTTAGGAATTGGCTAAACCATCAACATTTCCACATGAAGAAGAAGAGTTGGCATCCAGGAGAAGAAAGGAAAATTTCCTTTGATAGAGGAAGAATTCCCAACTCCTCAAGTAATTTTAGAGGAAGAAGAAAGACAATCAAGTTAAACAGGCTCTGTTCTTGTCTAGAGAAAAGCTCATTATCAGAGAAAAGGATGAGGAATTGTATTTCCTCAAACTCAAATTAGAACAAAGGGAATGCTCATTGAGAGCTAACAACTCACTTATCTAGCTAACCAGATCGAGGAATTATTAGCAACCAAGAAACAACTGATAGAAAAAGAGGAAGAATTTTAGACTTCTAGAAAATAGAGTGTTGTGTCCACAATCTTTGCACAGACTGAGTTAACCTATTTTCCACTCAAACAACTATGGAATGACACTTGCAGGGAACTCAGAGAAGCCAAAACATCAAATGAAGAATTAAAGACCAAGATGGAAGAAGAGATGAAGGCAAGAAAATAATGGGAAGAAAATTTTTATAAGGAGGAAGGAAATAAATATAAATGTCTTGCAAAAATTCATATGGTCTGTATTATGAGTGAAAAATTTCTTGCTGTAGGAGGCCCTCTCTTGCATATAGTGTGTTTTTAGAAGAGCAGTTCATTCATTGACAGCTGTCAAGAAAGGATTGCATGTGGACTTCCACATGAACTAAAAGATGAATTTGAATTCATGGCAACTTACTCTCTATCCACTCCTGAGTAAAAAAATCTCTGATGTGAATTTTATCTTTGTAATTTTATGCTAGAGAAAAACACATGATTTATGATCAATTTGTATGTGGGGGAGAGCCAGCTCAATGCATTTTTTTCTATTTTGCAAAACCAAATTACATGGAAGGAAAGGGAATCTTAATTTTTATTGAAAGCTAGCTCAACAGGTCTCTTTGTATGAGAGCTCATTATGGTAAACCTTCGCCTTCCTCACACATTTTAGAACTCATGCCTTTGATATGAGATTCAAGACACATTACCTTGCCATTCTGCAAAAGAGTATTGATGCCTTCACCTCCTATGAGGAGGAAAAATTTGAAGATATTTATGAAGGATGCTCAAAGAGGTGGGAACTCCTTACTGTTTCCTTGAGAAGAAGGGAAGTAATTTCCCCTACAAATCTGATCTAGAGTTTAGAAAGGAAAAAGCGTTATGCACAATAATTCCCCAAGTCAATGAAACCTATGGGAAAATATGGATGGGAATGTGAACAAGGCCCCCTCTACTTCTCACCCCCATGTCTCCTTGGAAAAATAGAGAACCTCAAGATCCTACTGAATTTGAAAGTGGGAGAGGAAAATAGAAGTAGGAGCAAGGTACAATACATCTAAGTTTAAACATTGGAAAATCTAGTTTTCAGCCATTTGATCTGAGCAATCAAATGGAATGCAGAACATATAACCCCACTTTTGAAGAATGAAGTTTGTAAAGGGACTTACAAACAAGTAAGTTTGGGGAAATGATGAGGCCAAAATATGTCTGATTAATGTATAATATATGATCTCATCTTACTCTCCTTTTTATTAAGTTTGATTGCATTTGTGACTTTTAGTTGATTTGATATGAGTTAGGATGTAATTGTCTATCTTTTGATTGATTGTGATTCTAATGTTTAAAAGCTCTAAATTCCTAATGAAGTGTGTGTTTTGAAATTCAATTTTGTAATAAAGCAGGTCTAATCAGTCAAGGAAATGAAGTAGGTGGTGTTCAATATGTTTTTGATAGAACATTTTTTCCACACACTTAGTTTTAACTTCCAAGCTAGTTCCAGAACTCCATCACATAGTCATCATTTAGTTCTTTTGGACTTAGTTCTCAAACTTTCGACTTAGTTCCAAACTCCAGTATTTTTAGTTCGAATTTTGGACTTAGTTCTAAACTCCTGGGGATAGCTCCGGAACTCTCACGGTTTTGATCCTTAACAATTTCCTATGGTTCTGGAACTTCTCCAAAGTTCTCGAAACCGATGGGAGTTATCTATTTTAAACCACATCCAGAGATTTTGCATCTACGACCCTTTTAATCAAGAAGGATGAGAAGATTTCTAAATGTAGATCCAAGAGAGTTATCTCATACTATTTCGATCAACCACAATTTGAAATCATCATCTATTATTGGGCATGATTCAATTTCATTATAATCATTGAGACAACTATGATTGTAAAATGTATATAAAAGCATAGACCTATAGTAGATAGATATTATAGAATATGATATGAGATAGAAATAGAATAGAGAAGAGAAATAGACTAAGTACTTAGATCCAATATGTTTTGTAATACCAAATGTTTTATCAATAAAATAGCCATTCTTATTTGAGAGAATTCTGAGTTGTTAAATCCTGATTTGAGGAGGAGAAAGGGCCCACTCCCCCAAGGACTAGGATATTCATTTATTTGGTATTTATATTTCTTCAACAAATAGCTTAGATCTATTAATTCTGTATTGTTTTAATTCTTTCAGTTAAACTTTGTTGTATACTTGTTCTTGCAGGTGTTTAGATAGATTCTTATATTTCTTGCAATTGTTTTCAAGCATTCTAAATTGAGTGTGTTTATTTCCAAAAGCAAGTGTGTTTACTTTCAAAAGCAAGTGTTTATTTTCCAACAACAAGTGTGTTTCCATTCTACACAGTGTGTTTCCTTTCAACAAAGATTTTAGTGTGTTTACTTTCAACAAGTTTTCATAGTTTGATTTAAATAAGGTTTTACCAAGAAGTCCTTAAGACATTAAAAAGATCCCCTAAAAATACAAAAATAACTACAGTCAACTACTAGATCGATTAGATTACTCTTGTTGCATATAGCTTTAGACTGATTAAATTAAGGGAATAACAACACCCATCATTTTTTATGCCATTTCTGGGGACCACTAGTTGGAACTTTCTAATTACGTGTTAGCAAGAGCAACAAAACATACATCTAGAAGTTGAAGGATCTTCCCTACTATATCACAAAATATATGAGTAGACCAAGAGAATCTTGTTGCATATAGCTTTAGACACACCCCTAGTTTGATATGACATTAACAAGAAGTTGATTAAATGAAGGGATTAATGAAACCCATCAATCATTTGGAGGTTGTGAGTGGATTTTAGTCACCATTTTTGTGTAGAGCTTGTGTGATGATTCACTTGAAGAGCCGCTTAGGCTAGAATGTTTTGGTTAAATCAATTGATAACGTTTTCCAAGCATGATAAATATCTTTCCCTTCTCTAGCAGCTTATTCCATTGGAAATTTATGTAAATAAAATTCCTTGGATAAGTTTTGGAAAGTTAAAACGGTTTGGGTTTTTGGGTTGCTAATTTATTGCAATAGTTATATCAGGTTATGTAATAGAGATACCTGATATTAAACGTGATATAGTTTACGAATCACATGTGATTTCTTATCTTAGTTAGCATTAGTTGTAGCTAAATAAATATGTTGCTATGACTACCGTAATGGTTAAGAAAAACTCCTGAAATCTCATGTAACTGCTTATAATATAAAAGGTAGTATTTGGGTATGTTGGGTGTGTATATTTGGGATGACCAACAGAACCCTATTGGGAAACATGGTGAATACCTGGATATAGGTATTAATTTAAATATCTTGATAAATGTTCGACAACGAATTAAACCCTGGAAAGAAAAATATTTGGGACCTCGGATTTTGATTTACTGAACTTTTAGTGTCTGGGATATGAAATGGAGTTACAATACAATAATAAACAAGTTGTAGCTAAACTATTTTCCTCTAGTGAATACACCATAGTAACGTAAATTAATTATTTGTTTCCATTACTATAAATAATTTTATAACCAGTACATGGATGTGCATGTATATACATTTTTATGGTTAAAATAATTCCTTGGTAAGGGAATATAATGAATTACTGATCCTGGGTCTTTATCGAAGATTGTTGATAAGTGAATGGAGGGGAAAGGAACTCCTGCAACAATTTACCTTGTGAATCTCAGCTAAGGTCATACTGTGTTATGAATTGTTTTTAAAGGATGAAGATAAATTTATAAAGAACTGGATCCTCTATTTGGTAATAGATTGATTAGAATCTTCTCATCCTGAGCCCTGTATTGCAAATTCTAATATCTTTATGTAAATAGTATATCACAAAGATAATTCTCTCCATAGGGAAAAATAGGACAATAGATTTAAGTTTGGACAAACCGTCTGGATGGACTAGAACTGTGTTTTAGAAATATGCTCTCGTGATTCCATTTTGTTTTTTTTTTTTAAACAAAAGGGGCCTAAGTACGGAATAACGGTTATGGTGTCTTGTTAGAGAAATATCATGAACTTATTTAGGTTAATAAGAAACTAAATCAACCCCGCCCAACTGAAGTAACATTATGAGCTATATAAATGTGTATCATCACTACGGGAAATTAGTCCCTGATACAATATCAATCTTTATATAATTTTGAGATACAGTTATCATAACCTTAAAACTATTATTAATAGTTGTTGGGCTAGTTGTACTGAGTTTCAAGGCTATAGGCAAAGTGCTACTTTCAGTTGGCTAAGTGTATAAGAAAATTTCCTAAAACTATATAACTTAGTACACAAAAGCTTCTTAGAATTGACAAGTATTTTGTGATTGTCTGCTAATGGTTAATGGTTGTAAAGTGGCAAGAAACACTGTTGTGGCCAGCAATATATGGAATAAGGAAATCTCTATTTACTTATATAGCTTACTTGGATGTAGAGTAAGTTATGTAATAAGTATATCTGTATAGCTTACTTGCAATGTAGAGTAAGTTATGTAATAATTATATTTGTATATCTTACTCGGATGTAGAGAAATTTATGTAATAAGTATATCTCTATAGCTTACTTGGATGTAGAGTAAGTAATAAACTCAGTAAATCAGTAATCGTATAGTTTACTTGGATATAGAGTAAGTTTTGTAATAATTATATCTGTATAGCTTACTTGGATGTAGGGTAAGTTATGAAATAAGTGAATCTAAATATAACTGTATGATTTACTCGAACAACATAAAAAGTTAAACATAGTTACTTCAAAGACCTAAGCTAATAAGGTATGGAAAAGGGTAAGCTTAATGGGTTCTATGTTTTATCCTCTTATACCTATATGAGTTATTATTTGTTTGATGAAGGAATAATTATTTGGATATGTTGTTATTACTAACTTGTCCTTTTGTGTGGATTATATGAATTATTGTAATGCAACTTTTCATTTACTTAAATGATCAATGGCATAAACTATTAGGCATGGGATAAAGATTTTTCGTGCTCAGTTCGTATGAACTAACAGGTGCTAACATGTTTTTAGATGTAGCTCCATAAGTGGAAGGAAGACCAAAGTTGAAAAGTTATCATTATGACTGAAAAATACTTGCTTCTAGAAATGTAAAATATTTATTTATCACTGGTTTGTAATGTTATCACATTAGACCTAATTTAAATACTTGGTTGTAATTGTACTAGATGGAAATCAATGAAATATGAAGGTTTTGATCTATACTAAGTCTTTCTTTATGCTATGAAACAACAAGGTTAACAATTAATGAAGGAATTCAAAGCAAAGAGTGTTTATCAGTAACTTTGATTGATGTCATCATGATGAGGGTTCAATGAATGAATTAGTAAGTCAGGGTGATAGTACTAATTGGTCTACATCATGAGTGTACATCTTTCTATAAATTAGAATGATTCAATAACAATGAATATGACTTGAGGATATTAGTAATATGAGATTTGTATTGCCAAGATAAGTGGTAAATTGTCCTATGTGGAATTGAAAAATGAAATATTATATCCTTAATGAGAAAGACATATATAGTTGAGATAGATATTAAATCATATTAAAGGTCTAATATGAGTCATGATGTGACAAAGCATCCATGAGAAAGATTTCTATGTGTAACAAAGTTTACTTCCTTAGTATGGCTATTGATTAACTGTTGGTAATACTACAGTTTAATGGAGAAGATAACGATCAAAGGAAAAATAATTCTGATGTGATTATGAGGATGTCAATCATGTATATGTTTATCCTTCTTAAGTCCTATGTAAGGACATTGTTATGTACTAAAAATCTTAAGTATCACATTTCTTTGTAAGCCCTTATTTTATTGGGCATCTGAATTTTGAATCATCATGCATAGGTAACTTGGGAATGCAAGGTTACCTAATCAAGAGTGAATACTAATCAAGGATTAAATGAAATCAGGTTCTTCTTAAGGACAAGGATTAAAAGGAACCATTATGATATTTTTGATAAAAGTGTATGATCTAAATTAAAATAAAGGGAAGTACCCCTTAAGGATGGGTAAGTCTTTGGGTGTTGAAACCTAAGGAAATACTTACATGCTATGAGCTTATCGTAAGTATCCATAAACAACCTATTATAAGTATGCTTAAATGAATGATTATAGTTAAGCATAAAATAAGAAATATGTTACACTTAAGAAGGAAGGTTAGGTATCATCATGAGTACGAGAAATTCAATAAAGGGATGATACGTTCTTATACCTTCCAACGATATGAGATTATACCTTCTATACTTGTAATGAATATAGAAATATGGTACCAAAGCTTCCCTATGGTGATATAGTTATATCAGTGGCATATAATGAAAATACTTTGGTAAGAAACATAGGCTTATTGGTTAAGAAAGGATAGTAATAAATCTGCAATAATAAACTAAAAACAATTATTGTTTCGATTCCATATATGGTTGTCTCTAACTTGCAATCTAGTGAGGTAATTAAGCTAGTTTGGAGGAACTTAATATTCTTGAAGCTAACCACGGTAAGACCTTGGTGGTGACTCATTCAAGGAGGAATAGTCATAAGACCATAGAGGTGACTCATTCAAGGAGGAATAGTCACAAAACATAGACTATCTTTTCTTGGTTTAAATTTACATTAAAAACAAAAGAAAGATACCCTACTCCAATACAGAACGTTTGGTGAGATAACTCATTACATCCACTACACAGTCATATCCTTATAAGGATGGTTGTCATTATCTATATATTTCTTCTTACTAGTTGTGTGGAGTTTCCTCATCAAGAGTATAGATTGTAGTAGGGAACTAGCAATAAGTACAAACCTTGATAGAGTTACAAACACAGATTTGGTCTTTCAAGTATGCAACTTATATCAAATTATGATGGCTACAAGAAGGGGAGTGGTCTTGTAGTAAGGTAAATTATTACGAAGACACTTACTTTCCCATAGGCATCATAAAATGACATCGAGGTACATCTTTGCATGGGTTAAACTAGATTTGTACCTTGTTCAAGACTTGTAGCTATTTACAACATCTACGTTTGTGAATCCATATAACTGAATAAGTGATTAAGGTGAAACAGAAAATTTCCTAATGACGAGTGTGCCATCATGGAATTGAGCATGACATACATGAATCTAAAACTTTATGCAAAGTTGTGTAAGCTACTAAGTACACTATCGAGATTTTTCTTTAATCTAAGTTGTCGGATATCTATGGAATTCATAGGTGGAACCCAGGTAAACACTTAGGAGTATTCACTTATATATCATGTCCTATAAAGGAGAACCGATGATACATTTGATGTATTGGCTCGTACAGAGAATTTAGGGAGAACAAGTAAGTTCAATATTCTCTCATATAGTTGTACATGGTTTATGATAGTTATTGGAAATGGATTGCACTAAGGAATAAGTAGATTTAAATATTTGGGTATTCAAATCAGTTTGTATAAAGTTATAAAAAAATTTATGGATGAGAAGTAACAAAGAGGATGTTACATTTTGGTATCAAAGCTGAAGGTTGCAAACTCTTAGACCTATTAGGTCCTTACACTTACTAAATTCTAATATTTATTAGTAAAATAAAATGAAGGATAAAAGGATTTACCAAGGATAATGAACCAAACCAAAATAATGTTCTAGGTTTGATGGTAGGTTAGTTCTTAAAAAAACTAACAATCCTTCATTACACACTAACTCGAGATAGATGCGTGGTTAGGCGATAAGTGTGAATTAGATCGATAAGATAAATAAATTAAGTTGAATGATAGCAACCATCGAGGATCCACTTGATGGAATGAACTGTCTCAATGATAGATGTAAAACTTACGTATAAAATGACTTATAAACCCGCTTGGGTAGAACAAGTAAATAAGAAATAACTATCTACATAAGTAATGGTAAATAAAAGGAAAGGGGAAAACTTCATAATTAAAACCTACACTTAAATAGACTAATTTTTGAAATGATTTGGTAATAAATGGAATTTTGGATCATTGAGGTCTGAGAAATATGGAAAATTTTGCACTAAAATTCTAATGATTAGAAGAAAATTGATGGTGAGCATTAAAAGGATTCTAGAGCCTTGGATATGTTTCTAGGAGAAAACCTTTTGAGTGACCTACTTGGTCAGGGAATAGTGAATTCTTTAGGTCATTAAAAGATGAATACCAAATCAAGGATATTATCTTCTATGAATGGGAAAAGATAATCTATATTATTTTTAGTATTCCATGCACTTTGTGTACCTTATGGGAGATAAGAAAAGAAAAAATGGATACCGAGTGTAAGATTTGTATTCTTAGGAAAAAGGCAGAGTTGAGACCATTTCTTGTGAATCCTTGACATATTGCAAGTATGTTTAAGTTTTATTTTCCCAATTCTCGAAAATCATGAATTACAGGTTGGAAATCATATGAACTAAGAAGTATGCATGGATTGTCTCTTTTCCTTATTGCTACTTATTACATTTTGTTCATGTGCAAACAAAATTAATGTCATTATTATGTTGGCAGCCTTGTATAACTATTCTTAATATGAATGATAATGGGGATCTGTTTTTCATTATGTGATCTCCCATTAAAAATATGGGCATCTAAGTTATTGGCGTGATTGGAACCCTCTTGTTTAAATAATGTTATTTAGCTGTTGGTTAAGTAATGAGTATGGTTGATCATTATATAGCTTGCAAAAAGATTGATTATAGTAATTCAGATATGACTAACTGCTTTGTGAGTTAGTAGTCATGTTCTTCTTTTTTATACAAAAATATATACACACTAATACTCTTGAGAGTATATGTAATTCGGTGGGTATCACCCAATCAACTTAGTTTTGTTTTTACAAAATTACAACCTCGGGGTCAAATACTTGACGAGGATTTGTGAGGTTGATTTCTTTCCTTTGTAAGGTATTATCTAGTTAGACCATTTTGTGTCAACTCCATGGTATTTGGGATGGATGAAAGTTTGATCTTTCAACTCATTGGGGATTTCTTGAGTAATTTTAGATTGCTTAATTCTCCTTCTTGATGCAGCAGATGCATCAATTATATTTATGGTGAGATTGGGCCTTGGAAAACCCATAAGACATGTGGAATTTTCTTAGTCTCGTACTTAAAATAATACCATAATGTATTATGTTGTTAAAAAAGGAGTGCATTCCTTTGCCTTCTTTCTGAGACTTTTTGGAATCATAATCTCACCTTCGTTGAGTAATCATGGTAATTTATATGTATATAAGAACCTGTTATGAGTTCTTTATCCTAATTCTCTATCGTGAATAATATAACATGAGGATATAATAGGTAATAGTGATAGATTTTCTATCCCTTTAAGTGTCCTGTTTAGAAGTAAAGTTCTAGTTACATGAAGGACATTCTTCATTAAAGGTTCATGTATGACCTTAGAAACGATATGATTAAGTCTTATTTAAATCAGAACTTATTATTTCTATTCTTAAATGTGGATTTTACCCACTAAAATGATCTTTAAACAATTTACTTGCATCCTGCTGGAAATATTGTTGTTGACAAGTTCTATAGAATATAAAGAAATTACTTCTTGACACTTTAGACGGTTTAAAGGTAAGTAAGTTGTAATGGTCTTCTACAATCCTCCATATCTCTTGCTTGAGGAGAGATAAACAATCTATTAATACTCATTTGTGATTCAATGCTTGTTAAGAGATCCTTAATAAACATTGTCGATGGCTCATTATGCTTGGGTAATCAAGTTAATAGTGTTTTTGATCAAATAAGATCTTGGGGTAAAATTAGTAAGTTATGTCGAGGTGGTAGATAGCTGATATATGAAATATCTAAGTTATAATTCAATGAATGGTTGACTGTATCTTGCTTACAGATTAAAGACTATGAAGTATTGACCTCTTAGTAGGAAGTATGTAGCTGGAAAGGCACATTTTTAATATAATGTTTAAGTATCGAGTGATCAAATCCAAGTACATGACTGAGAAGTAGACACTTAGTCCTTTGTGCTTCTGATGTCCAATAAGATAAAGGACTCATAACTTCCTTATGAGGTAATTGTTGGATTAAGTAGGCATCCTCTCTCTCTGAAGAGATAATTGAGTATGACTTATATCATAATGGATGCTTGGTGTATGCCAGATACAATGGAAGGCTAAGAAATTTGTAGTTATATATATTTATAATTATGATCAAGTATCGGTTGTGGCCTTACTTAAATTTGGATCTTGTTATGAAGGATTGTAATAAGAAGTAACTCAAATGATAGATTGTATTAAAGATTATACAAGATTTCATCCTGAGCTATGAAGTATAATTGTCTTAATTCATATAAGTTATTACAGTTTATAACTTGAAGGTTTTTGATGAAAATGAATATACCTTGTTCGGGTATTAATGGACTAACCAGAAATAAATTGATTGGAGAAGTCATGTTTATGAACTTCTACGGACTGAATATAATGATACAATAATATATGTAAAGTCTTGTAAGGCTATAATATTGTTTGTACAGTTTTGAATCTTCTTGAATTGATGATAGTTAGTTGTGATTGAAAGGATTAATGGCTATTCCCTATCTTATAGTCCAAGGAATACATTATAAAATATCTGATAATGCTTTTCTTACACCTTCTTAATTTGATATGATGAGAAAAGACTCTTCTTGTTGAATAGAGTGGACTCTTGACTGATATTAAAAAAAGGGGGACAAAACCAGATTTATGAGTCATTGCTAGAAGCAACTCGAGAAAATAAAAATTGCACAAGGAAAAAGGAACATTGGAAAATGGACAATGCTTCCTAGAATAATTTTTCCTTTTATAGCTTGATGTGACTATGTGTTACATATATTAAATAATACCGCATGTGGAGATGGGTTGTAGTATATATATATATATATATATATATATATATATATATATATTGTATGTATGTATCATATGGAGACTGTGTGACAGTTTTTGCCTTTGGATGATGGATACAACCAATAAGATTGTATTAGATAGATTCAAAAACTAGAAAAACAAGTTAGTAACGAAACAAAAACAACAGTTCATTGTTCGTTTCAGATTATAATAAAATTATTTTTGATTTATTCTGGTGTGTATATTTCAGTTGTCGAATGATATGACTGGCTGTAAAGGATAAAGATCGTGAATGAAATTCTAACTGAATGACTGATTTTCCATTAATAGGCTGTTAAAAGCCAATAAATATGAATTTCATATATGAGAAATTATAACTCTAATAGGAAATGATGAATGGTTCTTTAAAGGATTATTGATATAACCTATATATGATTGTTTCGATTTTGACTATTAAGGAGAAATCATCGGACGATGATTCATTAAGGGGGTAGGTATGTAATACCCCTTGATTTATATTTGTCATATTTGGAAATTGTGTCGTGATATTGAAGGAATGTCGAGGGTGAGACAATAAGCCTCGTTGCGTAGCTATGTGTATAGTTGCATGCATGGATGTATGTCCTTAGAAGGGTATACACACATACATGTAATTACACATGCAACCACTCGACATCACTTATTGCCTAGCAGTAGCACCCTTAATTAACTTGACATTCTCATCTTACCTTTGTTTCTGGTAGGAACGTAAAGAATACTTACGTGATTAAAATATGAAGTTGGTAGTGTGATGTTGTTATCTCTTTGTTGAACTTTATTGATTTATGTAAACATGGTTTTACATCAATGGCTAATGGCCACTTTCCTTACTGTAAAAGACAACTTGATGTAAATTGATATCTTTATTGATCATTTTTTGTAATGATTGACAATGATAACTTCTATTATATAATGAGTAGTGATTGGTTAAGAATGAAAATAATTACTCTTTACTAACAAAGTGTTATGTCAGCAAGAAACAAGGTTAATACTGATTGGATGACCACTCTCGGGATGAAAGTTTGTAAACATTATATGTAAATACTACATTAGTAATCTAGTTCATCAAATATAAAATATTATGTATGGTTCATCTACTCTTTGATTATCATTATTTTCTAGTGGTTCAATGATGTTTTTAACCCATTCAACTATCGTGAAATTGGGAAATGATGAATTTATAAATGAATACTTCGGTATATAGCTTTTGTGTGAAAGTTGGGTTGGCAATCAATTTTGTTAGCTTAGATATTGATAAACCTAAAATGGAAACACTTCATTCTTATTTAAGTCATTGGTCGTGAAAGGTCGTCAAGTGAATTTTTATTCTTGGAAATATTCCAATCTCTAAACAGGGACTTGAACTTTACTTGGTATATAAGACATGCAGTTTTGGGAAAGTTTGATCGATTAATGTGAACAGTAAAATTGGTCATTTTAGACCCATGCATTACTAAGGCTTATGCTTTAATTAACCCTCAACCTTGCAAAGAATTCAGGCATGCAATAATTGGTAGAAACTTAAGTGTTAAAGAGGACATAGTCATCATGCGAGTATACTTGATTTAAAATCCTTTGTTCCATGCTAAATGTTGACTATGCATTGAGTATTATTAGATTTCTCATGCAAAACAAAGAAAGTATTTTATATTAAAAACCCCACTAAATTTATGGGATAACTTTGGCGGTGGTGGAGTAGTTTTAAAACTGCCAACCATGCACTATGTTATTAAATGCATTTAGTGCACATTTACTTCATTAGGAACGATGAAACTTCTTGGTGAAGCCAAAAAAATGAATTCCATTTAGTCATTCTTTTTTTTTTTTTTTTGAGAGGTTAAGTGGAATGAGGATAACTGCAGTCAAACTCTAGAAATTTTTGTGAGGAAACTCAAGCTCCAACTCTAGTCTTTTACATGCAAGCTTAAATCTGTCATGAGGTCATCGACTTGTGTTAATGTGTATTTTGGGATTGTTTTGGAGGTTGTAAGTCGATTTCAGACACCATTTTTATGAAGATCTTGTGAGATGATTCACTTGAAAATTTGTTTAGCCTAGAATGTTTTGGTTGAATTAATTGATAACATTTTCCAGGCATGATAAATCTCTTTCCCTTCTCTAGTAGTTTATTCCATTGAAAATTTATGTAAATAAAATTCCTTGCATAAGTTTTGGAAAGTTAAAATGGTTTGGGTTTTTGGGTTGCTAATTTCTTGCAATAGTTATATCAGGGTATGCAATAGAGTTACTTGATATTAAACGTGATATAGTTTACAGAACTATCATGTGAATTCTTGTATTGTTATCTCTAGTTGTAGCTAAATAAATCTGTTGCTATGACTACTGTAACAGTTAAGAAAAACTCCTGAAATCTCATGTAACTACTTATAATATAAAATGTAGTATTCTCGTATGTCAAATGTGTACATTTGGGATGACAAACAGAGCCCTATTGGGAAACGTGGTGAATACCTAAATGGGTATTAATTTCAATAGCTTGATAAATGTTCGATGGTGAATTAAACCCTAGAAGGAAAAATACTTTGGGACCTCGGATTTTGATTTACTAAACTTTTAGTGTGTGGGATATGAAATGGAGTTACAATACTGAATAAACAAGCTATATCTAAACTATTTTCCTCTACTGAATACACCATAGTAACGTAAATTAATGATTTGTTTCCATTACTGTAAATAATTTTATAACCAGTACATGGATGTGCATGTATTAACGTTTTTATGGTTAAAATAATTCCTTGGTAAGGGAATATAATGAATTATGATCTAGGTCATTATCAAATATTTTTGATAAGTGAATGGAGGGGAAAGGAACTCCTACAATGTTTTACCTTGTGAATCTTAGCTAAGGTCGTATTCTGTCATGAATTGTTTTTAAAGGATGAAGATAAATTTATAAAGAACTGAATCCTCCATTTGGTAATAGATTGATTAGAAGCTTGTCATCCTGAGCCTTGTATTGCAAATTCTAAGATCTTTATGTAAATAGTAGATCATAGAGATAATTCTCTCCATAGGGAAAAATAGGACAATAGCTTTAAGTTCAAACAAACCGTCGGATGGACTGGAACCATGTTTTAGAAATATGCTCTCATGATTCCATTTTGGTTTTTAAAAAAAGGGGCCTAAGTACGGAATAATGGTTATGGTGTCTTGTTAGAGAAATATCATGAACTTCTTTGGGTTAATAAGAAACTAAATCAACCCCTGCCCCACTGAAGTAACATTATGAGCTATATAAATGTGTGTTATTGCTATGGGAAATTAGTCCCTGATACGGTATCAATCTTTATATAATTTTGAGATATAGTTATCATAACCTTAAAACTATTATTAGTAGTTTTTGGGCTAGTTGTACTGAGTTTCGAGGCTATAGGCAAAGAACTACTTTCAGTTGGCTAAGTGTATAAGGAAATTTCCTAAAACTATACAACTTAGTACACAAAAGCTTCTTGGAATTGAAAAGCATTTTGTGATTTTCTACTAATGGGTAATGGTTTTAAAGTGGCAATAAACACCATTGTGGCTAGCGATATATGCAATAAGGAAATCTGTATTTACTTGTATAGCTTACTTGGATGTAGAGTAAGTTATGTAATAAGTATATCTGTATATCTTACGCGGATGTAGAGTAAGTTATGCAATAATTATATTTGTATATCTTACTCGGATGTAGAGTAAGTTATGTAATAAGTATATTTGTATAGCTTACGTGGATGTAGAGTAAGTAATGAACTTACTAAATCAGTAATTATATAGCTTACTTGGATATAGAGTAAGTTATGTAATAATTATATCTATGCAACTTACTTGGATGTAGGGAAAGTTATAAAATAAGTGAATCTGAATATAATTGTATGATTTACTTGAACAACATAAAAAAGTAAACATAATTACTTCAAATACCTAAGATAATAAGGTATGGAAAAGGATAAGCTTAATGGGTTTTGTGTTTTATCCTCTTATACCTATATGAGTTATTAGTTGTTTGATGAAGGAATAATTATTTGGATATGTTTTTATTACTAACTTGTCCTTTTATGTGGATTATATGAATTATTTTAATGCAAATTTTCATTTACTTAAATGATCAATGGCATAAACTATTAGGCATGGGATAAATATTTGTCATGCTTAGTTCGTATGAACTGACAGGTGCTAACATGTTTTGTAGATGAAGCTCAGTAAGGTGGAAAGAAGACCAAAGTTGAAAAGTTATCATTATGACTTAAAAATACTGCTTCTAGAAATGTAAACTATTGATTTATCACTTTGGTTTGTAATGTTATCACACCGACACTGATTTAGATACTTGGTTGTAATTGTACAGATGGTAATCAATGAAAGATGAATGTTTTGATCTCTACTAAGTCTTGCTTTATGCTATGAAATAACAAGGTTAGCAGTTAATGAAGGAATTCAAAGGAATGAGTGTTTACTGTAACTTTGATTGTTGTCATCATGATGAGGGTTCAATGAATGAATTAGTAAGTCAGGGTGATAGTACTAATTGGACTGCATCATGACTATACATTTGTCTATAAAATAGAATGATGCAATAAGAATGAATATGACTTGAGGATATTAGTAATACGAGATTTGTATGCCACGATAAGTGGTAAATTGTCCTATGTGGAATTGAAAAATAAAATATTATATCGTTAATGAGAAATACGTATATAGTTGAGATAGATATTAAATCATATTAAAGGTCTACTATGGGTCGTGATTTGGAAAAGCATCAATGAGAAAGATTGCTATGTGTAACGAAGTTTACTTCCTTAGTATGGCTACTAATTAACTGTTGGTATTACTACAATTTAATGGAGCAGATAAAAATCAAAGGAAAAATAGTTTTGATGTGATCATGATGATGGTAATCATGTATATGTTTATCCTTCTTATGTCCTATGTAAGGACATTGTTATGTACTAAAAATATTAAGTATCTCATTTATTATAAGCCCTTTTTTATTGGGCATCTAAATTTTGAATCATCATGCATAGGTAACTTGGGAATGTAAGGTTACCTAATCAAGAGTGAATACTTGATCAAGGATTAAGTGAATTCATGTTCTTCTTGAGGATAAGGATTAAAAGGAACCATTATGATATTTTTCATAAAAGTGACATGATCTAAATTAAAAGAAAGGGAATTACCCTTAAGGATGGGTAAGTCTTTGGGTGTTGAATCCTAAGGAAATAAATACACACTATAAGATTATTGTGTGTATCCATAAAAACCTATTTTAAGTATGATTAAATGAATGATTATAGCTAAGCATAAAATAAGAAAGATATTACACTTAAGAAGGAAGGTTAGGTATCATCATGAGTACGAGAAATTCAATAAAGGGTTGATACATTCATATACCTTTTAGCGATATGAGATTATACCTTATATACTTGTAATGGATATATAAATATGGTACCATAGTTTCCCTATGGTGATATAGTTATAACAGTGCAATATAATGAAAATACTTTGGTAAGAAACACCGGATTATTGGTTAAGCAAGGTTTGTAATAAATCAGCAATAATAAACTAAAGAAATTATTTCTTTGATTCCATTTATGGTTGTCTCTAACTTGCAATCTAGTGAGGTAATTATGCTAGTTTGGATGAACTTAATAATCTTAAAGCTAACCATGGTAAGACCTTGGTGGTGACTAATTCAAGGAGGAATAGTCATAAGACCATGGAGGTGATAAATTCAAGGAGGAATAGCCATGAAACATAGACTATATTTTCTTGGTTTAAATTTACATTAAAAAAAAAAAAGATACCCTGCTCCAATATGGAACATTTGATGAGCTAACTCACTACATCCACTACACAGTCGTATCCTTATAAGTATGGTTGTCATTATTTGTATATTTATGCTTAATAGTTGTGCGAGTTTCCTCTTCAAGAGTCTAGATTGCAAAGAGGGAACTGCAATAAGTACAAACCTTGATAGAGTTACAAACACATATTTGGCCTTTCAAGTGCGCACCTTATATCAAATTATGATGGCTATAAGAAGGGAAGTGGTCTTGTAGCAAGGTATATTGTTACGAAGTCACTTAATTTCCCATAGGCATCAGAGAGTGACATCGAGGCAAATATTTGTGTGGGTAAAATTGGATTTGTACCTTGTTCAAGACTTGTATCTAATTACAACATCTACGCTTGGGAATCCATATGAGTGAATAAGTGATTAAATTGAAATGAAAAATTTCCTAATGACGAGTGTGTCGTCATGGAATTGAGAATGGCATACATGACTCTTAAAATTTATGCAAAGTGGTGTAAGCTACTGAGTACACTATCGAGATTTCTCTTTAATCTAAGTTGTTGGATACTTGTGGAATTCATAGGTGGAACTCAGGTAAACAGTTAGGAGTATTCACTTATATATCATGTCCTATAAAGGAGAACCAATGATACATTTGATGTATGGGCTCGTATAGAGCATTGAGGAGAACGAGTAAGTTCAAGATTCTCTCATACACTACACATGGTTCATGATAGTTATCGAAATGGATTGCTCTAAGTTTAATGTAGATTTAAATATATGGGTATTTAAATCGGCTATATAAAGTTTTATAAAAACAAAAATTTTGGACGAGAAGTAAGAAAGAGGATGTTACACATGCAAGGAAGAAACATGGATTCAAAGGTTATGTGCCTTGGTTTTTTTCATTCAAAATTTCTTTTTGATATGTTGTGACTCGAGAGAGTGCAATGCTTTTGGAAAATAATGTAGAGTATCACTCTCAATCAAATAACATTGATTTACAATACTATTTTATAGTAGAAATGGTGGCGAAAAAGAGTGTACTTGCTATACAATGTGGAAAAAGGGATAATTTGGTGGATTCATTGAGTAAGGCATTGCTTTTTGAGAAGTGTAATTGGTGAAAGAAATAAATGGGCTTGATAGCATGAAGTTACTAATGAATGGGTTCATGGTCCAGCATGATTGAAATTATTAAGTGATATATTTTTGAATATTTATCATTCTCACCATAGATTGACTTATTTTTATGGTTGATGGAATTGATTATTTTCATTTAGTTACCTTTGATTCTTTTCAAAAAAGAAACAAATCATATTTAAGCCTTATTTTTGAGGATTTATCCTTAAATTACGTGTTGTTCAAGTAAAATTTTTATTTTAAAGTGGTGTATGTCTAAATAATCACATGTTCTCTATGGGAAATTTTTTTGTTGAAGGTTAAAGATCATTTTGAGTTAGTTATGTATAAGAATGCATTTTTAAAACATGATAGATTGTGTACGTAATTCTATATAAGTTATAGTGCCTTAAAGGTTGTTATTGTATTTATAAGCTAACTCAATTTAATACAATAAAAAAGTTTATTGACTAGAATTTTAATCTAAAATTATTTTTTGAGGATAAATATTGTCTCTTCTTTTTATGTGTTATTTAGTTATAGATACACTTCTATACTTAGGAATCCTAAGTACCCAATGCTCTAAGTGTATAAGTCAAAGGATAAGAGAAACCAACTTCAAGACATAAAAGGCTTTTAGGGAAGACTTATAGCCACCGACATATTGAATAAGTGATGATGATTCAATGTAATGATCACTCAAATGCCAATTATATATAGAAATCATGATTATGCATTGTAATTTCTATTATATGATTGTATAAACTATGGTGGATAATGTCGGTTAAAAAATTCAATCCAAATGGTATTGACCATGGTTGAATGCAATATCATGGTGGTAAAAACTAGTCTTGGTTAATGGAGGGTGTAGTCACCTAAAATCGCTTTACGCAATTTTAATGCTAAATTGGTACCGACTATCCTCTATCTTATCATTTCCATTATAATTGGTGATTTCTACTAATTAACTAATTTTTCCTCCATTTTGGTCAATTAACAACACTTTGTTAATTAACTCACTTCTATCACATTATGGATGCCAATTAATGACACTTCGTTAGATATAATCCTCTTAAAATCAATCCATTAACTATTATTAGTTAATTTAAGCCTTTTTAACAATGCATTTAATCAATAAAACCTTTTATTGGCTAAATCCTACTTTCAAATGCTTCTAATAATATCAAATTCCTCATAAATCACCTCCAAATAGCCTAAAAAAATATTATTCTAGCCTATCAATTAATCACATTTGATTAATTAAAGTACCCTTTAACTCCCATGAGTTATTAACCCACTAGTTAAATCATCTAATCATGGTTAGCTAGTCTAAATTTACTTTATCCTTTACCCCACATTTATTGGAATGCAAGCTTCTCTCAAAATAGAAAGCTGTAAAAAAGGACCAAGCTCCTACCTTCACACCTTACACCATACTTTGAATAATATCTCATATAAAACATATGATCAAGAGCCTTACTCCATTAATGGAATAGCTTGCATCATCTCTTTTGCATCCATTTCTTCAAGATTGGTTAGTAAGAGAAGATCTAAACATGGCCTTGTAGCCATTTTAGTGAGATCTCTTCACCATATTGAAGTAGCAACATTTAATTTGATTTCTTGTGATCTTCTTAGGACCATTTTAATATGCAATCATATACTAAGTAGAAATGTTGTAAGTACATGAAAATTTTCATATTAACTCAATGTAGGCATTTCAATAAGCTATATTCTTAATGGTTTTATGTTAGATTTCATCTTAGCTATTTAGACTACTAGGTGTTAGTCTATTTTAATTAGCTTTGTAGAGTTTAAGTAGTTCAGATTTGGCATGCTCAAAGTGGGACTTTCTCCATTTTCCTTTGCATTCATTTTTAAGATTTTTAGATTAGTTTCAATTTTTGGTTACCAAACCTCCTTTTAGCATATTTAGATAAATATCAAGTTTCTTAATTAGATTAGTTAAGTTTGATTGGTTTTTTTCTCTTGCAGGAGTAAAGGAGGTGAGGTGCTACCAAATTTGGATCGAATTCATAAATCTTTGAGCTTTTAAAAAAAAATCTTATCAAATCCCATTTTTTTAATGACTTACATGTGCCTCACAATAGTGTTGAGTTGACCCATGCTATTGTCTCTCTAGCCATGATGGTGTGACATTATTTTATTTGTTTCTATCTCAAACCAATACTAGCATTAATATTGTTGCCTAAGCATTAATCTAGGTGTGCCACCATTAAGTTTGGGCATGTAAGAGTTAATTCACGCACATCAACATTAATCTGGGCATGTCGGTGTCGGTATGGGTGTGTAAGTGTTAATATGGGCATGTAAGCATTAATCTAGGTGTGTAAGCATTAATCTAGGTACGTCAACATTAATCTAGGTGTGTTGGTGTCAAACCGGCACGTTAGCATCAATCTATGTGCATAACCAATCTTCTGGAGGCCATAACGTTTGCTCCAAAACTCAAAATGAATCCATTTTTTTTGTGTTGGAAATGTATCAAATAAAAATATGCAATATAAACATAAATTTAGTATTTTTACTTACAAAAAATTAATGGTTTCATTTATTATTAAACTATTCATTTTCTAACATGTCTAATTCTTTGATGAATGATGTATTTCCATACTTTACTTGATTTAGACCAAAGCTTGTGTATACTCTTCCTTGCACCTTTTGGTGATCTTGAGAATCAAAAACAACTTTGATCTCTATCTTTTTAACATTTGGATTAACTTGGATATTTCAGTATTCATGTTTCTTAAGGAAATGAACCTTTTACACAACATTTTTATGGTTATTTGATTTAAAGTTTTTCATGTCTATCTAGTCAGGCTAAAGTTTGTGTATTCTCTTCTCTTGCACCTTTGGTGATCTTGAGAACAAAAAACAACTTTAGTATTATTTTTATAACATTTGGTTCATTTAGAAACTTCATCATTTTAATTAAATAAGGGAATGAACAGATTATCGAGTTTTGTTTAAAATTAATTACGTTTAAAGTTTTCCTTTACATTTATCTAGTTGGATCAAATCATTGTGTATGTTTATCTTGCGTCCTTGGATGATCTTGAGAATTAAAAGAAACTTTGATTCACTTTCTACAAGAAATTACTAAAATAATTTGTGCGCAATACCTAAACGCTTGTTAAATAGTTAGGATATAAACAAAATTCTAACTACACATGTGTTGTAGGTTGTCATATGGTGTTCTAAACCTCATTTCTTAATCAAAGATAAAAACACACCACTTTATTCAACACACTTTGTATTTCCAAGATTTTTTTAAGAGCTATAGCTTTTCCTCTTTAAACTAGGGGAAGTATCTTAGCATAAGCCATAAAAATAATTATGAGGATTACCCCACGAACCCCAATGTATTTCACACCTTGAGAGAAATAGTAAAAAAAACGGTAAGTCCTACACTACCCAACTAACTGAAAGAGGGTTTAAAACCCACAAGTGAGGATCATGAGGGATGATGTGCACATCAATGGATGTGTGAACGGTAGCATGAAGAGATCTCGGGAGGAGCGAGCATCAACCAAATGTGCATGCAAAGATTTGAAACACGGGAAGAACCTAGTTAATCCATAAAAATCTCCTCTATCTCATAGATCAAATGGGGTGTACATATAGGAGGTGTTGAGTAACCCCCAGTGTTGCAATCATGACAAATCGAGTGGAGAGGGGGAGTTGCATTCCCATAATAGAATTGTAACTCCTAATGATGCATATGATGTAATGATGCACTTGATGCACTTGGACGCACCGACACACTAACGTGATGATGCACCGACGCATAAGAGAATCTCATAATGACCCCTAAATGACACGTGGACCTATGATCTCACCTAAGTGAGATGACTCACCTAATGATGTGGAAAATAATGCACACCAACACCCCCTTTATCATAACTTAGGATGAGGCGGCAAGTTAGAAACAAAAATGGGTCCTGGCACAAAGCCCGATGAGGTACCCATGCACAAGAAAAAATGGTCCCAAGCAATGAAGGAAAACCCAATGGGAAAAACATCCACCACAAGAGAAAAAAATACTCTCTAATCTAAGAAAGATGCCAAATATGGGTCCCAGCTCTAGACGAGCCTGAAAAGGTACCCATGTACAAAGAGGCAATCTCTTGGAAAGAAGAAGAAGAGAGAAGAAGAGGGAGACGAGAGGAATGCAGAAGATGCCATGGATGGATCTAAACTCTGTAGCTCTAGGAGGTCTCCCAAAAGAATGTCGATGACGAGATCCTCTACCTCTGGATTGAAGAAGAGCCACCCACACTAAACTATGTGCCTACCCTTAGGAAGGACAAAAATGACATGTTGAAAGTCTGCCCACTTTGCAAAGGAAACCGAAGGTAGTAGCACAAAGAACTCTGAGTTTGGTCCACGAAAGTGTGACATAGGTCTAGCAAATGAGTGCTAAGGAACCAAAGGTAATGCCACATTTACAAAACTGTCAGAGTGTGAAGAGTGAACACCTTTAGAAAGGATGTCCACATGATGTGAAGGTAACAAAACATCCCCCACAACAAAAAATGGATCCACAAGCAAGGGTGGATCAATGAAGGTCTCTGGAAAAGTGGAAGTGGTAAGTGTCCTAAGGGGCACTCCCAAAAACAAAGATGATGAACTCCTCTAAAACACCTATAGATGGATGAGGGACCTGTAGTGCATCAAAAGTAGACTCTACAAAAATATGACTAAGGTCAGGTAGATACTCATCGCAATGAGGGGGCCCAACATAAATAGAAGAGCGATGTCGAGACATGTATAATTCATGAAATGAAGGTAGAGGAGTGGAAGAGGCCTCGACACTAAAGGTGGAAAGGAGGTGGGTATGAGATTGAGAAGAAGACTCGCTCGATATCCGATGAGATATGGGAAGTGTCAACACTCTCTGGAATAGTGAGAGAAAGAGGAGAAGAGTCCTTTGTAGTACTCTCGACATTAGAACTGGATGCACGATCCTCGTCATCAAAATTAGAATCAAGCAAGCATGTGTCAGTGGAACTATCATCACATGAAGAAATAGAGGAAACAACTGAATCAGCAATAGTAACAATGGCGGTAGTATACGAAGGGTCTCCATAGAGGGACTAAAGAATCCTCTAGACACGGTGAGGTGGATCTGAGTCCACCATGTGAAACTAGAGAGGTCGAGATACATGCATCATCATGTGACCAAAGACATGGTCACAATTGTCAAAAAATTCCTCTAGATGACGATGATCAGTGGGTGTAGGAACTGGCCCAAGCAAGAAGGGTAAAAGACCCTCATGGGCAAAGTAACGTTCCATGGAAGCATGCCAAGCTAAATAGTTCCCTCTCCTAGTGAGAAGGAGGCTATAAATTGATCCTACGATGCTTAAGTTTGAAAATAGCACTCTCCATGATGTGGAATGTAAGATGCACAAATGCAAGACATTGGACTCGGCAATAATGCATCTGCGTGTGAAAGCCCAAGAGTACTAGTCAACCCCCCTAGAATGCGGAACTTTATAAAGTAGTACGTTTACAAAATTGATAATTCCATCACGTAATGTGTGAAAAATCATGCAACTTTTACTAAATAAGAGCTCAAAAATGAGCAGCGAGTCAAAAGTTATAGCATTAAAACGATTCCCGTAACTGATGGAAAAAGTCAATAAATGCTACAAACGCATTAAAAAAGTGCCTGAAATGGATGCAAAGGGTATCATGTGGGTACTTGTTGGAAATGACATCACATTTCAAGCTTGGTTTGTTTTTCTTACAAGGGGGATTAGCCTCCTGCCAACCCTGGACCTCGGCCTCCATCTTCAACGCCGAATGAAGGACATAATAACAAGAAAATAAAGGCCCTACGAATATTACAATGCCATAAAGAGTGTTTTTATCATCAAAACATAAAAACATGAATTTTTTTAACCTCAAAATAATGTCTAAAAGGGAGACATGGGTCCCACAATGATCTGGATGTGTCAAACCATGCAATGCAATGTGTTGTTGTGTTTTGTTGATAGTTTGGTGCACATGGATGGTAGAAACTAGTGAGACCATGTGGAGAAGCACCCAAGGCAAGATGTAATAGAGTGGTGAGCTGTTGGTGAGCTGGAAGGTGCTATAGGTGAGATTCTAGTGTAGGTGAGTAGGTGATAACACCACATGAAAGTGTAATCCATTGGAGATAGCAAGTAAAGGCCAGCTCGTGCCACGTGGAGATTACACACGGTAAACCAATATACATGCAAACAGTTCCACATCGACCCAAAGATAAGATGCTCTTTTCCTACGAAATTGAAGAGTAGCTTTAGATACCTAGCACACTTGTTTAAATGTAGTAACCATGGATTTTCCTAGCCTGTCCTCTTCTCAGCCTCGGGCCCTGTCTTCCAAACCACTGTTCCCACTCCTTCAAAAGCCGCTTAAAAACACACAAATGAGCAGGATTGAAGTTTCCAGGATGCAACAAATGTTGGTTCAACTCGAGAGGGTAGAGAGACCACATTTAAGCTAAGGTGTGCATGTTGGAAATGGTTTGAGAAATGTTGCGGGAAAATGAAAACACGTCCTTGTGCATTTGCAGCAAATGAAACCACGTCCTTGTGATGGATCAACCCAAATCATCTGTCCTACAAAACCACTAAAGCTAGGATGATAAGGTTCCAAATGTGGGGACCAAGGCAATGCAGAGGGTCAATACAAGGATGGCAATTCGAGTCCAAGGATGATCGGTAGCGTATTCGTGAGCAAGAGTGTTGGCCGAGAGAGAACGCATGAGAGGAACGAAGACATCAACAATGCATGCATGAGTAGGGGTATTGGTCTTCGACCATGGATAGGTTGAAGCTCCCAATGCATGGTAGACTCCAGCAACATGAAACCCAAATGGAAAAAAATAGTGCAGCGAGAAAATGGGTTGAATAACAATCCAAACCAATGACAAATGACACTTCTTTTACCCTACAGGAGCTGAATCTGAAGCTGCGAAACACCTCCAAAACATCATGCAAACCCCTCAAGGTTAAAAAACCATAAACACCAAAATCTCAAAAAATGACCTATGAAACCACAAACATGAGCAAGAAAACTAGAGGTATGAACCCCAAAATTAGTGCAAGAAGAGCACGAATGGAATATCCATTATGACACATGCAATGAGAACTGGATATCACGTCAAAAGATGCAAAACACATGAAAAATTCCAAGGAGTGCATGGATCCACAAGATCCACTATGATACCATGAAAGAGGGTTTAAAACCCATAACTGAGGATCACGAGGGATGACGTGCACATCAATGGATGTGTGAATGACATCGTGAAGAGATCTCGAGAGGAACAAGCATCAACTGAATGTGCATGCAAAGATTTGAAACACGGGTAGAACTTGGTTAAGCCATAAAACTCTCATATATCTCATAGATCAAATGGGGTGTACATATAGGAGGTGTTGAGTAACCCCCAGTGCTACAATCATGACAACTTGAGTGGAGAGGGGGAGTTACATTCCCAGAACATAAGTGTAACTCCCAATGACGCATATGATGTACTGACACACTGACGCGCTAACGTGCTGATGTGTTGACGCACTGACATGTAAGATAATCTCATAATGACCCCTAAATGACATGCTGACCTATGATCTCACCTAAGTGAGATGACTCACCTAATGATGTGGAAAATAATACACACCAACACTAACTAGTACACCTTTGGGAGATTAGCTTCAAAATTATCTTCACATGACCTTAGTGAGATATAACCCACACAATTTATTGCTCACTATATCAAAGGGGGTAAAGTAAAGCCAATATACTCATTGATTAATTCAGTACAAATTTATTGGAAACTTATGCTCGCAGAGAGATAATTTGACACCCGTAGAGAGTGAAACAATAGGAATCTTGTAGCTTGGATCCAACTAGACTTTATTCATCACATTCTACAGAGCTCTCATAAAGTAAGAACTTATTTTGGATTCAAAACCTTGTTATTTCAAACAAGGGGAGAGTCCATAGAATTTTGAGCCTAGTGTTATTCATCATGAAATTTAAAAATTGTTACTTTGTCCTAGTTTTCACTTGTCTTAAGACAAGGCAAAACTCTGCCAAAGTTACACCAAGTATTTTTCATCACCACTTGGTCTACTCATTTTTTTATTGTTTCCCATTTTGGGACAAAAGAAAGCATACATACGTAGTGCTATCAAAGATTGTGTCCACCACTTTTACACCCACTTACATCCTTCCTTATTATGACTATGATAGTAAGCATTAAAAGTGTGTTGGTACGTCTTTGTATCTTGGTAGCCATCATATCAATACACATATAGAGACTTCATTGTAGTTAGGCTATCTCATCATTGTCTTCCTTTGATTTTATATGATGTTTGTATCATATTGATACAATTTGTGATACTTACATCTTGTTTATTTTGTTAAACTTGATCTAAGTCTCCACATTGTATTGTTACGCTGCTTGCATAACTAAAAACTTCTTGATATACTTAGACTTAGTTTGAATCCCAACATTTTCTTGGTTTTTTTAAAGTGTCTTTTTTATGCTTCTCACATTGTGGTGACATAATTTTGATACTAAGATCTTGTTTTTTCCACAAATCTCGATTAATGTGTCTAAATAGTGTTGTTGTGTTGCTCACATTTATAGCCTTCATTTCAAAGGACTTAGACTTTGTTTGTATCTAAATTTTTATTAGTATACCTTTTTGGGAAATCATGTCAACACCTTCTTAGTATTTAGGTCTTTTTATTTTAAACTTGAGCTAATTGGTGACTTTGTGTTGTCACTATTTGCATTGAACCTACACTTGAAAAACATAGGGAGTAAATATTCTTGTGATTGGATCATAGTATTGTATAATATTGTTGAGTCCTATATACTTGTTGCTACATGTACCTATTGATAGTTTTTCATTCTTTATTCATTGGTGTCTTTAGTGAATATTTTCTTTGGACTTATTCCCATTATTTTGATGATTTGACATCGTTACACTACTTATTTATTTCCAAGGGTCCATTTTTAGAAAAACATAGTTCATTATGCCTCCTGTGACAAGGATGGGCATAAAAATTAGGGTCAATTCCCTTTGTTTTTTTATAGGTTCATTTTAGTAAATGTACACACTTGTCAAAGCTCAACAAAAAAATTTCCTATCAAGTGAATTTTAGATAAAATTAAACATTGGAAATGTTTCCTTTGTATCTATTGATTGCCGAAAAGTAGCACCCTAGGATTTTGTTTATAGATCCATACCTTTTAGGAAACATGGGGTTATCTCTCAAGTTATGGGACTTTCAAACTTGAGATAACCTTCCGAGAAAGGCTATCTCCTGCTCCTAAACTACTTTCCACAAGCTACTCTTGATGCAAGTAAGGAAAACTATATGATCCTAATCTAACTTCTAAGGGGACAAAGACAGAGAGAGAGAGGGGAGAGGGAACATGAAAATAAGGCCTACACTAAGAATGGTGATACACCAAGAAAAGGAGGTTGTTAATCAAGAATCTAACTTCCTAAAGTGGAGAAAGGTGAGCAATGGAAAGGGTGGAAAAAATGCACCACATTCCAAATATAGGTCCACACATAACACCACTTCAAACCCATTAAATAAAACTTATAAAACCTATAGTGAACATTAGAAATATGCACAATATACCTAAAATGAATAAAGGCAAGTAGAGACAATAAAAAAACATGCAAAGGATGGAAAAAATGCATCACAGGACATATTATATTGCTCCAAAATATGCATAGTATAACAACAATAGATAAGAGACAAGAAAAATTCCATTATAAATCTTTGAGAGAAGGATTGAGTTCCACATTCAAGACCCTAACAAAGAAGAAATGAGCACATAAAGGATAAAATTACTAACTCCTTAATAATGAGCCCCCAGATTACAATATATAGAATAAGAAGAAGAGAAGAGTGAAATCCCAAAATTTCTCCTTCAACAAATTGCCAATTGTAATAAATGAGGTGAAATGAAATAAATAGATTTTCAAAATATCCCTCACACTACCCCATGACTTGTAGTTGGAGAAAATGAGGGCCATACTCATTTAATGCATTCTCAACCACTTTTCAACCACCTTTACGAATTGGGCTTGTTTTTTGAGAAATACACAATTAAATATTCATCAAGATCCAAACTTCTTGATTTTTGTGCATTGGGTTTGGATTTAGGATTTCACCAACACCAACTTCATGTAATTTTATTATGAAACTCTTTAGTTATGGCCCTTTTAGTGCAAGTGGATAATTTTAGTTTCCACGGGCTTGCTTCATCTAAACGGGACTGTGCATTTAACTCTTTTGCTGAAAAAGATAAGTTAATAATTTCTTTACCTCTCCAATGTTTTGCATATATTTTAAAATATGTGGGAATTAAAAAATTTAGTGGGCTTCATTATTACTCCCCCATTTCATTGACCTACTGCCAATCTTTATGTTTTGGGTGTCGAGTTCCACGTGGAGGCCCAGCACATCTCTAGGATCTCCACTTTTCTTCCATCTTTTAAGAGTGTGCCGAGTTGACACATGTCACCCTTTGTGACTCTTCTCCTCATCCATGAGTTTGTGATGAGACTCATTGCACATTGATATGAGGACCTTATTTTTGGTGGGCCCATTAACCTTCAACCCCACATGGAAGTTTAGCGGGAGCTTGGAGGTTTCATTCTTCCCTCTCATTTTGGAATTGTACCAAGCTGACATGTGACACCTTCCATGAATATTCTCCTCTTCCTTTCCCACTCATCCTAGGCTTAGATTTGACTAGTTAAGTTTCCTTCCTCCATTTTTTTACCATGATTTAGATAAGTCCTCACCAAATTTTTTGAAGGCTTGACTCATCTTGCATTAGTCTGAGATCTTAAGAGCTATCTCAACATTTTCTCAAATCCACCAATTACCATTGTTGGGCTCTGAAATATTGGCTAAGTACCAATGGGAGTGTGTGCGTGACGACCGCTGAGAAGAATGGCACACTTAGGGAAAGCATTCATGATAAAGGGATTTAATAAAGGTTTAAGTGAAACTAGGGCACATGCAAGAAGAAGAACATGGGTTCAAAAGACTTATCCATATCTGAAATTCTAGAGGCACTTGAGGAAAAACATAAAGACCCAAATATGAATGATGAGTGGATAAGGTGCCAGCCTAGAACCTTGGAGGTTAAGAACATGATATTCCATGCAAGGAATATTCCTAGAAGACATCATTGTAGAAAGTTAAGGTTTTACAAAGGGATAAGCATTCACCAATGAAGGACTAAATCGAAACTTGGCACATGATCTGTCCAAGAGAGAAGGCATGGCGGTGGATGTTGATCCTATAAAAAGATATTCTTAAGCTAAAGACAGGAGAATAATACAAAGAGAATATATAAGAAGGAATGTGGAGACAAAGAAAGAATGAGTAGAGGATGTAGACAAGGAGAAAGAGAGTAACAAACTATTGCAATAATGTTAGGGTTTAGAGAACTTAGTGATGAGAGTTGTAAGGGATGCCGAAACCTCTTTATGGATCTAGGATCTATAATAAGGGTTAAATGGGAAAAGTATAGTTAGGATCTCATATGGGGAAGGATTTGTGGGAGTTAAGTCCCTGTCATTTACTGTCATTTAAATCAATATATATTTAGGTTCATTGTGTATATTTTTCTTAAGGGTGTAAAACCTTGTGTTATTTGCCTTATCATGGCTAAGATCCAATTTATTATGCTTCTTGCAATGTTCTTTAGCTTTTGTGATGCACTAATGTTAGATATGTCAGTTACATTTTCTACCTCTTTAAATAAGTGAATGTACTCATGCTTCTATAAATCATTCTCCATTAATGGTGGGACCTTCTCACAAAGTTCACATAAAGGAGGTGTTCAGAGCTCGTGCATTCCTCGGTGAGAGTCCAGCACCCGGTGGGTGATAGGCTAGCATGCTTGGGGTTAGTAAAGGTATTAAGGGTAAATAAATGAATACATCTTAGTTCCATTGTCGGGACCTATTTTTGAAGTTTTTGTGAGAATGGTGTGTGATGACAGAGTGCTTAACCTTGGACAGTGTCGAAGCATGGCTTAAAATCATGGAGGATGAGTTTTCTCAGATATTTAGTAATGGACCTAAGTTTGATACATGTAAATGGGTAGAAGAACATCTATATCATGAGTTGTATGAGACCTCCATTTGTTTCTTCTTAGTGGAGTTGTATGAATGGCTTTTGGCGTATGCATATAGATCAATCTGGTACTATAGACCTTGTGTATGGACCCAAGAGGAGTATCAAAGGCTACATGATGTTGATCTAACTTGGAAACATGTTGTTGATCATTGGTGGAGTAGAGTGTTAATGAGTTACACCTTGGAGTACATGATTTATACGTATTCCTATCTAGAGATTGTTGAGTTTGAGTTCTTGAGGGAGCCAAGAGGATCATTCTTGCATGTTATCCCTTTAGCTATAAAGATCCTAATCATTACACTTTGAGTTTAGAAGCATTTCCTATGGCTAACTAAGTTTCTTTTTAGCACCGGGAGAGGAAGAGAGGGTAGAGATAGATGGAAGAGATTGCAGATGAAAAGGAGATGGAAGAGAGATGAATCAACTATAATGAAGCTTGTGAGAGGGAGTTAGATAGACAACCAAAAGTTATAGGAGAGAAGGATTTATCAAGGAAAAATTGTGGAAAGGAATTGAGGTTCACGCAGAGGACATGGAGCCCGATTAGTCCGTGTTACCCCATCTTGGCAAGCGGGAGAGAGACACCTTTAGCTTCATATGAGATCTCTTCACTTGGAGAAAGGAAAGCCATCAATGGACATATGAATCATGCGTGACCAACCCCTGGTGCTTAGTTTTCAAAATCTAGAGATAAGTATTGCTAACACAGTTGGTATCAATGGAAGTGATCGATCAACACCTAGGAGGTATAACTTTTCATTTGGCACATCTATGGCTGCACAATCATTTCTTTTGTTTGGAGGTATATTGTCTAGAATGATATTTGGGTACACAAAAATAAAGTATCATGTCTAGAAGTGGCGCGAGACACACATCTTTTAGCTATAAATATCCCAAACTATTAGCACACAGATTCATCATAACAATGGGACATAAGGCATGACCACTTGAGGACCCTTGTTAGCTATGAGAGGTGGATCTGATGGAATATAAACTAGCAGACCTAGTGGATCTAAGGGATATGGTGGATCGGGAGGGTCGCACCTGTGGATCTAGTGGATATGGTGGTAAAGGCAACACCGAGGAAATCAAGGTTTTAGATTAGGTGAAAAGGGCCTCAACCACCTCAGTAAGTATTTTTGAAATTTCTTTGCATCTACTAGATTACAAAGGTGTTGAGGATGTTATAGAGCATGTACAAAAATGTGAGATTTTGTGATGCGCAAAGGGGATCACTACCCTAGAATGGAAGGTAAGTAAATTTACAACAACATTATAGGGATGCATGCATAGTTGGTACTAGAAGTATGACCCCCATAAGACAATTGTATATTACACCACGCTATGTAATTCCTTCTTAGTTGAATTTCATATTCCCGAGTTTGAAAAAAGAGCATTAGTGTGCTAAAGGAAATTAAACAAGGTATGGCAGAGAGTGTGCGGAGTATGACACACATTTTAAGACTCTCTTATCAAAACTATCTTATTATATTCATCCTTCTCAGCATGCTCATTGTTTTTTTGGAGGACTAATAACACCTTTCAATAGAGAATTGTCACATAATACATTCATAGAACCGCGCGAGGCCTTAGAGGCTACCCCGCATGTTGAGGTTTTAGGAAGAATAGATATACGATGTTATCACTTTTCTTGAAGCTCAGATTGCTGCAATGTCAAAGAAGTTAGAGAATCTATCTGTGAACTTGATGCATGAGAATCGTAGTGTCCTATGGTGCACATATTGTAAGGTAGAGAGAGCACATAAAGGAAAATTGTCCATGGAGATTGGTATGCACCATGATGGTAGATCGTGATATTTTTCATGAAGATCATGATGCAAGTAGGTGTTCACTATCGTAGTGTTTAATCCATAAGAATGTGTCTTGTTATTTCAATATTTGTACTTCTACTACTCATGACACTATGCATTGTCAATTGGTGACCATATACATGATGCCATTAATATTAGTGTGTGTCGGACTAGCATTACAAACAATTCCAATGATGATGGTCTTCACTATGAAGGGCGTGAAAATGGGGAAGCCTACGAAGTAAAGTAAAATTCATGGAGGATTTTGAGGTTGAGGAAACTGTGGAGGTGGAAGAAGTGAGTTCCCATGTGGAACTTGTTACAATTGTGGGTCTACGAGCACTATAAGTGTGAATTTCCTAACCTAATACAATGATCTTGGTGTGGAAAGAAGCACAAGTATGAGGAGTGCCCAAAGATATTTGAACATATGAGCCAACAAAATGGAAAGACAAAGGCACTAGGATGGTAAGCATTAAGAAAGAAGACTCACAAGTAGATGCCATGAGTGATGCATGAGGATGAATTAGAACCTATACTAGTGACAATGAGAGCTAAGGTTGTGTGTTCCGGAGAGATACCAAAGCAGAGACTATTGATTATGAGGTAGGACGTGGTGAATGGGAAGTAACAAGACCCTATAAATCAGAAGGAATTTTATGAAAAAACCATGGATGTAATCAAGAGTCTTCAAGGGGAAATTCAATGTCTGAAGGAGAAATCCTGAAAGTTAGAGTAGAAGAAGAGCATTGAGGCTCCATAGAAGGATCTAGATGATGTCAAGGAGGTATGAAAAATGTTGAGGCAAGAAAATATCATTCCTCTGTTAGGATAATGGTTGAGGAATAAGATACCAAGTCTGGAGCAGAGCGAGAGGTAGGTTTTGCATGTTAACCTTCTTCGCACATCCTTGACTATGATAGGGAGATTACCTTGAATGTAGGTATTGAAGGATGGATCCTAAGAAATATTATGATTGACATACATCCATAAGTCAATGTTCTCACCTTGGACACCTGGAATCAAATGGGAAGGCCCCCATTACAGCCATCTTCAAATGTGTTGTATATGTCCAATAATACAAAGGCAATGCCCATTGGTGTTTTAAAAGATGTTTTTATCACTATCCAAGGAGAAATTCACTAGGGACTTCAAAGTATTAGTGCTTTTGAAGCAGATAACTTTCTAATGTTACTTGGGTGCCCCCGTGCTATACTAACAATTATGACTTACATTTTAATAAGGGTTATATAATTTTTGAGAACAAAGAGGAATGAGTTATCATTCCTTTGACAGATGGGAAGTCAACACCCTATATTGAGCCTTTAGGAGAAGAAGACCTAGAAATAAATTACGTACGTATAACTGGGATCCTAAATTTATGCAACAAACAAATGAGGGTGTTACTCAATGGGAAGACATTCAATATATAAGTTATACAACTAGTGTGGCATGTGACAATTAGGAGCATGTGACATTTGAGTTTTTGGGAAGGAAGTTACGGGGATCTCTCGATGAGGGTAAAAATGCTCGCTTAATCAAACACCTAGGAGGCAAGAAGCTACCAAGTTATTCTAGGAGATCTAACCCTAATGTTTTCCTATGAGAAATGGAGACTCGGTGAGAGAAGTGAGGTCAATAGAGAGTGATTCTCAGCTATACCTTTTCGAAACCACATCACATTGGTGGGCGACCCATCACGATAACATTCTAGAGTGGTGCAAGATGAGATGAGAATCATGTTCTCTGTTAGCTTTGTCCAAATAAATACACATATTATCATATAATATTATCATGGGAAGGAACCCACCTTATTTCATGTCCAAGCATGTGAGAAGGCCTAGATGGAAGGTGTGGAAGCCTTTCCACCTTCTTTATGGGTACATAAGTTGTACTCCACCTTACAAGGCTGCATGTGCACATGGTACATTCAATCAAAGATACATCATCAAATAGGAAATTAGTAGGAGTTGACGGCTGAACTCTTTCAGATTTAAAACATTGGAGCACCAAGCCATTGGTGGATGAGGTGTTGTAGTTTGTTAAATTCCTAACGATGGGAGATGGTGCCATGATGGAGGATACATACTTGAATTATTAGGTGAACCTAGTTTAGAAGAATACTTTGATGAGGAAGAATCAGAGAGAAACAACTTGAGCATGCATGCATGGAGAAAGAGAAAGGAAAATTGTTCTACGTGATCGATGGTAAATAAGTGGAGAATTTTGATGTTAACCATACTCTAGGTACACGTGAGGTAATAGATAGTGCTAATGAATAAGCACACCTACCATGAACCCCTAAAAACTATAAGGTTAACATTGGCAAGAAATGGAACCAAAGGAGGTCACTATTGGTGACTATTGGTAAGAAAATGAGGTTTCGAAGATCATTGATCTATCATGCGAGTTTCAATATTTATTTTCATGTGGGTATGATGAGTTGAAAGGTGTTCACGACTCCTTGGGAAAAATGAAAATCAATCTAAAGGAAGGAGTGCACCCAATTTGAAAGAGACCTTATCTAATGAATCTAAATCTTTGCATCAAACTCAAGGAGGATATTGACTAGATGATCACATCAGGTATCATTGAGACTATCATGGAATCAGAATGGATAATTCTGATAGTAATTATCATTAAGAAGGATGGGAGGATAAGTATATGTTATGATTATAGGTATTTGAATGCAATATATGTTATTGACCCTTTCTAACCCCCTTCACCGAGGAGATTCGGAAGGAGTAGCTAGGCACAAGAACTAATATTTCACATATGGATACTTATGGTATCATTAAGTTATAATTTAAAAAAGAGGGCCAATAACAAAAAACTTTTGCTCATCGAGTGGGGAAGCTTTACCTACCTTTTCATGCCTTTTAGACCGAAAATGTGCTCATTGTGTTTTCACGCATTTTGGTGTAGGAATTTCAAGATTTTATCCATAAGTTCCTTCATGTATACCTTGATGATTGGAAGGTATTTGGATTAGTGAGGGATCATTGTGATAATTTTTGGTTGATGTTTGAGAGATGTCAGAAGTTTCACACATATCCCTCAACATTAAGAAATGTCTATATGCTACTCCATTTGGAACCTTGTTGGGGCATATCATATCCAAGGAAGGTTTGTTGGTGGATCCTGTAAAATTTGTCATTATTGTGGGATTGGGGGAACCTACTAGCTAGAGTGCAGTGCACGGATTCCTTGGGCATATAGGGTATTACTCAAAATTTATTAAGGGTATGCCAAGATTGTCACACCATTGGAAGAGTTACTAAAACAAAAAATCCATTTCACTAGGGAGAGGCACATTAGATGGCATTTGATACATTAAATAATAAGCTTATCATTACACCCATATTACGCTTTCCTTTTTGGGAAAACCCATTCCATGTACATGTTGAAGCTTCAGAGATGGCGATTGGGGAAATATTAGCACATCTTAGAGAAGTAACTGTTGAACACCCCTTGTGTTTTTCTAGTAGGAAGTTAAAACCAACAGATTAGAACTATACTACTACTGAGCACGAAACATTTTCCATGATCATGTAATGCACAAATTTAGGTAGTATCTAATAGAAATTCCCTTTATCTTCTACACAAACCACATGGCCTTGAAGAACTTGGTAAAAACTTATTTTATAAGGGCACATATGTCGGTTAGTCTTGTTGTTTCAAGAGTTTGAGTTTACAATTTTCATAAAACTAGGTAAGAGTAATTTCGGACTTGATCATTTTTCAAGTATTAAATTAGGGGAGGACAGATGAGGATTGAGGATACAATGTTAGATGCATAAATTTTTAGATTGTGTTGTGCTCCCTCTAACTTGGAAGATATAGGTTTTTTCTCAAAATGAGTGTGGCACCAGAGGGAATGAATAATTTGGAAAGGAAGTTGTTAGCCATACATGTTGTGCCCCACATGTTAATTGGTGGAGACTTATACAAGCTAGGTCATGATGATATTTTTCACCAATGTGTGTTAGAGCATAAATGCATTACAATCATGAATGAAGTACATGGTGGAATTATACGAGGACACTATTTAGGTAATGAAACCGCCATGCAAAATCCTTCTACGGTAGGGATTTAGTGGGATATCATCTACTAGGACTGGATTGAGTTTTGCAAGGCCTATGACCATTGCTAGTGCCTTGGAAAACTAGGAAAAAGAGATAAGATTCCCTTGAGACCAATATCTAGCATAGAACCATTTGAGAAATGGACGATTGATTTTGTAAGACCGATTTCACCCGCCGCGTGAAGGACTGGTTTGTGCTATATCATTACATGCATAGATTATCTTATGAGGTGGGAAGAAGTGATGCCTATAAGGGATTACACAGTGGCAACAAAATATAGGTTCTTGTGGGAAATATTAATCAGACATATAGATGTTTGCTAAGTTTAACAAGTGATAGGGGTACTCATTTCTTGAATGAGACAGTTAGAATATTGTTGGAAGAATTCATGGTATCCCACCACAAGACTAACCCCTATCACCTACAAGCTAATGGAACCACTAAGTTATTTAACAAGATATTGAGTCACACACTAACCAAAATTTGTGATGTGGGAAGGAAGGACTGGGATGATAAAGTTTATGTTGTGTTATGGTCATACCGGACTACTTATAAAAGACTAAATAAGGCCACACCTTTTCAACTGGTGTTTGGCATAGAAGAAGTATTACCCATTGAATTCATGTTACCATCACTACGTATAACATGCACATGAGGATTAGCTAATGAAAAAGTGCTTAAGGAGAGGATTGATAAGTTAATGCAATTACATGAGAAGCAGAGGCTATTGCATGCTAGATTTAGACAACAAAAAAATCTAGGTAGAAGGCATGACATGATAGACACATCAAGAACAAAAAATTTGAGGTTAGGAAGATGGTTCTATTATATGATTCCAAGTTTTTGTGCCATACTTGAGAAATTCAAATTCCATTGGATGGGCTCGTACATTGTATCATATATACTTGATTCAGGCACTTTCCAGTTATAAGTGTTGGATGGAACATGGTTACTAGGCCATTTCAATGGGAGTAGGATGAAGCCCTACTATAAATAAGTCTTCCTTGTGTTTGTAAATAAGGCAATATTTCCATTTAGCCTAGGATTTCCTTTAATGCATTTCCTTTCTTTTTGTTTCCCTTTCTCATTGTTTGTTCCCTTTCTTTTTGTTGTTGTGTGCACATTGTGCATTGGTAGCCACTTATTATTTTCAAAAGTATTCTATGTGTAGAGGATTGTGCATCTTTTTTTGTGTGTGGGGTGGAGTGATGTGACAACTACTAGAAGTCTGGTAGAGAAGTTATGTTTCAATGGCTTGGGTTTAAAGGATCAAAAGCATATAGTTTGGAAGAGCACATGTAGAAAAAGTGAACATAAAGAGTTTGGTGTCAGGAAGGCTTTACAAAACCATGTAATAGGGTGAGAATTATAGGAACAACATGAGTAGGTGATGTAAAAATTAGGGTAAGGACAGGAAGAAGTTCCTTTAGCATTGCAAGCACACTTGTAATGATCTTTGGTCAAGAACAATTTTCCCCCATAAGGTTTTAGAAGTTATCACATAGGATTGGGAGCAGGGGTAAAAGTGCTAAAGGTTGGATTTAGAAAAAAATTCACCTTTATTACAAAATTACATTGGCAGTGGCATGGAATTTACTGCGTAAAAATAAAAACATATAAGTAGAATGTCGGGGTTAATTTTTGTTTACCTTACAACTATGATATTGAAGAGCTCTTGCGAACTAGGGAATCCTTGTAGAGAAAAGTTACGTCAAAAGGGTTGTGAAGATCTGAGTGCATAGTTTGTTTGAGTTATGAACTAGAGTGGAAAAAGAGTACACAAGAGTGAGGGAGAGGGTTTTATAAGTTTTTGAATCCTATAAGTGAATACGCCATCTTGTGTAAAGAATAGTTTTTCCAAGTTAGGGTTCCACATCTAGGGTAAAATATTGAAGGGATTTTCAAGAAGAAGTAGAACCAGAGTTGAGAAGAGCCAAGATTAGAAGGAAAAAGAAATTTTAGTGACCCAATGGAGAAATGGAACTAAGGAAAGCAATAACCATTTCACCAAAGAATGGCAAGGGAAAAGGGAAACAAGTTGTTTCCAATAGTTTCAATGAGGAATGGTATGTGGAGATGCAGTACCCAGATAGTTTATTTCTTAGAAAATAATGGGTGTCTCATGTGATAAAGATGGTTGTGAGTGACTACAACCATCAAACGAGCACCACAGAGAATGAGATGGCATTAGAAATGGTTCACCCTACAGAAAAAAGGGAACTAGATGAAATGTATATCTACAATGATGAGGTAAAGGTGAAGATGGAGAAGGTTGGGTTATTACAACTTTATGAGTTTCCCTATTTCGGAAAGCCTGAGAGAATGTACTAGTGGTTAATGTCATGCGTACATGAAGATAATTTCTACTTCGCAGGATGTAGGATGTGGATAAATCCCCAACTGATTTCCAAATTTATCAGTCTTACCTGTGAGGGAGAATATTTTAATGATGACTTTGATGATAAGGATGCCATCAAGAAGACTATTGAAGCTTATGACTACAAGTAAGGGTCGCGATACTTTGACATCTCTATGATTTCTAACCTTGTAATGAGGATGGCCGCGTGCTTGGTCACAAAACTAAATGGGTAAGAGAGATGGACACATATCAACAAGGCTGGGTTAAACATGTATCATAATACTTCAAAGGGGACCATCTATAACCTCTCGACATTCATGGTAGAAGAAATATCATGTCGTGTGCGATGGAGAAAAGATCATGTTTGGTAATTTCCTCCACACCATTGTATTTTCAGATATTAGATTTCCCCATGGGCTAGATAAATTTGTGTGGAGTACCCAGATGAAGACCACTCCCCTACCAAAATATTTGAGAAGTACACTTATGACACCATGACAGCCACCCATAAGGCGCTCCTACAAAAATGGTATAAGTAGATGTGTGATGAATTTAGAATAGATTTGAGGATACCTAAGTAGTTACTTGTTTTACTACAAGGTGAAGCTGAATTCACCATGTACCAACATTTTTGCATTGGCAGGTTTACTCTAGAAAATGGTGCCAAGGGTCCCTAGTGTAAATTTTCATTCTCCTTCATAGCAAAATACTTCTAGGTCAAAGTCAATAGATTTAAGGAGGAAAAGAAGCTAAGGTTTGACCTCAACATAGTAGACTAGGATTACCACAAGTTGTGCATAGACCGATATATCCAAAGAAGTGTGCCTATGTGGAGAAGTATGTCTCCCATGACGTACATATGGTGAAGCTAGTAACATTTCATGTTGTTGGGAGGACCACAACAAGGGTATACCTGTGCATAAGGCTGAAGTATGAGAAGAGTGATTAAATTGAAAATTATGTATCTATCCAAGAACACCCCACCATAATGATGAAGTCCATGCTGAGGAAAAGGGAGAGAGTGCACATACATTAAAATCTGTAGATGCATAGAAGTTGGGCGCACAAGGACAAACATCTATGCACAGAGGAAGAAGTCCCCTACATAAGAGAAAGATAAGACACCTAAGGAAGAGGCTCTATAGTAAGAGAATTCCCTAAAAAGAAGATTCACCTAGAGAGGAATAAAAAGAAAAGTCTCCTATATAGGAATCACCAATTAGGAAGAAAAAAGGGTAACATAAAAGGTGGACTTGGAAGAAATAGAGAGCATGGAGGATAACAATGGAGAGGGGAATGATGAAAGCACTTTGTGAGGCCCAGGACCATCCTGTGTATGATGTGCATGAGTGAGAGGAGGAGGGAAATGAAGAGAAGGATGAGGATGAAGGAGGAACTCATGGAAAGGGGGAAGTGAGGAGGTCAACATGAAGGATCAAAGGACTCTAATCCTAACCAAGGAGTAGATAGATGATGTCATAGAAAGGGAGGTAGCAGGCATCATAAAAGACTTGGTGGATCAAGAGGTAGAGCACAACACCAAAGAAGTTCTCAAGGAGATGGAGGGAAGTGAGAGAATAGAAAAGGAGTATGGAAGCATGGGTGGAGATCCCATCCTGGTGGTAATATTCCCAAAGGTAGCGCACACATGAATAAAGGGTATGGAAGTGTCATAGAACAAGGGATAACCTACATCAATGATCCAAATAAGGTATTACACGTGAATTTCCAAATCACTATCCCTTCAAACCAAATCCTTGTATGTTATTCTTTTGATGAAGATGGTATGTACCCACACATAAGGAAGATGTTGTCTTGGGATTTTAAGTCCCATGTTGATGATCCTGAATTTAAGGTCAACCATGAGGCACTAATGAATATACTAGATAGCAAGGGAGTAAACCCTTTGGTGAATTCTCAACAACTATCGATGAGAAATTTTGTAATGCATCCAACAAAAAAAAAAAAGGAAATCAGGTGGAGCAGATAAGATCCTATTCAAGGTTGAGAAATTTTTGAATCAATCAAAACCTTACAGGTTCGATTATGAATTGGCTTAAGGAACTTTATCTCTAGGTCACCCAAAGAATGGATGTGCTTTGGAAAATATTAGCAAGCATTCGAAGGAATTGTAGACACATTGAATGCTAAGAGTGATGAATTGAGTTTTGATGAGGTGATCCCTTTAGTGGGTAACGTTATTCAAAAAGCACAAGGTGAGGTGGATTCTTGGGAAAATATTAAAGCTACAGTAAAGAAAGAATTCCCCCTTATCTTATAAAGAGAGTGATTCTTCCATTCTTTCACTCTTTATTTAGATTGTCCTTATCCCACTATTCCTTATTCTTTAGAGAAGTCATATTTTTCCGAGGATGGAGAAAATACTTGGTGTGGGGTGATTTTGGGCCCTAAAATATTGACTAAGTACCAAATGGATCACGTGCGCGGGACCAATTAGAAGAATAGTGTTCAACGGAAAGCACACAGGAAAAATGGATTTAATAAGGGTTTAAGTTAAATAAGGGTGTGCGCGGGAAGTAGAACATTGGTTTTAAATAATTATCCATATTTGGCATACTAGAGGAACTTGAGAAAAACATGAAGACCCTACTATGTGTGATGAGTGGATAAGGTGCCACCTTGGAACCTTGGAGGTCAAGAAAAGGATATTCCACACAAGGAATATTCCTAGAAGACATCAATATATCTTTGAATTCATTATGTATGTTTTCATTAATTGTGTAAAACCTCATGTCATTTGACTTATCATGGCTCATATCTAGTTTATTATGCTTCTTGTAATGTTCTTTAGCTTTTGTGATGTACTAATGTTAGATCTGCTAGTTGCATTTTCTACCTCTTTAAATAAGTGAATGTACTCCTTATTCTATAAATCATCCTCCATTAATGGTGGAACCTTCTCACAAATATCACATAAAGGAGGGGATTATCACTCACACATGCCTCGAGTTATCACCCGATTCCCACTAGGTGATAGGCCGACATGCTTGTGGTTAGTAAAGGTATTAACGATAAATAAATGACTAGATCCACACTAGTAAGACTATCCATCTCCTCTATTATCCAAAAAAACAATAAGGATATGATCTCATCCCTAGATAGACAAGTCAAATCAGGGACTTATTTATTAATCATACCAAGTATCTACTTGTTATCTAATTTCAAAGTGGGGGTGGAGGGAATTTAATAACATTTGGAGACTCACATGGGCTATTAGCCTACTAAATGGAATGAACAAGTTGTCTATATCTATCCATTGGGCATGAAGTCCACATTATCATCATGAGTTGATCTAAAATTTGATCCTATAGTATTTTAAATGTCATTACTTACTTCTATAGCTATGAGCTAATCCTTGTGCTTTTTAACTCTCATAAGAAAATTCTAAATTTTTTTTTGTGAGAGTAGAAAATTGTCTTAGATTTTGAATTTCACTTATTCCCATAGCCATGATTTTAAAGCTAAATGATGGAAAATATTCTGAATTGGGATGTTAGTTGATCTTGTAGGGGTGTAGAGGCTTGGTACAATTCATTCGGAGAGAGCCAACAAGATTTCCTCCTTAACTTATTTTTGTTTCTCTTCATTTGTTTGATTTGAAGTTCACAACTATTACAGTAAACTCGTGGATTTCCCTACTACAATTACTTGAAAGTCTTAGTGCCATATTTGAGGCATGTAATATTTGGTTGAGGTGATATTTCCCTTAATTGGAGGTGATGGTATCAAAAACAAAATAAATACCTCCTCAAGATGCTTATCATTTGGTTGGAGGTGTTGAAGCTGACCATTGGTGATTTGAAGATTATCCTCATGCTCTAAACTAAGCATTACCATTTTTTCTTCTCCCTTTCCTCCAACGAATCTAAATACTTGATGGGACATAGTTAGATCCACTACACTTATGCATTGCATTGAATTTCAACCTCCGAGATGAGGCTTTCTTGCAGACTTTCCTGAATGAAGTTGTTTGCATGTTGATTTTGACTTTCTTGTACATATGCTAAAAACAAATCCTATGCTTCTATGATTGGTATAGAATTGGTTTCATCCTTGTATTCCTTCTAATTCATGGTAGAATTTTTAGAAAATCTAGACTCCTTGATTGAAAGAAAAAAACCTTCAATGATTATATCTTCATCAAGAGCTACTTAATCTGATTCAAGGGAATTGTTATGAGTAGAAAGTTTCTCTCAAATGTTCTCTTCCATGGAAGTAGGCTCATGTTTTTTTGGGAATTAATTATGTCATAGAAACATGTGTGATTTCCATGGGCTCTTATTCATTAAAACATTCCTCCAAGTCAGATAAGAAATCAAGCTCATCGTCGTCCTATTGTGCCAAGGTCTCTCCCTCTTGCATGATGGTCTTTGAGTCTGCAAATTTTTCATCATGTATAGCTTCATTTTCAAACATGAATCTTGTGATCTCAAACTCTTCCAAAAATCATATTTCTAGGGATAATGAATGGGAGAGATATCTACAATATTTTTACACTTGAATCCCGATTCAAATCCTCTTAATTTATTTTACTCATCTCCATATGCTCCTCTTCTTGTGGATTTAAAGTTATTTATTCCCTTTGGGATTTCACCCTTTGAACCTCAAACTTTTGTGAAGGCCTAGTGATCAGTGGTATCTTCTTAATATTGAACCTTACAACCCACTCTTTCAAGTTTCTTACAAGTTATTCCTTGCTAGGATCTTCAATTTGTTTCCCTCCTTGCCTAATTTTCTGATCTTATTCTTCCCAAAATAGATTTGGGATTGCAATAGGAGGGGTGGGTTGAGATTCAAGTGATGCAATTGTTTGTAGTGGTGGGAGGGATGGAACTTCCTGTTTGTATGGAGGGAGTGACCATTCAGGAAGGAAAGGGGTAGAAGATTTAAGATGAAGTGGAAGGTTAGAGGATGGAGAATGGGAATCCACACTTGGGACAACATATAATGGGCTTGACTCATGACAATGCTGAGATGATAGATCCGAGGGAGGGGGAAAAGGAAAGAAAGGAGATGGTGACTGACTTACCCATTGACAAGGTTATCTTGCACTTTTCTCATATGTTTCAATACCCTCAATCCACTGTGTAAGTTGAGGCACCATTTCATCCATGAAATCAAGTTTTTCTTACAATATATAGTGTTTTGGAAAAGGGCCTTCCCATGGACAAGGTGCCCTATAACCAATTTTAGAAGCCTTCATTTTTTTCTAGTAGGTCGATTTTGAACCATGAAAACTTCCATTTTTTTCTTTTTCAATAGTAGATCAACATTATCCATTTGATTATTGTCACTATATGCATATCAGTGTCCTTGATAGGTTCCATATCCAAACTAGTTTTGGCATTGCTCATATGAGTAAGCATATGGTTAAGAATTTGGTCATAATGTTGGTCTAGAGGAATTATGAAGCTCATTAGAGGCTGATTGTACTGCTGGAAGTGTGAATTCCACTAGGAGAATGAAGTCATGGTTGCACAACTTCATAGAAAGAAATAAAATATGAGATATGAAAATAAATATGAATGGAAATGGATGGAAGAAAGGTCTGTAAAATTAGATAATGGGTCATTCGGACAAAATAGAGTCACCAGATGTGTTTTACATGTGCCTCCAAAGGCTGAATCTCACCAAGAATACACCAACATGATGAAATGAAGTGGTAAGGTGCTTCATACGTGTCCCACCGGCATGCTAGAAAGCTGATGATTATCTTTATAGATGAACCATAAAGGTCGTGGGATACCTTGGGGATGCAAGAAACACCCCTAAGATAACCTCCAAGTTTTATAGAAGTTGGCTCTTTTCCTAAACTACCTACTAAAAGATACTCTTGGTGTAAACAAGGAAAACTATTTGATCCTAATCTAACTTCCAAGGGACAAGAGAGAAGAGAGAGAGACCATAAAAATAAGGCCTAGACTAAGAATGGTGATACACAAAGAAAATGAGGTTGTTAATTAGGAATCCAACTTCCTGAAGTGGAGAAAGGTGAGCAATGGAAGGGGTGAAGAAAATTCATCACAGTCAAAGTATAGCTTCACACAAAACAAAACTTCCAAAACTTGTAGTGAACATTAGAAATATGCACAATATACCTACAGTGAATAAAGGAAAGTAGAGACAATAAAAAAATGCAAAGGATGGAAAAAATTCATCACATGACATATTATATCACTCTAGAAATATGCACAATATAACAATAGTAGGAAAGAAGCACAACAAATTCCATTACAAAGCATTGAGAGAAGGCTTGAGTTTCACACTCAAAACCCTAAAAGAGAAGAAAGAGGGGTAGAAAGGAAAAACTTAATAACTCCCTCCCTAATGTTTTACATATATTTTAAAAGATTTGGGGATTAAAATTTGTAGTGGGCTTCATTATTACTCCCTCGTTGCATTGACCTACCAAAGTAATCTTGATGCATTAGGTACCGAGTTCCATATGGAGGCCCAACACATCTCAAGGGTATCCACTTTTCTTGCATATTTTGAGAGTGCATCGAGTGAACACGTGGCACCCTCCATGACTCTTATCCTCTTCCATGATTTTGTAATAAGACTCTTTGAACAAATATATGAGGACCTTATTTTTTGTGGGCTCATCACCCTTAAAACTCATGTGGAAGTTCCGCAGATCTTGGGGGTTTCATTCTTCCATCTCTTTTTGGATTTGTGCCAAGATAACATGTGGCATCTTTCGTGACTCTTCTCCTCTTCCTTGTCGACTTATCCCTAGCTCGGATTTGACTTGTCAAGTCACCTTCCTCCATTTTTTACCATGATTTGGATAATTTCTCACCAAATTTTTTAAAGGCTTGACTCATCTCACATTTTTCTAAGATCATCAAAGATATCTCTACATTTTCTCAAATCCACCAATTACCATGCTATTAGGACTATCCATCTCCTCTATTATCCACAAATAATAAATCAAGCTATGATCTCATCCCTACATAGTTGAGCTAACTTAGGGCCTTCTTGATTAATCATAGTATTAATCTTTTTGTTATCTAATTTCAATGAGGGTGGAGAGAATTAGATAACAATTTTTGTGACTCATGAGGGCCATTAGCCTACTAAATGGAATTGACCAGCTATTCGTATCTATTCATTGGGTATGGAGTCTACATTATCATCATGAGCTGATATGAGCTTTGTTCCTAGATTATTTGAAATGTCACTATTTTTTCTTCAGTAGCTTCCGGTTGATCCTTATGCTTTTAAAATCTCACAAGAAAAATATAATTTGTTTGTGAGAGTAGAAAATTGTCTTCGATATTGAATTTCACTCATTCTCACAATCTGCGATTTTAAATTTTAATGATGGAGAAAATTATGAATTGGCTTTCCAGTTGATCTTGTAGGGGTATAAATGCTTTTTGCAATTTGTTTTGGAGAGATTCAAGAATATTTACTCCTTAACTCATTTTTTTTCTCTGCATTTGTTTGATTTGAATTTTGTAACTATTACAGAAACTATGGATTTCCTTGCTGCAATTATCGAACGTTCAAAGACATTTTACTATCTAGAGAAAATGAAAATATATATATATAAATATATAATATGAAATCATACAAACCTAAAATAAGACATGCAAAGTGTGCAAAAGTACTTCTTCACTGAAAGAAAATCTACTCCTACTCCTACACTAGCCAAACCAGGAAAAGCTAAACAAATCTTGAAATAGGAAAGGAGAAATAATTTCTATTTCTTACAAAGTGTGGCCATGTGATTAATTTATAAATGGATATATAATTAAATGAGAGTGAAAAATTACCTTTCACTCTTCCACCCATGGTATCAACAAAAAAAATAAATACCTCCTCAAGATGCTTATCATTTGGTTGGAGGTGTTGTAGCTGACCCTTGGTGCTTTGAAGATTATCTTCATGCTCTGAAGTAAGCATGAATAGTGTTGGATTATTGCTTGGATATAATGAAGACAAATACTTTATGGGGCATGGTTTGATCCACCGCACTTTCCTGTTCATATGAATTTCAACCTTTGAGATGAGGATTTCTTGTAGACTTTCCTGAATGGATTTATTTGCATGCTGATTTTGACTTTCTTGTGCATCTACAAACAAATGATCCTCTTATTTGATGATTCATATAGAATTGGTGTCATCATTTTCTTCCTTCTCTTTCATGGCAGATTCATCGGTGAATCCATACACCTTGACTAAAGAAATAATCCTTCAATGTTTATATCTTCATCAAGAGATTCTAAATCTGATTTAGGGAACTGTTATGAGTATAAGGATGTTCTCAAATGTTCTCTTACATGGCAGTAGGGTCTTGTTGTTGAGGAATTAATGATTTAGTAGCAAATGTTGTGATTTTCATGGGATCTTATTCATTAAAACATTCCTCTAAGTTAGATAACAAATCAATCTCATCATCATCTTGTTGTGTTAAGGTCTCTCCCTCTTGTGCGATGGTCTTTAAGTCTCAGTAAATTTTTCATCATGGATAGCTTCATTTTCAAACATAAAGCTTGTGAGCTCAAACTCTTCCAAAAAATCAGATTTCTAGGGAGAAAGAATGGGAGAGAGATCCACAATATTTTATGCACCTGAATCATGATTCAAGTCCTCAAATTTTATTTTACTCATCTCCATATGCTCCTCTTCTTGTGGATTTGGAGTTATTTCTTCCCTTTGGGATTTCACCCTTTGAACCTTAACCTCTTGTGAATACCTAGTTTTCAGTGGTATCTTCTTAATGTTGAACCTTCCATCCCACTCTTTCAAGTTTATTATAAGTTATTCCTTTCTAGGCTCTTCAGTTTGTCTCCCTCCTACAATTTTCTAGTCCCGATATTCCCTAAATAGATTTGGGATTGCAATAAGAGAGGTGGGTTGAGATTTAACTGATGTGATTATTTTTAGTGGTAGGAGGGATGGAACCTCCTAATTGTATGGAGGGAGTGACCATTTGGGAAGGAAAGGAGAGGAAGAGTTAAGATGAAATGGAAGAATAGGAGATGGAGAATGGGGATCCATAGTTGGGACAACATACGATGGGCTCGACTCCTAAAATTTTGAGATGATATAATTTGTGGAAGGAAAAAGAAAATAAAGGAGCGAGTGGCTGGCTTACCCATTGACATAGTTGTCTTGCACTTTTCTCATATGTTTCAATACCCTCAATCAACTATGTAAGTCGAGGAAACAATTAATCCATGAAATCATGTTTTTATTGCAAGATGTAGTGCCCACTTCCCTTTGACACTTTTAGATACTGATCTTGATACTGTTGAGCTTATTATAGACATTACTATATTTTGATTTAGTATGCTGCTAGACATTGGATTATGGATTATTGTGGATTTTGATTTGATTATGATGCATGATGATTACTAGAGACACCTGACATGTGGATGATGATATATTATTGGACATGAATATTTTATGATGTGAATATATTTGTTGATTAAAAATGCAAATGATATAATAGTGACTTTGATGTTGTTGTGATTCATTGTGTAGTTGATTTTTGTATCATATTGGATGTTCTGATATGGCCACGAGGCCGAAGGAGGTATTTGTATTTTGCAGGTTAAAAATATCACAACAAAACATAGGGGATTAGAGACCAACCAAAATGGAATTCTAGGTGAATTCAACACGGTCACCATGACAACTTGTTTTAGTGTGTTGTGTGTTGTTTTGTTAGAGATTCCCATGGGGGGAATCATCTTTATATGTGACCATGGGTTGTGTATTTTATTATTATGGTTAATGTTTATTTATTGTTGTATGTATTTTATTTGTAAGGTGTTCTCTTCTTTTAATTAATTAATTGTGATAGATTAATGTGAGAGATCATATGTTTAAAGTTTAATTAAATCAAATTGGGATATGGGAAGTAATTATAAGAGTTGTTGGCTGTTGTAATTAATTTGTAAGAGCTTGTGTAAGTCAGATTTGGAGTATGAAATACTCCACCTCCATGGAAATTCGAATTTGACCTTGGGGGCTATTTTTGGAGGCTTGTGGGACAAGTAAAACTTGTCCCATGCCTCTAAATTTATGTTACCAACCATACTTATGGTTGAGGATGTGATTTGTGACTTTTATAATGAATTTTATTCATCTTGTGCATGTTTTTAATTACACTTTCTTACATTTTAATTTAATGGTTGTCCCTTGAGGTGTGGGCTGCTTTTGAGTGTGCAAGTAACTTGTCATTCTTCACCCACCTCTTTATTGAGCCTTGGAGTTGGAGCTTGTCTTTTGTGTTGATTTGTGAGGATGTATGATGTGGCATCCTACATGGATCCACATCATCCTCTTCTTTTCCTCTTCTATTTATTTCAAACTCTCTTCTTGTTTTGGGTTATTGAACCTTTTTGCATTCTTCCTTGGGGTGCATTTTCTTGTGGGAGCTTTGGTTTTGAAGGAAGTTTTGGAGATAGCTTTGCATGCTTGGGAGCTTGTTGTTTGGAGCTGTGTTATTGTCTTGGAAATATTGCTATTTGGAAGAAAAGTAACCATGGAGAGGTAGGAATTTAACTCTCTTTTATTTCTGTTATTCTCTTGTTGTGTTGTGTGGAAAATGCATGTTTTGTTTTATTTGTTGGCTGGTTGGGTAGAATGCCTTAGGGAAGGTGTAGGAGAAGGATATGGGGAATTTTTGTGGGGGGGCATAAGGGAATGCCATTGGAATCAAAAAATTTTGGAGGGAGATTGGGGTTGGGATCCACCATGGAAAATAAATAGCTTGCATTTCTTACTTTGTGGGGGGCATAAGGGAATCTATGGGGGGCATAAGGAGGGATTCTATGGGGGGCATAAGGAAATGTGTGTGATGAATTACTTGGTGGTTTGTATTTGGTGGATGCCTAATTCCCAATTAGGAGGCATAAGTAGCTTCCCCCATAGGCCTTGCTCCTTTGGCTTGCAAGATCAAACTGAGTTCTGCTTTGAAATGTTTTTAAATGTAGTTGTGAATTGTTGTTTGCTTTTGGTGTTGCATTGTGTTTTAAAAGGAAATGTGTATGTGAAATAATGTTGTGTGTGGAAGCCAGTTGTTTCCATGATTGAATTGCACCTCCAATTATATCTTGGTTGGGGCTCGGGGGCCATTGATGAAGGAAGGATTCTCCTTTCATTAGATGTCTTGGTTGGGTGGAGAGCATTTCCTTCCCCCTCTTTGTTGTGATAAATTTGGAGAAAAAGAAATGGAGCATGTTGTTGTTTTGAAGCCAAGAAATGTGTAGTTTGACAGTCCCTCCTTGTGAGCAAGTTTATTGTATTCCTTCCCACTTTGAAGTGGATGAATTGTATAATTATTTGTAATGAGAAGTTTCTTGTATTGATGAGGAAAGTTTGAAAGTGAAATGTGAAATGTAAAGAGTTATATTCCCTTCTCTGTTTTAAAAAGGAATGTGAAAGAGTGTTGTAAAATTTATAAACTGTATTTGAAACCAAATGGAAAAGAGAAGTTGTAAAGTTGTAATTCTTTTAAACCAATAAAAGAATGCATTACCTTTCTCAAACTTGCATGGTTGTATTGGAATTGAATTACTATTGTGAATGTAATCTTTGTTTAATTACAAGAAGAGGAAACACGTAGGTGGGAACTATATTGTATTGTTTCTCCTTTGAAATGTATATTAGAATTGAAATCAGAACTACAATTTAACTTGGAAATGAATGGTTGATTTAATCAAGCAAATGTATTAGACTAGTTTAGAAACTATATACACATTTAAATGATAAAATTGATATACAGATTTAGAAGAAATAGATCTCTGCTATAAATGTTAAACTAGCAATTAGTCTTAATAAAAATATACATTCGGACCTGCACTTAATAATCAACTTAAAATTTATGGACTAGCATGCTAAGACACTAAGGAATTCAAATTGACAAAGGAAACTTAAGAAGATAAATTGTACATAACAAATTTAAACTAAATCCTTTCCCAGTCATTTTTTTTGTCACTTGTTGGACAAAATACAAACTTGAATAAATTAGACAAATAAATTTTTGAAAACACTCTAAACCCTCCCTACATCAATGCTCCATGTCTTTTTGACATGTTGAGTGAAGAAGGAAACCAAATTTAATCAAATTGAAAAGTTGAAAATTTCCAGTTTGCCAATTAAAAACTTGTAAATCGTGTTTGTAAAATTGACCCTTTAAAACTTATCAAAAGTAACATTTATGATTCCTATCCAAAGAGGGCATCAAGAGCTTTCCAAAAAGTCCTCGTTTTCCCAAAACTAAGCTTTCTAGCTCAAGTTATGGCACTTTGAAGTTTTTGTGCCTTGGCAGGGAAAATTTGGGAAAATTTTCCTTAGCGGGCCCGCAACCCAAAAATTTCCCGTCATCTTGCCTTAGAAAAGTTTTTTTTTTTACATTTTGACTTGGGAAAATTTTCAATTTTTCCTCTGTCGGCCCACATCCAATCATAGGGTGCTATGTTTACTCTTGGGGCTACAGTGGAGGCACGGTTCCCTTTTTGATATTAGGCCTTTGAAAATTTTGGGGAAAATTTTCATTTTAGCCCTGCTGGCCCGTGGCCAATGAGAACGTGCCACATGGCACCTTGGGGTGGTAGCGAGCGGGCAGTGGGGCGGTGGCAGGGGCACGGTGGAAAACCCTTTTTCTTTTTTGGTTTTGGCCTTGGAAAATTTTGAAAATTGTCCCTACGGTTCCTTTTTTCCGCCCTTGCATTGAGAGTTCGTCATGGCACGCGGACTGAAAGCGAGCTTATTGGACTTTGAAACCCCTTTGGCTTAATGCCTTAGGTTCTTCCACCACCCAATCTCCCATGCTCAACTTAGGGGTGACATGTGTATTCCCACTCAATGCCTACACGGCTTGTGAATGCAATTTGCGCTTTGTGCCCAAGAAGGTAATTGTCCCAAAATTCCCCGTCGCTTCTCCACCCTTCCCTTCCCCTCTCCTGCTTGAACCAGGCCTTGACACGTGTCTACCGAAGACCCGCGGAGGTGCAAAAGAAAAATTGGATTTTGTGCCCACGTAATGGATATTTTCCTAGAGCTTCCCATGACCCACCAACCCGCCAAAAGGATTTCCCTTCCTCTTGACACGTGTCCCCTAAGGGAAGATTTGACCTAAAAAACTCCACGCGGTCATATCTTGAGTTCTATAAGGAGTTAGGAGGACTTCTTTATATCACCGGAATGATGAGAAAATTTCCTATCCAATGCGAATGGTTTAGGAAATTTTTGAAGCACTAAGTATGAGAAAATCTAGTTTAAACTCTGATCCTGTTAGAGAGTGGGTATGGGAGTAGATTTCTCCCTGAACCTAATTAAAATATCTAACCCTAAAATTTGAACCTTGTAAACTTGAGACTAGTTAATGAAGGAAACATATGTTTTGGTAAATTGGTGTTGTTTTGGAACCTACCTGTGGCAAATTGTTGTCTTACAACCTGGTCATGGACACTCTTAAAAAAATCCCATAATTTTCTAGCTAACCCTAGGTTGTTTCTTGGGTCTCAAGTGATTTTTTTAAACGGGCATCACAACTTTGGTACAGTGCAGTAGTGGTTCAAAGGCTTGGACCGTTGGGCACACTAGAAAACTTGAGACATGAAAACTTAGACCTAGCACACTTTAAATCTAGAAAACAACTTAGCAAGAATATGTATGTTTTAGTAAACATGGAAGTTGTATAAACTTAGAAAAATGAACTAACTCTCGCTTTGGTCTATGTAGGAGGCTCAGACGGAGCAGAGGAACCTTCACAGAGACTTAGACTCACCACCACCACCACCACTAGATCAGTGTGTGGTAGCCATTCTACCTTATATTATACATACCCTTCAGGATGTCAATATCGCTCTATGCGGAGAATTAGGTGGAGGACAAGAAGCTAGTCATGATAGAGCTCCTTCTATCGAGGGTCAGGTATCACCTCAACTCACTGAGGAGCATAGAGGAGAGAACTCCCATGCAGATTTAGCTCAAGAAGATAGGGTGATAGAGTTATAGAGCATAGAGAGAGGTGTTAGAGCCCTAGGCTTAGGGATGAGCATGCTAAGAGACCTAGAGGCCGATAGACCACAGTAGTGGATCACATCAGGGATATCCTAAAGCTTCAGCCCTCATATTACTCAGGTGAAATAGGTGGATTTCAGGTAGAGGCCTAGCTAGTGAGCTTGAGTAGTTGCTTCAAGCTTTGTCCTTATTCTAGCAACATGAAAGCTCATGTTGTGATCCATCTACTGAGGGATGGGGCAGGAGTGTGGTGGAGGATAGAGGAGCAGAAGCTCCATGTAGATTCGAGAGACAAAGTGACTGGTAGCTATTTGAGGAGAGATTTAGGAGTAGGTATTTATTATGGAGGTTCATCTAATAGAGGATTGATGAGTTCCATGATCTCTCGACAAGATTCTCTTTCAAAGAAGTAGCAGTATGAGAGTAGATTTTGGATCTACTCCAAGATGTAGATTATATGTAGGATGAGCAGTGTAGATTCATAGGTTCATCCAGGGCCCGAATTTGGATATTAGAGGTACAAAGGTGGATTCATTGTCCACAAACATTAGCTGAAGCCATCAAGAATGCCTAGATTGTAGAGGAGACTCGGGTAAGACCTAAGGATTCTAATCTAAACTATTCCTCTAATTCGACTCCTAAATTGGGGCCCTCTCTTTTGTCGTAGGACCCCATTTATTAGTATCCTCAACAACGTCTCCCTTCTTTGAAGATTCATGTGACTCAAATTCCTTCTATTAAATCATCTAACTCGACTCCTTTGCAGAAATATATGGAATTTATATGTAATCCTATTTGTTTACCATCACTATATCATCTTCTAGGAAAGTCAATTCCAACCAATTTCAAATCTATATCTTCTTCCACTCATGATACATCTGAATCCAAATATAATTTTTCTCTTAATTCATCATCTTCTAAATATTCCACACTAGTTTGATCTCTTTCTTCTAATCAACCTACTATGGTTAAAGAAAAACCCCATACCAATCGATTTCTTTCAAAATGAAGAAGTGATCAAACACTACATGGGGTTACATGATAACATTCCTCTAGAGGACCATGAGCAAGGATTCTATTTAGACCTTAATGCATTCACATATTTTAGGGAAGAAGTTTTTCCTTTTTTAGGAGATGATGGAAGATACTCACATCATTACACTTGATACTCCTATTATTCTTCCATCTTCACATTCTTCATTACATGATGAAATTTCTAGTTCTAGCATTGATTCATGGCCTAATTTTCATCACCTAATCAATATTTATCTATCATGATTCCTCAATCTCAATCTTCCCTTGGTTCACCACCTAGTACCACATCATCTTCTTCTATACATGGGCCACCTTCTAGTATCCCATCTTCATATTCTCTTGGGTAACATCCTAGTAGCCCATTATCTTCAATATGTGGCTCACCTCCAGGTAGCTCATCTTCATCTATTCTTGGGACATGTCCTATTAGTCACTCATCTTCTATTCTTGGGTCACCTCCAGGTATTCCATCATCTTCTCTATATGGGACACCTTATGGTATTCCTTCATCTTCCATCTTAGGGCCACATCCTAGTAGCCCTTCATCTTCAATCTGTGGGACAACTCCTTGTAGCCCATCCTCTTCAATTATTAGACCATGTCCTTTTCATCCCTTATAATATCCTTCTATCAATGATTTTGGAACACCCACCATAATTTCTCACATCAATCATCTTCTTCCACTTTCTTCTCTCACTTCTTTGGATCAAACAAGCTATGGATTAGCTTATAGGAAGCCCAAAAATTTTCTTTACCAAGATAACCTAAAAAAATCCAAGATCTCTAAAGCTCCCAATAATTTAAACCATCATAAAGTTTAGAATCAAATGTTTTTCAAGAAAGCACACCAACACAACCATCAATTATGGTACAAAGTGCATAAAAATATAGATAGAAAATTTGTTGAGCCCTTAAAATAACCAAGTACCCAAGGTGTGAAGGGTTATAGCACACGAGGATAGGGCATAAAGGAAAGCATGGAAGTAAATTTTGGGGATGCACAAAGGCTCACGCATAGGCAAGATGGATTTGGGACTTAGTCATTTTTGGACTATGAGTAAATTTGTATCGGGGAACAAATGGAAAAGTGACCAAATATAGTTATGGATAACGTTAAGCTATGGAGACTTGCAGCTCAAGAAAAGCATATTCCAGGGCATCATTACAATTATTGTAATAGGATAAGGAGCCTAGTTTGTTAGGGACTAGCTGGAAATTGCATGCTTGAGGATACTCTATTAGGGAAACACACGATGACAATTTACATGTTCTTAGGTAGTGGTTAGGTGATCAAAAAGATTCCTTCAGGCCTTTTCTTGTAATGATGAGCGGTTAGAGGAGATTCATTACCATTCTTTTTTTTATGGTTTTACATGATATTCAGATAGAGAAGAGTGTGTATGTGTAGAGGATGGAGTGTGTGTGTGATATGTGATTGTAAGCTCTGTAATGAAGCTATCATAGAGAGCATGTTGAGGCTCTACTGTTGTATTATCTCCATCCATGGAATCCTTAATGTATTATTGGCTACTGTAATGTGATGAATTAATACAATGGAGTGATTCTAAACATCTATGTTATGGATATTGATCTATGTATCTTATTTTATGCTTATGGATCCAAATCCTTGTGTTCTTGATAATACTCATGGTTTAGATCTAATTCCTCCTTTTGGTTGTGATGTTCTCATCTATCTTATGGTACATTGATGCTTAGATCTAGTTTCTTTGTTTTCTGTCTTTGAGTACATTTAGTCATATTTGAGTGTTGTTCCTCTCATGGTGATAAACATTCTTAAAATCTCATATAAAGGAGGGTCTCAGTGCTTGCGCATGTCTCGAGTGAGCTCCCGGTCACACTAGGTTATATGTCGACGTGCTTAGGGTTTGAAGAGAAGTTAGAGGAAAATTGAGACTACATTTTGGTTTCATTGTCAGGACCTCTTTTTGAATTTTTGTGAGAATGATGTGTAATGACAAAGTGATTAAATTTGGACAGTGTCGAAGCATGGATTAAAATCATGGAGGATGAGTTTTCTCATAGATTTAACACTATACCTAAGTTTGATGCACATAAATGGGTAGAAGAACACCTATATGATGACATGTATGAAACATTTTTTTTGTTGTTTCCCTATGGAGTTGTATGAATGGATATCAACATATGCATCTAGGTCAAGTTGGTACTATAGACCTCATGTATGGACCCAAGATGAGTATCAAATGCTACATGATGTTGATCTAACTTGAATCATGTTGTTGATCAATGGTGGAGTAGAGTGCTTTGACTAGTTATACCTTGGAATATGTTATTTCTACATATTATTACCCAAAGGTTTTGAGTTTGAGTTCTTGAGGGAGCCTAGAGGATTATTCTTGTGTATTATTCCCCTGGCTATTAAGATTATAGTTATAACTTTGAGTTTGGAAGCCTTTCCAATGGTTGGCTAAGCTCCTGCTAGGCGCAGGGAACATAAGTTAGTGTGGTGAAAGATGGTGGACCCTATGGCTGAAATAGAAAGAGAGGAAAGATGGATCAAGTACAATGAGGCTCAAGAGAGGGAGTTGGTGAGACAATGTGAGGTTTCTAGAGTGATGGATTTATGGAGGTAGACATTATGGGAAGGATTTAAGTTTCATGTGGAGGGCATGGAATATGAGTAGTTTGTGCTACCCCATCTTGGAAAGCATGGGAGAGAGACCCCGTCATCTTCTAGTGAGATCTTGTCATCTTGAAAAGGGAGAGTTGTAGGCATGCATCTATGCCCACCTAGTGATCAAACCCTAGTGCTTAGTTTTCTAGATCTAGAGATAAGTATTGTTAACCCAATTGGTCTTGGTATTGGTGGTCAAGTGACACCTAGGAGATATAATTTTTCATTTGGTACATCTATGGCCACACAATAATTTCCTATATTTGAAGGGATCATGTCTAGTACAACATTTGGGAAAGGTGTGGGTGCACAAAGCTTGAGCACCATATATGGGAGTGGGTTGAATTTATAGATTATCAGCATGTAGTTTAGCGTGATGATGGGATCACATGACGCAACCGTGTTAGGCCCCTTACCTGTGATAGGAGGATTTAGAGGAGTTGGCACTAGTTGAACTAGTGGTGCTAGAGGAGGTGGAAATATTGAAGGATGGTAAGGTTCTGGATCTTGTGGAAAAGGGCCTCAATAACCTCACCATGTATGTTTTTAGATGTCTTTGCATTTTCCTTATTACAAGGGTGTGGAAGATGTTGTATAACATGTTCAAAAATGTGAGTTATTATGGAGCTCAAAAGGTATCACTACCCCAAAGTGGAAGGTGATTCATTTTACAACCATATTACAAGGGCACATACATATTCAAGATAAGAAGTATGATCCACACCAGACAATGGTGGATTACATCAGATTACGTGATGTATTTTTAGCATAGTTCTACATTCTTGAGTTTGAACAGAAGAACATAAGCACATTGAAGGAGATTTAGCAATGAATTTTGGAGAGTGTGTGATAGTATGAAACATGGTTCAAAACTCTCTTGTCTAAGTTGTCTTATGATATTCACCCATCTAAGCATGCTTAGTGGTTTGTTGAAGGGTGGATCACTCCATTCAAGAGTGAAATTTTACACAATACCTTCACAAATATGTGTGAGGCCTTAGAGGCTACCTTGCATGCTGAGGTTATGGGAAGCATTGATATCAGATTTATTCCATTTCTTGAAGCCTATAATGTTGTAATGGAAAAGCAAATGGATAAAATTTCGTGAACTTGGCTATTAAAACTCACAATGGGATATGGTGCACGAGACTATGAAGTAGAGGGACATACAAAGGATAATTTCTCATGAAGATTGGTGCGCACCATGTCGGTGGACTATGATATTTTCCATGGAGATCATGATGTAAGTATGTGTCCATTGTTACAATGTGTGATCCGAAGAATGTATCTTGCTATTGCAAGATTTGCACCTCTAATACTCATGATATAAAGGATTGTAGGTTGATAGACCAGATCCATGATGTCATTGATACTGGTGTGCACCAGACTAGCATTTCTAGTAGTTCCAAGGATTATGGTCATCATTATAAAGGGTGTGTGGATGGAGGAAGTGGGGAAGAGACTTTCTAGGTGGATTTCGAGGTCAAGGTTATAATGGGGGTCTACTGCACATTACAAGCGTGGGTGTCCTAATTTTCTCAGTAGTGCTCTTGGTGTAGGAAGAAGAACAAGTATCAAGATTGCCCAAAGTTATATGAACATATGAACCAAAATCATTGGAAGGATAATATTTATAATATTGTGAGCGTAAAGCATGTTGATAAATAATGAATGTCACGGGTGGCACATGAATTCAAATTAGAACCTATCTTTGGTCAGTGACGATGTGGGTGAGGATGTGCATACTAGGGATATACCAAATTAGAGAGTGCTTGTTACAAGGGAAGAGGTGATACATGGGAAGTATCTGGACCTGGCTCATCAGAAGGAAGTCTATCAAGAGACCATGGAGGTGATTAGGAGTCTTCAAGGGGAGATTTAGTGCTTGAAGGAGAAATCACGGAAGTTGGAGCAGAAGAAAAGTGTTGAAGTCCCTCAAGTAGATATAGATGAAGTCAGGGAAGTATGTAAGATGTTGTGCCAAGAGAATATCATCCCTCTATTAGGAGAGTGGTTGAGAGGAAAATTACCAATTATCGAAGGAGGGCGTGAGAGGCATGTTTTGTAAGCTAATCTTCCTCCTCACAAAGATTGACTACGATAAGGAGAATACATTGAATGCACGCTTATTGAGGATGGCTCCTAAGTAATATTCTGATTGACATGGGCATGGAATTTAACGTTCTCTCCTTGGATGCATGAAATCAAATGGATAACCTCCATTACACATATTCAAATGTGATGTATATGGATAACAAGACAAATGTGATGCCCATTGGTGTCTAAAAGGATGATGTTATAATTATCCAAGGGGAAAAATTCACCGGAGACTTCGAAGTCTTGGCACTTGCTGAGGCAGAAAACTTTCCAGCATTACTTGGGCACCCCTAGTGATATAATAACAATGCATACTTACAGTTCAATAAGGGGTATATAAGTTTTGAGAACAAGGAGGAAAGTTTTATCATTCCTTTGACAGATGAAAAGTCAGCACCCTTTACTGATCTCTTGGGAGAATAAGACCTAGACTAGATATATGTGCACATTATCATAGACCATGAGGTTATGCATCCAACAAAAGACAACATTATTTAGTGGGAATACGATTAATCTATAAGTGATAGAACTAATGTGGCATGTGATAATTGCATGCATGGGATATATGAGTTAGTTGGAAGGAAATTAAGAGGTTCTGTGAGGAGAGTAACAAAGGCATGCTTAGTCGGAGTTCTTGGGAGGAAGATAATTACCGAGTTACACTAGGGAACTAAAACTTAATGTTTTCCTATGAGAAATGGAGACCCAGTGGATATGTGATATCAAAAGAAGAAGTATGTTTATCTATACACTTTTCGGGACAACGATACATTGGTGGGCAACCCATCGGGATAACCTTCTAGAGTGGCATGAGGTGAGAATTGCATTCTCTATTAGGTTTCTCTGAAGCAATGCACCTCTTTGCTATAAGAGACTATCATGGGAAGGAACCTACCCCATTTCACATCCATGCATGTGATAAGGCATCGATCAAAGGCATAAAAGACTTTCCTCCATCACTATGGGTGCATAAGATTTACTCCACTTTAAAAGGCTACGCACACACATGGTACATTCATTCAGAGTTGCACCGTCATACCAAAAATAGGAGGAATTGATGGTCGATCTCATTCAAAAAATTTAGTATGAGAGTACTAAGCCATCAGTGAAGGAGACATTTCAGGTTGTTAATTGTCTAACTATGGGAGATAATGCCATGGCGGAGGACAGAGTACTGGAGTTGTTAGGTGAACCTGGTTTGGAGGTGCATTTTAATGAGGAAGAATTATAGGTGGTACAACTTGAGCATGCCTACATTGGAAAAGGAGAAAGGAAATTTGGTCTACGTTATATTCGGTGAAGAGGTGGAGAACTTGGATGTTGACCATATTGTGGGTGCACACGAGGTTATTGATGGTGTTGATGAGGAAGTGCATGCTTACCATGAATCCCTGAAAACTAAAATGGTTAACATTGGCTCAAAGGTGGAACCCAAGGAAGCTACTATTAGGGATTACTGGTCATAGAGGGAGGTTTTAAATATTATTGATCTATTACACGAATTCCAAGATTTATTCCCACACAGGTACCACGAACTCAAGGGATTTCACCACTCTTGAAGATAGATGTGGATCAAACTAAAGGAGGGTACATGTCTAATTCATAAGATAACTTATGACATGAATCAATCTGCATGTCAAGGTCGAGGAGGAGATTGACAAGATGATCACATTAGGCATCATTAAGGCTATTGAGGAATTAAAGTGGAAAAATTAGATGGTCATTAGCATCAAGAAGGATGGGAGGATAAGGATTTGTGTTGACTATAGGGATTTGAATGCGGTATGTGTCATTGATCCTTTCCCAACCCCATTCACTAAGGAGATCCTGGAAGGAGTAGTCAGCGTGAGATCTATTCATTTACAAATGGATTTTTGGGGTATCATTAGGTTAGAATTACAAAGGAAGACCAAGAGAAGATAACTTTCACCACTGAATGGGGAATTTTTTCCTATATGGTAATGCCTTTTGGATTGAAGAATGAGCCATTCGTGTTTTCACGCATCATGGTCCATATGTTTCAAGACTTCATCCATAATTTTATTCAAGTCTACCTAGATGATTGGATGGTTTATGGACTAGTAAAGGACCATTATGAAAATTTGAGGTTGATGTTTGAGAGATGTTGGCAGTTGAGTATATCTCTCAACATTAAGAAATGTGTTTTCACTACTCCATTTGGCACCCTGTTGGGACATATCATATGTAAAGAAGGTGTGTTGATGGATCCTGCCAATGTTGCGCTTATTATAGGATTGGGGAGCCTATAAACCAAAGTGTAGTCCACATATTCCTTGGACATACAGGGTATTACAAGAAGTTCATCAAGGGATATGCCAAGATTGTCATGCCATTAGAGGAGTTGCTAAAACATAAGAATAAGTTCTATTTAGGAGAGGCATGGTAGACAAACTTTGTCACACTAAAGAATAGACTCATTACTGCACCCATATTATGCTCTCCCTCTTGGGATAAGAATTTTCATGTGCATGTTGATACATCCAGGGATGGCGATTGGAGTAGTCCTAGACAACCTAGGAGGGAATTATCGACCATACCTTTTGATTTGCTAATAGGAAGCTAACCCTATTAGAAACATAATTATACCACAATGGAATGAGAGGCATTGTTGATTATCTCATGTATAGCAAAATTCAAGAAGTATTTTCTAGCAACACCTTTTATCTTTTATACGGACCACACAACATTAAATTACTTGGTGAACAAGCCCATCTTACAAGGGTGCATATGTAGGTGGGTGTTATTGTTTCAAGAGTTTGAGTTTATAGTTGTTATAAAACTAGGTAAGAGTAATCTGGGACTAATAATTTATCAAGGATTGACTCATGAGAGTACACATAAAGCATTGAGACTACAATGTCAAATGCATAATTATTTAGATTGTAGTGTGCACCCTCTGATTAGGAAGATATCATTGTGTTCTTAAGAATGGGTGTGACACCGAAGTGATGGAGGCCTCGGAGAGTAAATAGTTAGTTGTGCACATCATGCCTTACATGTTAATCAATGGAAAATTGTACAAGTTAGATCAAGATGAGGCCTTGTCCCGATGTATACTAGAGTTTGAGCATGTTGTAATCATAGAGGAAGCACTGGTGGGATTATGGTAGGTCTCTATGGAGGAAATTCCACCGTGTGGAAAATATTATTGGAAGGACTTTGGTGGGAACCCCTTTACTAAGATTGTCTTGAATATTGTAATGCATGTGATTATTTCCGATGCCTTGGTAAGCTAGGAAAATTGGATGAAATGTTATTGAGATCAATAGCTAGTGATGAACCATTCGAGAAATGGGCAAGCAATTTTGCAGACCTATTTCACCTTCCGCATGAAGGACGGGTTCATGTTATATCATTACTTGTACTGATTATCTAACACAAGGGTAGAGGAAATTCCTAAGAGGGATTGCACAGTGGCCATAGTAGCTAGATTTTTATGGGAAAACATCATTAGTAGATATGGGTGCCCATTGAGTTTAATGAGTGATAGGGGTATGTATTTCCTAAATGAAATAATCAGGATTCTATTATCGAATTCATGGTGGCCCATCACAAGACTACCCCTTACCACCCACAAGCTAATGGGACAACAAAATCCTTTAACAAAATTTTCAGTCACCACACGTAGACCAAGATTTGTGATGTTGGGAAACAAGACTAGGATGAAAATTCTCAGCCATGTTATGGGCGTATAGAACAAATTATAAAATATTAAATATAGCTACACCATTTCAATTAGTGTTTGGTGTAGAAGATGTTTTTTCCTCTAGAGCCCATGCTACCTTCTCTCAGTATATTGCACATGCATGAGGATTAGCCGACGAACGATGATCCCTTACTAGATGGATTTAGAGGGCTTAGAAGGAATGAAAAAAGGAATGACACGATCGTCACATTATGAATAAGTAATTTGAGGTTGGGAAGAGGGTTTTACTTTATGATTCTAAGTTTCTACGCCATCCTGGGAAGCTCAAATTCCATTGGTTGGGGTCGTATATTTTATCCTTCATAATGGATTCAAGTTCATGCCAATTACAAGTATTGGATGGGACATGGTTGCTAGTTTATTTAAATGGGATTAGGCTAAAGCTCTACTATAAATAAGGCTTCGTGTGCTTATAAATAAGGTAGTTTTGCTAATTAGATTAGGTTTCCCTTAGTGTATTTCCATTTTGTTTGTTTTCTTTTATCATCTTTTTCTTTATTTTCTATTTTGGTGTTATGTTGTGCATTGGTTTACCATTACCTATTTACATTGTAAGTGATTCCATGCGTAGAGGACCATACATATATTTAGTGTGAGGTGGATGGATTGGCAGATATGTTTTGATATGGTTAAAAATTTCACCGAGAAGATGGACTATTGGGAGACTCATTCTGAATGATTAGTGCAAAGGTAGAAGAACAAGTGGTATGGTGTATAAGGTGTTCGAATTCATTCGGTTATAAAGGTGTGTTGAGAAAATTTTAAAGACCATGCAGAAGAGAAACAACGATCACGTAGTATAACAAGAGGAAGGCAACACCATTGGTAACTACTTGGTGAACATTGCAGAGGTAATGTACTTCGATATGGTGACATGCATGAAGGAGATCTATGGTAGTGAAGTAGTATTGGAAAAATAGAAGGTTATAAATGTCACGCGAGAAGGGGAGTCATGAAAGTTGACCTAAGTGAAATAAAGTTCTTTATTAAAATAAATGTTAAGACATGTGGTTAGAGGAAATTTAAGGTGTTGAAAAAGTATAAATAGAGGGTAAAGGTAGTCATATCGACTAATTTTCCTTAGCAAATTTTTGTTCTCCCAACATGAAGTGCGATGAGGGTTTTTAAAGAAGAGTGGGGTACTTGTAAAAACCAATAATTTTTTTCAAGATGTGGCATGATCTTACAATATAACAAGTAGCGAAGAAGACAATAGAGTAGGAGGGGGTTGCATGAGAGAGAAGTGTGGATTTCTTCAAGTTATGGCAGAAAAAAGAAACATTAGAAGCACCTAGGGCACAAAATAATTGTAGAAAAAGGAGATGACAACCAAGAAAGCTCATACAAAGAGACCAGTGGTGGAAAATGAAGAACCCGTGGAAGTCTATTTGGAAATGTAGTATCCCCCAAGGGTTATTAAGGTAGAGAAGTGGAGCTCAAAGTTGTATAGATGAAAAATAAATTAATTTAACTACGTAACCACCGAAGATGATGATTTAATGCGGTTATATCTCTATAAGGAGCTACAAGGGTTAGATGAATAAGGAAACCATATCGTAGATGATTTAGTGAAGAGGAGTTATAGAAAACTAGAGTATTGCAGCTTTGAGAGCTGTTGTTTTTTGTTAAAACCACACAGTTGTTCAGATGGTTGATGTCATGAGTGCATGAATACTTTTTCTACTTTGTGGGGAGAAGGATGAGACTCGCATGACATTTTATCAATAGGGTAACGAGCCTATAAAAGAAAGGTGAATACATGACCCTCGACTTAAGTGCCACTATGAAGGTAGAAGAGCTAGCAAAGCAATTAAAATATGAGAAGGGGGAAGGGAAAATGTTATTACCAATCTACCACCCTATATTGAGATTCATTTCCCGACTCATTAGTTACAAGTTGGGCACATCCGAGAGGTATACAAACATAAACAAGAGATTCATGTACATTGCATACAGGTGTGTCCAAGAAATCACGTTACAATTTTACATATTTTATCATAGATAGTATCATCAAGGAGGCACGAGTGCGTAAATGATTTAGAAGCAAAGATAACTCGGGGCTCCATTTTGTTAATAATTGTATTCTAGGAAATTTGTGTCCCAGAGGGACTAGATGATAATATGTGGGTCTACCCACCAAAGACACCCATCTATTATAGTACATTTTAAACAATTCACTTGTGATGGGAGTATATCTAATGTGTAACATGGCGCGAGATGGAAAAATGGTATGAGATACTATGTGTAATCATGTTGAAAATGAATGGTGTATCTCAGCACGAGCTTCTAAAGAGTGTTAGGAACCAAGTTCAATTTGCATTCATGTAACATTTTAGTATGACATGGTTGTGATGGCCATAGGAGAGAAAGGGTTGTGGTGCAATCTCCCATTTGCATTCACCGCTAAGTACAAGTATTTCATCAATCGGTTAAAGGATGCATAGTTTTTGACCTTTGACATAGATAAAGTGGATGTGGATGTTCACACCTGCAAGTGACCTACGAGATATAACTCAACACTAGTATATGTGAATACCCTGGAGTAAAAATTCTTAGGTTTGCACTCATAAATTAATGTTACCATCAAGGGATACATCCATAGGGTGTTCCTGTAGTTACGCCCCAAGACATAGGGATGATTTGAGATGGACGTTAGAGATGCTCCCTTCCTTAAGCCACGAGAAGTGTCAATCCCACCTATGAAATTAGTTTAGGTAGATGAGGAGGTAGTACTAGAAGAAGAAGAAAGTGAGGAGAATTTGGACACCTCTTAGAAGTGGAAATACTATACGTGTTGAGGTAGTAGTAGGGGCGCAAGTTCCTCATAGATGAGCACCGCTTCTTGAGGATAATAAAGTAGGGCATGAGGGAGGATAGTTACTCAAAGGAGAGGAGACAAAACAAAAGAAATACAAGGTGTATGAGGTTTTCGGTTCGAAACAAAAATAGGCTCGAGAGGAAGATAGTGTGACTTTCAAGGAAGAACTCGAGGTAGAAAGTAAGGTGGAAGTTGATGCATGCACCAAAGATAAGGCTCATTCTATGGAAGAAACTAAGAAGATTCTAGTGCAAGAGTCTTCTCCTACACACTCCACTAATCCATAGGAAGAAATTAAGGGAGACTCCTCTATCATAAACGAGGATAAGGGGTTCACTCCACGATCGAACAAGTAATGTTTAAAGTGCAAGGCGATAAGGAAAAAGTGGACACCCATGTCCCCCCATATGGAATTTTGGATGACCCCATGAAGGTATTACATGTAAGCTTTAAGGCCACCCTTTCCCCGGAAAAATTACATCCATGGGATATCTTGGATTAAGAAGGGGGCACTCCTTGAACGAGGAAGATGATAAGCTATTACCTGCATTGCCATGTAGAAGAACTAGTATTTGAGGTCAGATATCACACGATCGAGACCATTCACCTGAAGAAGAAGGGAGAAGAGAAATATCAAGTGTTGGATTCTATCTATCTCACAGATGGTCAAGATTGTAATTATCTACATAAGATGTCCTTTGAGGTTGTACGATGTAACATGGATGCGGGGGCCACTGTTTAAACCTTAGTCACGATGAATAAGGAAAAATAAAAAGAGAGAGAGATTTCACTAAGGACTGAAGGGAGAGAAGGCCCTAACCAAGGAGGCCTATGATCAAGTTGACACCCTTGTTAAAGGAATTTTGGGATAGTGTCTAGTACATCAAGATCCAGGCCAAGATAGATTATGGTGACGAGATGGAATATTTAGAAGACCTGGTGGGGATGTTGCTAACCAACATCAAGGATGGCATGGGTATGATAGTCATGGACCTCGCCAAGGAGAAGGAGAATAAAAAATCATAGTTAAGGCCAAAGTTTCATATTTGAAGAATCTTCTCAACCATATTAGGGAGGAAAACATCCTTGCAACTAGGGGTTTCAATAGCTACAAAAATGTGAGCCCATAATTGATGCATGGGTAGGCCGAGGAAGAGGCCATTCTCAAGGTAATACAATATAAAATACCTACCAACAAGACTCGAGCGTGTGTCGTTAATTATTGACACTATTGTGTAGAAGGATGAATTAAATACCAAGTGTAAAAATATAGAGTTCAGAATTGGTGAACTTGGGGACTCCATCACCGAATGCATGGATGAGTTCGAGGGTCTTTGCTCGAGTTGGTAGTGGTGGACCAGGAGTTGAAGGAGAAGATAAAATAAATCATGCTCGATCAATTACCCAACATCACATGGAAAGTACAAATAAAATAATTTAAAGAGTTTGAGGCATGAGATAAGGTGAAGGGAGATGTAGAAGCATAATTCCTTGAGTTAATCTAGTTGGTCATATAGGCGATAAGGGTGTAGATGTACCTTCCGGACTTAGCAGATTCTTGCATAATTTTTGTCATTAAAGTTTTGTTCAAAGCATTGCAAGGGATTATTATGGGTTGAAATTGCATTAGTGTGGGGTGATGTTGAGCCCCTAAAATTACCAAGTACCCGATGCGTGAAGTGTTGTGGCACATAGGACAGGTGCAGAGGCATGCACATAAGTAAATTTTGGGGATGCACTGAAGGCTCACACCTAGGAAGGATGGATTCAGGACTTAGTCATTTTTGGACTATGAGTAAAGTTATGTTAGGGGAACAAATGGAAAAGTGACCAAATATAGTTATGGATAACGTTAAGCTATGGAGACTTACAGCTCAAGAAAAGCATATTCCAGGGCATCATTACGGTTATCATAATAGGATAAGGAGCCTAGTTTGTTAGGGACTAGCTGACACTTGCATGTTGAGGATAATTGATTAGGGAAACACATGATGACATTTGACATGTTCTTTGGTAGTGGTTAGGTGATATAAAAGATTCCTTTAGGCCTTTTCTTGTAATGATGATCAGTTAGAGGAGATTCGCTTCCATTCTTTTCTTTTTATGGTTTTGCATGATATTTGGATAGAGAAGAGTGTGTATGTGTAGAGGATGGAGTGTGTGTGTGATACGTGATTGTAAGATCTGTAATGAAGTTATCATCGAGAGCATGTTGAGGCTCTACTGCTGTATTATCTCCATCCATGGAATCCTTAATGTATTATTGGCTACTGTAATGTGATGAATTAATACAATAGAGTGATTCTAAACATCGTTTTTATGGATATTGATCTATGTATTTTCTTTTATGCTTATGGATCCAAATCCTTATGTTCTTGATAATACTCATGGTTTAGATCTAATTACTCCTTTCGGTTGTGATGTTCTCATCTTTCTTATGGTACATTTATACTTAGATATAGTTTATTTGTTTTTTCTCTTTGAGTACGTTTAGTCGTATCTCGAGCATTATTCCTCTCAAGGTGATTAAAATTCTTGCAATCTCATATAAAAGACGTTCTCAATGACTACGTGTGCCTCGGGTGAGTTCCCAGGTCATCTTGGGTGATATGTTGATGTCCCGAGGGTTGAAGAGAAGTTAAAGGAAAAATGAGACTACAAAACTCAAACTCCCACATATGAAATCCATGCTTCAAAATAAATTACACTCATTTATTGAGTATGAGCTCACCAAGATAATTAATATTAGAGATAATATGACTCTTGATAAGAAAACATGTCCTGGTATTCCTTATCAAGGAAATTATAAACATTGTTGTTGGATCTTATCACGCTGAGTGACATTGTTGGTCCCAATTTCAAAAATACAAAAATGAGAAAACATTAAAACATTACAAAAATCAAAGGTACAAAGATCAAACATTGTAATTAGGTATTGCATACACATGGATGTTATTTCTTCCCTTTTTTTCCATTCCTCTACAAGGAATCCACCATATTCATCCTTTCGATGATATTTTGGTTAGTATATTCTCACTCATTTTGTGACATTTATCTCTATGGTATCTGTTTAATCTTGGTCTTTCATCACCTTGGTAAATTAAAGAACAACTGACCTCTTAGATATCCTATTTTCATCTAATAAACTTGTTGCAAAGAATTTTTGACATATTTTTTGACACTAGCCAATGTCATCATCATAGTCACTTCCACATCCTTCCATCAAGCCATCAATGGTTCTTAAACCCTTGTCAAAACAATCGAGAGAGCTGAAATAAGTTTTCAAAAATTTAAAAAAATCAATCAAAAAGAAAAAATCATATAAATATATAACTCTCTCTTGAAGTATTTCCAATATCTCTACTAGGGCTATTGACACATGACTCTAATTAGATCAATGTTTTGACTAGAATTAAATACATTTCTATCAAGGCTATGAATGCCTAGTTGGCAAAGAGAGTAATGTATGGCTCTCCTTCCACCATCCATTCACAAACCCACTTTAAAAATAAATCATTCCTAAATATTTTCTAGGTGTCTTCACCGGTTTCTATCAAATCTTCCCTCCAAGAGATAATAAATATCCATGGGAACATACTAGATCTCAATGAGCAAACAATAATAGTATGTTACCAAGTTTCTTTTTTGGACCTTGTTCAGACTCATGCTTTATTGCATATCTTGTCTCACGATTTGTGCCTTTGGCTAATCACTTTCTTTACCATAGTATTCTAGGTACATTTTTGATATCCTTACATAGAATTTTCATTGTTCTTATACTTTTTCAAAACATCCATGTGTATTAGATTTCCTTTTTACTATGTTTGAGGGGAAATTTGTCCCTTCTTTCAATAAAAAAATCTTTTGCTTCTTTCTATCATGTGTTTCTTAGCCGATTACACTTTGATGGAATTATTTCTCCTTCCTATCACATCATTGGTTTAATTTCTTCATCATGTTGAATGTATTCATATTGTCCCTAGTCCAAATTCTATGTGTGAATAGTTTACCTTTGTATATTCCCATCTAACGTTGTGGGAAACTTTTCATCTTGACCTTCTTGCACATATGCATGGAATTATTCCCTTTTACATCCCATCTATCATTTGGGGGCATCCAAATTTCTTGTTTTTCTACACATAGCTTCATAAAACTTTAAAAATAACCTAAACATTCATAAAATATATAAAAAAAAAAAAATGGTAAAAAAAAAAATTTCAAAAATTGGTAAATGGCATGCATACAATTGAAGATTTTATAAAATTCATTGTCCTCAAACTTATAAATTTTTCATACAAAACATATTTCTTAGGTTCTTACTTGTTGTCGCATAATGACTCACAATTCATTTTGATCTACCTCCATTAACAAAGTTGGTTTGTTTGCTATGTATGTACTATCTTGGAATAATGAGTTGCCCGGTACTATTTTATAGTGCATGAATTATTTTTCATAGGACCCAAGTGTCTTCTCATTATTCCCTCACTTATATCCTTTCTTGGAGGACCATTTTTAACCCTTTTCATTCAACATGAACATTCGTAATCTGAAGCTTGATAATAAAAAAATTGGTGCAACTATCTTGAACATTGTTTCTTTGAGTATGTGTGTTTGTACTTGTTTCCCTGTCAAGTTGGCTTGTTTTCTTTCTTTTATTTCATTGCATTATGTATTTTTCATGTAGTTAATAATTTTTAGAATGAACAAATGTTAGTATTTTAGCTTTTCATGTTATTTTATATGTTTTTGTATGCATACATTTTGATAAAGGGACAATGATGTAGATCATATGAGAAAAGTCATGAAACAAAGTTTTTATTGGATGAGATAGATGTAAAGGTTATTTCCATTTTCATTTATCAATTCTCATTACTAGAAAGGTATCTTCTACTTGGATTCTTCTATCTATTTCCTTCATATTTTCGATCATCGATCAAATTCTTCTATCACCCCATCGAAACTCGAGGGGAAATCCTTCATTCTACTAATTTTTATTCAAAATTTACTTGTTTATAATTTTCTAATATCTTTGAAGTGACGCCACTTACACCACCTTAAAGAAGAGAAAATATATACAACTAAAATCCCCTTACACAATTTTAATGCTAAAGTGGTAATGATTATCCTCTATCTTATCATTTCCATTATAATTAGTGATTTCCACTGATTAAATAATGTTTCCTCTATTTAGGTCAATTAACAACGCTTTGTTAATTAACTTGCTTCTATCACATTCCGATGCCAATTAATGACACTTCATTAGTTATAATCCTCTTCAAATCAATTAAGTAAGTATTACTAGTTAATTAAGCCTTTTTAACAATGCATTTAATCAATAAACCCTTTTATTGTCTAAATATCACTTTGAAATGCTTCCAAGCATATCATATTTCTCCTAAATCACCTCCAAATATCCTAAAATCTTCTTGTAGCCTATTAATTAATCATATTTGATTAATTAAAGTACCCTTTAACTCCCATGAGTTATTAAAACACTAGTTAAATCATCTAATCATGGTTAGCTAGTCTAAAGTTACTTTATCCTTTATCCCATATTCATTAGGATGCAAAATTATCTCAAAATAGAAAGCTATAAAAAGGACCAAGCTCCTACCTTCACACATTACACCATACTTTGAATAATATCTCATATTAAACATACGATTAATGGAATAGCGTGCATCATCTATTTTGCATCCATTTCTTCAAGCTTGGTTAGTAAAAGAAGATCTAAACATGGCATTTTATCCATTTTAGTGAGATATATTCACCATATTGAAGTAACAACATCTAATTTGATTGTTTGTGATCTTCTTAGGTCCATTTTAATATGCAATCATATACTAAGTAGAAATGTTGTAATTAGATGAACAATTGCATGTTAATTCATTGTAGACATTTCAATAAGATATGATCTTGATGGTTCTATGTTAGATTTTATCTTAGCTATTTAGACTACTAGGTGTTAGTCTATCTTAATTAGCTTTGCAAGGTTTCATTAGTTCACGAGAGGAGAATCAAAGTTTTGAAGGTGTCATGACAAACATATATGTGTGAATAAAGTAGTTATAAAATTAATCTCAAGAGGATAGTAAGGTGATATCATAGGAAGATATAAAAATATTACTCTTGAGCTATAAAAACATGTGAAGTGTGATATAAATTGACTCTACATTAAGGATATATCATAAGAACCACTAATAACTATCCGAATGAAACTAGTGAAGGTTTCACATAGCCATTCCTACTTACTCCCTACTCCTTGTAATTTTTATACGTACACAACTCAAAGGAATATAATGCATGAATAATTTCTAAATAGATCCAAATTCAATAAAAGTGAAAATTTATGTGCATATAAAACCCATGGTGGAAGTGATATAGTATTTAAGGAAAATCAATCTACATTCTCATGGTAAGAGGAGAATTAAATCCAAAGTTTATATATGAGAGGATTAAGACTCTCCCAATGGTTTTACACATTATTGAACATGTAATAAGTTTGGTTTCAATAAGAAAACTCAATGATGTTTGTATACGAGTCACATTCAAGAAGGATCATAGAAATATGGTGTGTGGAGCCATGGTTTTGGAAAGAAGTATGTTCATGGGAAAAAAATATAGGATTGACACAAATAAAATGGATGATACAAGAAATAGTTTGATTGTATCAAAGGACAATTTTGAATTTGGAAAAAATTAATTGCTTCTAGAACAGAGATAAATGTTTTAGCGCAAAGGATAATCAATACTAATGAAAAAAGGGATACATTCCTTATGTTTAAAACAAATTGCATATGGGATTTTGTATTTTTTGTACACTTTAAATTTTATGAACATTGTGTGTGGAAATAAGATAATATTTAAGTTTCCCACTACTAATACTTACATAAATGGGATTTATCAAGTTATAAACAATAATGTTTTTTGACTAGTGAAGTTTATCTCACTTAGAAATTTACTTTTATATGTCTTTCATAGATGATTAATCCAAGACGAATTAGATATATTTTGGCAAGAACAAGTTTGAGGTATTCAAAAATCTATAATTTCAAGAACTTTCTTGAGAATCGACTAAGAAAAGGATAAAGATTATCCACAAAAATAATGCAAGTGAATATTTTTCAAAGGAATTTGATAAATTTAGTGGTAATTTGAGAATATTATGGTAGAATAAAATTGGTTATACGTCATCACAAAACATAGTGGTAAAGCACATGAATAAAAAATTCATGGATAAGGTCCTTAGTATGTTGTGGTGTCAATTTTGAGCACAAATATTGGGTGGAAGTAGTGGCTACTTCTTGTTACTTGGTGAAGGGATTGTCTGCATCAACATTGGTAGATAGTACCCCATAAGAAATTTAGAATAGTAAAAACCAACATTGAGACACCTACGAGGTTATTATAAAGTATGCATACATATTGTGATGAAAAAATAATTAAACTTGACTATATGTATGTATGAAAATTACATATTTAGTGGGTGTGGAAATGATGTTAAATATTGTAAGCTATGGAATCCAAAAACACATAAGGTTATTTATATATGGATTTTTTTCTTTAGGTAAATGAAGGACAAAAAAATATCGACATACTAAGATTTGAAAATGTATTATCAGGAGGTTAAAAAACCCATAGAAAAATATATAGATGAGATCTATCATTAGTGGAATATTGGAGAATATGTGGCTCAAAATGGGAATTACACATCACCTCGGTGATATCTTAGAAAAGTCGAGGATTTACACAAGAACAAGATGTCATCCAAGAGGGATATTAAGCTAGTTGTATTTCAAACTCTCCATAATATTTTTCCTTAAGGTATCTTGGATTACTTGGTGCCATAATATCAATAAGATGATTCCCCAAAGGGATATTAGAGAATTTGAATAATGATAATTCAATAAGGGACATATTGGAGATCTATATGGGAAGACGGTGTAACAATAGTGATACCTTTATGTAAAACAATATGATATGTCAATTACGATAAATCTCGAGGAGAATTGTCCTACGATATCACAAGAGAAAAATTATGGAGAGCCCAGAGATTGTATGATCTCACTATAATGAGATGTAAAAATTAGTTTTGTGGAAAGAGACACTTTTGGTCCTAGAAGGTATAAAAATTTATAGAAATCACCTAAAAGGTACAACCCTCCTAATTTTTTTATTGTTTCCACCGATTATGACTAAAAATGAAAATCCAAAGTTGGTAAAGGAATATCTCAATTCAAATGAGTGTAAGTCTTGGAAAAATACATAGCAGAGGAAATATATTTTCAAAAGGATAATGATACATAGGAATTGGTAAATCTGCCTCCTACAAAAGAAAATTTGTGGGTTGAAAGTGGGTTTTTAAGAAGAAGTATAATGTAAAAGAAAATTTAGAGAAGAATAAGGATTTCTTAGCTAAAAACCATTCTCTCAGGTGGAAGGGACTTAATTTAATGAGGTGTTTTGTCTTATTAAAAATTAATTTCTCTTAGATTTACTTTAGCTATGTGTGTTATATTTGATCTAAAATTATAGAAAATTAATATTAAAATAATGTTTCTACATAGGTTTCTTGAATAAGAAATATACATGTTTTAGCCTAATAGTTTCATAGTTAAGGGAAAGAAGGAATTGGTATGTTGACTAGAGAAGTCCTACTATGTCTTGAAATAATCAAAGAGGGTGTAGATTCATAATTTTGATGGGTATGTGTGAAATATTTCCATTGTACAACAAAATTTGTATTCTTGTGTGTAATTTAAAGAAGAAGGAGATAATTTTTCATCATATAGATATATGAGGTAAGGTTAATTTTAAGAGTACCTTTTGAAAAAAATATTATAGAATGGGTGGAAAATTTTCTTAAAAAGGTATTCAAATTATTAGAAAATCCAGAAAGGAAGCTTTAGAGATGGAAAAAATTTAGTTTTTTCCAAGTCACTAGACATCTGCATATATATGTTACCGGCCAAAAATAAAATTATCTTAACATGGTAACATCTATATGTTGTTGTGTGTAAACCACATGTATTCTCCCACCTGTAACACTCCTATGTTATCATCTGGTTCCGTCTTCACGTCACTGGACACAAATAAACACTTCACCTTGTTACCGAAAGGGATTGTGAGCAATTTCGCGTATGGGATATCCTACACATTATCATATGTCTCTAGCTATAGGTTATCATGTTATCCATTTTTTTCACCCCGAAAATAGACAACTTAGTAGGTTCGAGCATTGTCAGCTTGATGGGAAAAGGTAGAAATGATTCACGAGTGGCGAATGGTGGAGTTGGTGACCAATATTATTGTAAAATTGGTTGAGTTTGAGGAAAATTTAACACGGTTGAATTCCCGTGTTGGTAGGTATATGGTTCAACACCCAAGTTGGTCGGAATATGGGTGGACACATTGGTTGATAGACAGAGCATTATACAAAAGAGGTGTGTTGGCTAGGTTGTTCAAATGGGTATGTCACCGGGTTGGTTGGTTGAGATAAACATATGGTTTGGTCAACCATGTTGGTCACCGACTATTGTGGCAACACAAAGGACAAGATTATGGTTGGATGGGTCAAAGGTGTATAGAAAAGATGGATACCATTCAACCCCAAGCTAGATGACACGAGTTACATGATCCATCAAAGTTGGTTGGGTGGCACATTGTATGGCATAGGGTTAGAAAATCATCCAACCCCATCATATTTACTGATTCGTAGATAGAAAATCATCCAACCTCCCTAATTAGACATTACCCATGGTGTGAAGATAATGATTCCCGCATTAGTCAGTGACTAGAAGAATGTATTGCCTATAAGTTTTGTGTCATCTAATCTTCCCGGTTGGGTAGTAATGAGGTTAGATGACCTAGTCATAAATTGTGTGAATCCGGTTAGACGACCATCCAACCCGGATATGTAGAAGATCTCACGAACAATGTAGTTTTTTCAAATGAGGTTGTATGACCTAATGAGGATGGAAATCCATCCAACCCACCGGGTTGGATGATGAACACGGTTTGAATAAGTCACATGCCATGCGAAGGTAGGTGGGTAAATGACAGCTAAAAAACCAAAATTAATTCAAGAAAAGTACCAAATCATATGGCTCGTTGGTGGCCCCAAATTTCCTTTATATTTTATTATCCACATCATTTTAGGGGGATTTCGTAGTACAAAGGAATTCTCTCAAAAATTATTCCAGAGCTATTGTGAGATAAAGGCCTCAAATTTTGGCTTATTGTAAAGGATGTTTCCTATTGCCTATATTGTAATGGGTTGTTCATGTTTCGAGAAATAAAATTTGTGTATAGTGGATTTTATTTCCCTAATTTGGGTTATATTGCATCTTTTGCCTTCCATTATGTTTGTAGGTATATTGTGCATGTTTATATCTCTTTGCAAGACCTTTAATTTGTTGTGCTTTATGAATATAGGGAATTAAATATTGTCTTAGACTGTGGTGCCTCCACCTGTCCTCTCTTACCTTGTTTACTCCCTATTTTTCACTCACTTATATTGTCTCACCCTTTCTTGGTGCATCACCTTCCCTTAGAGTAGATTTATTTTTATGCATTCTTCTATCCCTATCTCCTTGGAAAGCATTAGGTAGGATTAGTTTGTTTTTCCATTTTTGCACTTTGGAGAAGTTGGCAATAGGTTGGGATAAGAAGTCATCTATCTCTCGTAGGATTATCCTACTTTGCAACGTCCCACACTACATGATGATCCCATGTTATGTAGGTTAGATAGATTTCCTCACACACAAATCTCAAGAAATCGGGGGTGTTGTAAGTTTACATTAATAGTTACCATATGATAATAAACTATGATATCAATGTCGTATGATGACAACACAAATAATGATATCAAATGACATATTATTGTGTTACCGCATGTTACATTGTTTTTGTTTCCACACAACAAAATTTCCATGCTTCTAGATATTACCCGCTCCATGTTCCCAACCATACCCATTGGGCCCATTCCTTTCCTATATATACTCATCCCCATTAATTTTGTCCCATTTGCACTTCAATGTTTCCCTGGACTAGAGTTTTTCAGAGTAGTGTCTACAACTATTCCAAATGGTTTGTTCTACAATCCACTTCCAATACTATCCACATTGTTATCTCTTCATGTGATACATACACGGTACTAATACAGCATATAAAAACACCTCTTTTTTTCAAAAGATCAAGAATCATGACACCAAGAAAAAATTCAATTAGCACTCTGTCATTTTTTTATAGAAACCTATTATATACATTAGCTACTAAAATTTTTGGAAGACCCAAAAATTAAAAATGAATCCAATTGGATTGGAAACTCAGGGTGCCGTGGACTATTGTACATGCCTCAATATGAGACAAAAACTAAGTTGTTAGAAAATTTAATGCATACATATAATAATTTTGATTGTTCTTTCCAACTTGCATTACAATTGAACTAGTTTGTCATCAAAATAACCCTTGATGATATTCATCGTCTAACAGGGCTACCCCATCAAAATTCATTACTTGTATAAAAAAACCATTATAACTAAATAGGAAAAAAATAGATTCTTATTACAAGCTTTCTGCTTTAGGTTGAGGTTAATAATCCCTCCAAAAGAGGGATTAACACTCAATCAATCAAATAACCCTTTCTCTTGTACATGGTGGATTTTTTTCATTCCTTCATCATTTTACAAGGAAGATACACTAACTTTCCTCAGTGGGTAGTGTACTACCTTCTCCAAACCCTTTCGTGTTAGATTCGATTGGTGTTCATATCTTTCAACAAGGATTCACTTTGACCTTGACAAATCCATTATGAATCCTAGTGTAGTTATTTATTCTTCTTGTTTTATTCTTTCTTTCTATTATGAGGGTTTTCACACACTGAAATCAAAATCTATTCCAATTGCACTACACGAGAAGATGGAAAAATATGTAATGTCTATGGACCAAAAGTTGGTGAGAATTTTTTTAAAGCATTCTATCTTGATTCTTTTCATAAAAATAATCATTTTTAAATCAATTCTGAAAAATATATAATCTATTTTCAATAGGTCAAAACAAGTGAAACAATGGATCATTGTGTTGGAGTAGTTCATGGGTATAACCTGCTGCTAGGGGTGAGGGTCTTGTAAAAACATTTTGGTTGATGTCACTATGATTGATGGAACTATGAATTTCACTAGTACACAATAACCTATAAGTATAAATGAATACATGTGAAGTTCATTTGAATCATCCCACAACCATTACAAAACACATAGTCGTACCAATCCAGGTTTTAATTAATCCACAATGCACAATCATGTTTAATTTGATTATATTTTTTACAGACTAATGATAATATAAGTCTTGAGGATGAAATATGTAAATTTCCTAATGTGTAGCCACATCTAGCACATCACCTGCACTCCACGGTGTATACCGATTCGTAAACTAATGTTATCACCAAATCACCACACACCCAAAATGGCCTTACTATGAATGGTACATTCAAGGTGTGATTCTCAGTAACATGGGATCACCTATCAAGATGTGGGACTTGCATGCTTAAGGTGAACCTCCGTATAATGTCATATTCATCTTCCTAAACTAAGCACTACACTACTCCTAATGAAATAAAAACAACTAACTAGACCTATACTAACATTTCTAGGGATTTGGGGACAGAGATTTGTATAAAAATAACCTACACTAAAAGTGATGATGCGCCAAGAAATGGGTTTGCTAGACAAATTTTGGTCTTCCAATGAAGAAGGATGAACATGGGAAGGATGAACATGCATCACAAACCCAATTACATATAATACTTCATTTTGAAATAAGCACAACAACTCTCAAAACTTGTAATGGAAATAAAATATGCATAGTATACATGAAAACATGAAAGAGAAAACATGAAAGCAACCAAAATGCTACAAGGACAGATAATTATCCACAAAACATAATTTTATTATTCCAAGCACATGCATACATGTATCATTGCAAAGGCAGAGGGAAGAAGTTTCCATTACAAATTTCAAAAGGAAGGCTTGAAAGCTTCTAAATTCACAAATAGCTTAGCTTGTGAAGAGAGGGGAAGCTTGGAAATTATTGTCTAACTCTTTGAAATAATACACCCCTTTACATTTATAGAAAATATGAGCTGGTGAGAGAAAGAAGGAGAAATCATAAAATCTAGGCATGAATGTAGTAGATGAGTTAACCATGATGTTGGCCATGCTTTCTTATGGCACTCCATACTTGATTGCATCATCAATAGTACCTGGGAATAATCTCTTCATCATGATTTATTAATGCACCATAATATACATGGGTATTGTCTCTCGAGATGTGGGATTTTTTTGTATTTTTGGGGCCACAACACTCATCCAGCTTCCACTTTTATAATCCCATAATAAAGACCTCTAAATTCTGAATTCAATGACTATAATTTTATTAAAATTGGTGGAATGTAATGGAAGCTATGATAATTTTGGTATAGGTTGATTTTGAACCACCCCCTTCACCAACTTAGTGCACTCAATGATTTGATTACTCTATGTGAACTCCGAAATTAACTCTCGGTGAGTTGTATTTATATCCAACTCGGGAAGCTACAAAAATGGATTGGCGCTTTTACTAAACTAACTCCCTCTTATATTTTTAAATTTCCAAGAAACTCACATTTTAGCTTGAATGAGCCCCTTCCACAATGATCAATGGCCACCCTTCAAGTTCCAAGCACTTATGTTTTATGGGTGCTTCAACATATAACCCCATCATATTGAGTTATGGGATCGTCACATGTTAAAATCTCCTCCATCTCGACACTTCATTTGGCCAATTTAGATGCTACATTGGGCTCTCCTCTTAACACGAAAATTTAATTACTTCTTACCCACCTCCACCTTGTTTTCACTGGCTCATGGTCACTTAGACAAATAAACCGGCTCACCTTATTATGTTTCATCACATTGGGCCCATCGACCAAGCTCATCACATTATACCCCAACATTGACATGGTGAACCCAACTTAATCATCCCCACCAAACTCCTCATTGGATGAGCACCCTATGCTTGTAATGATTGGTGAGTTGAGCCTTGAATGTATCACCATGAAAACCCTCCTAACTTGGTGATTGACCCGGTCTCCCCTCTAACATGACCCCCGATGCTTCAATTCAACTTGGCATCTAACCTTTACACGATGCCCCACCTTGGAATAATATTTTGGAAAATTTGACATGCTCAATACTTGCTCCCCACATGATTCTTAAATACAAAGTCTAATCCTAAAGTCTGATTTTCAGATTTCAAGCTTTAGGGAATTCACACATCAAAACTCTAAGCCCACTTTTTATTGACTGAGCCTATTAGACCCTCGAAGTTCCTCAATTTCAAAAATCTAAATTTTGGAGTTGGGAAGTTGGCCATCCTCGAACATAGTTTCCTTTCTGATTCAACTCGACATGAATGAGATTATCACCTCCTCCATAGCCGAGTTAGAATCAAATCTTCATGTACCCGTGACACTGAGCCATATATCAAGCTATGTCATATGTGATTGTACTAGATTGATGAGTCCCATTTTCACACTACTTGACCACATAAAGCCAACCTCTAACCTTGAGCCTCCTTGAATTCCTCCATGAGCTTGCTTATCCACCGCTCCTCTCCTTTTCATCAGCTTCATCATCTCGAGTCAACTCTATTCCTTACTTCAAATGATGTCGTGACATCAAATTTTCATCTTTGTTAGCCACCCACTGTGCACCGAGTCATTACATTTTCTATTTTGAGAGATTGACTAAGTCTCTATATTTTCTCCTACATTGAGCCACATCTCACTTCATAACCCAAGTCAAGCCATAACCAAGCTCGATTACCCCCATCGAGTTATGTGAGAATTTTTCTTAGTAATTTTCCTTACAAGTTCCTTAGCTTGTGGGCCCATTAAATCATCATGTCAAGCTACCAATAACCTAATTGAAAACTATGAGAAAACTTCTCATTCATCTTCCTTGCAATTTTCTTAACTCATGGGCCCATTCAATCATCATGTTAGGCTGCCAATCACTCGATCAATTTTCAAACTAGGATATTACCATTCAATTCTTTCCCATGCCCATGCATCATACTTGAACACTTAACTTATGCATCCCGAGTTACCTAGTAGTTCATTTCACAAGCTCTTCTCTACCACTTGATAATTTGAGCCAGTCTCCACCCCGCACAATGAACTATCCTTAAGCTTAACTTAGTCATCCTTCATAATGACCAGAACCATCTTGCTCATCACGAGCCATCTACCTCAATAGCTCTAGGTGGAATCTTCAAACCTACTCGATCTAATATTTTCCATGTCCAAACATCCACCCTAGAGAGCCCATGCCAAGTTTTTCTTGTCAACTTGGTGACTTGATTCTGGGCCATCAAGTACTAACTTTCCATCACTTCAAGTAGCTTGATTCCTTTTATCTTTCCCGAGTTATCTATGAAGAAACATGGCCCAAGTCCCTCATTAAGACTATATAAAACACAATAAGTGGCTTGAGCTACTTGATACAACTCTCCCCCCTATGCACTTGGTTAGCTCTTCGAGCTATTTTTTACTTAATGCCATTTGCAGCCCCCTTGAAATGGATTTTCCCCGAATTTGAATTTCTTGATCCTTTTCTATCTGATTTCAAAGGGTAATAGAAACATAATAAGACCCGTTAAACACAATTTATAAATTTTTATTGTCTTCTTCTTGTAATGACTGAAAGTCTACCCACTGAGGCCACTATTTGTTTCCAAGCAAACCAACACCCTTCAAAACTCGGAAAAGAAAAGAATAGTCCAAAATGATCCTAAAACCACCCTAAATACCATAAACACTCCCTAAACACAAAATTTTACTTGTAATGTCTCAAAATGCTTCATGAAGCTCCCTTTTCAGTCTTAGTGCATATTAGGTTCCTTTTGTCTAATTTTTCCCCAAATGGAAAAATTGAATAATTTTTTTTGTGACTTCTCAGGGATGCTTTCCTACTAAGCATGGTTCCATTAGCCTTCAACATCCATTGGGAATGTAGTCACTATTGGCATCCTAAAAATAATGTTGAACCTTTAGATTTTTGCTCTGAGCTACCTAAACACTAATACATCCTAGATTCAAATTTGATATTACCAAGTATGAAGTATGTTGATTCTAGTGATTGACTGGAAAATAGAGCACATTGCTGAATTTAGAATAAAACACCTGCTAGTTTTGGCATCATGGAACTCTATAAATTTTTAATTATGCCTTCTTTTGAAAACTTCACCTTCTAAAACGTTGTGTAAGAGAAAAATAGATGAAACACAAAAACAAAAAAATAAAACCATACATGCTTCAAATGAAACACACAGAGTGTGCCAATAACTTATTTTGCTAAAAGAAAACATATTCCTACTATACAATAACTAGAGTCACAGGTGAGCTAAATGAACCATGGAACTAGTATTTCAAAATAGCTTCCCTTCCTCACAATGGGAATCCATGAAAATGATTTAACAATAGACATGGTAGAGACTGAGAGTGAAAAAATGGAACAAGCCCAATTCTACACTTGGTTTACTAAGGCATCAACTGGAAAGAGAAAGTATTCCTCTTTTAGTTGTTCTTCATTTGTTTTGTAGAGGCATTGCAATTGATCCTTGGGGTTGTAAAACTCATCCTCACATTCTAAAGTGAATGTGACTAGTTTTGGCTCCTCTTTTGGCTCTAATGAAGAAAAATTCCTTATGGGACAAGGTTTAATCCTTTGAATATGTCCCATGCTACTATGAGATTCAACTTTAACAAGAAATTATACCTGAAGACATCCTTGAAAAGATGGTTATCCATGATCAAATTTCCCTCTTGTTTCCCATTTATAAAAACCGATATTCCACCTAGATGAATGGTATGAAAGTGATGTTCTCTCCATTTCATTTTCCTTCGTTAACAATAATAAATTCCTCCATAACATGCAACTCCTTTAGATTGCTTGCAACCTCTAATGAATTCGTTGTTGAATTATTCTTGGTGTTTGAAGTTTGTTGCTCACTTATTGGATTTTATCTTGAATTTTAATCTTCTTATCAAACATGAAACTTGCAAGGTCATATTATTTCATCTACTTCTTTTGATGACTGCTAGGGGTAAAGCAAGATCTTCATGGATAATTTCCTCCACATAAGATTCATCAAGTTCTATAATTGAGAGTAAAAAAATTTCAATAACATCATCTCCATTTAATGCTTCTTAATTGGACCTATCTTCTCTTGTGTGATCATTTTTCTCTTCATTTAATGATTCATATAGAACATATAATTCCTCCAATCTTAGCTGAAGAAGAAGGTTATGATAAATAGGTTGTTCTCCTAAGTTTCCTCCAAAGCAACAAGCCTTCTGTGTTGGAAAAGAGGTGATTGAATAAAAAAATTATCAAGTTCCATAGGCTCTTGTCCATCAAAATTCTTCTCCAATCTAACAAATAATAAGACATTTTATTGTTTAGTTGTGTCAAGGGTTCAACTTATTCCTCCATGGTGTTCTCTAGATTGGTAACTTGTTTACGATAGCTTTATTCTTCTACAAACATAAAATTTCCGAGATCAAATTCATCTAAGAAAGTATATTTTTTGGAAGATGAATAAAGAGAAGAATTTTAAATTTCCTGTATATCCTATTATATACTTCAAACCTCTAAATATAGCTTAGTTTCCTCCATGATAATAATCTCCTTGTGACTGGATTCACTCAAAACACCTTGCACGTTTGACATATTTTCCTCTTTTGCTTGCACATACTCCTCTCTCCCGACGGATTTGGAGATAAATCTTATTCTTATATAACTAGATTTGTAAATTGTGGGGAATGAACAGTCTCCATAAACATAGTGCCATCATGTACACTACATTTTGAACACATAGAATGATGATCATCATCCCCTTGTACTTGTTCTTGTGTAAATTCAGTCTCCATTGTCTGCTTTTGAATCTCAACCTTGGCTGGAGGCTTAACCATGAGTGGAATTTGCTTGATGTTAAGCCTTAAAGTCCACTCTTTCAAATTCCTTGCATGTTCTTCCCTCGTTAAGATCTTTAGTATCCACCTCCATACTACTCTTTTTTTATTATTTTCCTAAAATGGGTTTGGGACTATAAGAAGAGGGGTGAGTTGGGATTCAACTGATTTCTTCACTTTTTGAGGAGGTGGAAGAGGTGAAACTTATGGATTTTGTGGAAGAGAAGAAATTTTAGAAGAATGGGGGTAGGAGAATCAAGATGGGATGGGAAGATAGGAGATGGAGAAATGGGATTCACCATATGAGCAATAGATGAGAAGCTTGGGAATTGGGGTTTAGGCTATAACTGCATGGATGGAGGCATGAGAAGAGGGATGTGAGGTGGTAATGTAGGGATTTCCCATTGATAGGGTTATCTAGCATTAGGTTCATAAGTATCTCTCTTATTGATCCATTCTCCAACTTGAATCATTGTTTTGATTATTAATTGAATATTTGGTTAAGGATTAAACTCACCCAGAGTATAGGGCCACCCAGGGGTATGGAATTTTGAAACCAAACTAGGCTTCCTTTCTCATTTCCTTAATCCTTATTTGCACCATGTTATACTCCAAATATCAAACATTTCTCTATAAGTGGTCCTCTTCAGGTGTAGGGTAACTTCCAAAATCTACATATCCTTTCTCCTCGACAGCTCCAAAGTTTATCGTATGAACAAACGCTCCGCATCTTACACATATAAACATGCATACTCAAAATTATTTCCATCATAAAATTGGTCTAGAAGTGGATTATAATAGACTAAAGATGGAAATCATTATTGTTGTTCCAAGTGAGAATTCCACCATGGGAACTAAAGCCATGATTTCACAACTTCATGAATGGGTGAAAAATAAAGTCTGTGCAACTCAAAGAGTGGGTTAATTAGACTAATGGAGTCACTAGTTGTGATTGGATATACCTCCTAAGGATAAAATTTCACTAAGAGAACAAATTAATGAAACAAAGTGAACAAAAATACACAAAAATGTGAAAAATTTGAATCTTGTGGTCTCATCGGGCATGTCAAAAATGTTATCACCAAATCATCACACCCCCCAAATGGTCTCGAGAGTGAATGGGACATTCAAAGTGGTTGGTAACATGGGATCACCTATCAAGTTGTGGGAATTACAGGATTGAGGTGAACATACGGAGAAGGTTAGATTCCTCTTCCTAAACTAAGCACTACAATACTCCTAATGCAAGAAAAACAACTAACTAGGCCTATACTAACATTTCTAGGTGATTTAGGGAGAGATATTTGCAAGAAATAAAAACTACACTAAAAGTGGCGATGTACCAAGAAAGGGGTTTGCTATACAAATTCTCGGTCTTCCAATGAAGAAATATGAGCAGGGGAAGGATAGATATACATCACAAAACCAATTACATACAATGCTTTATCCCAAATTAAGCACAAAAAAATCCTCGAAACTTGGAATGGAAATCAAAGTTACACAAATATACCTACAAACATAACATAGGAAAAAAAAAAGAGAAAAAAATGATGCAAGGACAAACAATTAGCCACAAAACATAATTTTATTATTCTAAGAACTTGCACAATGTATCATTATGGTAGGAACAGTAGAAGATGCCATTAAAAATTTCATAAGGAAGTCCTCAAATCCTCTAAATTCACAACTTAGCTTATGAAGAGAGGAGAAGCTTGGAAAAATATCGACTCTTTGAAATAATGGACCCCTGTACATTTATAGAAAATCTAAGCTAGTGAGAGAAAGAAGAAGAAATCCTAAAATCTAGGCATGAATGTAGTAGATGAGTTAACCATGATGTTGGCCATGCTTTCTTGTGGCACTCCATACTTGATTGCATCATTAATTGTACATGGGAACACTCTCTTCATCATGCTTTATTAATACACCATCATCTACTTGGGTATTACCTCTCGTATCTAGGAGAGTTTTTGTATTTTTGGGGCCATCATAATCAACTAGTTTCCACTTTTAATGATCAACATAATAAAGGCCTTTGAATTCTAAATCCGATGACTATAATCTTGTTAAAATTAATGGAGTGTAATGGAAGCTATGCTAATTTTATTATAGGTTTCTTTTAAAACCCCCTTCACCAACCTAGTACACTCAATGCTTTGATAACTTGGTGAACCCCGAAATTGACTCAATGAGTTATATTTTTGTCTAACTTAGGTGGCTACAAAAATGGATTGGCACTTTACTAAATTAACTCCCGCTTATATTTTTCAATGGTTGGGCACCTAACATTTTAGATCAAACAAGTCTCTTCCGTAATGATTAATGACCACCCTATGAGTTCCATGCGGCTCATGTTTTTTGGGCACTTCAACACATAACCTCATCCTATTGAGTTATGAGTTCATCATATGCCACAAGTTTCTCCACCTCGACACTACGTTTGGAAAATTTAGATGCTACATCGGGCTCTCCGCTTAACATGGCGAGTTAAATACTTTTTACCCACCTCTTCCTTGTTGTTGTTGGGACGTGGTCACTTCAACGAATGACTCATCCCACCTTATTATGTGTCATAACATTTGGCCCATCGACCGATCTCTTCACATTATACCCCAACATTGATGTGGTGAACCCACCTTAATTGGACCCACAAAACTCCTTATTGGCCAAGTGCCTTATGCTTGAATAATTGACATGTTGAGCCATGAACGCCTCACCATGAAAAACCATACCAATTCATTGATTGATCGGGTCTCCCCTCTAACACAAACCTAATGCTTCAAAGATTCAACTCAACATCTAACCTTTGCATGAAACCCCACCTCGAATCATATTTTGGAAAATATGAAATTATCAAGATTTGGGCTTCCCACGAGATCCTTGAATGCAAAGGCTGATCCCAAAGTCAAATTTTTGAACTTTGGGCTTTGGAAAATTCACACATCAAAACTCTTAGCCCAATTTTTTATTAACGAATCTCCTTAGACTCTAAAGTGCCCCGATTCTAAAACTCTTAATTTCAAAATTCAGAAGTCAACCATCCCCGAACATAACCACCTCTGTCCGATTCAACTCAAAATCATCATCTACTCCACAGTCAAACTATCTTCAACTAGGCATGTACCTATGACACCGAGCCACATATCAAGCTATGTCCTACGTGATTACACTAGCTTGGTGAGTCCCATTGTCACACTACTTGGAAACATAAATCGACCTCTAAACTCAATCCTCCTTGAATTATTCCACAATCTTCCTTATCCATTTTTCCTCTCCTTTACATTAGGATTCATCATCTAAGTAAACTCCGCTTCCCGATTCAAATGATGTAACACCATCAAATTTTCATCTCTTCAATCCAATCCACTATGTCACCGAATTGTTACATTACCTCTTTTAAGAGCTTGACCGAGTTTCTCTATTTCCTCCCGCATTAAGCCACAACTCACTTCATCACCTCGAGTTAAGCGTCATCCAATCTCGATTACCCACATCATGTTCTCACGACAAAACTTATTAGTCCTCTTCCTTGAAAATTCCTCACCAGGGGCCGATTCAATCATCATGCCAAGCCACCAATCACCCGATCGAGTTCTATGAGAAAATTTCTCATTCTCTTCCTTGTAAGTTCCTCAACTCGTGGCCCATTCAATTATCATGTCAAGCCACCAATCACCCAATCAAGTTTCAATCCAAGCTATCACCATTTAATGATTTCCCACACCCATGCATTAGGCTCAAGCACTTCACTTGTGTATCTCAAGTTACATGGTAGCTAATTTCATGAGCTCTTCTCCACCACTTGATAATATCATTTGGTCTCCACCGTGTATAATAAGCTATCTTTAAGCATAACTTATTCATCCTTCATAATTACTCCGACACCATCTTTCTCATCACAAGCCCTCTCGACTCGATAACTCCATGTGGACTCTTCAACCTTGCTCGATCTGAGCTTTGCCATGTCTCACCATCCACCCTGAACAACCCATGTCAATTTTTATCCTATCAACTTGGTGAATGGATTCCTTATCCACCGAATACCAACTCACCATGAATTTAGGTAGATCAATTCCTTTTTTCTTTCCCGAGTTATCTTTAAACCAACATGGCCAAAGTACCTCATCAACACAATGAAAAACACAAGTGGCCCGATATGCTTAATACAACTCACCACCTATGCACTCGTTAACTCGCCAAGATATTTTTACCTCAATGCCATTTGGATCCCTTGAAATGGATTTTCCCCGATTTTGACTTTCCTAAGCCTTTTCTATTTAATTTTAGAGGGTAATGCGTAAACATAATAAGACCCTTTAAACAAAATTTGTCAATTTTTATTTTCACCTCCCCGTAATGACTAGAAGTTGGCTCACCGTGGCCACTATTTTGTTTGATAAAACCAACACCCTTCAAAACTCAAAAAAGAAAAGAATTGTCCAAGATGATCCCAAAACTACGCAGAACATCATATGTAACATTCCCATTTTAAGAATTTAGAAACAAGGGACATTTTTATTTTTTATTTTAAAAAATGTTCACTGTTCTAAATAAATCATTATTTAGAACAAGCATTCCATGCCAATCAAATTCAATGGATAAACATATGCAGCTATAATGACTCGGTGAAACACCGATCTATTTATGTTATCTTATGTATTGAATACATATTGCATACTTCATATACTTTGTCATCCTACCCTAGACCGGGTCTTGAGTGATCTGTTTAAAGAAAATATCTAAATATTTGCTACCAATATTCATCTGATATCATGTTGTTTTAAACTTGGTGACATAGGACAACGCAACCAACAACTTGCGATACTTTGGCCAAAGATTTACAACATACTCATGTGTATGTTACTATTCCTCGATGACATACTCGTTATATTAGAATACGTCTTTCACCTCACTCCTCTATTATCATGATTGGTCTTTACTAACTATCGTCACCCACTTGTTCCAGTGTGTAACCCTAGCCCTAGATAGGAACATAACCTATTATAGGAAGACACTCACAGATGGTTTAGGGTAAATGGGCATACTTTTTTACCTAAGTCGACTAGATGTGACAATGTACCTTGAGCCATTGGAAGCTAATTCATATCATAAATATTCTCCTATCTAGACCTAGAGAGAAAACAAGTTCAATTCCAAGTTCCTATTGTGTGTAGATCTAGATGATCAATGCGGAAGGGTGATGCCACATGTTAACTACAATGTTGTATTCTCAAGAAGACCCAAGCCTTCTCGAAAGTACAGCCCTGCAGTTGGCATGTGCCAACATCCTACAGAAACTACCTCATCGAGATGTACATACCCCGAGGAGATTGTTAATACATTGTTAGTCTAAATTATTTCTTGATTACAACAACCTTGCAAACCCTAATCCAACGCTCAATAAGTTATTTCCTAAATTTTCTTCATTTAGTCCATGAAGAACTTCTTTATACTTATGGTTGTTTTTAATGTTAGATCTCTCAGTTACATTGCCCATTAACTACAACCAAACAAGTGTTATCAAGTTTCATTTAAAAGTACAATAACTTTTAGACAGGTTCAATGTTCGAGTATATCCAATTTAAAGTAGACTTCATACAAAATGAATTCTAATAAATTGTAATCATATTTCCATACCTTTTTGGTTTATATGCAATTAAGAAAGAGAAGGATTCTTTATCTACGTGTTTAAGTGTTAGGGTATATCCTACCCAATATCCATATTTCTTAATGTATGTTCAACACACATTACATTACTATATTATATAGTTTAGATAAAGAACATCATATTCTATAACTTAACAAGCTGCATCTTAATTAGGGAAATTGAACTAAATCCCTTTATCCAACTTATCAAAGGATAACCAATTAAGCATAAAAATAATATGAAGAATATCAACAAGATAGAAATCCATCTTTTTCATACAAGTACAAGATAATTTACACAACCAATACAAGTAAATTCTTAGCTTTCAATTCATCTTTATAACTTATACATTTACAAGCCTTATGCACTTTAGGCATACTACATAACAACCGCCTTCATTCTAAAATAATACTACTTTTCTTTTTCAATACAATCTCAAGAATGAATCAGAATTCTTCACAAGGAATCAAATTTTAAATCGAAAAATGTATCATATACGTTTTTACTTCTTTTATCACTTACAAAGTCCATCTACAAAAATTGCTAGCATGGGTCAGTTCAATGAACTGAGCATGATAAGCACTAAGCCTTAAAATGAAGTGCATTCCAATAATTGTTCCATTAAAAAAACTATGCTTTAATGAGACAATTAATACATCATAAATATCAGTATAAGTAATAGCAAATAGAAAAGAAGTACATTAACCAATCTGAATTCACTTCTAAGAGAAGAACAAAATATAATCCATAACATCTACCTTACAAAATTTAAATTTTAATTGATCCTAACAATTACCTTTAAACAACAAAGAAGGGGTTTATAACATAGTTCACATTGAGATGATACATATAGCTCCTAAGCAAGGAAGAAGGATATCCATTCCAACTATGCTCAACACAAAAATATCAGAAAACAGATACAAGTTCCTAACATGAATTTAATTGTTTCGTTTAAAGGAAAACTACGTTTAAATACAAAATTTAAGATTTTAAATAGAACAGAATCCCATATCAATCTAAGAAGGAATATATAATTTTAACAGTCTGACAACAAGATTGTATTTTCTGTTCAACAAAACCAAACATCAAATCTCTTCCTTCATCACTTTAACAAATGATATGAACAAGGAAGGCTAAACAGGTATAATAAATCTCCATCTTGCAAGAGAACTAATAATAGAAGGGTTTAATCAAATGAACTAATCCCTACAGGTTAGAAAGGGGATCTTATCAGAATTGGACTCGATCTTAGTTTATTCTCTTAACTTAACAACAAATTCTTGTCTCTAATCCAAACAATAAGCTCATACAATAGTTCCCAGATGAGAGAACCAAACCAACTTATTGCAAGAAACATACTACAAGTCCTCCTTACAATCCTTATCATTACAAACATGAGTTCCAATTTCAGTTCAGAACAACACTCAGTAAAGTTCTAAAACAACACCCTATCCCTAAGGGTTCCTAATTTCCTTCTTCTTTTAAAAGACTTAAGCATTAACTTATTGATCCCAACAAGATTAGAAAACCCAAAACCTTTAAATTAAACCAGTTCAGAGTATCCTCGAACTTGAAACTGAAGTTCCTTTACATGCCTCCACAACATTGTACTTAAACGTAGGTGATTCATAATTCTTTTAGAACTATAAAACAAAATCAGACTAAACAGATTTAAGTATTCTGCCTCCACTACTATTTCTAAGCACAGGTACAAACTTGTTTTAAAAGAATTCCAAATCCTACTATCAAACAAAAATATTTCCAGTTAAATCTCTAAGAGATATTCAAACAAATCAGTCATACTACTTACCCAGAATTACCTAGAGTAAGTAGTTTGCATTAAAGGAGTTATAAGCTTCCAACTAGAATACAATTTAAAACCAACTCACAAATACTAGAACAGAGCTAACACGTCGTTCAACTAAAAATTCAAACACTATGTATAAAATTACATGTACGCTTAAATCACAAAGTCTCATACGTGAGCATAGATATATACAAGTATTATGGTGTAAGTCGAAATATAACATGATAACCATAACCAATTTAAAGTGTAAAAAAAACCCTATTTCTAACTCAAAATGAAACATAAGTTTCTCACAGAGGAGTTCAGAACTATTCAAGTAGATGTTCATAGGTTCAGTGGCAACCACAAATTTCTATTCCAGTTTTTATATCAAACAAGAATACTCATACCAACTCGAAACACGAGCTCCTGCCCGAGTTCAGAACTAATCAAAACATAATACTATTACTTTGTAAATTACGAACTTCCATTAATAGTCCATAATAACACAAGAATAAATAAAAGTGCAGAGGTACATATGGACTTAAAACAATAGTCCAAGATTACTTGAGAATCCAAACACTATTTCAGAGTGATAAGAACCTCCAACCCAAATCCTTAACAAAACACTAACCCTGAATCAAGTTTAACTACACATGAACTTGAATACAGGCTTAAACAAAACACTAGCTCAATACAATCTCAAGCTCAAACAAAACACAAGCTCAACTACAAGCTTTAGCTCAATAAAACACAAATCCAAATACGAGATATAGCTCAACAAAATATAAACCCGATTACAGGCTCTAGCTCAAACAAAATACGAACTCAACTACAAGCTTTAGCTCAAACAAAGACGAGCTCCACAAAAATATCAGATGGGATTCAAGTTCCCAAAACTCATAACCAAATAAACAACAATGAAGGTCAGTTGAAAACACAACTTCTTTGTATACTAGTTCAAGAAATGACAAGCAAAGTTACAGTAACAAGTTTCTCATGCATGTCTCGCTAAATAACACATACCAAGAAAGTTTCAAACACTTATCATCAATTTTCCATGGATTCATACCCAAATTTCCAAAGATTACAAAACCCAACAAGAAAATAACTAGATAAAACATGCAAGCCAAGAATCTCATAAGAGCAGAGTCATTTTAATGAAACATTTAGAAGAAAGCAAGAGATCTTAATGGTTAGAGCCTATCATGCCTGATAACGCTTCTGCTAAATCGAAGGAGACTTCCAGATGAGCTTCTAACTCCTTTTCTCCTCCACGAAAGATCAACCAACCAACAACTTTCCTCAGCATGCCTCATATACCTTCCCATGATCGAAAATAGACTAGGTGAGTTAAAAATAACAATGAAGTGCAAGTCAAATTGTTGGTTCAAAGAACCAGTTTGCTTCATGCAGAGAAAAATCTGAAAAAGCATGTAAAACCCTAGATGGTTTGTGAACAAAACCCGAGGCCAATTAATTTCATTAATTCCAATTTTCCCACTCAACTCTCCTTGCCACTACCTCCCAAATCTGGTGAATGCCAATTCCCATTTAACATGCAACTCCATCTTTAGTGGAGCTTCCACATAAGCCTCCGCCAAATCAACTAGCCCCTGCCAAAACTAGCAGTACCTTATGCCTTTAAGAACCTTATCAACAATTAAATGCCATTGGAACCATCACCTTAGAGGTATGCGACCCTTTTAGGTTCCCATTAAAATAGCTTAGGATAGATCCTTAAACTTAGGTTAGTTTAGGAATAATTACCTTAGGTCTTAACACATTACCTTAGGTAATTCCAACATTAGGTTAGATCATCTCATAACCATATAGCATTAGGTTAGATCATCTCATAACCATATAGCATTAGGTTTTAGGTTAATTTAGATAGCCTAGAAACCTTTCCATATTCCCTTAGCACAAGGCTTAGATTAGAATAAAAATTCAATTAAGTAGCATAGCTAGGTAGTGAATATTCTTACCCAGCTTAGGATTCCGTAGGATAATCCTTTGTTTTAGGATTCTGAATCCTTCCTATGTCATGAGCAAGCTTGTATTTCATTTACGTCAGTAATGTACTACCAAGATTGATCTTCAAGGACCTAAGCACAACATATAACTGAATAGAAACATGTTCACACAAGATTAAAGAACTTGTAATAACAAATTTCATTCCACCATGTCCCTTAATTATGGAATGTCAATTTACCATTCATTCAACTAAGAAGGTTTAAAACATTCCTTGGATCACTAAAATTGATCCAAGGATGAGTCAGATAAAGAGATAAGTTTGCAACTTTTAAAGCAGATTGCAACTCACCTATAAGAAGTGAAAAATGGATTCAAGGAAGCCATTCCATTCCAGTCTAATTATCTTAAGAACAGAAAAGATTTATCCATATCAAGCATGATCTCCAACAACCAAAAGAACACATCTTTAGAATAAGATCACATGTCAACACTTGAAATGCAAAAGAGGAATATGACAAATGTCGAGGGTGTTACATTAAGACCCTTTAAACAAAAATACAATAAGACCCTTTAAACAAAATTTATCAATTTTTATTGTCATCTCCTGGAATGACTGGAAGTGGGCTCACCGAAGCCACTATTTTGTTTCGAGCTAACCAACACCCTTCAAAACTCAAAAAAGAAAAGAATGGTCCAATATGATCCCAAAACTACACGAACATCATAAACACTCCCTAAACGAAAAATTTTGCATATAATTTCCCAAAATGCTTCTTGAAGCCCCCTTTCTAGTCCTAGAGCATAATAGGCCCTTGTTGTCCAATTTTGCCCCAAAAGGAAAAATTAGATAATAAATACTTACATACCCGAGCAATAATATATTCATCTACAAATTTATTTTCCCTTCAAGTTCAGGTATGAATAAATCATAGATTTAAATTTTATTTATATTAGTCTTGGTTTTAGGATTTTATCATTCAATTTAACTGGTTTTCCTTAAAATCGAGCTTACAATGCCACCACCCACTTCAAGCTAGCACCATAGCATATCGATTATGGACAACAACAACATTCACAAAGTGTAAAAAATCCATATTTATTTCATTCTTTTTAAGTGCTCAGTGTTCTCTTGTTTGACTTCGTGCATACAACATACTGATATTGTTAAATTATTGATGCTCACATAATTTTTGCAACCTCAATCTCATTTTTAGCCCATGGCCACCCTCTCCACTAAGAACTTAAGGATTACACCATGCCCACCTCCCCTTCCACCTTATGGTAGTGTTAATAGGATAGTGTTCCTTAGAAAAATAAGGAGGATGCACAATAATACCACTTCAAATTCCCTAATTTTCATTGGGTGGTGTGCTCTGTGCAAAGGCACTTCTATTTTAAATAATATAGATATGGATGAGGATTATATTGGATTTGATATCCTTTAGAACTTGGAATCATCATGGAAACATAATGATGATCTTATTCTAGTTTGCACAAAAGGAGCAGTCAATGCCACAACAACAAGCCACTTCAGATCCTCCACCAATTGGGGAGGAAAATTTGGATGATGATGGAAAAACAAAATTTTTAGTTGAAATTCTTGTGGCTAATAATTGTATAACCCTTGTTATGGAAAATATTATTCCTGATATTAAGGAATTCAGGATATGTGAGATCAAAGAAAAATTTCTTATCAAATAAATTAATTAACTATATATTGAACAAATTTTCTCATTGATAAAAAATGAATTGGTTAAGATTGATTCTTGAATTACTCAAGCACAATATAGTAATATTGTCACCAATATTTATTATAATAGTGATAATGTTTTAAATGTGATGTTTAATAGATTGGAAAATATGAACGCCGAGGCACACTCATATTACAATAAGTGGAATAGAGATTAAAAAAACTTGTCACTATTGCAAATGCGGAGAAACACTTGGCCTTGGTAAGTAATTAATAATTTGAAGATTATATTTTAGGTTGTCATAGTTTATCTACTTTCTAAATCTAACATATTTATGTGAATTCCAAATACCATACATTGAATACCGGACATAGGTGTTAGATGAAAACCTTAAAAACAAGAGAAAATGTACGAGGAGAAACAAGATTCAAAGAGAAAATTTTTGCTATACAAGTAGAAGAATACATTGTGAAGGAATATGAAGGAGCATGAATTGGATCCTGATATTCTGTTGAAGAAAAAAATTGATGAGGATCCTACTCTCCTTTCAATAGGAGATATAGCTAGCGAGGATATGTAAAATATTAAAACATTAATGTTGTTGAAAATGAATTATTCGAATTTGGTGTTATTAAAGATAATACAAATTTTTATGTTGTAGAAGTTGTTCCAAGACAAGGATCCAAATGAAGTAAAACTATTGATGTAAATCATTGTATTTGTCAAATGAAAACATTATCTTACTTTAAAAATTGTATAGTTGATGAATAGAAATACATGGATTTAGAGTTTATTTTCACCCTTGGAAGGAGTCAATATTGAAAACTTAGATGTAAATTTTCTCTTGAATCTTGATAGTTTATTCTTGATGTATAAATAGATTATACTTATAGTGTATTTTTAAATCGGATGAATTAAATACAAAAAACATTATCTCTAGACTCCTATGTATTTTATTAATCCCCATAATATTGATGGATATATGGATTATAATATATTTATGAACATGTGTGGATTCGATATTGAGAAATCAAATATTGAACATACTTTCCTAAGTAATGTAATTCAATTTTTTTACATCATCCAATTTGCACAACTATTTACTTTATGTTTTTCATGCAATATATAAAAATATAGAAGTTACTTAAAATTTCTAAACATTATATACAAAATATATGTAAAGGAAAAATAACTAAATGATGAGTCACAATATATATTTTTGAAAAATAAAACACTCAATTGTCTGGAAACTAAAACAACCCTATCCTCAATGGCCCTTCAGCACTTATTTTATCTTTTGTAGTTGTAGGTCCACCAGAGTCCAAGTCAATTTCACCATAATCTAAGTCTTCATTGGTTTCTATCTGATTGAAATATATTTTCTCTACAGGGAATGTCCAATTAGCTAATTCTCTTTCATATGGAAATGTGTCCACTCCATATCTTGAAACATACAGTCTCAAACAAGTTTCCAAAAAAAAATTCAATTTGTTGAGAAGTTTTGATTGAAAAATGTAAATGCGCTAAAAACACTTTCATATTTAAAAATTTGAATTATATTTAACTATGATACAATTTTCTCCACATACGTGTAATAGCTCCATTTTTCTGTTGGTTTAGTAAGAGTCTTATATTGATCACTTGTTAATGCAAAATGTGTTGACTATGATATGAGTAATTTTATATTCAATATACCATTCAATTCTCCTCCATTAACATCTAAATATTTGTAAAACTGATCCATTAGTCTAGACATGTATTTTGTAAAGAGTTGAGTTGTTTTTTCTTCACCAATCATTGGATTCCATAAATTGGGATTTACAACTCCCATGGCCTCAAGTAGATCACTATTCTTAAATAATTCTCTGATCTTAGAAGATAATGTTTCAGATATCTTCATCAATTTTTACCATGTATCAAACACTTGCAACATAGAAGGATTTTGACTGGTAATTCGTCAATATAAAAACCTATGACATAATGATCTATTTAAAACGTGTGCATTGGTTTATCTTTCCCATCAACCGAGATACGCATATGACCATTGATATTAAACTTCAAATATTTTTTAGGATATTTTGTATCTGTTAAGACCTTCCAACTATTGAATATTGGCTTCTGAAACCAGTCTTGGCTGGAATATAAGTTATCCAAAATCATACATACATGTTTCCTTAATTTGATAAAATCAACAATGTATATAGATCTTTCCTGAGCTTGTTTCACCAAGTTGTTTATTTCCTTCAACATTGGAAAAATATTGCATAATGTTAATAATATCTCCAAATTAGTTAAGCGATATAGTGGATGTTTTTCCTTTTCAACTTCTCTATGATTCTTGAACATATACCCTACTAATGACATATATTCCTCAAAAATTCTGCAAGCTAGATCATACAATGATATCCATCTTGTGTCAACATATTTCAACAATTTTTACCATTTGTAATTCCAACAGAAATTTATGAAACTCCAAAATATTTTAGGATTTCTTGACATGTATGAATGTAAATCATGTATAATCTCTTCCACTTTAGTGACATTTTCAAAATTACTTACAATCTTGTAAGTGAGATTCATTCTATGATCCATGCAGTGAATAAGTATCATATACAAGGCAACGATTGTTTGAAGGTGAATAAAAATCCTATTTTTTTACCTTGCATGATAGATGCCCCATCATCCCCAACACAAATCAGCTTCATAGATATTGAATGATCATCCATACCAGTTATTTATTTCAAATTTTTAATAACTAGTTTACAAAGGTTCTCAAAATTATAATTCTCCATCATTTTGTTCATAGCTAGTAGATGATTTTCCCTCAAATGGTTATTGAAATTTAAAGTGTAGACATGCATACAAACCCATGATGTATTGTCTATTGATGTGACCTCATCAATTGATAATGAGATAAAATTCACATTTTTACCTTCTCTCTCAAATCAATGATTTCAATTTCTACCATACACTTTGCCATTTCCCAAGCACTGGTATCTAACTAGTGTGATGTTGGAATTTTTAGAAACCCATTACATTGAAATAATATCTTATAATAAATGAGATCTGAAATAGGTCTTCCCTTTTTTAAAATGTGAAATATTTTCTAGAATTGTATAAGTTTTGACTAAAGACTTACATTAGAAGATTTTACAAATTTAGCATTTATTGTTTAACCTTTCTGAACAAGGTCTTGAATATGTTTATGATGATTGGCATATTCAACCACATATCTCATATGTAAAAAATATTCCTTTTTTTCCATCTAGATGCTTTTATTATTGTTCTATCTTATTTGTTTTTCGACTCATATACTTTTCCACAATACTTCCCTATTGTGTTCAACTTCAATTGAATTTTATGGTCTTTACCTAGTTTCCAACTACATAAAGTATATCTACATTTTCTAGGAGTACCATTAATGTTTTCTAGTTCAACAGGTTTAATAAATGAATATTTGGCTCACCATTCAAATTTATAAGTCCTTCCTAAATTCCACTTCCCACTCTTATGTTTCTAATGTTTATTTCTGGAATCTTTATCTAAAGTTTGAGTTTGATGGAAATTGGGATTATCACTACTATCTAAGTGAATTGAATTTTCTACTGATTACAAATTTCATCTAGTGTAAATTCATTGGTAGTGTTTTCTGCATTTGAAATAAATTGAGTTGACATCAATATAATAAGATTCTAAATTACATGTTGGAAATGGTGTAATTGTGGGCTAGCTAAAATATTTTGAATTTCCATATCACATTTTCTTTTTCCTTGATCTCTTTTCTCATTTTCACTAGGGGCCATCATATGGGTGATTTTGAAGTCTTCACATGTGACAAAAATATAAAAGTTTAAAATAAAATATATAAAAATAAATTCAAGACATTGTAAAAATAAACCTCATGTTATATGATAACATGGTAACATGGCTTAGGCTACCAAATAGGGTTATGTTAACATGTTATCGACACCGCTTTGGTTGTATACATTTACACCACCAAATAGTAACTCGACACATGTTATTATCTAGTAACATGTATTTTCTACCAACCGGTAACATGTATTTTCTACCGTCCTAGATTGTTTAATAATTTTACCAGACAACATTATGTATTTAGGTTTTCGTCTAGTAATCATTATGCATAATGTCTTAATAGTTAAAACTTTATCGCTTACCTTTTTCACTTATACCTTCGGATTTTTGGCTTATACTTTTAGATTTTTCACAGGCTTATTCACTTTTACCTTTGGCTTTGACTCTAGATCTCAAAATTAATGAATTTTGGAATTATATTGTATTACTACATTATGGAGAATTAATCATATATATAATAGTATATTATAACATAATGGTGAATATACCAACATTGGTCAGCCCTTAGTGGAAATAGTAAGGTGAAATTAGGGTCAAATTTATTTATGACCCGTAAAATTTTGGCAAACCTGCTACCATATGGTAGTAAAAAAATTACCAATTTCAAACTTCCAAAATCCTAATATTCATACATGTATGAATATTCACCCCTAAAATGAACCCTTATTTAACATGATGAAACACTTATGTCCGACCAAGACAATACACCATAACTTTATGATCCATATATGATAAAACATGAGTACATATTCTCTCTACCTTGATGTTTTCATTCAAATGTATAACATGAAAAATTCAAACTTTCAAGCATGACAACCTGACCCAAAGTTGAAACTTATACTCCCGAGTCTTTCTAAAACCCTTTCTTGGTAAATTTTTCTATTGTGTCACACCCACCCTAACCTTACAGGGACTTCATGTATGTGTTGAATAATATTTTTCAAGTTCTTAAAGAATACTATTAAGTTCATTCACCCCATTCAAAGGTGAAGTGATTCCAACGACTAGTTTCTTAATAGGCCTAAAAAGGCTAATTTTGGTCATTCTATAGTAGGTGTGCACTCTCCGAGAAGGATTTGAAATACCACACTTGTCTAGAGGTGGTATTGAAGAATTGTGAACATGCTAGAAATGATTTAGGTAGATTTACATAATTTTTCAAGGTTTGGGAAAAGTTGTAGTGGAAGTAGATTTTTAGGGGTAAGGAGCATGCAGTCTAGATTGGTACCTTAACTTCTACAGAGGATTTCAAGAGATCCATAATGAGTTAAAAATAAAAAATACTCATTAGAAATATTAAATAACCCTCTACATAATGGAATCATAAAATATTTCACAAGACTTTTTATTTCTTAGAGCAACTCAATATATGAAGATATATCCAGTTGTCCTAAGAAACAAAATCCATTTCATGAAAATGTGTAGCATGAAAAATTGACCCAAATTTTAAAATTTTACTCCCGATTCTTTTCAAATCCCTAGGTGTGACAAAGTGAGGATGATGTTGGGTGTGTATGCACATGTAATTAATAATGGTAGTAATTATGCCCGAGATCTTAGTTGGTGCAAAGTTAGGATAAGAAGATTGAGCCATAACTTGATAAGGAGATGACATATTCAAAATGAAATGTTGAAACGTAGGCCTCAAATAAATTATTAACTAAAATAAGATATGGGGGATAGTTAATATAATCTAGAACAACATGTAAATATAGTAAATGAATGCAATAAATGACTATGGAAAATGATTAAGCAAATAATATAATGAAATTAAAAACCATAATATGAAAGAATAGAAAGAAAAAGACTTAGCTGATTTGGAGGTAGGTCTGAAATGTTTCACAAAATAAATAGGATAATTTAGAAGTAGGAACGACTATGTAGAGTTCCTAAAAAGGATGGATCTAAGCTATCTAGTTGGACTGGAGCACCTGGAGAGGGATTGGGGTGCCTATGGGCACTCTGGTCTATAGAATGGGCACCTGGTTTGTGAAAAATGTCTGGAACCAAATTTTAGAAGTCCAATAGATAGTTTGAAACCATTGTTTTTTTCACATTAAATTTACAATACTACGCCAAGTGTTGTTGATAATCCAAGATGATCAAAAGACTTGCAAGTGACCAAAAGAAATATCAAAACCCTAAAAAAGAAGAATGCAAATGAATGGGTCGGACTGACCTCAACTACCACAACAATGGGCTTACTAACTGAGCGATGCACTACATTTCAGACCCAAATGTAGTTTTTGTGAGTGTGTGCATCATGTGCCCTAGGTGCTCTTGTGTTAGTCAAACTTTATGAAGTAATGAGTACTAACTAGATGTAGAAAATGTTATAGAATGTGTGCATGGAATAGAATAGAATCCCTTCCCTTATGCTTGTGTGATGCAGATGAACCAACTTTTCCCTTGTGATGGAGTTAATGGATGTAAATGATCTCCAAATGGATGCAAATCTAGATGGATGATAGTATTGAATAATTCTTGGCCCTCATTATGGTCTCATAAATTTATATTTGTAGGGTTCTATTTATCTAATTTTGTCATTAACCTTGAAATTGTTGACCACTAAAAAGATAAGAAGCTAAAACGGATAGAAAGAGCCCAAAAAGTGGCGGGAAAGTTTAATAAGAATTATAGTTCCCATGGTGGGACAAAGGTGCATCCATGGGTGCCCAAGTCAAGGCTATAATAATGGAAAGTGATAAAAGCACACTTTGGGTATGTGGATGTAAGAGGTCGAATGACGAAACAAAATAAAACAAGATGGCAAAAAGATGGGGATTAATTAATACTTTCTTCACTCAAGAACTTTCTAAATAGTAGTATTAGGATAAGATAAAATAATATCTAAATTGGATGATTTTATGATTACATTTTTCCCCCACTTTATGTCGGTGAGCGAAATATCGATAACATAAAGTAGATAGAGATGTGTACTTGATGTCCATGAAGATTGTAGTAGAAAATGCACCGAAGAACTAGAAAAAGTGTGGAATGACAAAAATATGATGGATCATGGAAACTAAAGATGAAAATGCACAAAAAAGTGATGAGAGTGAACCTAGGGAAGAAATGTGTGTGTAGTAGTTTGTGTGTTGTCGTGAAGTGTTGTTGACATTTTTGTTGTTATTGTTGTTGCCCCATTTGATTGCATTTTTCTCATTCGGGAGGACCTGCAAGGATAAAATGACCAATTATTCAAATATGTATTTATGTGTGGGTAAAAATGCAATGTAAAAATTCATGTAAAAGTATGTAAATGTAAATACGCAAATTAAAAATTTTAAATGGAATATGTACACCTAATTCATGTCTAGAAAGAGAGTGTAAAATAATATCATATACTACCAGGATTTTTGGGTGATCCAATGCCATAGGCCAAAGAAGTGTATTGAGAAATTTTTTTGTATCCTCTAATATTTAACTCTTCCCTAAATGTGTGTGAAGAGATCTTTGTATTTCCTAGTTTTTTGGGCGATCCGACACCACTCGCCAAAGAAGTATAAGAGGAATTTATCTGTATCCTCCAACCTTTAACTACTTCCCATAATCTTAAGGACACCATGTCCTATAAAATCCACTATGTATAGGGTTCATAGACTATTCTCAACCCAATCGCTTTATGTAACTCACAATGCCAAGGGTGAAAGGTACAATCTGGACTAAATCGGTGTAAATGCGTTGTGTTAATATGTAAACCCAAATTGATGCACCCCTCTTTAGGGGTGTATGAAACATCACTAATAGGAGAATGAGTCCCCAAAAGAGGACCAAATGCATGACCTATACCCTAGAAAGTTCTTGGTATAAAACAATTCATGCATGAACAAGAAGGATATCGAAAGACAATGTTAGTATGAACAAGCATGCATATAGAAAACAATTTATAAGTTATGTAAATAGTGTAAAATCTACCAAACAACACGCAAGAAGATAAATTCAGCCACACAAAGTGGGATTCAAACATGGGACATCACTCACAATGTCACAAGACACCCAAGGCCACTCATGGCCACAAACAACAAACAAGTGTGCACACCAAACATAGGGTAAGGCCCGCATACAAGAGAAAAATAGAAGAAAATGTAACAAACAAGTATGGAAGAAAATATACCTATATAAAAATGTTGCGAGATGAAGCACCCGTTAGTATGTTAGAAAGATAAATAGTATGTTAAAAGTGTGTATAACCAAGTAATGTAAAGTTATAAGTATGAAATAAAGCAATAACACCTTGAAGAGACAAATGTGGATTCCCCCAACAATTAGTGTAGGAAGTGCGGAAGGTGAGCATCCATGTTGCGTGGAAGAGACCCGTATCTACAATCACAACTATAAAAAATATGTGAACATGCATGTGTGGATTATATAGATAAATGGCATACAAGTAATCTAACTAGCATGTGTAATAAAGTGATCATGAATAAGAAAAAGTAAGCAAGAGTAAAAGAAACCATAATATGGAGTATGTTGTGGATGGGTGGAATGGAATTTAAAATGGAATGATGTGATCCATGTGCCCCCTTGAGTGAATGGAAATGTATGGAGTGAGGTTCATTTTTTCCCCCTAAGCGATCAAGAATGTACTTGTAAATGAGAGTTTTTCATCGGTAAATGGTTGAATAGTGTGTGTTTTGTCTAACGTGTTGTGATAAATGTATGTGTGTGATGATATGTGACCTATAAATGATGTGTGAATCAAACCTATAGCCAAAGCATATATGATCAAAATATGAATGAAAAAGTGATGATTTAGCCTAAAGCATATATCAATACTAGATGAATAGAGGAAATGATGATGTAGCCGATAGCATATATCACTATAAGAGGGATAATAGAGATTGGTGATGTAGCTTAAAGTGTATACCACTACAAGATGAATAGAGTAAGTGAAAATTTATCCTAAAGCATGTGTCACTATCCTAAAAATGTCCCATGATGAAAGATCTCATGATGAACATGTGATGAATGTAAGGTCCATTTGATTTGTAAACCCTTAGCGATCTCTATTACGGAAAGAAAAACTAAAATGCATCATCAGTAGTTAGTGCATCGCATAGAAGATGATGTAGAATATATAAGGATTAAAGATGACCATGTAATGGGTGGAATGTGTAATTTATGATGTAGATCGATAAATATAAGATGTGCGATGTAGTATGAATGGTATGTAATCTATGCGAGATAAACTAATAATGTACTATGTAGGATAAGTAGTGTAAGATGCTAGATGAGTAGACAATGATGTATAATGATGACTAGTATGATGTAATGCTAGATTCATATGTGGTGAAGACTAGTATAACATGTATAATATGTGTGAAATGGTGATGTCCAATGAAATATATGCATAGATGATATGGAAAATGTATATAATGTATAGATGCATGAATATAGACTAAATATAGTAGATAGAACGTAATCTAGATGAAGTGTAATGTGTGGTGTCTAGAGTATAGTGTGTGGAGTTCATATGTAGTATTCCCTCAATAGTAAAGTGTGAACCGAAGCTAAAAAGTGTGTCATCAGGTAATGAAATCATTTAGGGATGAATGGGTATGTGTATGTTAGGTAATTGAGGTATGAAAATACAAAGATGAGATATGAGTAGATGTTAAGATGATGTATGCATAAATTCTAAGAGTCTGATGTAGTACTATGTAAGGATGCTATAATGGGGGAGTGTGTTAAGTGTTATGCCCCCAAGTGTGTGATAGAGAATATGACTATCTGCCACTATCAAGGAGATCATCGTTGTCATGATCAAAACCTATTGGGGCTGTAGTGGAAACCTGATAAGATATAGAGTGAGGAGGGTCATACTAGGACCCATTACAATGGAGTGTGTACACATTAATTGCATATTATTCATCAATAAAAGTGATCAATGGGAAACCATGAGCATGCCAATGAGAGATATTTGGAGCATATGCAAGAGAGGAATCATTATGAATAGAGATATTTCCAAAAGGCATAGGAAATGTGAGAAAAGAGTGATGAGCATCTATTGTACTACTAATATATTCAAGCCAAGACTTTCCAAGTGTGAGTGGAGAGTCATGAGGGGTAGGCACAATAAATATCGTCAAATGAAAGAAATGCAAGCTATAAGCTTCTATAATATGAAAATATCCATGAAAACGTTGTGGTGAATGATGAGGTGGTAAAATTTCCTTGAGTTTCATGCCAAACCTAACCACACCGTTGTTTTTACAAATAGTTCCCGGAACATGAAATCAATAGGGATATGTTTCCAAAATTATTTTTTGACGAATAATGTTCACGTAAAGAGAGGAAGTAGAGCTATAACCTATGGAGGAAAATATTAAATAGTGTCTACACTATTTACTGAGACCCCCGGTATAATAACATAGAATTAGTAGAAGGAGGATTCTTGAACGTATATTCTCTAGGATGTCAGCTACAAAGGTTTATTTGAAATAAGAATCATCTATGCTAAGAGGAGTAACATAAATTTATCTTGATGCTTCATCCGTAAGGTTGATAACATCAACTTCATCATCAAAATCCTAAGAATCGTCGGTGTGAACATTATCAAGTTGTATAACATTATCAATTATGTTGGTAGACGCCACCCATAGGTGGAGTAGTAGAGTGTGCCACAACTAGTGAAGAAGAGACACTAGTAGGAACCGATACTGTAGGTGAAATCATAGCCTTAATGTAAGTAGAAATAAATGGACCACTGATGGTGGTAGGAGGAGATTATGAAGCATTACACTGACCAATGTTATATGTGTCAAGGCTGTTATATAGAATATGTTGCGAAGGTGGTATGGGAATAGAAGTAATGGGATCTATACAAGAGTATTTAAATGGATATGGATCAGAAGTTATAGTATGTTCATAGCCATCATGCCATAACTTGACACCTTGGTGAATAGTAGATGAAAATATGTGCATTGTGTGAATCCAATGTCTTTCTAACAAGAGGTTGAACTGAAAGGAGACATCGATAACATAGAACTTAGTGAGAATAGTTCTAGGCCCGAATATGTAATGAGATAGTCCTTAGACATGTGTGAGTGGTAGAATCATAACCTCGGATGAGAGTAGAATTCTTAGAAATGACATTATCATTAATACCTAATTGCTTTAAAAGAGAAAGAGCATATAAATTGATAGTTCATCCATTATCAATGAGGAATCATTTGACGCAAGTAGTGATAATAGTGGAAGTAATGAGAAAAGGAGCATAGGGATTTCTTTTAGAAAAAGGTGACAAATCCTCATCAGTGAAAGATATAACATGTTTTAAATAACAAAAAGACTGGATGAGATGTACAAAGGCCATCACTTTCAATATGGATTGCAAAAGGGAAGCTTCTAGCGTGTTATAGAAATATAGTGCATTACGCAACAAGTCATAGAGAGAGATCTTAATAGGTGTATTTTTAAGTTGTTCAATGATGTCATGTCCTTAGAAGTAGTGGGAGGAGCTGCTAGAGTAATGGGAAGAGGAATAGAGGTGGGTGGATCCATAGGCGGATTAAGATGAGTACGACGAGTAGTATCTACATTAATGGATGGATCAGCCCCAGGAGTGACAAAGCGAGGAGGATTTCGAGTGTGTATGCACATGTAATCAGCAATGGTAGTAATTATTCCTAAGACCTTAGTTGGTGTAACGGTAGGATAAGAAGATTGAGCCCTAACTTGATAAGGAGATGACATATTCAAAAGTAAATTTTGAAATGTAGGGCTCATGAAAATTATTAACTAAAATAAGATATGGGGGATATTTAATCTAATCTAGAATGACATGTAAATATAGTAAACGAATGCAATAAATGACTATGGAAAATGAACCAACAAACTAATATAGTGAAAGTAGAAACCCTAATATGAATGAAGAGAAAGGAAAAGCCTTATTTGATTTAAAGGCATGTTTTAACTATGTCACACAAAAATAGGATAATATGGAAGCAAGAATGACCGTACTTGAGTCCCTGAAAAGGATGGATCTGAGTTACCTAGCTAGATTGGAGTGTCTCGAGAGGACCGGGGGGTGTCTATGGGTGCTCTAGTCTAAAGAATGGGCACCTTGGTCTATGAAAAATTTCCACACCTAAATTTCACAGTCCAACAAGTGGTCTAAAAACTCTATGTTTATCATATTAACTTTACTACATCACACTGCTGTGTTGTTGATAATCCAAGATGATCAAAAGACCTGCAAACGACAAGAACAAGTATCGAAACTCTAAAAAAGGGAATGTAAATGAATGGGTCAAACTGACCTCACCGCCACAATAGTGGGCTTACTAATCGAGCATTGCACTACATTTTAGAACCAAATGTAGTTATGGTGAGTGTGTGCATCATGTCCCCTAGGTTATCTCGTGTGCTAGTCGCACATTGTGAAGTAGAGTGAAATAACTAGATTTAGAAAATCTAATAGAATTTTTGCATAGAATAGAATATAATCCCTGCCCCTATGCTTGTGTGATGGAGATGAACTAGTTTTGTACTTGTGATGGAGGTAATGGATACAAATGATCTCCAAATGGATGCAAATCTAGATCGATAATAGTAATGACTAGTGCTTGGTCACTCATTATGGTCTCATAACTTTATATTTATAGGGTTCTCTTGATCTAAATTCATAATTAACCCTTAAATGTCTAACCACCCAAAATAAAAGAAGCTAAAATGGCTAGAAATATCCCAAAAAGTGGCGGAAATCTCAATAAGGATCGGGTTCCCATGGTGGGACTAGGGCGGACATGGGCACCCTAGTATTACCATGGGCACCCTAACTGAGGCTAAAATAATGGAAAGTGACAGAAGTTAACTGGGCATGTGGATGTAAGAGGTCGGTAATGATGAAATAAAATAAAATAAGATGGCCAAAAGACGGGGTTAATTAGTACTTTCTTCACTCAAGAACCTTCTAAATAGTAGTATGAGACCGAGATTAAATAATATCTAAAGTGCATGATTTTGTGATTACAACCATCTCCTAGTAAATTTTCCAATTTTTCACACCCACCCTATTCTTTCGATAATCCAATTGTGTTAAATAATCTTTTACAGTGATTGAAGTAGAATATTAAGGTCATTCGGTGAAGTTATTCCAACGACTAGTTTCTCAATAGGCCTAGAAAGGCTAATTTTGGCCATTCCAGGGTAGGTGTGAATTCTCCAGAAATATATGAAATCCCACACCCATAAAAGGGTGGTATTAAAGATCTATGACATTTTAGAACTGATTTAGGAAGATTTAGGGAAGTTTTGAAGGTTTTGGAATAGTTGTAGTGAAAGTAGGTTTTTCGGGGTAAGGAGCGTGCAATCTAGAACGGTACTTGAACTTATGCATAGGAATTTTGGAACTCCATAAGGAGTTAATAAAAAAAAACTCATTTTAATTATTAAGGAACTTGTTACACGATGGAATCAGAAAATCATTCACGAGACATGTTTGCTTCTTAGAGAAATTCGATTTGTGCAAACACACCTTTTTATCCCGAGAAAAAGGATCCATTTTAGGGATTTTCATGCAAAATTGGTGGTTAATACCCATACCATTATTATTATAATTCTCTTTTGAGCAAAATTTATATAATAATTCATCATAAAATACCTCTTGGAGCTTCAAAAAATATCTTCGACAAGTTCTCTCTTTTGTAGGTACACTTCTCACAATTAGTCTTTTTAGAGAGAGACACATGTAAGCACCTCCTTTAGGCACTTTTTTATGAACCTCTTATCCCAATTCCAAAGGGTACATATGGGAAAAAAATTCACCCCTCTTTAGCTCCACCACCGGTCTTCTATGTTACCAACTTTCACCCTCGAAGTGCTTATCGTGTCATACCCTACCCTACCCAAATCGCATTTGTGCTTGACACTTCACATGATTAGGTTGAGGTGCATTTCTATTCACCTATTTTCCCCATTTCAAAGGGGATATAAGACACATATAAATTCACCCCTCTTCATCCACTTTCATGATTCTTCATATAGTCATAAACCAACTACTAGTTGCTTGAAACTAGCCTTCCTCCATGCCCAACAATTGCAAACCCTATTATTTTCCATAGCTTCTTCTACTCTATCATCTATTAAATTGACTAGCAGAAAGCTTGGAAACTCAAAATAACTAATTGTCAAACTTTTAACTCACCTGCTTAAAAATTTATACCACCATTGAATCCACGAAACACGAAAGTTCATAAAAACAACAATTATACTTCCCATCATGTTTTAGAGTCCTCCGTAGTGCAAGAAACACAAGTTTTTCTCAATATTCCCCATCTAGAAACTTGATTGCACTATTTTTGAACTGATTTTTATTCTTTCAAGATACCAATGATCACTTTAGCTCAAGGCATAAATTAATGACTATCATCAAATATTTATACCCGTAAACCCTACCTCCAATTTTTTTTTTTTTCCAAGATTTTCATTGGGCGGAACACAGTGAAAGATGGAGCATGAGATATCAACAAGGATTTTCATCTGAAAAATATGTTTCCAATGAAAAATATTAATTCCCTTAAATTATAAGTTTTGATCACTTAGAAATGGTGCAAAATGGAACACAGGAAAAATTAGCAATTTTCCCAAAATAGAAGGTCCCAAAAAAGTGACTTGCTTAAAATAGAAAATTTTTAAAAATATTAGTGAATCATAAATGGATGTTAATTGAATGTTTCATGAGAATCATAAGATAAAAATTGAGCAAAAATTCAAGATTTCCAAAAATAGCAAGTCATAGTCCGACTGTCAAAAATAGAAAGTCTCAATTTTGAATGTAAAAGTTACAGTGATTCACTTTGATTTCACTCATATTTCTACTTTTTGAAATATTCATAGGGTCTTAGTATGATCTCATATCTCAAACAAGGAAATAAATCCTTAATGAGTATCTTGAAACATATCCCTAATCACAATTGTGTATGTGAGAAAGATGGTGCATATCGAGGTGTAACAAGTGAAGGTCAAAGAAATTGTGTATTTATAAATGATCGAAAGGTGTAAAAATGTATTGATTAATCAGAGGAGATCATCATGCTCATCATATATTATTGAATCCATTATCATCTCATCAAGATGATCTGGTTGAAGCGAGGTGGTTAGGCTTAGTGAGTTGAGCTACCAGATCTAGGTGAGCTGAGTGAGTTGGTTGAGTTCAGATTAGTGAGTTGGGAGAGCTATGTGATTTAGGTGAGTCAAGTGAGGTGGTCAAGAGCTCATCCTTTCCTATAAGAGGGAAAATAAAATTGAGGTATGTAAACATCATAGATACTCTTGAGTTAAGAAAGTCAGATGAGTGATATTCACTTGAGACTCCATTGAAATTAAAGATCATCGAGGAGACCATCATCATCCCACCAAGTGAACTAGTTGAGGTCAGCCAAGTGAGATGGTTGAGACAAGCCAAATGAGCTAGGTGAGCTGATTGAGTGAGCCAAGCCAACTGGGATTAGAAAGAGATCATATTTCTTCCATAAGGAGCTCACATCTTGGAGGCCGGTAAAGGTAGATTTTGCAATGTGTGGGACAAGAACATGTGCATCAAGAGGTTTGTGCATCATGAATGAAAATTTTCAAAGCCTAAGGAGTGATAGAGTGATCCTCACTCTCATTGTGATATAAATTATGTATTATCATTAGTGATGCATGTTTTTCGTATCAAGATTGCATTAGAAGGTCTCACAAAAATATTTCTAAGGAATCATTTGTGGTCCGAGGTGTCTTTTCATATTATAGGAGGAGGCTATTTTGACCACCATTCCTCAGAATAACAATATCTTCATCATTAATACATCAATCAATCCATTTCCCTTCTCCTTTCCTTTCCCCCTTTCTAATTCTTCATTGTACATAATCATGGTATTTTTTCCTATTTACTTAGCTGAAAATATTTGTAAATTGTAAAAGTAATCTCTCAAAATTATAAGAGAGGTAATTAATTTGTCTCTTCTAAGTGAAATTGAAAGGTCACAAGTGGAATAAGAACATGAAGATTTATGTGGGGGTAGATGACAAGGTAATTCCTAAGGATATAAATGAGAATGGATTCTCCATTCTAAAGGATCTTAAAATTTTACCTTTGGTAGAAATTATGGATTGTTGTAGATTGTGAAGCTTTGTAACACCACTACACAAGAAATAAAATTTACATATATTCCATTTCCTTTTCTCATGTTTTCCTCTACTTCTCTATCTCTCTTTTCTGAAACTTTGCAAGTATAGTGATCAAAAATGAATGTGGTGTCTTGATGAATGAATCTAAAGAGTTGTGTGTCTCTAATTTAACAAAAACGTAATTAATCTAATTACATACTAACTAATATGATAAAATACAAAAAATATACAAGTTTTAATCACTCTAGCAATGTAAGACTATAAGTAAATGAGAGAGATAGATGATTTAGTGTGGTCCTACAAAATCTGGAATTTTTCTAGGTAGTGTAAAGTGTTGAACTAGGATTGAAATAGTTTCACAAATACTCTCTGTAAATTATGGTTCTTGAGAATGATGTTGGACACGGGTTCCTAGAGCTAGAAAAGGGCACCTAGGCACTGGTGTATTTTCTTGGTCATCGGTGACTATGTAAAATTTCATAATCTTGTTTTTGTGTGTCACTAGGGTTTGATTGCTACTTTCCATCAATCACTGTTATTTTATCTTTGATCACCGAGGTTACCTATAATCTACAAGATAAACCCTAATTACCTGTATAAGCTCATAAACATATCAAATTGGAATTATTTATGTAAATGTAAACCCTAAATGACCTTTACGATCACCAAATGAGTGAACTTATGATTGTGTACTACACTACATTCCATACTCCATGTAGTTATTTTTTTGTGTTAAATAGTTTCCTTAGGTTTCCCTTATGCTAATGATGCCAAGATAGTGGGTTGTAGTTAGATAAGATGCAAATGTGTGATATGAAATTCATAACTTCCCCTTCATATGCAATGTAAGTAACCTAAAAATGTAGTCCCTTTAGATGGTAGTGATAGTATGTAGATGTGATATACCCCTTACAATTGTTAGCCAAAATAATAGAGTATATGTTGTGTATATATATGGATCTCTTTTATTGAATTTAAATACTAGTGACATGATATACTGACTATGATCTTGGGATAAGGATAATAAAACTAAAAGGCCAACCACAAATGTAAAAAAATGTAAACAAGAAAAAAGAGGACAGAAGAGCCCCGAGAATGGACAAGATCGTCTGCAGGCATTAGTGTCCGAATTAGCACTAGTGTCTTGGGATAAATGAATATATATGTAGAAATATAGATAGATATGGATCCCTCTAACCTTACTAGAACTGGGTACATAAATGACAAATGTGAGAGAGAAAGAAAATAGAAACAATCAAAGGAAGTGGATGGATAAGGGAGTGTGTCACCGGTAAATAATTTTCTCACTAAATATCCATGCATATAACAACATACTTGATGACATAGTAAAATAGTATTATGTGCATTATTTTGTGTCTACATTTTCCCCTTAAATGTTATTTAAATTAAATTCAAGTAGTGTAAAGGAATTAAGGAACATACTTGTAAAAATTATGGAGAATCCATGTTGTAAAGTGCACATAGAATGCAAGAACTTATAGTGTGGCAAACCATGGATCAACATTTTGATCCATGTGGCATAAGTGGAGACATCAAACCATCGTAAGGGGAACTTAGATAAATAGTTGAAATGATTTAGAGATTTTAGATATTTTGAATTATTGCCAAAGGAGATTGAAGAGGTAGGGAGTGATCAATTCCCAATCCAATTTTCTTTGTAAATGGGAGAATTTTGGCATCCTTCCTCCAGAGGAAGAGCCTTAGGGAGATACGTATACTTTTACTCTCCATCCATGAATGCATCCCCAAAATGTCCAACTATTGCAAATGGATAGAGACCAAATTTAGTTATGATTTTTTTCTGATTAGTTTCTATTTAACATCAATGGGTGTTCCTATTAAATAGTTTTGGATGGCTTCCAAGTTAGGTCATCTAGAAGAGATAATAATGTAATACAGCTCCCAAGATAGGTCATCTGGGAGAGATAGTGAATGTTCTTATGGTATTGATTGATAGATTTTGATTTTATTGATAAAATATTTTTCTTCAAATAGTATGTATTTAGTAGATTACTCATAGAGAGTGTTTTTCTTTTCCCCTAGATTAGGTCATTTGGGAGAATAGAGTTGGAATAGTACAGAGTATTTGATTGTTTTATAGAATGATTGTTACTTTATTCAAATGAGATTGGAACAAGTATGACAATAATATGCTAGGAGTTTCAATTTATTTCATTGTATCCTAAGAGGGATTATAGGATAATCCCAATTAAATTCCCCCCATTTGGTGAAAGAGTGAGGGGTAGATAAATGAGCACTAAGACAAAATCAAGACATATAAGATGATTGTAATAGCCAATGAGAAATAGTATGAGATAGTTTTTCCAAAATATGAGTAGAAATGAATTGGTATATGTGTTATATGTAAATATGAGATGTTGAAATTTGTATAGTATGGTTCTAGAAAAGATTGCAATAATTATGGAATGAATGGTGAGACAAACGTAGTTACGAGGCTCAAGGTATGAGTAAAACTATGCAACATGTATTAGTTTGAAAAGTATGTGTGAATAGTGACTATAATATATGGTAAATAGGAATTACTATATATAATAATAGTGATAAGGGAATAGTATTTTCCTTTGTACAAAGATTGAATGAGATTTGGAGCTCGATTTATGAGGATGTCACGTGTTAGATAAGTGAGCTTGACTAGATTCAAGAGAGTAATGGTGGTCATAGCTTTGCAGATGCTTGATGAGTTGGTAAGTATGATTGTTTTTGGAAAATATTATCGACTATTCTTGTTTGTGTCGATTTTTATAAAATTAACATTTATTGATTTTTGAATTTTTTTGACACAGGCGGAAGCGGCTAGGGATTTTTTTTCTTGTGGGACACCAACACCCATTTCTGGGTGATGTTGACCTATGTTGGGGCACCCATGACCTGCTCCTAGGTGTTGGCATCCCAGAGCAAGGTTTCGACATTTTGTTGTGGAATGATGATATTCGATTAGTTTGATGCTATGATAGGTAATTTTTATATTACATATAATGTGCTAATAAGATAATTTCATGTTGTTTGTGTTGTGCAGAGGGATATACACTCGAGAGAGTTTCGAGTAGGCTTTTATTTGAGTACCATTTTTACTTCGGGCTTATCGGACATATAGTGAGATATATTAGACCATGTCTCCTAGGGCACATTGATATATTGGGGAAAGTACCCCATAATATACCTATGTTGAATGCATTATGTGATAGATGGTATGCAAATATGTTTACATTCTAGTTACCTACTAGAGATTATGGTGACCCTAGAGGATGTGTACCAGATATTACGGTTGCCTATTGTAGGAGAGAGGGTGTAGGTAGTGACTATAGTGGATTCTTAGAGTTAGATGACGGTAAAAGGGAGTATTTTATATGCACACAAGTACAGGTAGGGAATCATATCAGTTTAGATTCGATATTAAGATATAGCATTCAATGGCTATAGAATTTTATTACAATGAATATAGCTTCATTGAGGGGAGTGGAGGGTGATGGAGTTGGGATATTGTACAAGATGCATGATATTTTACACATGACAGAGGATCATGGGACTAGATATATATGAGCTTGGTGTGTATTATCCCACTTATCTATAGATTTGTATATATTTACTCAGGATTATCATGGGGTGGACTAGGAGCCATGACTTTGTTGCATATATGGGCCAATGAGCATATTGCAATATTAAGGCTACTTAGTGGGCCACGAGCCGAGTGGGCTATACTTGAAATATTTGGAGTGAGGTGGGCGGTTTCCCATCAACCACCTATAGGTCGATGATAGATCAGATGGGTCATGGGGCCATTATATGGAGGCCATATAAAGACTATGGAGGTTGGTTGGAGGATAGTGTGGAGCTATGGTGTATTCGATGCACCATGTGGTTAGAGGATTGCTTATCATGGGTGAAAAAGTTATTCTAGGGTGAGCGAGTATCAAGGAAGTTTGGCATGGCCCAAGATATTCCCCTAGAGCCATATATATGGTTGAGATCTACTAAAGTGGTGAGACGAGAAGGGGTGAGTTTGGGACCAACTAGAGCACAACTAGTGCATCCAGTCCGATGAGGTGGATTGGCTATAGAGTGATACAGTCAATGATGTGGGGTGAACCCATACATACAATGAGTGGTGGGTGATACATCGATGGGTGTTTTTATTTCTAGTGGTGGATATGGGTGGTGGATTGGTAGTTGGAGGAGTAAAGGGGTAGGAACCTTCCCCTGATGTACATAATGCAACATCAATGAGAGAGGAGCGTTAGTATTGTTTGTATTTGATTTTTGAATTGTGTCTTGATTGATATAATGTATGTGTGTAAATATGTGTAATAAGTAATGTTGTTTGTGGGATTGTAGGTGATGCTTATTGGTCTCTATTGTGGACAACTCCATAGTACGTTAACTCACAATGTTCCATCACATGTGCTTGTGGGAGGTGGTATGTTAGAGCGGTTTCATATTATTATGGGCAAGCATGCCCATTTGTTTGATTCGGTGGCTATAGCAGCAACCACATGTACCAAGTTATTGATCAAGCGTGATGATTTCCATGCTAAGGAAAAGTGAGTGAGAGAGGATATAGGTGGAGGAGGTGTAGCTGAGGATATTTTTTCCCAATATGTGGAGCTATAGGTTTGATATGTGAAGAAGAATATATATCTTTCTATGTTATGGAGTTAGCTAGAGGGGCATAGTGGATGAGATAGGTGTTGTAGAGTGAGCGGTGAAGCATCTAGTTCTAGATCTCCCATAATTATAGATAGTAATAAGCGATGATGATTTATAATATATGAGGCATAGGGATTTCCCCATCGATTATATTTTCTAACTATTCTTTTGGAGGATATATATATATATATATATATATATATATATATATATATATATATATTGACTTTTTATATGGCATTGATTGTTAATGTACATTGTATACTATGTAATAGTGATGAAATGTTTTTGTATTTGGTTTGGTTATAGTCTATCTAAATTTTTGGGAAGACTAATTGGATAGATATTTAATTATAGTTGAAATGTGTTATGATGTGGAAAGAATAACCAAGAAATGGATTAAAAGGAAGTGTATGTGAATAATAATGAATAGTATAACATGTGGTAAATAGAAATGTATGTATGTGATGTAATGTGGTAGATAAATAAAAGTAGTAATAATGATGAGTTGTGACATAATATTCATAAAGATGAAGGGGGTAGAAGAGTGATTTCCCACTTTGAGAATGAGGTTCATTTACAAATTCCCCCTTAATAGTCAAGAATGAATCATATAACAAGAGTACGTCATCCGGAGATGGGTTTATCATGTGCAAGGAGTGGCTATAAAATATATGTCATGAAGAATAGAGCCAACAGTATGGAATGGGAGGTTCATTGATGTAGTATTACCTTAATAGTCAAGTATTGACCATAGCACGAGAGTGTGTCATATGGTAATGAAATGGAAAATGGATGTCAAATACCATATATTAAGTGGCATGTAAGGCATGGATGGAACATGTGATGCAAAGTAGTGGTATGTGGTGAAGTTCTAAATTAGATGAAAAATGGAATGGAACCAAGAATATAAGGTGTGGTGGGAGGAAGCATAGAAGAAAGGGGCTTATGAAGACAATGAGGTATTATAGCAATGTGAGTAGAATGAGAGAAGGTGACCATAGGTGTATTAGATGGAGGAGGCAGATGGATAATGAACTTAGAGTTTGATGAATGAAATATTTGAATTGAGGTGAAGGAGACAAAAGAACAATGGGAGAAGCTCACTTATGGGGAATAGGAGAGAGAGATCACTCATGAGAGATAGAGTGGAAAGAAATGACACCTTTGTATTCTAACTGTTGTAATCAATCATGAAGAGCATAACAATTATTATCATGATGGCCATTAATGTGGTGGAAGTTATAGAAAGGGAGGTCACACTAACACTGTAAATGGTGAGGTGGATGATGATGAGTAGAAGGTAAGCGGATGAGCCACTTATCAAGTAATGTGCCCTTAACATCATGTGGCTTGACATTATATGATAATTGCAATATTCCATGAGTGGGAGATGAAGAAGATGTAGGTGAATGCTGACATTTTGGAGGGGAAGGAAGATTATTATGTGGAGGTGGAGATGGAGAATGTGCAAGAGGGTTAGTAGATAGAAGAGAGGAAGAATTAGAAGGAATATGAGGCATAGAAGAAGGAGGAGACAATGCACTAGTATAATATGTAGAAGGGGTGATATTATATGTGCAATAATTAAATCATGTTCTAAATCAATTAATTTATAGCATAAGAGATTAAAATATTCACATGTATTATATAATCATTTTTCTTTAGATGCAGTAACTAAGCCACGACAAAAAATAAAGTGCTTTTCTAAATCAATGGGCTGAAATAATAATGGATGCATGCAAGAATTGAAGCATAAAATGTAATCTACAATGGGTTCATTCTTTCCTTGATGTAAAGAAGGAAATCGTTCATATATAACTTTAGAACCATTGTTAGAAATAAATTGTGTAAGAAAAGCATCCTCAATATCATAATAAGTACTAATGGATCCATAAGGAAAATGAGTATACCATTGGAGAGCATGATCAACATGACTATGACAAAATATTTTAAGTAACAAGTGATCATTGGAATAAATAGACATGGCTAAACTATAATGCTTAAGTTGTAAGTAAGGAATGAAAGTACCCTCAAAACAAGATAAATTACACATGATAAACTCTTTTGGGAAGTTGGAATTGTGAATATTTTAAAGGATGGGATTCCAATGCAAATAATTATGGTCAATGAAAGCATTATAGGATTTACTTTCAAGGGTGAGTACATGAACTTGAGATTGAAAAGTGATAACACAATGCATGAGGGGAGAATATTTTTTGAAGGAATGGTTGGTGAGATGAAAGGCATATTTAAGGTTTGGATCTTTCCATTATGATTTATCATGTTAACATGAGAAGGAGGAGTGGATGTGGAAGGAGGAGAAGGAGGTGGAAGAGGAGGAGAGGAACATGGGTTCTCTATGGGAATGTTCGATGTAGGATTGAGAGATATGATATAAGGTGTGTTAATGGTAGGAGTGGAATCATCATGATCCAAAGCTTCAGAAGTAGAAGAAATAGGATCAATAAATTAACATTCAACAGTCTTAAGAGAAGTAATATCATCACTAACATTTTCATGATCAGAAGCATAATCGTCAACTATCAGTCATATTTTCACAAGAAATTATTTCATCAAGACTATCATCAGCATACAAATAAGTGGTAGGAGTACTAATATCATATTTATCATTGCAATCATTGGAAGAATTTTTAGAAGTAGAAAGAGTAGGATATATAGATTTACATTCATCTTGACTACTAATAGAAATGACATCATGCACATTTATATTTTCAACATTAGAAGTAGAATTATTGGTATCCATATTATCACAAGCAAGAACATGATCAATCAAAGCATTTACATTAATACTATCATGTGCTATAAGAGGAGGAGAAGAAGGTGAAAAACATAAATGACTATGGAAGGTGAGAGAGAACATCAAGTGAAGCTTTTTTCTAGGGAGGCTATGCACATATTAGGGGTTTAATGGCCAACAAAAAGGTTATCTTGAAGAGTAAGAAGCTTTTGGAGGACACGAGAATCACAATGATGATTACCATAGAGGTCACAAAATTCAGATTCTACAGAAGCATCATCAAAAATAGGTTGCAAGCATGTATCAAGCATATTATGCTTAGGGGATGAGGACCTCTTCTTGGCCATGAGGGTTTTGGGATCCTAGGGAAAGAAGTTCGAAGAAGAGTGGGTTCACCAAATGATTTAATAAAAACCTAATTAAATATAATTGTATAGTAATAGATATGATAAAATAAATAATAAACACAAGTGCTAAGCACTTGATTAATGCAAGACTATAAATAAATGAGAGAGATGTATGACTTAGTTGATTCCTGCACAATATGGAACTGGTATGTGAAATGTGAAGTGTTGAACCATATTAGCACACTATCGCAATTTCTCTCTATAAATTCTAGGTCCTGAGAATGATGTTGGACATAGACATCTTGTGCTAGACAAGGGCACCTAGGTGCTGGTGACTTTTCTTAGGAACTGGTGACTATGCAAAAGCTCATAATCTTCTTTTTCCTATGTTTCTATTGTTTTAATAATACTTTTTGTAAGTTTTCTACTATTCACTTTTTGATTTTCAAGGTTACCCATCATATACAAGCCAAACCCTAGCTACCTACACAAGCTCACAAACACATCAAATGTGAATGAAATATGTAAAATGTGAAGTCGGATTGACCCCGACGGTCACCTAATGAGTGAACTTATGGCCGAACACCGCACTACACTCCAGATTCTATGTGGTTATTTGTTCTTGTGTGTGAAATTGTTTCCTTATGTATCCCTAGCACCATTGACACCATGATAGCAGGTTATATCTAGATAATATGTAAATGTGTGATATGAAATTCTAAAATTATCCTTCCTATGTAGTGTATGTAGCCCAAACATTTAGTCCCTTTTGATGGTAGTGATAGTATGTAGATGTGATTTCCCCCTTAGAGTTTCCATCCAAAATAATAGAGTGTATTTTGTGTAAATATATGGATATATTGTTTGAATTTCAACATTAGTGACATGACAGTCAACTATGAGATCATGATAAGGATAAGAAAATTAAAAATTCTAACCATAAATATATAAAAAAATGTAAACAAAAAAGTAGGACATAAGCACCCATAATTAACAGGAGGGCCTAGGCACTAGTGTCCATAATGGGTGTTGGTGTCCTGGAATAAATGATGAAAGATGTGGAAAGATATAAAAATAGGTATCTTTGTGATATGACCATAATCTGGGTACATAAATAACATGACATGAGAGAGAAAATACAATAGAAACAATCAAAGCAAGTGGATGGACAAGGGAGTGTGTCACTAGTGAATACTTTTATCACTTAATATCCATGCATATAACAACATACTTGATGTCATAGTAAAATACTAGTTTTTGTATGATTTTGTACCTACAGTCTCTAGTTTTTCATCACTAATTGAATTTTTATTTTCCTCTAATTGAATATGAATATACTTCGGTTATTGTGTGTGAACTCTTCTAGTTCTTACTCACAACAATAACCTTCCCTTTCCTAATTTCTCTCCTTTACCCCTCATCGCTGAAATTTCCTCCCTTGTACTATGTATAAGAACTTTTCCACAGGTTCAATGCAATGTTCCTATGTGATCCCCAACCTATTTTCCACACCAAAAATTTAGATAGAATTAGGATAGTTTAAATTTAATAATGGGATCCTCCCCATACAAAAGAAGGAGGGTGTAGCCCCATGAGTGTTTATGGAAACACATAATTTGCAACATGATAAATTATTTCACCAACACTTGACATGTCAAATATTCATACAAAAGCATACCTTATAATGCATCTCCATGAATGTAATAGGTCAGATCACATGTTTTACAATTTTAACTGTCTTCACACATACTACAACCTCTTGCTCCTCAAATTTCATAGACCAAAAGTTTTCTCACAACTCTATGAAGCAACTTCAATAATTCTTATCATAGATTCATAAATCCACCAAATTCTCTAAACACGTTCCCTACATTCTTCAAGAAGACTACATTCTTGTCAAGAACTTCAAAAACCTTCTTGAGACACTTATTTTCTTGTAACATGACTAAATATATCAAGGTAATCACACTAGCATGTAACTCTTTCATAAAAACTAAGAAAATCATGCAAACAAATACCTTGGAACATATCATAATCCTTCATACCACCAATATTCTTATAAAATCACACCCATTCTTCTACTAATTGATGAATTTCTTCATGAAGCCTAATGAAGATACCCCTACTTCTTAGGGAATTTAGAACACCATGAACTCAGGGATATTCCTTAATCTCTATGTCCTTATTTTCACTAAACCTCCAATTTTGTATTTTATAGTATCTTTATGAAATCTTCTTGATCTTGATATCTCGTATCAGCATTCCCCTTTTCTATCCAAGTTTTTAGGATCCTCTTATTCTTCTTTGGAACATAAGGCTTGATGTTTACATGTTATTTTTCTTCTTCTACTGATTGTATTGCTTTCGAGACACACCGTCTCTCTTCAACATCATACTTATGCTTTGTCTTTGCAAACATTCTACTTGGACTTGTGGATAAATCAAAACTAGACATGATTGTACTTGAGTTATTATTCACAATTTCAAACTTCAATAAGATGTTCTTGACTATCACATGTTCCTTCTTAACTTTATGAACATGATCATGCTTCTTGAATGACTTAGGATTCCATACCTTCTTGAATTTTGGAGCTTCAAAATTTTTATCTACGTTGATGACTCATTAAGACAAAGATTTACAATATGACCCTTATGGTGAAATATATAGAAAATAACATCATGCATACCTCTTGGATGATAAAGACTATGATATCTTCCATTTCTTAATGGATAGTCACTTTTAAGATCCACCTATAATCCTTTTCTCTATGACCATATTCATTACATGAATAAAAATAACCATGAAAGGAAATTTCATACCTCATGGAATTAGGATGTCTTGTTGAATTAGAATTCATGATATCAAACTTTCTTGTACTAGAATCCTCCTTTTTATCCTCAAGACCTGCATGGACACCCCTATATCTCTTCTTGATGTCCAAAATTAATCCAATACCTAATTATCATTTGCTAACTTTTGACTTCTCAAAATATCATTCACAATCTCGGATATCTTGTCCAACTTCTCATAAGTATTCATCCTGCTAAATATTTTATCATCTTCTAACTTCAAGGTATTTAGTTCAGTTTCATACCTTGTGCAATCATCCTTTTTTTCCTTTAGGGATTCTTCCTTGGATCTGAGATCAACTTGCAACCCCTTCAACTTGAGATTTTATCTCCTTGATGATATTATTATATACACCATCCATGTTAATGATTTCTTATTCATACTTCTTGGATTCTTTGACCATGTCATTTTTTAAGGAACATACCTACTCCTCAATAAATTTGACCATAAATGACAAATAGTGGTTCTCTTTCCTTAACTGTTTAGCCATCTTGTGCTTCAAAGGATCACCTCAAGATTGTTAAGCTTTCTTCAAATATCCCGATCTAATACCAATTGTTGGAAGCACAACCATTGAGAGGGGGATGAATCATTGGGAATTAAAACATTCTTTCACATTTACTTTATCCATTCATTAACTCAAACATTAACCATTAATCACGCATTCAAGAAACATAAAAAAATGATAAAAGGAGAACATATTAAAAAGTGACCACAAGATATAACTGGAAACCCTCAAGGTGAAGAAGACCTGCTTTGAAACAAATATTTATCATACCATTGATTCAAATTTTTGTTTGTTTGAGAATCAACCCCTAGATTTAGTAGAAAACCAACCTTATAAGGAGGAACCAACCCCTAGATGAATCAAAATGAACTAAATCAACCCAATTTGTTTTTCACCTCTAAAATATTGCACCAACAACTGATGATGACACTATGAAGCTCTATTTATTTATTTTTATCCAAATCTGCTCTCTAGGCTAACCCCCTCAAGAACTTATCCATAAAGTTGGTTAGGCTTAATGACTTATCTCTCCAACATATAATCACTCTCTAGAACATCAATCATCTTATCTACCATATCTTGATCATCACAAAGACCTCCTTCATCTCTATACACATCCCTCTAGCTTGCACTTTCTCATATTCACGCAACAACTCAAATAAGCCTTTAAAACATGCTTATATACCTGACTATTATTTATACATAATATAGGTAATCCATCATGGGTAAAAAAAACTAAAATAAACATATTAAAATTATGAAAACTTCATACAGAGGACCATATAGGTCGATAATATCATCTTCACACTTAAATCCCTCATTAGGAAACAAGAAGGCCTAATAGACTAAAACTGACCACTCGCCAAAGCTGAATGTTATTGAGAAAATAAAACCTTCAAAAAACTTATAAAACCAATTATAAATGTTTTCTAATCCTTCTAATAACCTCTAGAAATATTCAGCACCTTTACACCATCATTGCATGCAATGACACCACCTTTAGAGAAACAAAGCTCACTAGGTCAATGACCTATAAAACTTTCCTTCAAAGATTGAAGAAAAAACTTCATCAAATCACATCAGATAAACAAGTGTGATATATCAATGGAAGTATCATGATGTCATGGTCATAAAAAAATTAACCATGCCACAAATCGATGAAACACCACCAAAATTCTTATGCAACCAAGTCACTGAAACTACCCAATACTTCCCCATAACCAGTCTTGAAAAATAGAATTGTATGAACATCCTAAGGGATAAAAATTGTTCTAAAACCTCTCTAGAAATTAATCATAACCACCATAATTCCTCTAAAAGAAATTTATTCACCCAGTACAACATAAAACTTGAGAGAAATATAAAATTATTCAAAAACTTACATTTTTGAGTGGGATCCACATACATTCGGGAACATAAATTCCACCTAGATAAATTTTTATGAGTCCTATACAACCTGAAACCATCATACTTGATAAACTAATCCATTTTTGGCCACTAGGGCGAGATCTCTCCCATCGCTTCCCAACTAGGGTTTTAGGAGGGTTTAAACATTTTTACCTTCTTAATGATTGTTCATAAAGATTTGTCTACTAAATCACAAAATAATTATTATAATGACATATTAAGACCATTGAAAAAATACCATGAATATATTGGTCCACCATGCAGAGTTGACATGTGCCAACGAGTACAAAAATTCAACTTCATGCTAGGATTATCACCTTTAAGAACTCGGTAGAAGTAAAAATGTGATATCTTGCAAAATCTTCAACATTAGGACCTGAAATTTTGTCCACACCTCTAAATACACATGGTAAAACATCTAAATTTCTCAATTTTTCTCAAATACAATAAAAAAATATTACTCTACTTCATTAGGGCATGCTTTCTCAAGAACTAGGTCTAGGAACAAACCTAAACATCACTTTCCATGCATTGTACCCCAAGTTAAGGACCTCAAACCTAATCAAAATGCATTAAATGTTTTTAAAAATCTCTAAAAAAATTAACACATGCATACTTTATTTTTAAAAATGACCCTCATACTTGTTTTGGCATGTTTTCTTCAATTTTAGGTCTTCTTCCTTCACGAGGTCTTGAAACAAACCTACCCACCTTAGCTTACGATGTCTAAAAAAAAAATTCATGCTTAAAATATGTCAATAATCACATAACATACCTTTTACAACTCATTATTCATGAAACCATGATTAATTCTTCATCTAATTGCTCATCATGCCATGATACAATCATGACTAGGCACAAGAACACCTATATTGTCTTCAAATTCTCTCTTTCTTACATCATGAAGACTTTAGAAACTTATGGATTCATCCTACAAGAATAAGCACCTTTGTGAAACCTCAATAACACAACCAATACCTCTGAAAGACACTACACTATCTGAGGAACTATGCTATCTCATCAAGCAACTTAACTGGACTAAGCATTCTCAACAAGACACTCAACTTGACATGACACTTCCAATCAACCTTCATGCACTCCTGACATACACACTTTTTACATCAATTCAAACACAATTCAAACAAAGGACTCCCCTTGAATTCTCATTCTCCCTACCTTCACTATTGGTAGAATGTAATTTATGATGCTTCATGTCCTTGACTACCTTGTCAATGGCATAATCAGATTTCATTAGTATTTCATAGTTTGGATTCAACTATGTACTTTAAAAATATTATAAAACTTATGTTATATCAAATAGTGGAGAAAAATATGGGTAAAGAATCTCAATATTGAAAATTAGATAAAACCTGAGGTAGGGTGGAAGATTAATCTTAAATAAATTCTAAAAATTTTGTGTGATGGTGTATGACCCATATTTTAGAGGTATGAGTTTCATGTATGGACCCTTGATTCACTATTTTTAAGATGTATCCATACCTTATCCTCCACTTAGTATTGATGAGGATCTTGATAGGTATTATGGTGTTACTTGTACTTCTACGGATGATTTGCTCTAGAATATCATGAACTTTGTTATTAGATGTAACAAATTTGTTCCAAAATTTTATATTCCTTATCCACTTCTTTCTGAAGATGGTTTGATTCTTCTTCCAATATTAAGGGTAATGTTACATTAATGGGATCCATTGGTTAGAATCTAAGATATACATGAAATATACTATGTCATATGGATCTATGAATAGCTCAATTGTAGTTATGTTAGACCTACACAAAAATTTCATACCATGTGCATGTATTTTTGAAGTTATGTATTTTAAGAAGATGCACAATCATGTTGTTGACTACCTCTTTTTTCCCATTAACTTGAGGGTGGAATGTAGTGGACTTTTTCATTTTTGTGTCCATCATAGACCATATTACAGAATATATGGTCCCACAAATTTGGAATCCCTATTTTAAATTATTTTTTTTGGATGGCCAAAATGAACCCAAATGTTCTTAAACAATAGTTTTAGAGTATCCTATGATGATTTTGTCTTCTTGTAAGGTGCAAATATTACCATTTTTGAGAACCTATCAACCACCATAAAAAAAAATCCATGGTTATGCCTAGTAGAAGGGATACTTGACATAAAATCCATTGAGAAAGAATCCCTTGGTGTTCCTAGAATTAGAAGAGGGGTGTAAAGGATCTAATTTTTATTATCTATATTGTAAATAATGCAGGATGTGTAGGAATTTATGTATATGGTAAATTCATGATAGATATTTGATCAGTAGAAATAATTTTGCAAGACTTCCAATATTTTTATACTCTAAAGTGACCTACAATATGAATGTAGTGAGCATCATAAATAAATTTATGATACTCACATGCAGGAAAAAAGAGGTGTCCCATGTGTCATATAACCCATTATTGTAAATGATATTCCATAAAATATTTTCCTTCCTTTAGTCCTTGATGTATGTCTAAATATTTAGGGTCATGTTCTTGAGTTCGAGGTCACTTTGATGTCTCATGACCGTATGAGTCAAGATTTTGTCTCGGTTATGTAATTGAGCACCAACTCAAATAATAAAAAATTATTTAGCACTCCCTTATTGTGCATGATTAATAATATGGAACTACTAAAGATAGGTGGATCACCTCTGGTGATGATCATTTTACAACTTTTCTTAAGTCTACATGAACTACAAAGGGTTTTGATCTATGTGTATGAATTTAGTGTTTCTAATATTTGTAGGCTTGCAAAATGGTGTATAATTATTTCTCATATGTTGGTTACCTATAAAGTATGTTATATAAGGTATTGTTGTGGTATGCCACTAGATGCCCATGTTGAGTGAGGACTATACTAAGTTCATATTATGAAGCATCTCTTTATATCTCAAATGTATAATGTAGATATGGAAAGACTAGAATTTATGTTGAATAAAGACTCTCCTTCATCCATTTAAATGCCCTTTATTGTGCCTATTTCCATACAAAATTTTATTACACTCCTTCCTGTGTTACTTAATTTAAGGCCATGCAATTTGAGAAAACCCAAGTAAAAACTATGATATAAATTATCTAGTTCCAAGAAACTTAAAAATTCAATGATGGTATTTAAGACAAGCCAATCTCAAATGACTTGGAAATTTTATGGGTCCAAATGCACATCATTAATTTTTTATTATGTATCCTAATTATTGGATACTCTCCATCCTAAAGGAACACTCTTTTATGTTATCATAGAGTTTATTTTGTTGTAAGGTGAAAATAACGTATTGGACATGTTAAACATGTTCCTCCCATGTCTTAATGAAGATAAGAATTTTATCTAGGTACATGACCACAAATGAATGAATAAATGGAGTCTTGATATTGTTCATCATCATCTTGAATGTTTTAGGTTCATTATTTAAACCAAAAAGACATCGCTAACCATTCAAACAATCCCTACTTATATTTGAATATGATTTTTCAAACATATATAGGATTGATTGGATCTTGGTGGTACTATGAATTCTAATAAATATTTTTGAACTTCATCTTTTCTAAGATGGTATATGAGGTCATAAATCAATCAAGTGGGTATCTACTCTTTAACACATATTTCTTCAAGGCTCAATAGTCAATGAAAATATGCCACATAAAAAAATTTAGGCATGAACAATCATGCTCCCATAAGGTGACGTACTTGGTAAAATGTGCCCCTTTTGAATCAACTCCTTAATATCACTTAATTTATTCAGTATCAATTACTAAAAAACTATAGAAGGATCCATTTCTAATTGGTGCTTCAGGGATTAAGTAAATAATATGCTTCACATGATAATACATAGGCACACTTATTGGTTGTATGAATATAATTGTGTATTTAGACATCATTTGATCCACTTGATTCTATTCATTGTTTTTCTTGGAGGAACAACTCTTGTGGTTGTTGATAAAATTTTATTATCCTCGGACTTGATAATGAGTAGGAAAAATATCCTAGTTTGGGAAATCCACCTCTAACACTAATTTTATTTTATAAGGTACATTGAATTAGTAGGGGATATTTATGGGATGTGGTAGCACTTATTACCTAGAGTGATGATGGAACACATTTTACTATCCTTTTGGACCATGGAAATCCCACATGTATGGATTTCCAAGAAGAACATCAAAGACATCGAATGGTGCAACATCACATACCACAAAATCCTTGAATGGTTTGATTAAATAGGGAATGTTATACTATCGATTCACACGGATGTATCTTCCTTGACTAACCCAACTAGCAAAGTATGATTATAGGTGAGGATTTTTACTAGATTTAGCATCTTTATTATATCCACATATATCATATTATTTTTATTCCTACTATCTAGGATAAAGTAAAAATCCATATTATTTACACATATGTGATTGGAATAGTCATTATTCATCTTTTTCTTTGGGGACACTATTTATGCATTATATTAAGTGTTATTTATATTTTCATCCATAACTAAATTCCCTTATGCATGTGCATCTTAGTTATCTATGAAGGTTTCTATATGCCAGAAAAGTGACAAGCGAGCGTGGGAATCTATAGGTAACTCTTCCATGTACCCGACCTCTCGAGGTCATGCCGAGATAGCCGGTGGGGATGAAATATGCGTGGGATACAAACTAACTAGTTAGGCAGTCTAATATCTTCGACACGCATTAATGGAATTTGTGAATCTAAGGCAAAGAAATCCCTTCTAACTTGGACTGGTGTGATAGATCGATCGACAAGGATGACTGCTTGAAGGCTCCAATCAATATCAAGCTCTGGCGTGATTCGATCTATGGGTTGTGGAATACGTGGGAAATGACCTGGGATAGTTTCGTGTATGTCTCTAGATAAGGTCATATGGTGGATGTTGAATACAATTGACTCTACGGATGATTCTCTGGCCTAGTCCAGAATTCTCTAGCTTCGTTAGCCGTTATATCTAGTAAGGACAATTGTTCGATGATGATGGGTGGAAGTGGAGTGGATTGGAATACTAGTGTGTGTAGGCCAATGTTTATATCTGATTGACTTGTGGATTCGCTAGGCTGTGGGACTTGTGGGTCACAACCGTAGACTCTTGGTTGTTGCGGTCCTATTATGGTCATATACGAAATCAAGTCCTGATTCCTAGTATCCAGTAATCATATGCTTTCTCAGCTTCTATGTTTAGGACCAATAACTACATGATTTTCTCAGAATATCTCACAGGCATTCGTGCAACCTGGATCCTTAAACTAGTATCTATGTCTATGAGAGTGTCTCCTGCACCTGGCTGTGGGACCAAAGGATCACAACCAAAGGTTTGTTCTCTTTCGAACCCCTCTACAGTCATGTGAATGTTTGCCTAGGGTAATCTGTAGTTTGGTTGATTTGACCAGAACGTGTGTGCTTGGTCGTCTTCTATGTTTAACCCTCTCAACTGAGAACTGATTAGTTGTAAATCTGTTGTTGTTTGGAATACTTGTATTCTGAGGTTTTGGTCTATGTCAACTATTGTTGTGATGAGGTTTGGTTGAGGCACGATTGGCTCAAATATGTATTCCCTGGGCTCCTGAGGTCCCGTGATTGTCATACAAAATAAAATGTAAATCAAACTGTAATAAAGTAAATTCTAACTACGTGGAATAAAACTAAAACATATATAACCTCTATTTTTCTGAGAAACCTTTTAAGAGTTTAAGGAAAGCAGCTATTTAAACGTATCTAGAAATAACAACTAAATAACAATTTGAAACAAACAAGATAACCAAGTGTAGTTATTTGCCTATGTAATTTGTAGATTTATTCTAAATAATGCAATAACTTTCCTAATCTACTTGTAAGATTCTCGATCCTACCTCAGAAGTGAGGAGTGAATCATAGTTTCTTAGAAACTATAACCATACCGAAAATTTTGTTTCGATCCCTCGTTAGGGATCCCTTGCGTTCGGAACGTTGCAAAATCCCTTTCCGGAAAATCTGGTTTTCCGAACTTAGTCTTTTTGGTCTTTTTTGGCTGGGCGCATGGAATTACTATGTAACACCAACTTTTGGTGCGCCCCCTTTAAAGCCTTTGGCGCATATTTTCCTGTGTCAACACACCTTTCGGTGCGCCTTGTATGTTGAGTCTTCCCTGCGCGCCAAGGCGCATGCGCCTTCATGTTGGCAAAAATTTTGTTGCGCCACCTTTTGGTGCGCCAGAGGCGCACATAATCTCATGGCGACACAACTTTTGGTGCGCCAAAGGCGCGCTTAGTTCCATGTCAAAATGCTTTGGTGCGCCAAAGGGCGCATGCTTTCCTATGTCGACAGCAATTTTCATGCGCCCTTTACAAAGTTGGTGGCGCATTTATGACTAGCTCACCTATATATGTGTATTTGCGCCCACAAATGTCATTTTCACCAGACGCAAAGCACGTGATTTTTATTCTCTCGAGCCTCACACCCCTCGCTCGCTCATTTTCAACGCGTTGTGGACCCGTTGCACGTTTCTCACTATTTATATCCGGGTAAGAGGTTCTTCTCTCTCGTGCATTTTACGTTTTTGGTTCTTTGTGTGCTTGGTGGTCTGGTTTTAGTTTGAAATATTGAAATTCGATCTAGCCCCTCCCTTTTTGCTCTTTCCTTTTTCCTCCCCCTCTTTCCAGAGCTGCTAGTAGGGGAAGTTCTTCTAAAAGCATGGTCTGAAACCCTTTGGATTAAACCATTTTATTTCCCAAACAATCTTGGAAAAGAAAGGATAAAGGAGAGGCTAAACCATGTAAAAACTCTTTTTTCCTTTGGCGCATCTGTCTCCCTCGCAGCATGAATAAAATCCGCGCCAATGGCGCACCCATCATGCTTGTTGCATCAAATACCTTTGCACCCTCAAGGCGCGCCTCCTTCACATGATGCAAGCGCTAGCCTTGCGCCCACCTTGCGCACCAACCTTCCTTGCTGCATCGCATTAACATGCGCCCCTCAAGGCGCACCCCGCAACTGCGCAACACCGCTTAATCTGCACCAAGTATGAAGTTATAAAGGCGCAGGTGCTTTCCTCATCACAAAAACATTCATGTTGTGCAAACCCTCCGTGCGCCGCGCCATGTTCCCTTTGGCACATGAAAAGTTCTTGTTACACAAACCATACATGCGCCAAAGGGCGCACCAAATCCCAATGCAACATGAAAAATCCATGCGCCTTTGGCGCATCCTGTCTCTATGTAACACAATGTTTTCATGCGCCCTTTACAAAATGCACCCTGCAGCTTTCATGCGCCATGCGCCTCCGCGCCAGCTTAACCTCGCAACACCCTTTTCCTGTGCGCCTTACCTATTTAGCCCTGTAAGCTGCAGCTTTCATGCGCCATGCGCCCTGAGCCTCAAAATAACTAACTCTTTCTTCTGTTAACACTTCAATGGAAAATCAAATGGCTAATACAACCTTTTTGGATTGGGTCTCGCTTCTTCTTCATGCAGATCAACAAATAAACTTGGAAGAACATATGTCAACATCCAGCAAGAGACCTACCAAATCCAAAGGAAAGGCCAAACTTACAGAAGAAGAGATGAAATATAAATATCAGAGGGTCAGAATGCCCGAGTCCCAGGCCGAGTGTAGCCTGGACGTCAGAGACTCATAATTGGGGCATATTGATATGGAGGAATTCTGGGCCAGAACTCAGAAAGTCACAAGGAGTCCATGGATGGACAAACCGATAGCAAAGGCTCCCTCGCACTTCACCGGAGGAATCCTGGGCCAAGCACCACAACAATGAATTCTTGATGGTGATTGCCCAATGTTACAACAAAGACACAAGGTGTGTCAGAAATGCAAGGGGGCGAGGTAGTCATTAACCTCACCGCCATCACTTTGAGGTAATACTCAAGCATACCTCACCACCGCACTTTGTGGCCGCTACCAAGCAGATTGCATTAAGGCCTCGGGATGACAATGCAGATCAAGTGTATGCAATCGATGAATGAGGTTTACTTGAAAACAAAAAGGTAGAACCCGGTGGCCCCAAATCATCCACCGCAATGACTTCTCGAGGAGCTCAAATGACCATTACGTTCCCGAGCAGGGTCTTCTGGCTTTCGACGACCCCCATTATTTCCATAAATGGATGTTGCGGTACTTAGAGACCATGAACAAGAATATGCCTGATCACCGCTTTTGCTGGGAGAAATTATAAGTAGCAGCACAATCTCTAGAGCAGCTACAACAATTTAGCACAACGGGGACATTCCATATGAACTCCTACGTGGTCTACGCCGCAAAGATCGTGAGAGGGACTATCCAGTGCCCGACGCGGAGTGGAGTTTGGCCTCAGGTCAAGATATACGAGTACTACCCAGAATTGAGGCTGGAGAATAGCATCTCCCAATTCACAAAAATTAACGATGTGTTTTTCTATCACATCATCTGCCTATTGAGGCCGAATATGACTTATGGTCGCACGACCAAAAGCATAGTAGCAGCCACTGAGAAATGGGGGGCCCTGTTCACCCAGTTTCCCACATTCACCTATCTAAGGGCTGCCAACTTTTTAGGAGAGCCAACCAGGCTACCGAGGTATGCTGACCTAAACCGATTCTCGCTGAGCTGCACAAGGCAAATGATCACATACCACGAGAAATGCCTCGAAAAGAAAGAAGGGTGGAACTCCTTTCCCCTCACAAAGGGGCCGATATACATGCTCTACCCACCACAAGGCGAAGGAAATGTTCGCAGAGCCGAGTTACTTAATTTAAACATGATTTCCCAAACCAGCCTACCTTCGACCCAAGGAGCTGTCTCCGCCAAGGGCGAAACTTGATCCAATCCACGTCCCTCGATCGATCGAGGACATTTACATTGACGTCATCCATGAGGTGGAGCTCAGAGAAAGGATCATTCTCGCCTAGCCTTGCGTAAATCATCCAATATGGGATAGCCATTGTCCCCAAAGGCTTCCAAACTACTAAGATGAAATAGACAAGGTATATACTCGACACGATGGGGACAATTGGCCCTTTCCTACCATTGATAACTAAGGCCCCTCGACAATTGAGGAGAGGGTCAAGGAGACTCTACGTAGATGAGCATCGGTGCCGATGAACGGACTAATCTACCTTGGGGTTGATTTCACAACCTCCCCATTGGGTAACGCACCTCCACGATCCAAACAAAGAGCCTAAAGGCAAGGGCAAAGGCGTAGAAGGTGAATCCAAAGACCATTCAGAAGAAGCCCCCGAGAGTCCTCCTTCCGCGGCACCCGAGCAGGTAATAACTCTCGTCACACCAGAGAAAGAAGCAGTAAGAGGATATTCCCATAGGCCCATCCACTCGTGATGTCGGCATTGCTACAACAACCGAGGTCCCTTCTATCCCTTCTTCTTCTCTTCTTCTTCCTCCTCGAGCGACTCAGCGACCATCCCTTTGGTCGTGTCCTCTCCCCTTCTTCTTCTTCTACTGCTCCCCTCGCCTCTTCGTCTATCTTCTCTTCCTCGCTGATCTGTCCCTCCTCCATTTCTTCCCTCATCTCCGAGCTCCCTTCTTTCCTATGTCTTCCATCGCCGCAGCTTTTCCTTCCTTCCGTGGGCACTTCTTCGGCTATTCTCTCAATGCCGCCGCCACGTGTCTCCACGTTTTTCCCCTCTACTACTGCAGCTGTCCCCTCCTCTGTTTCTGGTCCTTCTACCATAGGTCCAGCCTGGATCTCTCAGCAGCTAAGTCAACAAAAGAGGAAAGTTCCCATCACTCCGATGGACTTTTCCGTGATCCCATCTAAGGGGGCGAAGAAGCAGAAGCCTGTCACACGCTTCTCTAAAAGTGTCTGTAGGAGAGAGAGTTATGGAAATCGCATACCCCAATCCCCTCAAAGAGAAAAAGGATCTGTCTCCGACAGATTTTACTGTGACCCAAGTCACAATGGGGACATCTTCCAAAGTCTTCGGGGAGGCTCTTTCTCAGCTTGACGCCTCTACAAGAAGCTTAAAGAGATAAAGGAAGAGAAAAGGCAACTGAAGGAGCAAAACAAATATCTGCTCCAAGCCTTACAAGATGGGTAGTGCGCCTCCCACAACTGCCGCCGAAACTTCTGAGCTTCTCACCAGAGAAAATTAATGAGTATGCCAAGATCGGCGAGCAGTATGGCTGCTTCCGCTTGAGGAGCCAAATCCTCAAAGACAAGTGAAAAGTGATCGCCGAGTTCTCCGACTTGTACCAACATCGCAGAAGGTGAATAAAGAGCTCCAAGCGCAAGCAGGCCCATATCAAGAGCTGAACATGCTAGACCGCAAAGACGAGACCTTCCAACAAATGTTCGACTGCTCACCAAGATCTCGGTCAAGTTCGCGCCTCTTCGCCATCCAAGGGCCCTCAACAAAATCATGTCCACTCTGGACTACCGGGTGGATCAGCTAGAATTTATTCTAGAAAAGATTGACAAAGTCAAGGAAGAAGCCCTGGATGCGATGCACCAAATGGAACGGATTGTTCTTAATATGTCGCCAGGGTTACTTACTCCTTCCTTCACTTTAAGGAAAGCTGATGAAACCACCCGGATCTTCAAGGAGATCGCTTCTCAAGGAACGGGGCCAGAGGTCACATTTGACACAGAGTCTATCAACAACCTGCTGGCCTGTAGGGACTTCATCGGGTTCCTCATTGAGGCAGAAAAGGACTATTCCAAACTCCCAGAGAAGCTCATAGATGAGCGGGAGACTTGTGAGGCGATCAGTGAGCGGCACAAGGATCCTTCCCAGGATCAACTAGGGCCAATAATCAACAAGTTCATGGAATACCGCTCTCAGTTCCATATCTCGTCACCTGAGCAGCAACAAAAGCAGTCCACCCCCTTTCGGCCGCAAGATGATGATGACGAATAGCTACTTCTTCTTCTTCTTCTTCTTCTTCTTCTTCTTCTTCTTCTTCTTTCTTTTTGGAAATATCTGGAGTATGTTGATACAAATGATGACATCATCCATGTTGCATCATGGGATGATGTCATCCATCAAGTTGTAAAAAGTCAACATGACTTTTAGATATTTTGTAAATATCTTTGTAAATAGTTGTTGGCTCCTTTTTGCCTTCTTTTCTTCTTCTTCTATAAATACTCCAATACTTGTTGTATTGTGAGATGGATGGATGAATATCTTTCGATGAAAAAGAAGTGAAGAAAAAAAAAGACTTTGAGCTTTTTTGTAATGTAAGAAAATATATTAATACAATATTTAGACTTTGTGTCAATACATGTGTTATGTGCATTAGATCTTTCTTACGTTAGATCTGTGTGTTTATTCTCTTGATCTCGCTTCTTTTTTTATTGTCATTTATTTATCATCGTATTGCTTTGCTCATTTATGCAAGTAGGTTTGGCTCTGCTTTACTACCAATCCCAAAACATAAACCTTCCGACCTTTCTCGCTTTGAATTCATTTCTTTTCTTCCTTCGACCTACTCTTTCTTCATCCCCTCTTCCTTTCCTTTCTTTTCGCAGTCGAAACACCCCTACTGGGATGAGATCCCAAACCCCCGAAGGCATAATTTGTGAGACTTGCATAGATTCCTCGCCGTAGAATAGCAATAAACCGCCACTTTGTCGACTCAAAGAGGGGCTATGCCCGCACACTGTTGGCTCGTCTATCCATAGATCTGCCCAAGCGACAGATTTTCGACCAACAGTTTTTGGCGACTCCACTGGGGATCGAACAGATCTATCAGATCTATGATGGTGGTAGGATAGAAAAATAGAAAAATCAGAAAAATCACCACTTGTTTGCAATCTCGAACTTTTTGTTAAAAATCCAAAATTTTGCAAAAGTGCTCCAAATTGAAAATTTTCTTCTGAGATCCATAGATCTGGCCTAGTTACAAATCTTTAGTTCGCTGAGTTTTTATAAAAATCAGTATTTTGCCGTAGATCTGAATTTTTGACTGTTTACCAAAAGTTTGAAACTCTTTGAAAAAGTCAAAACCAGATCCGAAAATCAGCTTGCTAATCTTCTCTGTCATTTTATCCTCATTGTTATTTGTCATTAACCGCAATCGGTTTTCTGAAAAGGATAGTTTTTAAATATTTAGAAAAGTATATGCTGCTGGTTTTTGACAGAAAAACCAGAAAATCAGCAAGTACAGCCAAAAAGAAATTTCAAATCTGCGCCATAACGTTGCAGATCTGGAAGGTACACTGGCGGGTGAACCTTTTACGCGCAGCAGGAGAGCCCGTGGAGAAGCTGATCCTACTTTCGATCTGCTTCAAAGGCATAATTTCAGCATAACACCGGCACGCTTTTCAGCGCTAAGCTCGGCTGACCGGTCATCCAGGAGTGTCTCGCCTTCACGAAGGAAGAATCTTTCGCAAGGGGCATCCACATCCCTTTGTAGTGCCTTGCTGCTCAGCGGAACCACCTTTCCAGCCCGCGTTCTTTTTCCGTCCTTTCAAATGGCGGTACCATGGGGAAATGCTATGGGTCCCTTGGCTTTACCACATCCAGTTCACGCGCTCCCTCACGGAAACCGAAAGAATTTTCCCAAATTTGACGGGAGCGGAAATCAAAGTACGATTCCCACATATCTGCATTCATCATGTCATGCAGTATTTTGGATGTAACTCATGAAGATGTGTCGGTTCGCCTTTTTCTGGAAACCCTACAAGGACCTCGCAATGAATGGTTTCAAAGATTTACCACCGGATCTATTACCAAATAAGCACCTCATGGATGCTTTCAAGACAGATACAAGCCTTCAGAGGATGCATTTGCATTATTATCACGGATCACTCACCTAAAGAAGGAGGCCAATGAGACCATGCGCGATTTTATCACCCGGTTCAATGCACTAATCAACCGTGTCCCTGTTGCCATGCTTCCAACACCGGAAAATCAAAAGTGTTTCTTCGTGAACGCTATGAGCTCAAAAGTTAGTTTCTTACTCCTTCAAGAGCGAGTAGCTACCTTAATTCTCGCCTAAGCCGCACCGCCATTCGCATAGAAGATAATTTGATAATATCCGCGAATTGAAAAGGAATCACCAAGCCTAAATCTTTGGGCCCTTCGCCACTACTTCGCCCCGATCCAAATTTTCAAAAGATGGCAAATGACTTGCTTGCATTAAAGAAGCAGCTGCCCAGCCTCCCCCCAGCCTCCTCATACCGGATATTCCGCGAGGAATTTCGCTCCTAACAATGTTTCACAAAGGCCGCGCTTACCCGCAACCGCCCCACGGTGGTCAGGCACTTGAGGCTCCTCCGGCCAACGCTCCGCCGAAATCAAGAAGAAGAGCAGATATGAAGAACCTTCATCTCAGGTGGTGAAGATGATCAAGATGTCGGTGAACCGACCGCGACTCTACTATCGGGTATATGGAATTTGATGAGGAAGAATCATGAAGAAGAGGGTACCTGTGATATGCAAGTGACAAATATACGCTGCTTTTACTCGCCGCAAGGAAAAGAAGCGGAAGTTGCTGCCCATGTCCAAGCAGAGAAGGCCGTGTCAAACGCGCCTCCGATCATTGCTAAAAGAGGTAATCCTCTTCCTACTCAACTCCCCGGCAAATCTTTTACAAGGAAATCCTTTCCCCATCTCTCCTCCAAATCAGCCCCTCTCACGTTCCTACCAAGACCAAGAATCCTATTCCATCATCGCGAAGTGAGGGACTCATTCCTTCACCAACGCAACCCTTGGCCGCGCTTTGATATCATAGATCATGCAAAAAGACCAAGATCCAAATGTCCAAGCCGAGTACCTTCACCAAATCCTAACAACTTGTAAGATTGACCAAATATATTCAAAGTCAAGTCATATATCTAATCAGTTTCCCAAAAGGAATCCTTTCCACTCCCCCGAATCCCACATAAATGTTGCTTCAACATCGCATCGTGCAAGATAGAGCCTTTCTATCTCTCCCTCCTAATCAATGGACACAAGCTGAGTAACTGCATAATTGATTCCGGGGCTTCTGATAACGTCATGCCGGCAAAAGTCACCCATGCTCTGGGCCTCACTCTTACCAAGCCTTTCGGCAGATGTTATTCCTTGGAAACCAAGCAGGTTCCGTTGATTGGCCAAATCAAAGACGCGCAATTTGCATTTGCGGCATTCCCAGATAAAAGAGTAAAGATGACAGTCCTCGTTGCTGACATTCCGGCAGCCTATGGAATTTTGCTGGGAAGAAGTTTTTGCAGCGAAGTTGGTGGGGAAATTCATATGGACTGGTCTAAAGCTAGAATTCCCATCAAAGGCGTAATGCAGACTTTGGAGCCGGAATCACAAAAGAAGTACTTGGTTACTAGCTCTGAGGACCCCAAAGCTCAAATCCTTTTTGAATCATCAGGGATGGGGAACTATTTCTTGTCTACCGAGTCTGATAAAATGGTTGTTCTCATTCAAGAAGGAGATCTTAACAAGATCTGACTCAGCTTCGATGGCAAATGTGCAACCAAATGGATGTGGCGCCGAGCCGTGCTAATATCTCCCGAGGAAGAAGTCATTCCTCTCTCTTTCAAGTTGCAGTTTTTTAACACAAATAATACTGCTGAGTATGAATCTTTGTTACTTGGCATGCAAGCCGCAAAAGAAAGAGGGATTAAAAATCTGAAAGTACAAGGTGATGCGGAGCTAGTTATGAATCAAGTTAAAAGGATTTACCAAGTGAAGAATGAAAGGCTCAGGCATTACCGTAATGCGGTGTGGGACAACATCGAAGAGTTTGATGCTTTTTCAATTGAATCCATTCCAAGAGCCCAAAATGACATGGCCGATTCATTGGTCAAGCCAAAGATCCCTCATGCTTCCTCACCCAGGTTTGAGAACAAACAAATACACCATTGAGGTGGTTTTCCGCCCGAGCGTGCTGCATAATTCTCAAAGATTGGCAGTGTTCAACGATGATAATCAACTCATTGCCTTTCTAGAGAAGGCGGAAAATTTTAAAGAATTGCACTTTGAAGGATCTACTTCCACTTGCCGTGAATCAGTCACCAATCAAGGCGATGAATCTGAAGGGAACGATGGCATATGTCAGCTCAAAGGAAATAAAATCCCAAAGGGCCTGGTTTCTCTGGAGCGGTTGTTCGACAGGCATGACCGTTTTGTGAAAAAGAAGAGGCGAGATGACCCTGACTCATCCCCAGAAACCGAACCGGTCAATATAGGTTCGATAGAGCACCCGCAATTTGTGAACATTGGCAAATGTTGCACGCCTGAGGAGAAACGGAAATTTGTCAAGTTGCTAAAAAATATATGGACGTGTTGGCATGGTCCTATGCCGATCTAAAGTCTTTTAAGCCAAAGGACGTTCAGCATGACATCCCGTTGAAAGAAGATGTCAAAGCCTTTCGCCAGAAGCAGAGGCACTATAATCCTAAGATCTCGGTACTATCCAGGCCGAAATTCAGAAGATGCTGGATGCGAGAATCATCTTTCCTATCCATCACAGTACTTGGGTAGCAAATATTGTGCCAAAGGCGCAAGAAAAAAATGGTGAGATACGCATATGCGTAGACTTTCGCAATTTGAATCAGGCTTCCTTGAAAGACAACTACCCACTTCCGATAATGGATCAAGTTCTCAAGCAAGAATCGATCGTGAGATGTCGTCCATGCTTGATGGTTTTTCGTGCTATAATCGATTGAAGTTTCACCAAGATCAATTTAAAACAACATTCACTACTCCCGGGGTACATTTGCCTACAGCAGATGCCTTTTGCCTAACTAATGCCGGCGCCACTTTTCAAAATGGGCCATGGATTTCGTGCATTCAAAGGTATGATGGGGAAAGTCATCAGGTTTATCTAGATGACTTAACCGTGTTCTCTAAACAACGAAATGATCATTGTGATCATTCGAGCAAGTATTGCCAAAAGCCGAGAACATGGATTTCCCTAAATCCAAAAAAAGTCTGCTTTTTGAGTCACTAAGGAAAGTTGCTAGGGCATGTGGTTAGCAAAGAAGGAACAAAGATAGATACCGAAAGAGTTAAGGCTATTCAAAGCCTTACTCGCCTACAAGCAAGACTGTGTTCATTCTTTCTTCTGGAAAGGTGAACTTCGACGCTTTGTTCCCGACTTTGCTGAAAAGACTCACACATATTGAACATGATGAAGGGGTCACCAACTTTCGATGGAGCGAAGAGGGGAAAAGGTCATTTGAAGAAATAAAAGCTTCGTTGCTCATGCACTACCCCCGTATGTCCCGATTTCTCCAAGGACTTCATCATGTATAGTTACGCATCCGAGCATACCGTGTCCGCAATATTAATGCAAAAGAACTCGAGGATGTCAATCTCCGATTGCGCTCATGAGTTCTCCTCAAGCCTCACGAACTAAAAATGACTCAATTGGAAAAGCATGCCTTTGCCGTTGTCAAAGCAGTGAAGAATTTCAGGTATTACATTCTAAACTCGCATACGGTGGTGCTGGTCCCTGACACGGCGGTGAAATCAATTCTAACTCAAGAGAGTTAGGAAGCTTGCATGAGGAAATTGGATCGCAAAGGTCCAGGAGTATGACCTGGATATTAAACCAACCAAGCTGGTGAGGGGCAAGGGCCTGTGTCAGCTTATGGCTGAAAACAAAGATTCAGAAAACCCTGATGAAAGGGGTGACTACACCGATGAAGCACAGAACCGGCTGGAAAACCCGATTCGCTGCCTCTGGTCCTATTTGTTGCGACTAGTGATGAATGGTATTCCAATATCGCTTTCTTCCTCACCTACGGCGAATGCCCAATGCACCTAACTGCAAAGGAGAAGCGCACTATAAAGCTCAGAGTAGCTAAATATGTCATCTGGGATGACGGTTTATATAAACGTGGGATAGATGGTGTCTTTTTGCGATGTGTCGACAAACCCCAGCAGGTAAAACTACTGAAAGTTTTCACAATTCAGCCTGTGGGGGGCATTTCTCTTCCTCCGTGACAGCACACAAGATCATTCGAGCTAGGTACTATTGGCCGACGCTCTTCCAAGATACAGCCACCTGGGTGGCAAAGTGTGAACCTTGCCAGCAATTCGTCGGCAAGCCCAAGTTGGCTGCTTTTCCCCTTAGGCCTGTCATTATCAACGAACCATTCAGGCAATGGGGAATTGATTTTATTGGTGCACTCAATCCTCAATCGAGTGCCGGACATAGCTATGTCCTTACAGCAATGGATTACTTCACCAAGTGGGTGGAAGCCATACCTGTCAAGCATGCCACTTCTGAGGTGGTTTGCAATTTCATTAAAGAAAATATCATTGTCAGGTTTGGCATGCCCAACAAAATCGTTGCTGATAATGCTTCTAACTTCTCCTCACGGAAGTTATTGGCTTTTTCTATGAATATGGGATAACTTTGGCTCATGCCTCGATTATTACCCTCAGGAAATGGTCAGTGCAGAATCCAAAGAACAAGAACTTGGTGACCATCATACTGGAAGTTAGTGGATGAGAAGCAATCAACGAATGTGGCACAAGTCCTTATACGACGCTTTGGGGGCAGATCGTATTACTCCCAAGAGGTCTCTCGCATGTCACCTTTTCAAGTGTTATATGGCACCGATGCCGAGCTCCCATTTCTTGAACTCCCCGCTCACGCTTGGCACGAGCTATCAAGATGAAACTTTCCAAAATTCTCTAAAAAGAGGATCATGTATCCGCGTAACTTGAAGAAAAGAGAGTAAGGGTGGTCGACAGATCACCGAACATCGAATCAAGTTAAGAGACTGCTTCGATAAGAAGGCCAAGCAGAGGGATTTTCAAGTGGGAGATCTCGCCTTTTGTGGGACAAGCGAAGAGAGCCAAAGGGCATGCACGGAAAGTTGATTCCCGTGGAGAGGGCCCTTCAAGATCAAGCAGCTCAACGGAGAGAATAGCTTCTATCTCTCATATCCGGATGGAACCGAGCTCCCGCTTCCTTATAATGGGCAACATCTGAAAATTTTCAGAAGTAGAGCTTGCTCTCTTCTTTGTACGCTTTTTTTCACAGTGTGTTTGTTTTCGTTGTGTGGTTGCTTTCGCTTGTTGTGTGTTTTTTTTCTCTCCTCCGGCGCCTTGTTGTTTTTGACTCTACCCAATGGATAGGCACATGAGATCTGGGATTCTCTACCCCCGAGTTTGCTCAGGGATAGTCCCCAGAAAGAGCCAGCTGTTATCCCGTAAAATTGACAAGGGCAATTTTACCGATAACCATACCGAAAATTTTGTTTCGATCCCTCGTTAGGGATCCCTTGCGTTCGAACGTTGCAAAATCCCTTTCCGGGAAATCTGGTTTTCCGAACTTAGTCTTTTTGGTCTTTTTTGGCTGGGCGCATGGAATTACTATGTAACACCAACTTTTGGTGCGCCCCCTTTAAAGCCTTTGCGCATATTTTTCAGTGTCAACACACCTTTCGCGCCTTATATGTTGAGTCTTCCCTGCGTGCGCCAAGGCGCATGCGCCTTCATGTTGGCAAAACTTTTGTTGCGCCACCTTTTGGTGCGCCAGAGGCGCACATAATCTCATGGCGACACAACTTTTGGTGCGCCAAAGGCGCGCTTAGTTCCATGCTGGCGAAATGCTTTGGTGCGCCAAAGGGCGCATGCTTTCCTATGTCGACAACGCAATTTTCATGCGCCCTTTACAAAGTTGGTGGCATTTATGACTAGCTCACCTATATATATATGCATTTGCGCGCCCACAAATGTCATTTTCACCAGACGCAAAGCACGTGATTTTTATTCTCTCGAGCCTCACACCCCGCCTCGCCATTTTTTTCAACGCGCGTTGGGACCCGTTGCACGTTTCTCACTATTTATCTGGGTAAGAGGTTCTTCTCTCTCTCGTGCGCTTTACGTTTTTGGTTCTTGGTGTGCTTGGTGGTCTGGTTTTAGTTTGGAAATATTGAAATTCTGATCTAGCCTCCCCCGTGTCTCTTTTTCCTTATCCTCCCCTTTCCAGATCTGCTGGTAGAGGGAAGTTCTTCTAAAAGCATGGTCTCAATCCTTTGATTAAACCATTTTATTTCCCAAACAATCTTAGAAAGGAAAAGGATAAAGGAGAGGCTAAACCATGTAAAAACTCTATTTTCCCTTTGCGCATCTCTGTCTCCCTCGCAAAGATGAATAAAATCCGCGCCAATGGCGCACCCATCATGCTTGCATGCATCAAATAAATTTGCGCCTCAAGGCGCGCCTCCTTCACATGATGCAAGCACTAGCCTTGCGCCCACCTTGCGCACCAACCTTCCTTGCTGCATCGCATTAACATGCGCCCCTCAAGGCGCACCCCGCAACTGCGCAACACCGGCTTAATCTGCGCCAAGTATGAAGTTATAAAGGCGCAGGCGCTTTCCTCGTCGCAAAAATTCATGTTGTGCAAACCCTCCGTGCGCCACGCCATGTTCCCTTTGGCGCATGAAAAGTTCTTGTTACACAAACCATACATGCGCCAAAGGGCGCACCAAATCCCAATGCAACATGAAAAATCCATGCGCCTTTGGCGCATCCTGTCTCTATGTAACACAATGTTTTCATGCGCCCTTTACAAAATGCACCCTACAGAGCTTTCATGCGCCATGCGCCTCTCGCGCGCCGCTAACCTCGCAACACCCTTTTCCCCGTGCGCCTTACCTATTTAGCCCTGTAAGCTGCAGCTTTCATGCGCCATGCGCCCTGAGCCTCAAAATAACTAACTCTTTCTTCTGTTAACACTTCAATGGAAAATCAAATGGCTAATACAACCTTTTTGGATTGGGTCTCGCTTCTTCTTCATGCAGATCAACAAATAAACTTGGAAGAACATATGTCAACATCCAACGAAGAGACCTACCAAATCCAAAGGAAAGGCCAAACTTACAAAAGAAGAGATGAAATATAAATATCAGAGGGTCAGAATGCCCGAGTCCCGTGCCGAGTGTAGCCTGGACGCCGAGACTCGAATCGGGGCATATTGATATGGAGGAATTCTGGGCCAGAACTCAGAAAGTCACAAGGAGTCCATGGATGGACAAACTGATAGGCAGTGCCCTGCACTTCACCGGAGGAATCCCGGCCAAGCCGGCCAACAATGAATTCTTGATGGTGATTGCCCAATGTTACAACAAAGACACAAGGTGTGTCGTAATGCAAGGGCGAGGTAGTCATTAACCTCACCGCCCGTCACTTTGAGTAATACTCAGCATACCTCACCACCGCACTTTGTGGCCATACCAAGCAGATTGCATTAAGGCCTCGGGATGACAATGCAGATCAAGTGTATGCAATCGATGAATGAGGTTTACTTGAAAACAAAAAGGTAATAACCCGGTGGCCCCAAATCATCCACCGCAATGACTTCTCAGAGGAGCTCAGTGACACCATTACGTTCCTGAGCAGGGTCTTCGGCTTTCTTGACGCCCATTATTTCCATAAATGGATGTTGCGGTACTTAGAGACCATGAACAAGAATATGCCTGATCAGCGCTTTTGCTGGGGAGAAATTATAAGCAGCACAATCTCTGAGCAGCTACAACAATTTAGCACAACGGGGACATTCCATATGAACTCCTACGTGGTCTACGCCGCAAAGATCGTGAGAGGGACTATCCAGCCCGACGCGGAGTGGAGTTTGGCCTCAGTGTCAAGATATACGAATACTACCCGAATTGAGGCCGAGAATAGCATCTCCCAATTCACAAAAATTAACGATGTGTTTTTCTATCACATCATCTGCCTATTGAGGCCGAATATGACTTATGGTCACACGACCAAAAGCATAAGTAGCAGCCACCGAGAAATGGGGGCCCTGCTCACCCAGCTTCCCACATTCACCTATCTAAGGGCTGCCAACTTTTTAGGAGAGCCAACCAGCTACCGAGGTATGCTGACCTAAACCGATTCTCGCTGAGCCGCAAAGGCAAACTGATCACATACCACGAGAAATGCCTGAAAAGAAAGAAGGGTGGAACTCCTTTCCCCCTCACAGTGGGCCGATATACATGCTCTACCCACCACAAGGCGAAGGAAATGTTCGCAGAGCTGGAGTTACTTAATTTGAAACATGATTTCCCACCAGCCTACCTTCGACCCAAGGAGCTCGTCTCGCCAAGGGCGAAACTTGATCCAATCCACGTCCCTCGTATCGAGGACATTTACATCGACGCCATCCATGAGGTGGAGCTCAGGAGAAAGGATCATTCTCGCCTAGCCTTGCAGAAATCATCCAATATGGGATAGCCATTGTCCCCAAAGGCTTCCAAACTACGGAAGATGAAATAGACAAGGTATATACTCGACACGATGGGGACAATTGGCCCTTTCCGCCATCGATAAACTAAGGCCCCTCGACAATTGAGGAGAGGGTCAAGGAGACTCTCAGAGACAGAGCATCATCGGTGCCGATGAACGGACTAATCTACCTTGGGGTTGATTTCACAACCTCCCCATTGGGTAACGCACCTCCACGATCCAAACAGCAGCCTAAAGGCAAGGGCAAAGGCGTAGAAGGTGAATCCAGCACCATTCAGAAGAAGCCCCTGAGAGTCCTCCTTCCGCGGCACCCGAGCAGGTAATAACTCGGTCACACCAGAGAAAGAAGCAGAAGAGGATATTCCCATAGGCCCATCCACTCAGGATGTCGGCATTGCTACAACAACTGAGGTCCCTTCTATCCCTTCTTCTTCTCTTCCTTCCTCCTCGAGCGACTCAGCGACCATCCCTTTCGTGTCCTCTCCCCTTCTTCTTCTTCTGCTCCCCTCGCCTCTTCGCTCTATCTTCTCTTCCTCGCTGATCTGTCCTCCTCCATTTCTTCCCTCATCTCCGAGCTCCCTTCCCTTCCTATGTCTTCCACTCGCTGCAGCTTCCTTCCTTCCGTGGGCACTTCTTCGGCTATTCTCTCAATGCCGCCGCCACGTGTCTCCACGTTTTTCCCCTCTACTACTGCAGCTGTCCCCTCCTCTGTTTTCTGGTCCTTCTACCATAGGTCCAGCCTGATCTCTCAACAGCTAAGTCAAAAAAAGGAAAGTTCCCATCGCTCCGATGGACTTTTCCGTGATCCCATCTAAGGGGGCGAAGAAGCAGAAGCCTGTCACACGCTTCTCTAAAAGTGTCAGTAGAGAGAGAGTTATGGAAATCGTGCATACCCCAATCCCCTCAAAGAGAAAAAGGATCTGCCTCCGACAGATTTTACCGTGACCCAAGTCACAATGGGGACATCTTCCAAAGTCTTCAGGGGAGGCTCTTTCTCAGCTGACGCCCTCGCAAGAAGCTTAAAGAGATAAAGGAAGAGAAAAGGCAACCAAGGAGCAAAACAAATATCTCGCTCCAAGCCTTACAGTAAGATGGGTAGTGCGCCCCCACAACCGCCGCCGAAACTTCGAGCTTCTCACCAGAGAAAATTAATGAGTATGCCAAGATCGGCGAGCAGGTGGTATGGCCATTTCCGCTGAGGAGCCAAATCCTCAAAGACAAGTGAAAAGTGATCGCCGAGTTCTCCGACTTGTACCAACATCAAGAAGGGCGAATAAAGAGCTCCAAGCATTAGCTAGGGGCCCATATCGAAGAGCTGAAACATGCTAGACTACGCAAAGACGAGACCTTCCAACAAATGTTCGACTGCTCACCAAGATCCGGTCAAGTTCGCGTCTTCGCCATCCAAGGGCCCTCAACAAAATCATGTCCACTCTGGACTACCGGGTGGATCAGCTAGAATTTATTCTAGAAAAGATTGACAAAGTCAAGGAAGAAGCCCTGGATGCGATGCACCAAATGGAACGGATTGTTCTTAATATGTCGCCAGGGTTACTTACTCCTTCCTTCACTTTAAGGAAAGCTGATGAAACCACCCGATCTTCAAGGAGATCGCTTCTCAAGGAACGGGGCCAGAGGTCACATTTGACACAGAGTCTATCAACAACCTGCTGGCCTATAGGGACTTCATCGGGTTCCTCATTGAGGCAGAAAAGGACTATTCCAAACTCCCAGAGAAGCTCATAGATGAGCGGGAGACTTGTGAGGCGATCAAGTGAGCGGCACAAGGATCCTTCCCAGATCAACTAGGGCCAATAATCAACAAGTTCATGGAATACCGCTCTCGCCCATATCTCACACCCGAGCAAGCAAGAACAAAAGCAGTCCACCCCCTTTCGGCCGCAAGATGACGATGACGAATAATAGCCGCTTCTTCTTCTTCTTCTTCTTCTTCTTCTTCTTCTTCTTCTTCTCTCTTTCTTCTTCGGGAAATATCTCGAGTATGTTGATACAAATGATGACATCATCCATGTTGCATCATGGGATGATGTCATCCATCAAGTTGTAAAAAGTCAACATGACTTTTAGATATTTTGTAAATATCTTTGTAAATAGTTGTTGGCTCCTTTTTTCCTTCTTTTCTCTTCTTCTTCTATAAATACTCCAATACTTGTTGTATTGTGAGATGGATGAATATCTTTCGATGAAAAATAGAAGTGAAGAAAAAGACTTTGAGCTTTTTTAATGTAAGAAAAATATTAATACAATATTTAGACTTTGTGCAATACATGTGTTATGTGCATTAGATCTTTCTTACGTTAGATCTCGTGTGTTTATTCTCGTTGATCTATTCTATTTTATTGTCATTTATTTATCATCGCATTGCTTTGCTTTGTTTATGCAAGTAGGTTTGGCTCATGCTTACTACCAATCCCAAAACATAAACCTTCCGACCTTTCGCTTTGAATTCATTTCTTTTCTTCCTTCTGACCTGCTCTTTCTTCATCCCCTCTTCCTTTCCTTTCTTTTCGCAATGGAAACACACCCCTACTGGGATCAATAGCCGGACAATGCTAAATAAGCATGCAAATCAACCTAAACTATGGCCTCTAAGCAAAATGATAAATTGAACTATGGAAAATGAGAGGATGAGAGCAAAAGATCGACCTGGCAGACAACACTTGCACAAGGTGGATATGTGGCTTACCAACAGCTGCACAATACTAACTAAGCCTGCAAATGAACTGAAACTATGGCCTCTAAGCAAAATGATAAACTGAACTATGGAAAATGAGAGGATGAGAGCAAAAGATCAGACCCTTTGTTTGTGCACAAACCATTTATTTATAGCTTTCATTCACCCAAAGATCAAAACCAAACTGAACTCTAAAAACCATAAACAATGGCCAAACACTATTCTAGGGGACCAAAAACATAAATGCATGCCCAAGTCGGCAAGGAAAGTTGGTGAAACATTGATATTTTACGTGAGTCACGTCAAAGCACTTTCTTTCTGAAAACGTGTGCGGGACCGCCGCTCCGAGCGGGTGGCGCATACAGGCGGCACCGCCACCTTGATCTTGGTAGCGGCGGTTTCAGTCACGAAAAAGGCCAAGAAAAGAGGAAAAAAGGGGAAAACAAAGGACACGGGGCTAAGCGGGCATGCAAGATGTTAACGCATACTCCAAGGGCTTTTCTCGAATCCCGAACACCTTGCAAGGAGACCTGTATCATCATTGGGGCACTTGTTACATTGTTCCGGTAGTACAGTACCTTACAATTTTCGGTACGTACATATTACCCCCTTGGAGAAGTGTTTTAGCCATGAAGAGGTGTAAAACGGTGGGTCTGAGTATGGTAGTCCCAAAATGGGAAGTTAGAAGTTATACCTTACACGTCCATGTGTTGAAATGACGCCATTCAAAATTCCCGCTACCCGCAAAACAAAGAGAGAACTCAAGTGCGATAGATACAATAGTTCGAAAAATAAACGCTAAGAATAATAGGGAATGAGAACGTACCATTCGTGTGGGGATAGGAACTTACCTCCATCAGCGCTCCAAACCTGTGAAAAATCATTTTAAAATGAAACAGAGTGCTATATATATGAAAGTGGGCCCATTTTCCTATTCATTTGCGTGAGTTGATTTGATTGTTTTTGAGCTCTGGGGCCCACGGTGATGGTTTCTTGCATGAGTAGAGTCAAAATGTCCGCAGTGAGATCGTGATCATGCCTCCACGTGCGGAACACCGCCCCGCTAGATCACAGGTTGGTTTTCTTCAATTTTGTGTTTTTCCCCCCTTTAATTTGAAATGTTGAATACTTTGTAATGGGGGGGTTATTTTTGAAAATGCTTGTGTTAAAAGGTCCATCTAGGGGGCGCCTACTGGGTAGGCTCCGTTTTTAGGTTAAATGGTCGTTTTTGGGACTTTTTAGGTGTTTTTAGATTAAAAACCCGCGTGGGTTTTCGACCATGACCGCCACCCGGCTGTGGCGGCGGCACACGACCGCCGCCTTTAAGGCGCCTTGGTTACAAAACCGCCACCCTGCTCAGGGCAGCGGTTTTCACATAATGTAAAAGGAACTTATATTTGAGATTGCACTTGTATTTTTGCATTTCTACGCATTTTTATGACTCTCTCGGTATTGTTCGGATATTAACTTGCTCTGTTTTGTGTGTTTTTGGGTGTATGCAGGCGAGAGAGGAGTACATTAGATGGAGCAGAGAGAGAGAGTGTGTGATTGGCTCTCAGGGGTACTGGATGCCCTCTCACAGGACGAGGAGGACACACTACAGAGAGCCGGCATATTGCGCATATCACGCGTGCCCCATGTTGCACCATCTAGTCACATCCTTTGTGACTTATTCTCTTACTGGGATGCAGATCGGAACACCTTCCGACTGCCAGGGGTCCGTGGTGAGTGGACCATCACATTAGAGGATGTCTACCGCATTCTGGGGGTCCCGATCATCGGGAGGTGACTTACATTAGAGACAGCAGGCTCACGGGCACAGATTATTGCAAGCAAGGGCAGCTTATATGGGAGATGCAGCCATCTCCACGGGGTCGAAGAAGGGGGTGAGAGTTCGATCCATTCCTTCTTTGCCTATCCCCGTATTTCGACAGGCCATCATGGGGATCCTTGCCTCGAGATTGATTGGGGACAAGGGAGGGGACACGTTGTTATATTGCTGGGCCCCCATCATTGCACAGATAGAGGGGCATGGCCGGATATACACCTGGGGTGTAGATATTCTGGGGACCACCTACCATGATCTATATAGGGTGGTCCATTTATAGGGACAGTCATTGAGCCACCCAACTCTAGTCATGAGTTGGGTGTATGAGCATTTTATCCCTTATGGCAGGGGTGTGGAGGTGGTAGATCCTGGGGCTGTGAGGGCAGCCAGATGGATGGACATGTCGGTGCTCAGAGCACCTCATCAGCCAGTTGCCTCCCTTACTACTGCAGACATGGAGGCGACACCGTACCGGCTTATGGCCGGCATATGGGGCGAGGAGACTCTTACCCTGATCTCCTGCTCCACCACAGGGCAGCTTATCGATCGAGTGGGACGAGTGGAGGTACATCCTTTCGGCCGGGTTCCTCAGCAGTTTGGTCTTCCATACGTGGGTATGCTTCCCCAGGGCACCAGCCATATAGATCACCATTCGCGAGGCCGCAGGGGGCCTAGAGGCCGAGGTCGACAGCTGGTTACCCCGCATTCCCATTGCAGCCTGGGAGGATAGTTCGCGCTAGAGGGAGAGCCGGTGCGCCTCGGGCACCTTTGCTTCAGATTGCTGCGGGTCCTGCTCATAGTAGCGATGACCCCATAGATATTGACTCCGACTCTGAGGAGCTCACAGAGGGAGGGTCAGAGGAGGAGACTGATGACAGTGATCCTGAGTGGCATGACACTCAGGACATTATGCAGGCAGAGAGGGATGAGCAGAGCGCAGAGAGGGTGACTCTAGTTTCAGAGGAGCCACTCTCCTAGGGCCATGGTGGAGAGGATGAGTCCGTTGCAGGGTGACACGTTGCTCCTGCCACAGGAGCAGCCCCTCAATCGGCAGCGGCATCCGCGGCGGGTGCTGGTCCCAGCGACCCATCCTGGAGGCCTGGTGATCCGAGTAAGTTACCCTTTCTCCCTTTTAATGTTTATATGTAGGCTCTCCTTAGTTGCTATTGTTGTATCTTTTAGCCTCTTGCTTGGTTTCTAATTCATTTTTCTCCTTTGTTTGCAGAGACTGTTGACGAGTGGTGGGATTTGATCCACAGGTATGTACCGATTCCCTGATGATCCCCATGGATAGGACCCGCGCGGAGCTATCCATAGATGTCGGGGAGCCCTCAGCAGCCGGTAGACATACCGATGTCTTCGCTCCCGTTTGGCACGTGGCCAGGATGGTGTCGACCCTCCGCACAGAGTTAGCGGGCTACAGGATGGCTGAGCACCTTATGAGGAGCCATTCTCGTGGTGAGACCATGGCTGCCCCTCGAGACCCTGAGCCCTCCGTACATTCAGAGCGCCGGCGTAGCCGGAGTCCTAGGCATGGGCGTGCACCTTCGGAGGGGTCTCGCAGGGATTGAGAAGCCATTTGGCTCTCGTGTATTTTGTATTATATATTCTTTGTATATCACGGGCTCTTTGAGCATTTTGACCATGCTTAGAGCATGATGGCATTGTATATAAACATTGATTATTTATATATATGCATTTGTTTTGGATTAAAAGCTTGGCACTCATGTTTTCCTTTCTATTTCCAGTTTCCTTGTGTATACTACGATGTATGTTTATATGCTTTTTAGAATGTATGCAATGGAGAACAGATGATGCAAATGTTTGCTTTCTTTTTGTGTTTCATGATGCTGATACATGATAATGTAGATATATTGTGATTTTGAATCTTAGCTTCTGTGAGCAATTTGGATACCTCATGTTTGTTTTGCAGAGTGATGAATATAACCAGTATGATGAACAGATTAATTTGCCCCATTCCTAACTCCACGCAACTAGTAAGATGCGAGGGCTCATCACCGAGAGTCAAGAAGGGCGCAAGTTATGAAATGTGGTGAAACGATAGTGATGAAAGACAGACAAAGCTTTGGCAGAACCAAATTGGAAGCTACAAGCTTACTCTACCCGAATGACTTCATAGTTTAGAATGCACTTGCTTTGTGGTTTATCCAGACTTAGACCCGTAGATGGCCACATAGTAGACAAGATCTGGGTTTTTAGGATTTTAATTCTTTTGGGATTTTGAACATCTGATTCATTCATTTTTTTTTGACTCAAAGTTTGAATTGTTTGTTTATGACCTTTAACGTTTGCTTTGTCAAGAGGACCCCCTACACTTTGCCCCATGCTACTAGTAAGAAGCGTGGGTTTATCACCGTGGGCAAGGTATAGGTGAGTAAGGGCATTTCCATCCTTTCCCAACCCTACGTCACTAGTAAGAGACGCAAGCTCATCACCGAAGGTTGGTGGGGCAAGGAAATGTGTAAAATTAAAATTTTCTGTTTAATCACTTGTTGACTTGTTTTCTTGAGTAAAATGTCAGTATGTGCTTATTTCCAAAGAGATATATATATGGGATAGATGTGACACCATGAAGCTTCTAGAACAGACCATAGGCAAGACACCTATCCTAAGAAGAAATCAAAGTGAGAATAAACTTGCAGATCTTGGTATGGTTACCGTTAAGACTTTGTCATGTTTGATTTTATTTGATAAAAGATTCCGAGATGATTCGATGATATATGAAGATGGAGAGGTATGATTAAAGAGCTTTATGCCAAAACATCATGAGTTTGTAATGAATTGCTTTGAGAATAGATTCCTTGATCACAATTTATGTAAGAAACAAGTGGACAAAATGATCTTAATCTATATGAAGATGTAATGTAGATAATTATACAAGTAGTGCTAGTTGCTTATGCGTAGAACCGCTTGAGGTGCAGGGAATTGACTGTTTCACCAAATTCCTCACCTTCTAGCATACATAAGAGGTAAGCACCATTTCCGTAGTCCTTCATGACTTGGTATGGGCCCAACCATTTGGGCCGGAATTTCCTTCCTTCGCCGGTCTTCTTGTCGATCCGGCTGTCTAGCCTTAGAACTAGATCACCTTCGTATATGTCACGTTCATAGACCTTCTTGTTATACTGCCGCACATTCGGTCAACGATAAGCTCTATGCCATTGTTCAAAGATCTAACCTAGTTTCATCTAGGCTTTCTAGTTGGGAAAGACGTGCTTCTCTCGTAAGCGTCTTCATCCGTAATCCCTCAGTAGTGAAATGCGAGACTCGGGTATTTCGACCTCAAGCGGAGAACTGCTTCGCCCCAAATACCAAAGAGAAAGGAGTTGCTCCTCGCTGGTGTTCTTATTGAGGTTCGGTGGGCCCACAAGGCCGGATATAACTTCAAATGCCAATCTCATTTGTTTTCTTTCACCATTTTAAGGAGAATGGCTTTCAGTGTCTTGTTTGTCGCTTCAGCCTGTCCGTTGGCTTGGGGATAATACAAGGAAGCCGTATGATGGCTTATCTTAAATTTATTACATAGTTCGCGAACTTCTTCATTTTTAAAAGAAGTTCCATTATCGGAGATAATGATTTGTGGGATACCGTACCTGTAAATGATTTGGTTCAAAATGAACTTGGCGATCACAGTAACTGTGCATAAGAGTAAGTAAGAGGCATGGCCTCCACCCATTTGGTAAAATATTCAAAGGGCCGTGATTATAAAATTATGGCCATCTGTGGATGAGGGAGAGAATTTCCTATTAAGTCTAGACCCCATGTAGAAAAGGGCCATGGAGTAGCGATTGGTCAGAGAGCTTGTGCCGGCATGTGGATCTCATGGGAGAATTCTGGCACTTACGACACCTGCGTACAAACTCTATCACACATGTTCTAGAGTGGGCCGTAAATAGCCCATTCGATGTATTTTTCGAGTAAAGGGCATGGCCACCGAAGTGGCCTCCACATATTCCACTGTGAGATTCATGGAGAATCTTCTTGGATTCTTCCGTGTCGACACATCTTAGAGCATTCCATCGAATGCTTTTCGATAGAGAACTTGCTCTATAATGACGTATTTAGCTACGATTATGCGTAACCACCTTCTTTGTTGTGGTGTAACTCCTTCTGGGTACGTATGGTCCATGATATAATTAATGATATCAATGTACCAAAGACACTCAGAGATAGAGGGTCGGGTTTCGATGTAGTATACGCACTCATCCTGAAAGTCTAAATCTACTAAATCACCTCCGTCTAATGGGTCATCACCAACCAATCCACATGATGATTTGTCCCTTAACTGACTTCTGATTTACAAATGTTAATTCGAATTCTCCCATTAAGGTTATAAAACGTCCAGCCTTTTTAGACAATGACCCTTGTGTGAGGAAAGTCCGTAAATGGTCCGTTTTTACCATGACCCTCGTTTCTTGATTCAACATATAATGTCTTAGGCATTTAGTAGCAAAGACTATGGCAAGGCATTCTCGTTCTTCCTGTGTATAGCGTGTTTCATAGTCGAGCAAAGTTCGGCCGATGAAATAAATCACGCGTTCTCTCTTGTTATCGCCTCTTCACAACCAACATACAGCCAAGCAGAGACATCGTAGCTCGTGAATATAGAATTAACGGGTGATCTAGCTTAGGTGGCATTAGCGTAGGTGGTGATAATAGGAAACGCTTAACGCTTCAAAGGCTTCATTACAGTCTTTGGTCCAATCAATGCTATAGTCTTTCTTGAGTAAATTGTTGATTGGATGAACGGCGAAGCTTAAGTCCGGGATGAATCTTCGGATTGCACCCAGTTTTCTGAGAAATGATCTGATTCCAGATTCATCTGAAGGTGGAACCATTTCGAGGACAGCCCGAATTTTGGTCAATAACATCTATCCCTCGTGACGATATGATATAACCTAGGAGCTTCCCTCCCGTTACACCAAAGACGCATTTCTCTGGGTTTAGTGTGACTCCGTATTCTATTAGACGTGAAAGAATGACGCGGAGTACTTCGGGATGGTCACAACGCTTCTTGGCTTTAGCCAATAAGTCATCTACGTAAGATTCCATGATTTTATGAATTAGATCATGAAATATGTATGTCATAGCCCGCTGGTACGTAGCACCGGCGTTCTTGAGACCGAATGGCATAACAGCGTAGCAATAGGTTCCCCAAGGAGTTATAAACGTGGTTTTAGCTTGATCTTGCTCGATATTCTGATTTGATTGATCCCGAGAATCCATCCATGAGAGACAAAAGTTCAAACCCAGCTTGTTGATCAACAATAACATCTATGGATGGTAATGGGAAGTCGTCCTTAGGACATGCTTTGTTGATGTCTCAGAAATCTATGCAGATGCGTATCTTTCCATTCTTCTTGAGAACGGGAACGATGTTAGATACCCATTGGGAGTAGTCGACTGGCTTGATGAATCCTACCTGAAGGAGTTTTATTACCTCCTCCTTTACCATGAGAGCTACTTTGGGCTTCATGGGTCTTGATTTTTGTTTAATTGGCTTTGCATCTGATTTAGTGACGAGGTTGTGCACCGCAATGTGGGGTGCGACTCCTATCATCTCCTTATAATTAAATGCAAATGCCTTCTGATGTTCTTTGAGGATCTGAGTATGTATTTCTACTTCTTCTGGGGTTAACGAGAACCTAGTTTCAATATTCTCGGTTCATCTTCTGTCCCGATGTTGACATCGATTGTTTCTTCGATCAAAGAGGCGTTACCCTCTTCGAACTCAGGTGGTGCTGGAGGTAAATCCAAATCATCCCCATTTTCTACTGCGTATATGCTAGGTTCTATTTGTGAGGGATGATCCATCATGGGATTTCCAAAGTAAGAAGACGAATGTGGAATTAAGGATAAATCTAGCATATGATAGGAGAGATGTAGTGCTGCATAGGTGTTTAAGTAATCCAAAGTAGCCGCATCACTATCAATACGGTCTAGGATGGTAGATTCACTTCCGCTTGAAAGAGGATTTGTCATTATTTTTATCAATGGTTCATCACGAATGGACACCGTGAACTGGGTATCTTCTAACTCATTGCTTGGAGTAAAACGTGATGCTGAAGTTGCTATTGAATCGGCGAGAAGATTTTTCTCTCATGGGATTGCTTCAATGGATATGAAGTTAAATGCCTTGCTTAAATTTAATACAGCATTTTTGTAAAGCTCATAAGTGTTCGGCTTTGGTTTCATATACCTCAGAAACTTGGTTTGCCACTAATTGCGAGTCTCCTAAGACTCTGATGTTATCAACACCAATTCTTTTGGCTAAGGTGAGGCCAAGGAGGAGGGCTTCGTACTCAGCGCCATTGTTTGTGCATTCAAAGTTTAACTTAAAGGCGAATGGGAGGACTTTCTCCTCGGGTGAAGTAAGAATTATACCTGCCCCCGCTCCATAACGGCATTTAGCTCCGTCGAAATGGAGAGTCCAATACTTAGTCGGGAGTATAGATGTTGGGGCATCTCTGCGCATTTGCACACTCTACTTCTACCATACAGAGGTCCTCTGCTAGAGGGGAACCAACACCTAGGGAATATCCTATGCCTACCGAATCAAATGGTAAGAACATTGGTGAATCTTGTTCTATTAACTCAACGATTTTTGCAGTAGTCCCTAATGATACCGTTTCTTTAGCTTTATCGTTAGGGGTTGGGGTTGTTTTGGCTATGCTGATAGTTTCAAGATCCGTTGTAGGTACCAACTTCTCCTCTGGTTTTGGGTCAGTGGGTTTATTAAGTTGGTTTGTTGGAAGTTCAAATTCTGAGTGCACACCTGGTCTTTTCTTTAAATCAGCTAGGTGCAAATCGAAAGGTTTTGGATCGCCTTTGGCTACAAATACCTTTCCTAGATGCAAGAATCTTACTTCTTGGAATAACGTAGAAGGGATTGCCTTCATTCGGTGTATCCATGGTCGGCCGAGTATCATATTATAATTAGTTTCCCGATCTATAATATAAAACTCAGTCAGGATTGTTTTGGGTCCTAAGGTGACCGGAAGTATTATAGTTCCTATCGAAGTGGCTTTAAGGCTATCATAGCCTCTCAATGTATTTCGAGTGGTGGAACAGTTTGTTTCCCCATATCCTAGTTTTTGAGGAAAGAGAAAGGGACTATGTTAATCATGCGGCCCCATCACAACCATTGCCCATTTTACATAGTTATTATAAACCCATACTTGTAAGTGTAAGGTCGATCACCTCGGGTGATCTCAAAGATTCTGTGGGCATTTTACTTATTTCGAATATGAATTCGACATCCTTGTCCGGCTGCCCTGGAGGGTGGATATCAAAATCTACGTGATTTACTTGTGTTTCAGGAGGTGGAGTGATGTTAATTAGATGACCTAGACCTAATGCTTCTAAAAGAGCAGCTCTATGAGGAGGAGAGTTCTTTAGTAAATCCAAAAATGAAATGTGCGAGAAGGTCTTTGTTAGGTCACTAATTAAATCATAGGCACCTACGGGTTTTTCTACTATTTGTTGACTCTTATCTGTTTCGCAGTGACTTGGGCTGGGTTGAGAGAAATATTCTCATGTTCTTGTTATAGCTTCGATAGGTAGTTCAAATGCCTAATTCTACCAAACCGACTATCTTGGGTCTCGGTGACTTCCTAACTCATGTGCGCAAACTAATGGATTTAGTGAAGTCGAGGCTTCATGATCATTGTTTCCTGTCATTGCACTTTTGTTTGTTCCAGTTGGATTCAGCCTATTGCTATCATGATTTGGGAGTGGATCGTTAAAGATCTTGAGAGGAGCATTCTGAGGGGAAACTGCCCCTGCGAGCGTATTTGGTGGTGATGACACGGATCTGCCAAAAACAAATCTGTGAAGAACTGTCTTTGTTCTTCTGGTAAACGTTGCATGAATTTATTGTAGTCACGGCACGTTCTAGTATCATGACCCCAAATTTTGTGGAAACCACAATAAGAATTGGGATTGTAATTCCTGTTTTGTTGGTTTGGTGTATATTGTGGCCTAAAATTCTGATCAAACTGTTGCCTATTAGGATTAAAATTTTGCATTTGTTGTTTCTGGCTTTGGTTTTGATAACCAAATGAGTTTTGGCTTGGCCCTTGTATAGGATTTCACCATTGTTGTTGTTGTTGTGGATGGTTAAAATCCACTGTATTGATTGTCGGGTAAAGTTGTTGTTTCGTTGGTTGTTTGTTTGTGATGGAGTATTGACAACATTTACCTTCTTGGGCTGGTCGGTTACTCCATCCGTTGTTACACCCCGATTTTTGTTAAGGATTTTGGGTCCTTGATTAACATTTGTGGTAGTGGGATAATTTGTAGTGTTCTGATTGGGGGTGATTAACTTCCGATTTGCTCCATATGTCTTACGACCACTATCTATCGCTTCTTGGTCTATTCGAAGAGCGCTCTCAAGTACTTCATCGTAAGTTCTTAATGGGAACTTCTAGACTTCTTCCTTCACCTCTTTGCGAGAGAATGAAGGAATAAATCACATAGTTCCATCTGATCCATGTTTGGAGCACTTGTTGAAGAATAAAGAACTGTACGCCACCTCTGGATGAAATGGGCGACAGATTCGTTGTGTTCTTGTTTGATGTGCAAGAATTCCCTGATTCCTGTTCTCAACAGTTTGTTCATGTCGAATGCCTTAATGAATTCTGATACGAGTTGTTTAAATGAATGGATGGAGGCTTCAGGTATTCTATAATACCAGTCAAGAGCAATGCCTTCCAAGGTTTTGGGGAATATTTTAGCAACAACCCCATCCCAAGGGAGTAATTCACGTATGGCTGTAGCGTAAGCTTTGATATGCGCTTTGATCTCCCTCGCCTTTGACTTGGGTAAATCGAAGAGGTCTTGGAAGCATGACGCTTCATATGGTGAAGTCTAAGGGTCTTTCAGATATTCTCGAATAAGTCCCTATCGCATAGGTTTCACCATTGATGGTGGTTGCTGAGGGAGTGGTGGTGGGATGGGTTGTTGGCATATGGCAACAGCGTATGCATCGCAGGGGCATAGGGAAGTCCCCGTGTTTGAGAAAACATGCCAGGAGAGGAGAACATATCTCCTTGTGGTGATTTGGAGTACATGTTTAAGTATGACGGGATATTGTCTAGTAATGGGTTGTTTGATACTAGACCGGGAGGAATAATGTGTTAGAGATGATGGGCCTTGTTGGCGTTTGTTGTGATACCGAGGAGGCATGCCTAACATGCCTACTCCTGTGAGGAGATCTACTTGGCCAAAGTGATATGGAGGATTGGAACTTCCTAGCTTGCATGAACTGAGGATTTTGACTTGCTTGAGCAAGTTCTAACCCTCTCACTTTTTCTACTAATGTTGAAATGACTTCATTTGGTGAAGTCACTGCTTTTCCCTTAGCGGCGTTTTTGTCAGATACCCCGGTGTTGTAGATAGGCATGTGATATCCTCGCTATAAACTATCGCTATCTTGCCAAGTTTCTCCGAGAGTATTTCCTATATGCAGTGGCATAGAGGTATTTTCTTGAAAAGAGATCTCGGGTTGTATTTGTAAACCTCCTATAGGTGGGTACATACCCCGAGAATGTTGTTCACTCCTAGGATAACGTATTGACTGTTCATCATCTAAGACTGGTATGGGTCGATTGTCTACTACTAATTTGTGGTCTAAGTAGCATCTGAGGAGACGAACCAGATTCTCCGGTAAACGTCATATTGTTCGAGCCTGAAGGCTCTATTTGTTGCGTTCGAGGGGGTTGATCTAACTCCCCATTTGAAAAGACGAGTTATATCTGTTTCTTGGGGTTTGTGTTGACAACTGATTAGTTGAATAGTTGTCGCCCCATACTGAGAGTGAGGGTGATGATTGTCTATTCTGTTGGGCATAGTATGCCTCGAGACCCAAGAGGGGTCTGCCATATGCATCGAATCCCGACATATTCGGGGGGTATATGAATACCCGCAGAATAATGGGAAGGAGCGAAGGTGATTTGTGAAAGAACACGTGATACTATGACTCCGAACGAGAAAGTAGGAAGTTTACATCAGCTTCACTAATTTTGTTTGTTCACGTCGGGTTCACCAATTTTGTACGCCGAAAAGTGACAAGCGAGCGTGGGAATCTACAGTAACTCTTCCACGTACCCGACCTCCCGAGGTCGTGCCGAGACAGCCGGTGGGGATGGAATATGCATGGGATGCAGACAAACTAGTTAGGTAGTCTAATGTCTTCGACACGCACTAATGGAATTTGTGAATCTAAGGCAAAGAAAGCCCTTCTAACTTGGACTGGTGTGATAGATCGATCGGCAAGGATGACTGCTCGAAGGCTCCAATCAATATCGAGCTCTGGCGTGATTCGATCTATGGGTTGTGGAATACGTGGGAAATGACCTGGGATAGTTTCGTGTGTATGTCTCCAGATAAGGTCATATGGTGGATGGTGAATACAATTGACTCTACGGACGATTCTCTGGCCTAGTCCAGAATTCTCTAGCTTCGTTAGCCGCTATATCTAGTAAGGACAATTGTTCGATGATGATGGGTGGAAGTGGAGTGGATTGGAATACTAGTGTGCGTAGGCCAATGTTTATCTGATTGACTTATGGATTCGTTAGGTTGTGGGACTTGTGGGTCACAACCGTAGACTCTTGGTTGTTGCGGTCCTGTTATGGTCATATACGAAATCAAGTCCTAATTCCTAGTATCCAGTAATCATATGCTTTCTCAGCTTCTATGTTTAGGACCAACAACTACGTGATTTTCTCAGAATATCTCACAGGCGTTCGTGCAACCTGGATCCTTAAACTAGTATCTATGTCTGTGAGAGTGTCTCCTGCACTGGCTGTGGGACCAAAGGATCACAACCAAAGGTTTGTTCTCTTTCGAACCCTTCTACAATCATGTGAATGTTTGCCTAGGGTAATCTGTAGTTTGGTTGATTTGACCAAAACGTGTGTGCTTGGTCGTCTTCTATGTTTAACCCTCTCAACTGAGAACTGATCAGTTGTAAATCTGTTGTTGTTTGGAATACTTGTATTCTGAGGTTTTGGTCTATGTCAACTATTGCTGTGACGAGGTTTGGTTGAGGCACGATTGGCTCAAATATGTATTCCCTGGGCTCCCGAGGTCCCGTGATTGTCATACAAAATAAAATGTAAATCTAACTTATAACAAAGCAAATTCTAACTACGTGGAATAAAACTAAAACATATATAACCTCTATTTTTCTGAGAAACCTTTTAAGAGTTTAAGGAAAGTAGCTATTTAAACGTATCTAGAAATAACAACTAAATAACAATTTAAAACAAACAAGATAACCGAGTGTAGTTATTTGTCTGTGCGATTTGTAGATTTATTCTAAATAATGCAATAACTTTCCTAATCTACTTGCAAGATTCTCGATCCTACCTCAGAAGTGAGGAGTGAATCATAGTTTCTCAGAAACTATCAATCCCTCACAGCTTCCCTGGCAATATCGAGAATAGAAATCTACTGAAATGAAGCAATTAACTACTTTATTTGATATGATTCTAACTAGAACTTTGAAAGCTAGAACCTGGATTCCGCAGAACAGTGGCGAATCCGATGGTGTGTGTGATCTTGTCCCCTCAGTGTGATCTCCTCATTCTTTCATGTTCACGTGGATCCAGAAAAGCGTGTAATGCTAGCATCGACAGAAATAGATATTGGGACAAGGACAACTCAGAATGCAGACTGGAAAATGTGAGTAGGAGAGGGATAGCGCAAGAGTACAGAGCTTGGCTTATGCAATTCCTAGCGGGATTTTATTGTGAGTCATGCAACATAAAGTGACCAGAACCTGAAACTATCCTGTTTGAAGAGAAAACCTGCAACTTTAATGGCTTCCTAAGCTATTCTACTTCAATGGAATGGATAAAACAACAACACTGTTTGCACAAGCTGGATATGTGGCTTACCAACAGCTGACAATGCTAAATAAGCATGCAAAGAATTAAAACTATGGCTCTAAGCAAAATGAAAAGACTCGAACTATGAAAATGAGAGGATGAAAGAGAAAAAGATCCGACTCTAAGACAGACAACACTTGCACAAGGTGGATATGTGGCTTACCAACAGCTGCACAATACTAACTAAGCCTACAAATGAACTGAAACTATGGCCTCTAAGCAAAATGATAAACTGAACTATGGAAAATGAGAGGATGAGAGAAAAGATCGGCCCTTTGTTTGTGCACAAACCATTTATTTATAGCTTTCATTCACCCAAAGATCAAAACCAAACTGAACTCTAAAAACCATAAACAATGGCCAAACACTATTCCAGGGGACCAAAAACATAAATGCATGCCCAAGTCGGCAAGGAAAGCTGGTGAAACGTTGATATTTTACGTGAGTCGCGTCAAAGTGCTTTCTGGAAAACATGTGCAGGACCGCCGCCGCTGAAAGGTGGCGGTGGCAGACCGCCGCCCTGATCAGGGCGGCGGTCACGAGACCGCCGCCCAGGCAGGGCGGCGGTTTCATAACTGAAGGGCAAAAGGCCAAGAAAAGAGGAAAAAGGGGAAAACAAAGGACGCGGGGCTAAGCGGGGCATGCGGGATGTTAACGCATACTCCGAGGGCTTTTCCGGATCCCGAACACCTTGCGAGGAGACCTGTATCATCATTGGGGCACTTGTTACATAGGGTATGAAACTCATTAGTGTAGTCTTTCACTATCTAATCATGACCCTACCATAATTTGTGTGGTTTCTTGAACTATTCCTCAAAGTTCTCACTAGATAATATTCCTCTTTGATATCCTTTATGAAACTACTCCATGCTTATGTGGGTTTCACATTGTATGTAACATGATCATTATCATCATCTCGCAAGAAGTTTGATTCCTACAATGTTGTAGAGATGTTTTCAAAATTGTAAAAAAATATCCTTTCATCATTAGAGAAATTATTGATAGATAAATAGTATTCTAGTTGATCGGCTCATTTATCTAAATCATCAACATCATTTTTTTCTTCAAACTATAGATTGTAAAAATTTACTCATACCTTGAGTGATGTTGGCCTTATGAAGGGTCTACTTGATGTGTATGTAGTTTTGGAGGTGGGGTTAGTTACAGGATGACCCATGATAGAGCATCAAAAAAATGTGTCATTATCTCCTTCTCTTCTTGTCATAAAATTCATTAAGTAATTCTTTGAAGGGATCTCCCATTTCCTATTTTTTTCTTGAGGTCATTTGAAGTGACAAGGAAGGTAATCCAAAGGATCACAAGTATTCACACTAAGATTCTAATAGTTTGACCTCATACAATTTGGCATGTAAAAGTGGAACAAAATTTCTCTAATTCAACTAATATGGATTGAGATGTAACTAGATTCACATCATAATAATGATGGTTATTAATGTGTTATATTAATGAATTAAAAATAAAAGATTTGTAGAAATAAACTAATTTTATTGTAATTTGAAATGTATACAAACTAGAAAACTCCATAAGAGAGATGTATGTCTAGAGATCTACCTCTTTATTCAAAAAAAGCTATTTTATAGATATACAATTTTGAATATGAAAAGTTTCTAAGACTATAATATGAAGGGTTCTAGATGGGAACCAAAAGGTCATCCTACATGGAGACCATTCATATCCACCTTAGGGATGTATTTGAAAAGACAATATTATTTATTTGAAATGTATCCTATTATTACTATTATTTTATTTAGTGCTCCTTGTTGGGGTCATATCTCCTAGCCCATTGAATTGAATTACTAACCTTCATATCCATTGTAAATATGAGGAAATTAGCTAAAAACAACACTATGAAAAATAACACTTTAACTGTCATCATAGATTCTAAATCCTAGAAATGCTTTTAAGACCCCTAAAAATGCAAAATACTAAATAACTTTCACAAAATACTAAAAATATATTTTAGGAATTTCCAAAAATAGTTTTTTGAAATAATTTTCTATATTAATTTTCATGCCCCTCTATCCTTTTCCTATACATTCCTCCTTGTTAATAACTTGGATCATGGAACAATCACTTGGAAGAGGATAAATGAAGCTATCAAGGCATATGAAATAGCCCAACAACATGATAAGCATGATACCATGTGAGGTATGAGAACTTAAATAATTAACCGAACAAAAAAATCTACATGAATGAATTAAATAAATCATTTTAAACTATAATAAGAGAAAATACAATAACACAAAACACATGAATTTAACGTGGAAAACCCAAAGGGTAAAAACCACGGAGTAACATGGTAAGATTCCATTATAGAGAAATAATTACAGTCCAGTAATAACCTCCATTCACCTCACTCCTCTCCACAAACTAATTCACCCATGTGAATTCCATATATACTTTTACTTGACCCCGTGGGTTAATTTAAATAGTCTAAACAAGTGTGAATTCTCATGAAGAACCCCAAATATTAATAATCGATTTATAAAAAACAATTAAATCATAAACATAAAATTTATATTAAATAAATTAAAATATATAATATTCTAATCTATTTAATTATAAACTATAGTGTATATAACTAGAAAACTTAATATTAATGTTCTAACACTATCAATTCATATGAAATATCCCAAAACATTATCGACATGAAGTGGTTTATCAAATAAATGAACACAATAAATTCTATAATGAAACCTTCATGATTAATATAAACCTAACTAACCACCTCTAGGTCATCTTGAGAGGTAAAAATGGCTAATTACTAACTATGTGTGGAGGCTAGGGACCATGCGCGAGGGATCCACAAACGTGCATGCACATCCATGAAGGGTCAACACACACAAAGGATCACACATGGACACATAGGGTTTGAGACTTAGCCAATTTTATAGAACATGGCTTAAAATATAAAAGTAGAGTTGGTGTGGCTTCCAAGTGAATATGTGGGAATAGATAAAATCATGATGACTTAGGATGCACATAGAGGAGCTATAATTTGGAAAATCACATGCGGGGAAAAGATAAAGAACATGCATGGATCGAGTTAATAATAGGATTTAAACATGTAAGGTCTTATTCATATTTATCTTACTCTATGATTAACACACATCATAGAAAAGCATGCAAGATATTTTATATGCACATGTATGAAATTGCATTTAGGTAGAAAAGGGAAAGTGCCCACCTTATAAATACAAGTGATGTCTCCTTGTAATAGAGAGTTCTAGTAAGAATTCAAGGAAGAAGATAGTCATGTATATAGCGAATTAGTTTTAAGTGTTAGTATGGATTCTATATGAGAATGCATATGGTCTAACCCACTAAGATAATGGTATGTATTTTATTCATATTCTATGTCATGTGATGACTAGTGGTTATAAAGGATAATTGTGTTTAGATAGCTAAGGTAATTACATATGAGTATGGTATTCTGGTATTCAGATCTTGTTAGTCATACTTTATATTGATTAAATTCATTAATATATATGTTATTAAAATTCATGATATGATAATGAAGGAATGGTTTTTTTGGTTATTAATATGGTGTTTACACATGCTAACATCTTACTGAGCATAAAAAGGAGGTTCCTGGTGGCTGTACTTGCTTTGAGTGAGCTTCCAATCTTCTCTAGATGAAGTGCTAGTGCACATATCTATGTGTTGAAAAATAAAGACTACATTTTGGTTCCATTTATGGGACCTCTTTTCTATATTTTCACCAAGATGTTGCATACACATGGAGTTATAACTATTTTTGGAAAATATTGAGAACTGGATATATGAAGGTCTAGACACATTTTTTGTAGGTATAACACTAGAGCTGAATTTAATGTGTGAAAGTGGGTGGAAGAAAATCTCTATGAATGATTATATGAGACCTTATTTAACTTATTTCTAGTAAAATTATATGAATGGATGGCATCATACGGGAACAACAAAGGCGTTCGATCTGGTAGAAAGATAGTGTGGACATAGGAAGACTACCAAGAACTCTCTAATTTGGAAAATTCGTGGACTAGAGCTATATATTGTCAATCGTAAGGTGTGTTGTGCAATTATACTTTGGAATATACAATTTTGACACTCTTTCTCGTCAAGCATGGTTTTAAATTGGGTTTGTTTGATGTCTCAAGGGGGTAAAAACCTAACTCAACCTCAGTATGGCAAGGTTTCTAGGATACCCATGAGATGTGATGGACGCTTTTGTACTCCATGAAGAAAGTGAACAAGGCTTATTTTCCTATAAGAAATCCTACGATAAAACACACTTAAACAAGATAGAGTTAGTAAAATAAGTGCCTAGGTTGTTTGGAAAAAGCCACCCCATAACCTTAAAGACTTCCTTAAGAGGATATAAACCTACTTATGAAATAATTAAGTTTTTATTGATGATAATGTTGCAGTATAATGTGATAAAGTGGAAAATATGACTAGCTGATGTCACTTATTTAGATGGTTACATACATAATAAAATGATATAAAGCCTAGAACCAAAGGTCGACTCACGATCGATACAAGTTTTCAGAAAAATTTGATCCTACGAAACCAACTAGGTCCTCCTCCTCATTGAAATAGGATTTGGGTTCAAAGATATAATCCTCTACAAAAATTCATATAAATATTCCTGAATATCATATAGGTATGCAAGAGTGGTTTCGATGTTGGGGATGCTAATATGGCTATCAGTCTCGAACTCGGATGTAGTACAGTAGTCCTCCAGTATATCATAGCTAGCTTCATAATTATATTCAAATTATGTGAGGTCATCTTTAATTCTATTAACCTTACAAGACGTGTTCCAAAACTCCTCATTTACTTCTTGAATATGCTGAATTGATGCAAAATTGGCCTCCAAACGATAAAATAGTGCATCCCGAATGGAAAAAATTCTAAGTCATGAAGTAGATCGTACATCTCCCAATACAAAGGATGGAGGATAATGGGGAATGAGTCAACTGCTAGTAATGGGATAGTTTACACCTCCTAAGGCCATCCGACATCTTTGGAAAATAAAAAGAAGAAGAAAAAATGGTTAGGAAGATTAAAGAAAGATGTGATAGAAAAATGTTGAGTAGGAATCACCAATGATTAGGCCAATTGCAGGACAATTACTTAAATTTTAGCAAACTACGAAATAGAGATTAAAACTCAATTAAAATATGATTTCAATATATTTTCAAAGCATAAATGACATGATGATTAGAACATGAACAATATTGCCTATTATGGTAATAAGAAATGATGAAAAAACAAAATTATTACCTTGTGTGAATAATTAAATTGGGTGGTGAAGGGATGAGGATGGTTTGACAATGGAAACAGATGATATGATGATTGAATTGACTTTGTATATGTAGTGTAATATTACCATTTTCAGACTTTAGAAACAAGGGAATTTTATTTTATCTTACATAATTTTCTCTATTCTAAATTAATACAATTTAGAAAACACATTCCAATGCCAATCCATCTCATAATAGAAAACCATATGCAATTGTAAATGACTCGGTGAGACACCAATCTCTCATTCCATGATTTAGTATTACAATGATCTCTCATGTTAACTTAATAATGTGTATACTAGGTATACTTGGTTCCTTTACCCTTTTGGGGAACCTAAGTTTTCTCTCTAAAAGGCCTATCTAAATATTTGTTACCTATATTCATTAGATATCATGCATCTTAGTCTAGGTGACATAGGATTACGTAACCAAAAATATTTGATTCTTTTGCAGAAAATTTTAAGAATGTTTAACATGTTTACATTCCTAGAAAGAATACTCCTTGAAAGTAATGTGTCCCTCACCACACTTGTTTTTTTATCTAGATTAGTTTTTCCTAACTTCTCAAATTCAATTTAATTCAAGGTTGAATACTAGATAAGGACAACAATATGGACTAGTGTGGAAGACTACTCATGGTGACTAAGGATACATAGACATACTCAATCAACTTACGTCGATTGGGTGTGTCTAGTTACCCTAATTCAACAAGAGGTGACCTCAACACTAGATCATGCTCTTATCCCTATTTAAGGTAGAACCGTGATCTAGTCATCCACTTATGCTAATCTAGTAAAATATTTTAAGTATCCTCGTAATGATCCATGTCATTAAGAAGGTACTATGTCACAATTGATGTGTTCCAACATCCAAATGAGTTTCCTCAACTGGAATAGCATACTTATGATTATAAGTTTACTAACCCAATTAATCATTGTCTTAAGGAATTAGTGATAACAACACTTTTAGATTCAATTAAACATCATTTAACCCATAAAAGCTACAAGGTGTAAATTACATGAGAGGTTGGTATGTAGATATAACCTACTTTCCTAACCATTCTGAATCCATGTTTAATTTTATCTTAAATGTATCATCTTATATCATATCATGACATGATTGATCTCAATGTTATGAAGGTGTGTTCATTAGAGCTTTTCTTACTTCAGCCTTGGCTTAAAAATATCTTATTTAAAACTTTTACTTTAGACTTCATAATGATGAAGTCTAAATCCCTTTAGTTCCATTTTTAAGCATTCATATTTTTATTAAAGAAATCTTCCTAAGGACGAACATAGTCAACCATTCTCAGAATATTTTCATAACACTTACAAGATCTTCAAATAAATCTCTATGATTGATTTCAAGGAAAAATATCATTTTTCCTTTGACAAGGACTAATTTCCAATTATTAAAATAGATCACATATGTTTTAATACAACCAATAATTCATATACATATACATAATTCAATCATAACCCCTTTCTTCTTTTTAAGGATCTACTTCAAGAGTATCAACTATTAGTGGCTCCAAGCCCACCTCCATCGGTTGAGTTGTCTCACATCAGCAATTTGCGGATGACACTATCCTTCTCCTTCTAGCATCTCTTGTTGAAGCCAAGGCTACAAGGCCTTGCTGAAGCTCTACGAATCGCTTTCCGGCGGGAGATCAATTATGACAAAAGCACCATCTTCTTCTTCAACACTCCTGAGAAAAGACAGCTTAAAATAGCTAAAATTCTGGGCTGTAAAATAAGTGAGCTTCCAGCCACTTACCTGGGACTTCCTCTCGGCACTAGGAAAGTCTCTTGCAAGGTGTGGGATGATTTATTGGAGAGATTCCAAAAAAAATGGCTGGTTGGAAAGGAGCCATTTTATCTAGCGCTGGTAAGTGCCTGCTCATCAAAAGTACTCTCCAAAATCTACCAATTTATATTATGTCGCTCTACAAGATCCCCTCCTCTTTCAGGGATAAGATTGAAAGGATCCAAAAAAAAAAATTATGGCAAGGCATGGATGAGAAATTCAAATTTCATTTAGTGGCTTGGGATAAGGTTTGCACCCCAAAGTTTATGGGAGGTCTGGGTATAAAAGACATTGAGAAAATGAATGAGGCCCTCATTGCTAAAATGGGCTGGAGAATGCTGACTGAGAAACAACCCTGGATAGATTTAATTAAAGCAAAATACCTAAAGCATCAATCTTTGTACTCCTTTCTTCTTGATGAACAGCTCCCCTATGGTTCCATTTTTTGGAACAATTTGGTTAAAAGCAGAAATTTCATCAGGCTGGGCAAGTAAATGGAAAGTGGGGGATGGTAGGGACATAAACTTCTGGGAGGACAATTGGTTTAATGGAAATCTCATGGAGAGTTTTGGGATGGCCAAGGATAGTCTTATAAACAAGTATGGCATCAAAATCAAGGACTATATTGAGGAAAATGGTACCAGAAAGAAGTGGAAAAAACTTGTTGTTGATAGAAATGATCTGAAACAAATTACTTCCTCCCTTCAAGATCATTTAGAGCTTATTCCATTAAGTCAGATGGATTCCAAGGATGAGTTGGTATGGATTAACTCCAATGATGGGAACTACACTGTCAAAACTGGATACAATAACTTCTTTCATTGTAATCAAACAGAGTTCAATTGGAACAGGATTTGGATGTCTGATTTAACTCCCAAAATAAAAATTTTCCTTTGGCTAGCTATCAGAGGTAGAATTCTTACCAATGACAATCTGATGAGAAGAGGATTAATAATCCCTAATAGGTGCCATCTTTGTAAGAAAGATTTTGAGGATATCAGCCACCTGTTCATACATTGTGAGTATGCCACTAGATTATGGAGTTTTTCCCTTTCTAAATTTGAAGCTCTCTGGGTGATGCCGAAGGATCTCAATCAGCTATGGACTCATTGGAACCCACCCTTTAAGCATTGTGTTGTTTTAAAAAGGATCTGGAAGTTGGTTTTCCCTCATTTAATCTGGAGAATATGGAAGGACATAAATGATATTATCTTCGAAATAGAAAGAAAAACTACAAACTTAGTATTGGGAAAATTTCTAATGGTATCAAAGAGAATATTGCTGGATCTAAACCCCCCAAGAACAAGAGATATCCAGAAAATGAAGAATACATTCTTTCCAACTGGCAGATTGGATCAATTAATAGTTGGAACATTCCCGGGAATAGCATTGATAGATCTTTGATTAAATGGCATCCTCTAGATCTAAATTGGTATAAGTTGAACTTTGATGGGGCTTCTAAGGGAAACCCTGGGAATGCGGCAGGGGGAGGAGTGATACGGGATCATAAAGGCAATCTAATAGCTGCGTATGCTAGTAAAATGGGAATTCAAACTAATCATTTTGCTGAAGCTTTATCTGCTCTTTGGGGTCTGAGAATTGCCCAGAAAATAATATTCAGAACCTCATCATTGAAGGAGACTCCCTAAATATCATTAATCTTCTTAAGCAGTGCTCATCTCCAAGCTAGAGCATCAAGGATTTTATTGCAGAGTCCATAAGCATTAGTCATACTTTCAATAACATCAGGATCATGCATACCTACAGGGAGGGTAATAAATTGGTGGATGTGCTTTGGCAAATTATGGCATTAATGTCAACCTTACAGTTTGGGACAATAACAACATCCCCAAACAGCTTCAAAACAACATTCAGGTGGAACTCCATACGTAAGCAATATCTTGAAATGAGTTATGAATTTTGGGTGTGGATCAAAAATACTCCCACACGTGTTGATTTAAAGAATTGGTTAATGCAAATCATGTCTAATAATCAAGATAGTGTGAATCATATGGGGAATTACAAGTGGAGATACATGATTTTGAAAATCGCGCATGCGGGCTGTAATGTGACTGTTAAAAGGCAAATTCAAACCTCCATGGAAACTCGAAGGTGGTGATAAAGTGATTGATGGCAGGGAGCGGGTTATTCTCACACGTGATTTTCAGCAGGCTCAGATCAGCAGACACGCAGCCGATCATGGGAATAACAATGGCTCTCATTTCCATTTTGGTGCGGATTACTATAACAAAAAGTGGACTAGCTTTAGCAATCGGTAGGAATTAGTTGCAAACAGCTTCGTAAACAGAAAGATGGGGGTCCTCCTTGTCAAATTGAGCCTAGTGTGGACCCTGACTGGAAAGACAATATTGAGCTATGGAGCATTCTTAGCAAGGGTGGCATAACAAACTTCATGGAAAAAGTGCAGGGGCATGACCAGAGCATCTCTATGCGCTTTGCAAAGGATTGGAAGGAGAGGATAGTGGAGTATGGGGGCCAGAAGGTCTTAATCAATGAAGAGCTTATAGCTGAAGTGACCGGCCTTGGCTTGAAGGCTTCAGATTCTTTAACAAAAGGGTCGATAGGGATGTGGAAGAGAGAAGATTTGTTCAGGAGAGGAGAAACCGACCCACTTAATAAGTGGGCCTCGCTTGTTAGCTCGATCCGATCTCCACCATATGATGATGTAACCCGCATGATGATATGGTTCATCTCCTCGGAAGGGAGGTTTGTCACATGTCTCGCGAAACACCTTATTTTTCTTAATCATTTTCATAGGGATCATCTGGTTTGATTCCCCATTACTCGGCCGAACTCTCTTGAACACTCCATTCTTGAGTTTCAAAAGCATTCCCGGGTGGTTCCTCTGCACCAAGGGCTCATTTTGTTGTTACACAAATGCTGTCTACTCAGGTTTCCTGGTCTCCCATCCTCCCCTAGCTCGATTCCCTCTTTGCTTGAGCTCTACCGCTGCTGCCCCGTTTCTCCTTTCTCTCGTCCCGCCACCGCCGCTGTCACCCCCATGCCGGCCGTTCAGGCTTCTTCTCCCGTTCCCCCTTCTGATGCTCCCACCCCCCACTTGGCCTCTACCTCACGGAGACCGGTTACCAGGGCTTCTAGGAAGCTTAACCTTGAGACCCTTGTGGTGGAGAAGGGTTCTTATGAATTTTAAAAAGGTATCACAATAAAGTAGTAATCAACAATCAGGGAGTGATCCATTCACTAAATACAAAAATATTTCAAAGATTACAAAGTGTCATTAAACAATATAAAACTAGTTTTATTACATCTTCCTTTTCTACAAAAATTACATCTCAAGTAATGTCGCTACATAATCATCATAATAAAGAGACAATTTCTTTAGTAAAATAGATGTAACTTTCTATATGTCTTTCTCCTTTCATCTTTTATGAAATCCATCTACAAAATTGTTAGCATGAGTCAATTCATATGAACTGAGCATGATAAGCACTATAACATTAAAACATTGTGCTTTTATCTAACTATTTCATAAAAGGAACCCTGTGTTTATGAAACAGTTCTAAAAACACAAAAAAAGATAAACAAAAGACTTTTCCCAAAAGATTACAAACCAAGAAGGAGAGAGAAGATTATGGAATCTAATAAGTAATGTATAAGCAAGAACTAATTAAATCATCATAGTTAATCCTAACTCACATCCATATGAACTCATTACAACATGCTAGAAATCAAAACAACAAGTATTAAAGAAGGAGAAATTCATATTTCCAATCCTAATCTTATCTTCTTAGTCAAGTTTCCAACTTAAGTTCCTCAACTCAACCTATTCTAAATTTTCAAGAAGAAGAAGTACAAATATATAAAAACTACCTTTCTGTAATAAGTATATTGTTTTGTTATTCAAAAGTTAACAACCTGAATAATAAATAAAAGATCAACCAAAAAAATCTAAATACATTCCATCAAACAATCATAACTATATCAAGCTCAACACAAAGTCTAAAAATTAGATTGATCAAGAATAAGTCTCAACATTCTAGGTAAGGAAGGTTTATCCAACTAAAGATTAAAAACAAGACCAACATAACTCACTGTAAAAGTTCCTACAAAACCTAATTCATTTCAGAGTTAGGATCTAAGTGATCAATACATAACAAATATTCAGGCTTCCCAAAACATCAACATCTGAAAAAGGTTCCCTAAAGGCTTTCATTCCAACCCAAGTTTCAGAATTCAATATTACAGTCTTAGATAATCAAGTAGTCCCTTATATATTATTAACAACATAATTATATTCTAATGCTAATGTCAAAAATAACATAATAATCAATTCTAAACTTTATAATAGATCACAATCTTATCCAAATGATGGAACTCATCTTAATGAAAGGATCCAAATATTGAATGAAACAATAAAATAACTAATAAAAACACCAACCATCCCAAGGAAGTCATACACAAAAAGATTCTAAAAGATTATTGTCATGAAGATGACATGACACAACTCAAGTTCAAGACAATATAAACAAAAAAAATGAATGCATATATACACCCACATGTAGACCCAAGTTCCACAAAACTCTCAAAAATTGGAAAATAATTCTTAAAAGAATCATCTAAGAGAATAATACTTCCCTCATAGGAAGAAGACATAGTTTTACCAGATCACACAACAACACTAAACCTTTTTTAAGTAAGTAATATAAAGTTGAAAAATCAACCCAACGTTCCTCCTTTTGCAGGGTAACCCAAAATGGGTTTGAAGTTCTAAGAAGACTCAACAATCAATAACAAAAAGAAAAAGAGAAATTTAATAATTCAAAAGTTCAAAAAAAAAATCATGTCATCCAAAAGAAGAATTAGAGAGAAATCATGAAACAACCTCCCCTTAAAAATATCTCATCATAGTCAAAAATAATCTTTTGCAAATTTCCAAGATCAAAAATATCTAATAAAGGAAACCACAAGCCCAAAGTGGGTTTACAAAATATAAAATAATAAATAAAACCAAAAACATTCTAAAACATACATATTTTTTCATTTTCTTCAACAAAATTCATTTATTCATCCAAGATTCAAAAAAAAAAAAAAGATTTAAACAATTCATTACCCCACTTCATTTAGGGAAGAAAATAAAATAAGTATATCTATATCTATCTAAACAAACTATATATTCCTCAAAAATACAATCATGAAAAAAAAAATTTGAAAAAATAATGGGTCTCACATTATCATCAAGAAAATAAAATCAAAAAAAATGTAAACACAAAAAGATTTCTTAAAATGAAGGTCTTCATAAATCTTAAAAACCACCAAAAAGAAGTCTCTAAAAATGAGTTATTAAAATTCAATCAATAATATAAGGAGAGCATTCTAAGCAAGAATCTACAGATTTCAACAAAACCAAGCTACTATAAATGCATACATAATACTTAATCTCTAGTATATTCAACAAAGAGAAAATAGAAGATCCATTCATTTCAATCCAAGAAGGTTCATAAAAAATAAGCTAATCACAATATAAATAAATAAATAAAAACCCAAATTCCATATTTCCACACAACAAAACAAAAATATTATGCATCCAAAAGAATCAAGTCAAACACCATTGAAGCAAGAAAAAAAAACACAAAATCCAAAACATAAAAGTTTCAAAAAGAGCAGAGTTCTTTTAATGAAGACATTTAAATAAAAGCAAAAGACTTAAAGAGATAGGGCCTATCATGCCTGATAGAGCTCATGTCTTCTATTTCTTGTTGTAAATCTTCAAGAAGAGCCTCGATAGAAATTATTTCCATGAAAATGCCAACAACCAACTGAAAACCTTTATTTTTCTTCTTCTTATAGCTTCTCAGTGATATTTTCATTACCATCACCACCATGCAAGGTGAAATAAGCATGCAAGATTCAAACTAAGGTTTGAAATGAAAACCACATGCAGAGCTAAAGCTCACAAAAACCAAATGAACAATGCAAAACTAAAAACCATTCTTTCTTCCAACTTCCCCTACTTCCTAGGTGATTTTTCACAATTTCCAAGAATAATAAATGCCAAACAGACTGACATTCCTTCCTTATCTCCCACCACCACCAACTCATATTTTTATTACCAAATTTAAAATTTCATGCATCTAAACTTTAGCAGAGGTGCCAACTCAACCTCTTACTAAACCTTCATGCACTCACCAAAATTGGTGGCAACAAAGAGTTTAAAGCCCATTAAATCCCTCATAAATACATAGAGGTTGGTGCCACCAACATCCCATTGTATGTCATCCATTCCATCCCCTTAGGTTAGTCCAAGTCTTAGGTTAGGTTCATAACATTAGGTTAGAAACCAACTTAGGTCCTTAGGTTAAAGTTTATTAGTTTAGTCTTAGGTTTTCCTTTTAATAAATTCCATTATTAATAAAATAACTTAGTAACTTAGGATAGACTAAACTTAGGATAAGATTACAATCTTAGGAACATAGATTTAATTAGGTTCCTTTAAATTATTAAAAATTATCAATTAAATCTTACCAAAAGAAGAATCAAAATGATTCAAGGATCACATAAGAAGGATGAGAAGAGAAAAAAGTTCACCCGTGATCCCAAGACAACTTGGGTTTAGAAATCCATATTCTTCTACCCAACTTTGGTCAAGATGACCTCAACATCATGAAATTGAAAGCATGCCTTGGATCACTGAAATTGATCCAAGGTATAGCTATCCTACATCATAGATTATGAAGATTGAAGCACAAGTTCAAGTGCAATAAAGACTATGAACTAGTTTAAATTGAATCAATTTCTTATTTCCACATGTAATGAATCATTCAACATAAGAAGGAATGAAATACTTCATTTTTAATTCAACATAGACATGGCAGAATTGTATCTATTTCCAGAAGATAACATATTATCTACAACAAACATGATTACTTAGTTCACAAGAGTACACCATCTTCAGACAAGAATCACATATCAACGTTTGCAACTTTGAGTACAAAGTCATCATAGATATCAACCATGTTAGAGGCATTACATACCTCCCTCCTAAAAAAGCATCATCATCCCGATGATTAACTTAGTCCACATTTTAAACAAGAAAAATAATCATAATTATAGTTCTTTTATCCATAAGTTCTCAAATAAAAACCAGATTTGAGAAATTCAAATTTTCATAATTTATTACAACATTAAAATAGTTGTTCTAGTACTAATAAATATATAGTACCTACCCAAAATTGGTAGAATTAAAAGATAGCTTAAAAAAAAGTCTTTAATTGTTTCCAATCATCAAAACTAATTATGTTCAAATAAATGAGGAAAAGCAATTTTCATGTCCTCAAGGTTTTCCCATGTTGCACTTTCTTCATTAAACTGGTCCCACTAAACCTTGCATTGACTAATTTCATGATTTTGCAAGTGCAACTGGTGAGTTTCCAACACTCTTATGGGTTCAACCATGATTATTCCTGGGTCTTGGACCTACAAGGAATCCCAATTTAACACATGTGATAAATCTGAAACATATTTCTTAAGAAAAGAAATATGGAAAACATCATGCATTCATGACAAAGTAGGGGGTAATGCTAAATGATAAGCTATAGGTTGATTACTTCAACAATCTCAAAAGGTCCCACAAAATGAGGTGATAGTTTGGCTACCTTTTCAAAAGGTTATAGAACTCTTTTTAGGCTTAACACGTAAAAATACCTTTTCACCAAGTTCAAATTTCTTATCGACTTTTCAGATCTGCATAACTTTTCTACCTATCTACAACTTCTTTTAATCATTCATGAATCATTTTAACTTGTTGTTCCATTTCAGTAAGGATTTTAGGTCCAATTACCTCTCTATCTTCAATGTTATCCCAACTAACTAGAGTTCTGCATTTCCTTCCATATAATGCTTTGAAAAGGTGCCATTTTCAAAGAGGCATGATATGTATTATTGTAAGAAAATTCAACTAAAGGAAGGTATTCTTCCCATTTGTACTATTGATCCATGCAGTACATTCATAACATATCTTCCAAAACCTGATTAACTCTCTCAGTTTGACCATCTATTTTCTGGATGGTATGTAGAACTAAAATTTAGTTTTGTTCCTAAGGCTGCATTTAGCATTTTCCAAAATCGAGATGTCATTCTAGGGTCCCTATCAGATATAATCAATTCAGGTACTCCATGTAATCTAAAAATTTCATGCACAAATATTTTTTCACTAAAATAGGTGAATCATCCTTAAGATTACCAACAATAAAATGTGCTACTTTTGTCAGTTTATCAACAACAACTAAAATAACATCATGTTTATTTCTTGACATAGGCATCCCCTAAAAAAATCCATGCTAATTACCTACCACTTATATTGTGGTATGCTATGAGGATATAATAAACCAAATGGGTGCATATGCTCAACCTTAACATGCTGACATTCCAAGCAAGTGTGAAAAAAAAATTAGTTATGTCTTTCTTCATCCCTTTCCAAAAATATTGTTGTTTTACATCAACAAGCATTTTTGTAATACCAGATGTCCTGAGTAAGGTGAATTATGAAATTCCATCATTAAATTTTTCCTTAACTCATTTCCCAAAGGTACATACACCCACTTTTCATATCTCAAAATTCCTTCATTATCAAAGTTAAAACCTTTATATCTTACATCATTTGGATCTGCAACAAGTGTTGTTTTTACCTACTTGAAAGTAAAAATCAGATTCCATGATACTTTTTACCTCATCCTTAAACTGAGTTCTCAAAGTTATAAGTGTAGAAATATGTTTCCTATGACTTAGTGCATCTACCACTTTGTTTTCTTTTCCTTTAATGTAACTTATGTCAAAATCATATTGTGACAAAAAATCTAACCATCTTCATTGTCTTGCATTCAGATTTGGCTGAGTGAAAATATACTTCAGCCCAAGATGATCAGTCTTTAATTCAAAAGGTCTTCCTAAAAGATAATGTCTCCATACTTGAAGTGCATGAACTATGGCAAAAGAAGCTCTAGGTCATGGGGAGCATAATTCAACTCATGTAACTTGAGTTTTCTACTCTCATATGCTATAACATGATCATTTTGTAACAAATACCTCCGAGTCCTTCATCGGAAGCATCTGTAACTACTGTAAAGTTTCCATTTGGATCTGTACAACCAAAATAGGTGCAGATGTTAATTGATCCTTAAGATTTTTAAATGTTGATTCACATTTATCACTCCACACAAACTTCTTATCTTTCTTTTGTAATGAAGTTATCGGGGCAACAAATTTTGAAAAGTCCTTAACAAACTTTCTATAGTAACCAACAAGCCCCATGAAGCTTCTGACTTCATGTACATTCTTAGGTGTAGGCCACTCAGTTATGGAAACAATATTTGATGGATCAACTACTATTCCATCCTTACTTATGACATGTCCTAAATAGTGCACTTTTGTTTCATAAAAAGAACATTTGGACAACTTACCATACAATCTTCTCTTTCTTAAGATTTCAAGTACTATTTTCAAATGCTCATGATGCTCATCAATGATTTTAGAATAGATAAGAATATCATCCAAGAATACAAGTACAAACTTGTCCAGGTATTCTTGAAAGATATTATTCATTAAATTCATAAAATTTATAGGTGCATTTGTCAAACCGAAAAGGTAAAACTATGAATTCATAATGTCCATACCTTGTTCTAAAGGTTGTTTTATGAATATCTTCATCTTTGATTCTTAACTAATGATACCCAAAATGAAAGATCTATCTTAGAATATACTGATGCACCATGCATCTGATCAAACAAATCATCAATTCTAGGAAGTGGATATCTATTTTTGATTTGTTTCTTTGTTTAACATCCTATAATCAATACACAGTCTAAGTGTTCCATCTTTCTTTTTCACAAAAATTACCGTGCTCCCCAAGGTGAGACACTCGGTCTTATCAAACCCTTAGAAAATAGTTCTTGTAATTATGCCTTAAGCTCTACCAGTTCAATGGTATTCATTCGATAAGGTGCCTTGGAAATAGGCTCAGTTCTCGGTTTGATTTCAATCATGAAGTCAAACTCTCATTTGGGTGGAAGACCGTAGTTCTTCTAGAAACACATCACTAAAATCTCTTAACAATGGAAATTTTTCCAAGAAATCACTATCCCCTTTAGTTGTTTTCAAAAATTTTTACTACATACAAAGTGCAACCTTTATTTTTGGCCTTTTTAAGTTATATAGTGAAATTTTCTAACTGAAATTTCTCATTTTACCCCTTGGATGTCTGTTTTTTTTTATCATATCATCAACAACTAATGTGTTTTTCAAAACAATCAACTTTTTCTTTATGATCAAAAAGCCAGTTAACACCTATTATGACATCATATGACCCCAAAGGAGCAACATAAAGATCTACTTCAGTGGAAAAACTAGGTAATTCTAGGACTGCTCCAAAAAGACATTTACTAACAATATGGACAACATTATTTCCATAATGTACAGTCCAAGATTTTTCCATTATTCCATATTTTCTTTTTATTTTTGTAGCTAATTTACTAGAAATAAAGCATTCAGTAGCTCTAGTATCAAAAATTATAGTAACAGTATACCAAATAATTTACCTGGCACTTCTATGGGCGTAACTTTTTTTTTCAACTTGTTTATCAACTACTGCAACATGTATCTTATGTTGTTGATTGTTGTCATCTTTCTTTAGAGGGAACTAATTTGCATAGTGATCCTTACCACAATTGAAACAACCCCCTATAGGTCCTCTTTTTGGTTCAAATTTATTTCCATCCCTAAAATTATTGTTTTGTCCTCCATAGGACTTCTGTCCATTGTTATTGTTCTTTACAAAGTTGTTTTCAAACATTTGCAACAGTTTATTTGTTGTTTTTTTCTTATTATTATCAGCTACAAATTTATTTTTAGCACCAAAATTTTCCATGCCCCTTTTTTGGGTGCAAGAGATGAAGAAGAATTAGGAATTTTCTTATTCTCTTCCTTATGGGCAAAATTGCTTTTAATTTTTGTTCCTTCCGAATGGATTTTTCTACAACCCCTTCCATGGTGGTTGGGTTGTGAACATCTACTTCACCCCCTATGATAGGGTTCAATCCCATAATAAAATTATGTATCCTAAACTTCTCATCAGTTTGATACTTGAGGCACGTACTTAAGAAGTTTAGTAAACCTCTCCCAGTACTCTATTATAGTTAATTTTCCCTAAATTAAATTCTAAATTCAGTCATCTTCTTGATCATAATAGAGTTGTGGCAGCCAACATTTCCTAAAATAACTCTTAAAATGATCCCAAGTGATGCTTGATTCATCAATGTTCAATTCAGCTTTATGGTTGTCCCACCAGAGGATGCCTCATGGGAAAGATGATAAGCTCCCCATACTACTTTTGTTTCCTCTAAGAAGTTCCTTATTGCAAAGTACTTCTCCATTTCATTGAGCCAAGTTCTCAGCTCCATCCCCCAATAGTGTCCATCAAAATTTGGTGGACTTATCCTCTTTATGTCATTTGTGAGTTCAACTGTTAATCTTGCCTTTTTATTTTCAGGCTGATTGGGTACATTTGCATTTACATTTGCATTTATTATTGATTTGCATTTATTATTATTATTGTTATTATCAACGCCCAAATTTCCAATATTGGCATTTTCCCCAGAGGTGGCTGATTTTTATTACCAACATCTTCTTCCTCCTCATTACCCATAACTTGTTGTTCAAGTACAACTAGATGATCTCTTGTGTCCAATAGGAAGCAAGAATCTCATCAAGTTTTTTTGTGGTAGCTACCTCTCCACCTAGAGGTGGGTTATTTGTAGCACCTCCCCTTGTTCTAACCATTTTTTGTTAACAAGAAAATTAAGTTTTTATCGATATGGACTCAATAGGTCCAAGAGCTACAACCTTCAACTCTGATACCAAGATGTAACATTCCCATTTTAAGACTTTAGAAACAAGGGAATTTTTTTTTTTTTTTTTATCTTACATAATGTTCTCTATTCTAAATTAATACAATTTAGAACACACATTCCAATGCCAATCCATCTCATAATAAAAAACCATATGCAACTGTAAATGACTCAGTGAAACACCGATCTCTCATTCCATGACTCATTATATTAAACCAATCTCTCATGTTAACTTAATAATGTGTATACTAGGTATACTTGGTTCCTTTACCCTTTTAGGGGCACCCAAGTGTTCTGTCTAAGAGGCCTATCTAATATATATTACCGATATTCATCTGAAATCCTACATCTTAGACTAGGTGACATAGGACAACACAACCAACAACTTGTGATACTTTGGCCAAAGTTTTTAAACATGTTTAACATGTTTACATTCCTAGATGACATACTCATCAAAAGGAATATGTCCCTCACCACACTTGTTCTATTATCTAGAATGGTCTTTCCTGACTTCTGTCAATTCAATCTGATTCAAGGTTTCACACTAGACAAGGGCAAACAACATGCACTAGTGTGGAAGACTACTCATGGTGACTAAGGATACATAGACATACTCAATCAACTTACATCGATTGGGTGTGTCTAGTTACCCTAAGTCAACATGAGTTGACCTCAACACTAGATCATGTTTCTATCCCTATTTAGGGTGGAACCATGATCCAATCTTCCACTTATGTTAATCAAGTTAAAAAAACTAAGTGGGGTGTTGAGACATAACAACTACATCATAGTATCCTCATAATGACCCCTGTCATTATGAAGGTACTATGCCACAGTTGATGTGTTCCAACATCCAACTGAGTTTCCTCAACTAGACTAACATACTTAAGATTATAAGTTTATTAACCCATTTAATCATTGTCTTAAAGATTAATGATAACAATGCTTTAAGATTCAACTAAGCATCATTTAACCTAAAAAGGTTACAAGGTGTAAATTACATGAGAGGTAGGTATGTAGATAAAATATACTTTCCTAACCATTCCAATTACATGTTTAAGTTTATCTTAAATGAAACAACTTATATCATATAATGACATGATTGATCTCAATGTTATGAAGGTGTGTTCATTAGTCTTTTCTTATTTCAGCCTTAGCTTAAAACAAAACAAGTTATTTAAAACCTTTACTTTAGACTTCATAATGATGAAGTCTAAATCCTTTTAGTTCCCTTTTTAAGCATTCATATTTTGATTAAAGAAATATTCCTAAGGAAGAACACAATCAACCATTCCTCATAATATATTCATAACACTTAACAAGATCTTCAAATAAATCTCTATGATTGATTTCAAGGAAAATATCATTTTTCCTTTATCAAGGACTAATGTCCAATTATGAAAATAGATCACATATGTTTTAATACAACAAAAATTCATACACATATATATAATTCATCATATTCCCTTTCCATTATTTAAGGATCTACTCAAGAGTATCAACTATTAGTTGTATCTCTTTTATGTGTAAATAAATCAACTAATATTTCAGATCCTTAATCCAAAAGTCTTATATATATAAGAACTATCAAGTTTATTAATCCCATAACACTTAAATACTAAATTTCCCCTTCATTAATGATATTACTTAATAATACATCCCAATTTATGCCAATGAAGGTATCACAATAAAGTAGTAATCAAACAATCATCAAACCATTTATTTATCAAAAGGGAGTGATCCATTCACTTGAATACAAAAATATTTCAAAGGATTACAAAATGTCATTACAACAATATAAAACTAGTTTTATTACATCTTCCTTTTTCAAAAAAAGTACATCTCAAGTAATGTCACTACATAATCATCATAATAAAGAGACAATTTCTTTAGTAAAAATAGATGTAACTTTCTATATGTCTTTCTCCTTTCATCTTTTACAAAATCCATCTACAAAATTGTTAGCACATGAGTCAGTTCATATGAACTGAGCATGATAAGCACTATAACATTAAAACATTGTGCTTTTATCTAACTATTTCATAAAAAGAACCCTTGTTGTTTATGAAACAAGTTCTCAAAACACAAAAAGAAATAAATAAAAAATTTTCCCAAAAGATTACAAACCAAGAAGGAGAGAGAAATATTATGGAATCTATAAGTAATGTATAAGAAGAACTAATTAAATCATCATAATTAATCCTATCTCCACATCCATATGAACTCATTACAACATGCTAGAAATCAAAACAACAATATAAAAAAAGGAGAAATTCATATTTCCAATCCTAATCTTATCTTCTCAGTCAAGTTTCCAACTTAAGTTCCTCAACTCAACCTATTCTAACTTTTCAAGAAGAAATACAAAGATATACAAAACTACCTTTCTATAATAAGTATATTTTTTTTATTTCAAAAGTAACAACCTGAATAATAACTAAAAATATCAACCAAAAAAATATAAATACATTCCATCAAACAATCATAACTATATCAGGCTCAACACAAAGTCTAAAAAATTAGATTGATCAAGAATAAGTCTCAACATTCCAGGTAAGGAAGGTTTATCCAACTAAATATTAAAAAAGACCAACATAACTCATATAAAAGTTCCCTCAAAACTAAATTCATTTCATTTAAATAGGATCTAAATGATCAATACATAAAAAAATATTCAAGGCTTCCCAAAACATCAACATCTAAAAAAGGTTCCCTAAAGGCCATTCATTCAAACCCAAAAAAAAAATACTATGCTATCATAGATAATGCTAAGTAGTCCTTATATCATTATATATCATCAAACATAATTATATTCCAATGAAATGTCAAAGACATAAAATCAATTTCAAAACTTTATATTTAATTCCATCTTATCTTATCCAAATGATGGAACTCATCTTAATGAAAGGATCCAAATAATGAATGAAAAAAAAAAAATAAACACAAAACACCAACATCCAAGGAAAGTCAACAAATCATTCAAAGATCACAAAAAGTCATCAAGAACATGACAAAATGACTAACAAAGTTCCAAGATAAGTATAAACTAAAAAAAAAAGAAATGAATGCCGATATACACCCACATATTTCCAAGTTCCACAAACTCAAAAGTTTGGAAAAACAACTCTTAAAAGAGAATCAAATTAGAGAATAATACTTCCTTCATACAGAAGAAAAATAGTTTACCCATTATCACAAATAACAAAAACCTTTTGTTTAAGTTAAAATAAAGCTTAGAACAATCAACCAATGTTTCCTCCTTTTTAGGGTAACCCAAAAAACCCAAAAAGTGTTAGTTCCAAGAAGACTCAACAACAAAAGAAAAAAAAAAAATAAAATAAAAAAAAAATTAAAAGTTCAAAAAATAAAAAAAAAATTACAATCATCCAAACAAGAAGGGAAGAGAGAGCATGAGAACAACCTCCCTCTTAAAAATACTCATCTATAGTCAACAATCTTTACAAAAAATTTCCAAGATAAAAAAATCTAATAAAAGGAAAACCAAAAGCCCAGAGTGGGTTTACAAAAATATGAAAAAACAAAAAAACAAAACCAAAACATTCAAAGGCATATTTTCTTTCCTTTCCATCGAATTCCATCCATCAAGGTTCAATAAATTCAAAAAAATAAAGATTCAAAAATATATAAATCCAAATAGAATTTTTTGGGAAGAACCCAAAAATAAGTGTATATATCTCAATAAAAAACTGAAATAGATATATCTCCTTAAAAAAATAAAAACAAAAAAAAAAGTTGAACAAAAATATAATGGGTCCTCACTTATCATCAAAAAAAAAACAAACCAAAAATGAAAAAAATTATCTCAAAAAGGCATAAATCTAAAACCAAAAAAAGTCTCCTATAAAAAATTCAATCAAAATGAATAATAAGGAGAAACATTCAAATCAAAAATCTATAGATTCCAACCAAAACCAAATATTATTAATGCATATACAATACTTATTTAGTCCAGGTATCATTCAATAGAGAAAAACACATAGATCCATTCATTTTCAAAGAAGGTTCTAAAAATAAGCTAATAACAACTAAAATAAAATAAACAACCCAAGATTCCATATTCCACACAAAAAACAAAAAAAATCATTATGCATCCAAAAGAATCAAGTCAAAACACCATTGAAGCAAGGAAAAAAACAAAAAACTAGAACCAAAAAGTTTTCAAAAGAGTAGAGTTCTTTTAATGAAGACATTTAAATAAAAAAAAAGAAGACTTAAAGAGATAGGGCCTATCATGCCTGATAGAGATCTGTCTTCTATTCTTTGTTGCAAATCTTCAAGAAGAGCCTCGATAGAAATTATTTCCATGAAAATGCCAACAACAACTCTCTCAAACCTTTTTTTTCTTCTTTCTTATAACTTCTCTAGTAATATTTCCATTACCATCACCACCATGCAAGGTGAAATAAGCATGCAAAGATTCAAACTAGGGGTTTGAAAATGAAAACCACATGCAGAGCTAAAAGCTCACAAAAACCAAATGAACAATGCAAAACCAAAAACCATTCTTTCTTCCAACTTCCCTACTTCCTAGGTGTTTTTTTCACAATTTCCAAGAATAATAAATGCAAAAAAGAGACTATAGATCCTTCCTTATCTCCCACCCACCACCAACTCATATTTGGCTATTACCAAATTTAAAATTTCATGCATCTAAAACTTTAGCAGAGAGTGCCAACTCATCATCTAAACCTTCATGCACTCACCAAAATTTGGCAAAAAAGAGTTTAAAGCCCATTAAATCCTCATAAATACATAGAGGTTGGTGCCACCAACATCCCATTTGTATGTCATCCATTCCATCCCCTTAGGTTAGCCAAGTCTTAGGTTAGGTTCATAACATTAGGTTAGGAAACCAACTTAGGTCCTTAGGTTAAAGTCTATTAGTTTAGTCTTAGGTTTTCCTTTTAATAAACAATCCTCATTAATAAAAGAACCTAGTAACTTAGGATAAGCATTTACAATCTTAGGAACATAGATTTAATTAGGTTCCTTTAGCAATTGTAAAAATTATCAAATTAAATCTTACCAAAAGAAGAATCAAAATGACATTCAAGGATCACATAAGAAGGACGTGAGCAAAAAAGTTCACCCATGATCCCAAGACAACCTAGTTTAGAAATCCATATTCTTCCTAGCTTGGTCAAGATGACCTCAACATCATGAAATTGAAAGCATGCCTTGGATCACTGAAATTGATCCAAGGTATAGCTATCCTACATCAGATTATGAAAGACTAAAGCACAAGTTCAAGTGCAAAAACTATGAACTAGTTTAAATTGAATCAATTTCTTATTTCCACATGTAGTGAATCATTCATGAAAGGAATCAACATAAATTAGGAATGAAATATCATTTCATTTTAAATTCATGATTACATAGACATGGAATAATCACATATCAACATTATCTATATTCATCATAGATAACATATATATCTATCCTACAAACAAACATGATTACTTAGTTCACAAGAATATGAAAACATCATGCATTCATGAAAAAGAAGGGGTAATGCTAAATGATAAGCTATAGGGTTGATTACTTCAACAATATCGAAAGGTCCCACATAATGAAGTGATAGTTTGGCTACCTTGCCAAAGGTTATAGAACTCTTTTTAGGCTTAACACGTAAAAGACCTTTTCACCAAGTTCAAATTTCTTATCGATCCTTTTCAGATCTGCATAACTTTTCTACCTATCTGGGGCTTCTTTTAATCATTCATGAATCATTTTAACTTTTTTCCATTTCAGTAAGGATTTTAGGTCCAATTACCTCTCTATCTTCAATGTTATCCCAACTAACTGAGTTTTGCATTTCCTTCCATACAATGCTTCAAAAGGTGCCATTTTCAAAGAGGCATGATATGTATTATTGTAAGAAAATTCAACTAAAGGAAGGTATTCTTCCCATTTTTACTATTGATCCATGCAGTACATTCCTAAATATATCTTCAAAACTGATTAACTCTCTTAGTTTGACCATCTGTTTCCTATCTGGTATGCGGAACTAAAATTTAGTTTTGTTCCTAAGGCTGCATTTAGCATTTTCAAAATCGAGATGTCATTCTAGGGTCCCTATCAAGTTATAATCAATTCAGGTACTCCATGTAATCTAAAATTCATGCAAAATATTTTCACTAAAACAGGTGAATCATCCTTAAGATTACCAACAATAAAATGTGCTACTTTTGTCAATTTATCAACAATAACTAAAATAACATCATGTTTATTTCTTGACATAGGTAGCACCTAAAAAAATCCATGCTAATTACCTACCACTTATATTGTGGTATGATATGAGGATATAATAAACTAGTTGGGTGCATATGTTCATCCTTAACACGCTTGACATTCTAAGCAGTGTGAAATAAAATCAATTATGTCTTTCTTCATCCCTTTCCAAAAATATTGTTTTTTTACATCAGCAAGCATTTTTTTAATACCAGGATGTCCTGAGTAAGGTGAATTATGAAATTCCATCATTAATTTTTCCTTAACTCATTTCCCGAAGGTACATACACCCACTTTTCATATCTCAAAATTCCTTCATGTATTCAAAGTTAAAACCTTTATATCTTACATCATTTTGATCTATACAAGTGTTGTTTTTACTTACTTGCTGAAAGTAAAAATCAAATTCCATGATACTTTTTACTTCATCCTTAAATTGAGTTCTCAAAGTTATAAGTGCATAAATATGTTTCCTACAAATTAGTCCATCTACAAATCTATTTTCTTTTCCTTTAATGTAACTTATGTCAAAATCATATTGGGACAAAAAATCTAACCATCTTTGTTATCTTACATTTAGATTTTGATGAGTGAAAATATACTTCAGCCCAAGATGATCAGTCTTTAATTCAAAAGGTCTTCCTAAAAGATAATGTCTCCATACTTGAAGTGCATGAAATATGGCAAGTAAGCTCTAGGTCATGGGGAGCATAATTCAACTCATGTAACTTGATTTTTTTTCTCTCATATGCTATAACATGATCATTTTGTAATAGAATACCTCTCCGAGTCACTCACTAGAAGCATCCATAATAACTATAAAGTTTTCATTTAGATCAAGTACAATCAATATAGGTGTAGATGTTAAGTGATCCATAAGATTTTTAAACGTTGATTCACATTTATCATTCCACATAAACTTTTTGTCTTTCTTTTGTAATGAAGTTATTCGGGCATCGAATTTTGAAAAGTCCTTAAAAAATTTCTATAATAACTAGTAATCCCCATGAAGCTTATGACTTCATGTACATTCTTAGGTGCAGGCTACTCAATTATGGCAACAATATTTGATGGATCAACTGCTATTCCATCCTTACTTTTGACATGTCCTAAATAGTGAACTTTTGTTTCATAAAAAGAACATTTGGACAACTTACCATACAATCTTCTCTTTTAAGATTTTAAGTACTATTTTCAAATTCTCATGATGTTCATCAATGATTTTAGAATAGATAAGAATATCATCCAGAATACAAGTACAAACTTATATAGGTACTCTTGAAATATAATATTCATTAAATTCATAAAATTTGAAGGTGCATTTGTCAAACTGAAAGGTAAAACTGTAAATTCATAATGTCAATACCATTTTTAAAATATATTTTATGAATAGCTCATGTCTTTGATTCTTAATCGTGATACCAAGAAAAGATGATATATTTTAGAATATACTTGATGTACCATGCATCTAATCAAACATATCATCAATGCTAGGAAGTGGATATTTTTATGATTGTTTCTTTGTTTAACATCCTATAATCAATACACAGTCTAAGTGTTCCATATTTCTTTTTCACAAAAATTATTGGTGCTCCCCAAGGTGAGACACTCGGTCTTATCAAACCCTTAGACAATAGTTCTTGTAATTGTGCCTTAAGCTCTACCTAGTTTAATGGTAGTCATTCGATAAGGTGCCTTGGAAATAGGCTCAGTTCCTAGTTTGATTTCAATTGTGAAGTCAAATTCTCGTTTGGGTGGAAGACCGAGTAGTTCTTCTAGAAACACATCATTGAAATCTCTTAACAACAGAAATTTTTCCAAGAAATCACTATCCCCTTCAGTTGTTTCAGAAATTTTTACTACATAAACTATGCATCCCTTGTTTTTTTCCTTTTAAGTTGAATAGCTAACAATTCTCTAACTGGAATTTCTCAATTCAACCCTTGATGTTTATTTTATTCTACGAGATCATCTGGAAAACTAATGTGTTTTTCAAAACAATCAACTTTTTATTTATGCTCAACAGATAGTTAACACCTATTTTGACATTATATGACCCCAAAGGAACATCATAAAGATCTACTTTAGTGAAAAAACAAGGTAATTCAAGGACTGCTCCAAAAATACATTTACTAACAAAGATGTGGAAAACATTATTTCCATAATGAAAAATCCAAGATTTATCCATTATTCCATCTTTCTTTTTTAGTTTTGCAACTAATTTAGTATAATTAAAGCATTTAGTAGCTCCAGTATCAAAAATTATAGTAATAGGTATACCAAATAATTTACCTAGCACTTATATAGTCATAACTTGCTTTTCGGGTTGGTTATCAGCAACTGTTGTTTCACCATTTTCTTTATGGATTTCATGAAATAGATAAGGTGATGGGCCAAGGAGGAATACCAGTATAGCTATGTTTTGTTGGAGGTTATACACATGTTCTAACTTCTTCATCAAATGTTGAATACAGGAGCTTCCTTTTAGCTAGGAAGAACTACCTGAAATACAAAACAAGACCACAAAAGAGAGTTAGAAAATATATGTCACTGGGCTACCTAGCGTGTGCTAGATCCAGAAGTAAGATACTTTCTTCACGGCTATCAACCCACCGCTTAATACAAATTAATGCAAAAGAGCATAAATAAATAAAATATGACTATAGTTGATATGATTTAAGTATCTGATTCAAGTATAATAAGAAAATCTAATCTAACAGGATAGGTTATGATCAGATCTGGAAGCTGGGTAGGTGGTCAAGGTGTTGGAATAGGTCAGTTCAAGTTTTTGGTGATTTTGTGTAAGTTGGTGAAAGGTATTAGGTCACAATCATAGGCAAAATTACCAGTCATAGAGACCAACATCGGTGAGGTATGACCAATGATGGTTAAGGGGGAACCGCGATGGTGAGGGTGGGATAGTATAAACTCAATAAACTATGATTTTGAGGGTCTTTGTGACTATGTAGAGAATGGGAGGGGAATTTTTAGGTTAGCAAGGGTGATGGGAATGCTCAAGAGTGTCTAGTGTCGAATATTGAGGAGCTAAAATGGATTTTGGGTGGTTGGATAAATGGATTGAAGGAATATGGGGATGGTGGGGTGCATAGGAAACTAGAAACTAACTCAAAAGAGATAAAGAGACTGATTCTAAATAATTGTAGAATGCTGCAGATCAGAGTGTACTTACTTTAGAAAGAAGACTAAATGGATGGAGGATGGTGATGGTTGATCTATGAAAATGGTTTCTCTATGCCATGATAGTGCTTCCCAGAATGTTAACCTAAATGCAAGTTCCTAAGGATTAGTCTTGATATTGGCTCGGACGCCTCATGCATGAGAGGATTCTGGTTTTCACTTGCATGTAGATCTCTCTCTCCAAAACTTGAAAAATGTTTCCAACCCATAAATAAGGTTTCCAAAATGGATATATGGTAAACGATGATGGTTAGGGTGACCGGCGTCAATCTAGGGATAACCGATAGGGATTGGTTAAGGTGGGAAATCCTAGGTTGCCAAAATGGCAGATCTTGGCCCTATTATGCCTATTGGTGTGGGTCTAAATGGAATCTTATGCTTAGATAAGTGGGAAATATGTTAGAGGAAGAATAGGCATGCAAGAATTAGGGTTTGAACTGAGTCTTAGTTGTTTAGGGAAAGTAGAGAGTGAGTCTTAGTTAGGAAACTTGTTGATAATAGGTCCATGATGAGGTGTCTAGGTGAGCTGGTTTGGGTGAGGTGTGCACTAATTTAATTAGGGTAATTAAATTAATAAATTAAGTGAGGATGAGTATTACTTTAATTATAAATAATTAAATTAATATTAATGTGGGGTAAAAGGGTCATGGTTAGGTGAATATGTTTATGTTGGCCATTCCAAAAGGGACCAACGGGAGTATGAACCAATTTTGGTGTCTATAACTACAACATGTATATTATGTTGTTGGTTGTGGTCATATTCCCTTAGAGGGCACTAATTTGTATAGTGATCCTTACCACAATTGTAACATCCCCCTATAGGTCCTATTTTTGGTTCAAATTTATTTCCAGCCTAAAACTATTGTTCTATCCTCCATAGGACTTATGTCCATTGTTATTGTTCTTTACAAAGTTGTTTCGAACATTTACAACAGGTTTATTTGATTTTTTTCTTATTGTTATTAGCTTAAAATTTATTTTTAGCACCAAAATTTTTCCATGCCCCCTTTTTGGGTGCAAGAGATGAAGAATAATTAGGAATTTTCTTATGGTTCTCTTTCTTATGAGAAGAAATTGCTTTTAATTTATGTTCCTGCCAAATGGATTTTTCTACAACCCCTTCCACGGTGATTAGGTTCTCGAACATCTACTTCACCCCCGTGATTTGGTTCAATCCCATAATAAAATACATATCCTAAATTATCGTTAGTTTGATACTGAGGCACATACTTAATAAGTTTAGTAAACCTCTCCCAGTACTTTGTTAGAGTTAAATTTCCCTAAATTAAATTCTGAAATTCAGTCATCTTTTGATCATAATAGAGCTATGGAAGAAAGTGCTACCTAAAATAGATCTTATAATTATCCCAATGATTTTTATTCATCAATGTTCAGTTTGGATTTAGGTTGTCCTACCATGAGGATGCCTCATGGGAAAGCTAATAAGCTCCCCATACTACTTTTGTTTCCTCTGAGAAGTTCCTTATTGTAAATTACTCCATTTTGTTTGAGCCATTTGAGCTCCATCCCCAAAGCATAGTGTCATCAAAATTTGGTGGACTTAACCTCTTTATGTCATTTGTGAGTTCAGCTACTAATCTTTCTTTTTTATTTTTAGGCTGATTGGGTACATTTGCATTTTATATTAACACCATTGTTATCTATTGCATTGTTATTATCAATACCCAAATTTCCAATATTAGTGTTGTCCCCAGAGGTGGTTGAGTTTTATTACCAACATCTTCTTCCTCCTCATTACCCATAACTTTTTATTCAAGTATAGAAAGACAATATCTTGTGTCTAATAGGAAACAAGAATCTTATAAATGTTTTTACGATAATACCTCTCCACCTAGAGGTGGGTTATTTGTAGCACTTGCCCTAGTTCTAAACCTTTTTCGTTAACAAGAAAATTAATTTTTTATCGAGATATGGACTTAATAGGTCCAAGAGCTGCAACCTTCACTCGATACCAAGATGTAACATTCTCATTTTAATACTTTAGAAATAATGGAATTTTTGTTATCTTACATAATGTTATTTGTTCTAAATTAATACAATTTAGAACACACATTCCAATGCCAAGCCATCTCATAAAAAAACCATATGTAATCAGTAAATGACTCAGTGAGACACCAATTTATCATTTCATGATTAAGTATTAAAATGATCTCTCATGTTAACTTAATAATATGTATACTAGGTATACTTGGTTCCTTTACCCTTTTAGGGGCACCCAATTGTTCTGTCTAAGAGGCTTATCTCGAATATCTAATATCGATATTCATCTAAAATATTGCATCTTAGGCTAGGTGACATAGGGAAACGTAACTAGTACCTTACGATACTTTGGCCAAATTTTTTATGTAACACCTGTGGAAAACTGTTAACTTTTCCTCTTTTGAATTGTAAGCGTTGACATGTGATTTGTCCAAAGAAGTTGTTTTCTTTTGATTTTTAGAAATCATGCTTGCCATAGATAATTTATTTCTGTTCTTGGATTCATTTTGTTGAAATGTTTTTGCTTGCAAGGAATCCATTTTGTTTGAGATAAAAAAGGTTGTAAACTGGTAATGTTGTTTACAAATTACCTTTTTATAATAACAAAACCTTGATCAATTCCATTGATCTAAGGTATGTTTTAATTATTCTTACCTGATCTATATGGTAAACTAACATTCAGAGGTTGAAGGAAATAAAGGACTAAACTCTTGTATTTATACAATTTCATTGATCTTATTGGAAGTTCTTTCTTTGCATTCGATGTAAGTAGTGTGCTCGGATCTTCTTGTTAATTTCTCTAGGACGTTGAATGGCATAAAGAGGATGGAGGTCTACTTTAGGACTATTGAGGGTAAAAACCTAAGTCCTAGATCTTTAAGATCTATCCTAACGGATTCTAACGTAAGGTAAACTAGACCTACCTTATATCTATGTTTACACTAATCTTATTACATCCTAACCTAAGTTGTATGTTTTACAAAGTGGGGGATTTGGAAATAACCTAAGGTAACTATAGGTTTATTTCTAACCTTTTACCTAATACTAAATATGTATGAAGTATGGCATGTCGTAAGATGGAAAATTTACCTAAGGTAATGTGTAAAAACCTAAAGTAAATACTTTCTAAACTCACCTAAGGTCGGATCCTAAGCTAATGATATCTATCCTAAACTAATGAAAGGATGGAAGGGGACCTAAGGGGGTTGTATGGTAAATGGACGACATGGTGACGGTTCCTAAGTCATTTATTATATTTTATTTTTAAATTTAATCAAGGGTACTTCTAGTTTTAGCGAGGGCATGGAAATTTGCGTAAACCTACTTAGAATCATCACTAGAGTTAAGTAATACATGCCATGGTGGAAATTGGACTCACCAAATTTAGATGGTGATGGCATGGAGATATAGGTGGGAGATTCGAAATTAATGGCATTTATGGTCATCGTTTTTGTGAAACAAACCACCTTGGAAACCATGTGAGTGGATTTGTTGGGAGTTGTTTGGGCTTTCATGCATTTCGGTTTTGTCTCTACATAGAGATATTTGGTTCTTTGAAACAACAGTTCTATTTTCAATTTCCAACTATTTTTAACTCCCTTGGACTATTTTCAATCCAATGGAAGTATATGAGGCATTTGAGAAGGAAGTTTTTGGTTGTTGATTTCGTTTGGAGAAGGAGTTGTGGAGGTTCGGTTGGAAATCTCATTTGAATAAATAGAAGCACTATCAGGCATAATAGGCTCTATCCATTAAGTTGCTCTGATTTTCTCTAAATGTCTTCATTAAAACAACTCTGCTCTCATGAAATAAATGGGTCTTTTATTTTGTTATGATTACCATGCAATCTTGCTTGAAAAATCTTTGTATTTATTTTGAAAAATCTCTGCTTGATAAGGTAGGAGATGGGTTGTTTTCTTGTTCATTTAATGTTGAATCTCACCTTAAATCTAGTTGTGATTTGAGTAATGATGAGCATGTGTGAATCCTACTTGTCTGTTTGAAAAGGGGTTATGAAAATGTAATGTTGCTTCAAGTTTCAAACTAGGTTTGTTGTTTGGGTTGTTAGAAGGCAAATAAATATCCTTCTCTCTCGCATCCTTATTTTTTTGAAGTTTTTTTACTCCTTTTGGAACTATATGAATATGAATACTTTGATTCAGAGTTGTGTGAACTCAAATTTGTATAGAAAAACAAAATCTATGCCTGCCTTCGAACTTACTGTAAAAACTCTCATTTCTTTGAATCTAGTATTCGATGGAAGCTGAGTTGATAATGGGTGTTTGGAATCTCTGTTTTTTTGGATTCATCTTGTATGGAAACAAGAATGAATGTTTTTAATCCCTCTTATCTATTCAGTTAAAAACTGAGTTTCTCGAATTAAGTTCTTTTATGGAAACTATGTGATAATTGTTTCTTGGACACTTAGACTTTGAAGTAATCTTGTTGAGAATATCTATGTGTGAAGTTTTCTCTTCTGATCTTATTTATATTGTGTCTTTCTTTAAGTTCTTGAGGACTGAACTAAAGGATAAATAAATGAGGTCCTGTTTGGTTGAGGACATGTTGAGAGTCAGCTTTGTCTGAGTCGATACTTGGGTTACTCTCATAGCTCTATTTGAGCTTTCTTGATGTCGATCACGTTGTCTACTTCACTGTGGAGTTAGATGTTGTTGATTTAGAATACTCATCCCTGATCTGGGTAACTTGTTTGAGTAAACTTGTTAAAATATGACTATTTTAATTTCTTGAAAATTTGTTGAATGGGTATTCGAATTTTGGGGTTCATGGTTACTTAACTAGAAACTAACCAAATCGATTCAATTTGATAGGTTTTTTTATTTTTGTTTAAGTTGGACTAAATATAATGTCTTTTCGATTTCGTAGATGTCTACAATTAAGTATGCCCATAGAATTAAAAAAAAAAGGATTTTAATCATTTCATAATTTGACTCAGTGCACCTATTGCTAAGTCATGTTTTCCTTTTGTTTGCATCTTCTTGAAATTGATTCTAAATGGATTATTCTCTGAACATCCAATTGATGTTTTCTTCCATCTCCAAATGGTTACGATTATGAGTCGATCATTCTATCATTTTATCTTTATCTAGAAAAAATGAATAATCTTGGGTTTTATGATTGCAACTTTGTCGAATTTGAATGACTATTGAAGACTGTAATTACCCTATATAGAGATTTGAAACTTTTGTTATTGCATCTCGTTCTTGATATGGGTATTATATTACTATCACTAGTTATCCATGATGGGAACCTTGCTTGAAATTTGTTTCAAATGCAACTAGTCACACATTCATTTTAGTCTCTTCTTCACATGTGATAGAGTGTAGGAATCCTCTTCTGATCATGTCATTTGACTCCTTCTCTTTCATTCTCTGAGGTAAATTCTAATCACTGCCCCTTTGGAAATTGTAAGAGGTTATGTGTTGTGTTCTCTTTTCTAAGTTGTGAATGGGGATTTGGGTTAACAAAATTGTAAAGGAAGTTCTAAACTATTTTATCACATTTGTTCTTCTTCTTTTGGGTAAATATTGTCATAGATTTAATTGGTTTAGTTGCATTACTTTCATAAATGCCTTTGTGTAGTCATCATTACTACTTTCTTATTCACTTGACTTGTATTAAAGGATTTTAATATTTGTTATAGTAGATTAATGTGATATGTTGTGCATTGAGTGAATACTTTCCTAATGTTATTATATGGCCTAACTTGAGAACTTAGGCTATGTCTTGGATTTGGAATTAGGATGTCACATCTAAAATATGATACTCTTATTTATTTATGATGTTAGATGATTCATCCTAAAACCTTTATGAAGCTAGAATGAGCTTGGTTGTAGTTGTCTTTTTATGAAACTCTACAAGCTAAGTTAGAAGGTTCCGACTTCCAAAAGTAACTCTATTTTGGTTAACTAGTGAAGTTAATTTTGTATTTCAAATTCAGATGAATTGTGAAGCAAATAACTAGATGGTACTTTTATTTGATATAGATAAGTGTTTTGGTTGGAACATTATTTATCGTATATCATGTTGTAGATTATTGATTACATCATGATATTTCATTAAATGTTATTCAGATTGATAAATTTATCTTCTTTTAGTTGTTACTACTTATGGTTTAGTTGTCTGTTTGACCTCACTATTTCATAAAACCGAGAGTTGGTTTTATGAAATAGCTTAGTTGAAAGACATCTTTTTAATGCTTAGTGCTTATCATGCTCGGTTTAATGAATTGACCCGTCTAGAAATTTTTGAATATGGACTTCGTAAGTGATAAAGGAAGGCAAAACTTGTATGTTATATTGGTTTCTTAAAATTCTGGACCTTTTATAGAGAATTATGATTCATTATTGAGATGTATTGAAAGAAGAAAAGTTGTATTCTTTAATGATCTTGATGTTGTTGACATGAAATATGTCAGTAATGCATAGTCTTGTAAAATGTGTATTTTATCATGATGAATTGAAAATACTGAAGTTAAATTGATTATGTCAATTATCTTGTGCATAATATGAAGGAAATTTGTAATCCTATATTTGATGTTGTCATTCATATCTGATTGGATCCTTATTTCTGTTGTCATTAAATGAGTTGGATAAATGGGAATTAGTAAAATTTCCCTTACTTGAATGCAACTTACTAATTTTCACGTAATGATGTTCTTTACCTAATCTTGTATGGTTCATTATGATGTTAATGAATGTATAGTTAAAATATCATAAGTGTGAAATGGATAAGGGTATAATAAATCCTAACACTTAACCATAAAGAGGAAGGTTATCATCCTCTCAAAAGGATACAAAATAAATGAATGGTATATGAGTTTGTTAACCATTTAGACTTCATATCTATGAATTCTACCGTAACATAACCTATTTTTGTTCTTATGCATTCCTTGAATGGTTGAGACACATTAAATAAATCTTATGATGGATGTTGATTCTATTTTCGATTAATTTCACGTTAAGTAAAATTTAATGAACATAAAAGCAATCATAGGTTTATGAAGTTCCATATTATTTAATAAACTCAAATAAGGATGGAAACCTTAAGGATTGTTGGGATTTGGGTTATGCAAGGTTGTTATGATTTGAATCTTAATCCAAAGATAATTAAGTGGAAATGACCTCTTGAGGTGTGTAAATCGTGATGAAGTAGTTCTATCAGATGTTGGCACACACCAACTATAGAACTATACCTTCATGAAGACTTGGGTCTTCATAAGGATACAGTGTTGCAATTGACATGTTGTAACACCCTTCAACATTGGTTCATCTAGATCTACTCAAATATGGACTTGAACTTAGTTTCTCTCTAGATCAGGTTAAGGATATGATTTAGCATAGGAAGTGACTCTCAATGACTTAGGGTAACTAGGCACATTCAATTGACTTAGGTCAAATGAGTATGCCCATATACCCTAGGTCATTGTGAGTGGTTCCCTATACCAAATTATGTCAATAACTTGGGTTAGGGTCAAACCTTGGACAAGTGGACTGAAAAAAGTTAGTAAAGACCATTCTAGATAACAAATGAGTGGGGTGAAGGATGTATTCCAATTAGATGAGTATGTCATCTAGGAATAGTAACATGAATAGTATGTTGGAAATATTTGGCCAAAGTATCGCAAGTTGCTAGTTGCATTGTCCTATGTCACCTAGTTTGAGAAATGTGATTTTAGATGAATATGATAACAAATATTCAGATAGATTTCTTAAGCAAAACACTCAATACCCAGAACATGGTAAGAGAACCAAGTATACATAGTTGTTGGGCCCCTGGAATATTAACCAAGTATGAAGGTGCTTAGGCGCGAGATCCTAGTTATAGAATGGCGTGCAAGGCAAAAGTGCACAAGAGAAAGGCTTAAGGAAGAAAATAGCATGCATGATGTGCAAAAGGAGGTTCGTGGACTTATCCATTTTGAGCACACAAGGAAAAACAAGTGAAAATCATGATCGGTTGCATGTGGATAAGATGTCATCCTAGCAACAAGTTGGCCCAGGAAAGAGCATGCCCCGAATGGAATCTTCTAGAAGATCATCATGAGATGGAGTGGAGAGCTCAGGCCTAAAGGAACATGCTTGCATGGAGGACCACATTCAACACTTAGTGATGGATCTAAGGGCACGAAAGGTGAGTTGGTAGCCAGGAAAGTGATAAATAAAAGTGCCTACCGTGGAAAAGATACACACACACAGAGAGATATATCATCTGGATATACATAGGGAATAGTGGGTTAGAGAGTAAGTGAAGCTCTATAGAATTACTGTGAGTGGATATTCTGGTTCAGGAAAGGATGTACTAAGCATGGAGTTGTTATTTTTCTTTTATATTAGTTTAGCTATATATGTCCAATGATGCGCATGATCATGCGTCTCGCTCCCGTGACACTCTGTAATGAACCAATGAATATATTGAGGTTACCTATTATAAATAGATATGAATATCAATGGGTTTAATGTATATTTCATTCATATGAGTTCTCTTTCCTTTCATGCTACGAATGAATGGTTGTATCTTTCTTTTTGTTATAGTATATGTTCTGGAATCTATTAAAGCACTCGGTGCAAGTGATTCTGAAGTGACTAAATGGTCTTGAAGCTGTTATTCTAAGCCCTACGGTCTTGTATGTCTCAATTTTGTTCCTAAATACTCTTACACTAATCATAGATAATGCTTCCCACTAAACTCACATAAAAGAGAGACTCTGTACTGTATGCGTTCCTCGGGTGAGAACTTAGCTTCTATTGAGTGATAGGCTAAAGCACGCATGGGGTTCTTCCTTTTGTAATAGGAGTAAAAATGACTACATCTTGGTTCCATTTCCAGGACCTCTTTTCAAAGTTGTAGTGGGATATAGCATGCATCATGATCTATGTAAAGAGTAATGACGGACCGGTTAACATTGGAAAATGTTGAATCATGGTTCAAGAGCATGAAGGATGAATTTTCTCAGAGATTCAGAATTGGACCTAAGTTTAATACATGTAGATAGGTAGAAGAGAACCTCTACCATGATCTGTATGAGACTTTTTGTTGTTGCTTCCTAGTAGAGTTATATGAATGGATTTCAGCCTATGCATCTAGATCAAGCTGGCATTATAGATCACATGTGTGGACTGAAGAATACTACCAGAGGTTGCAAATCCGTAGATCTAATGTGGACCCATGCTTTGTTGATCATTGGTGGAGAGGAGTACTAACTAACTATACTCTGGAATATGCCATCTCTACGTATTCTTGTCTAGAGGTTGATGAGTTTGAATTTATATGAGAACTTAGAGGAATGTTTCTACGTGTTTTTCCTATAGCTATGAAGATATTGTTGGTTACACACTGAGTTTAGAGGCACTCCCAATGGCTAGGCTAAACCATTCTCGAGCAATTTGGGTTAGGGAACTTGGTGGAGGAAGATGGAAAATATCACAATAGAGAAGGAAAGGGAAGAAAGACAGCTCAAGTATAGCAAAGTGCATGAAAGGGTGATTGCTAGATGATGTGACGTTGCTAGTGTGATGGATCTATGGAGATAGACATTACGGGAAGGAGTTGAGGTTCACATGGAGGACGTGGAATCCTAAGCAATCTGTGCTACCCCATCTTGGTAAGCGTATGAGGATACCCCTTCAACTTCTAGTGAGAGTTCATCACATGGAGAGAGGAGATTCATTGGTGCATATCTAAACCCAACTAGTGACCAGCCACTGCACTTCGTTTTCTCGATCCAGGAAGAAGTATTATTGACCTGGTTGATATAAGTGGAAGAGATAGATCTCAGTGCCTAGGAGGTACAATTTTTCAGTTCCTTCTTTGTGGCTGCACATATTCCAAATTCGCAGAGGATTTTTTGACAAGGGGCAGGTGTACAAGCTTTTGGGATCACATCGGAAGTGGTGCGGGACATAGTAGTTATAGTGGGGTGCTTTATCATATACCATCGGTGCATAGTTCGGTGGGACCGTGGGGCGCTTGGCATAGCTCTTATAGGCCCTATTAGACCCATTGGTTCTGGTGGATCTAGTGGCTCTAGAGGTAGAATACTCGGTGGACCTGGTGGATGAGGCAGTGGAGGAAACACTAGAGGGAACCAAGGCTCTGGTTTAGGACAAGGACCCTAGCCACCACCTCAAGTATTCTTTGAAATGTCTCTACATTTTCTAGATTATAGGGCATTGAGAGATGCTATGGAACATGTTCACAAGTGTGAACTACTATGGCACGTGAAGGGTATCACAACACTAGAATGAAAGGCTAGTCAATTTGCAACCACACTGCAAGGGCGCGCATAGTTGGTATAGAAATTATGACCCTTATCAAATGGTGGTGGACTACACGGCTTTAAAGAATGCATTCCTGGCAGAGTTCCACATTCCTGAGTTTGAGCAAAAAAGCATCAGCACTTTGAAGGAGATTTAGTAAGGAATGGTAGAGAGTATGTGGGAGTATGATGCACATTTTAAAACTCTCTTGTCTAAATTGTCATATCATATTCACCCTTCACAACATGCACAATGGTTTTTTGGAGGATTTATCACCCCTTTTAGAAGAGCCTTGTCTCATAAAATTTTAACAGATCCACGTGAAGCATTGGAATTTGCCTTGTGCACCAAGGTTGTTGGTAGTATTGATACTAGTGTTAGCCCATTCTTGGAGGCTCGGACATCGCTTGCTATGGCCAAATAGTTTGAAAAATTGTCTATGAACTCGGTCCATGAGACTCTTAGTGGTTTGTGATGCATGGATTGTGAAATAGAGGGCACGTTAAGGATAATTTCCCAGGAGGATAATTTTCTTTATGATAGTAGATTGTGATATTTTTCATGGGGACCATGATGCAAGTAGATGTCCCTTACTGCAGCATGTGATCAGGAAGAATGTATCTTGTTATTGCAATATTTACACCTCCACAACCCATGATACTAAAGAATGTAGGCTCATTGACCAGATCCATGAGGCCATTGATCATGGGGTATGCCAAACCAACATTGCCAGTGGTTCTAAAAATGATGATCACGTTATGAGGAGCACGTAGATGGAGGTGCGTGCGAAAGAGGATTTTGAGGAGGATTCTATGGTCGGGGTAACCATGGAGGAAGGAGTGAGTTCCCATGCGGAACATGTTTCAACTATGGATCTACAAAACATTATAAGCATGAGTTCCCAGACTTGTTACAGTGCTTGTGGTGTGGAAAGAAGCATAAGTATGAGGAGTGCCCAGAGTTATTTAAGCATATGAATCAGCAGCACCGGAAAGACAAGGGTACTATAATGGTCAGCATCAAGAAGGCAGACATACAGTGGATGCCTCGAGTAACACGGATGAAGGTTTGGAGTGTATCTTGGTAACAACAAGGGTAGAAGCCATGTGAAAAGAGAGGTACCAAGACAAAAGACCCGGGTTATGAGGGAGGAGGTCGTTCATGGAAAATATCCATACCCCATGCATCGAAGGAGATATATCAAGACACCATGGATGTGTTGTATATATCTTTCCCCCAGGTAGATATAGACAACAAGGAGAATGGAGAAATCAAAGAAGCTCAAATCCATGACATTCCCAAGGTGCACAAAAGTGGTGCACGAAAATGGATGTCGACAGGGAAAATGGTGCACCCAAGGTGCATGTATAACACATGACAATGGATTTCGACAGGGGCAAGCATGCGCCCAAGGTGCATAGAAGTGGTTCACGACAATGGATGTTGATAGGAAAACGGTGCGCCCAAGGTGCACGAAGTGGTGCACGACACGGAATGTCGGCAGAGAAAAGTATGCACCCTTGGTGCATGGAAGAGGATGTTGACACACACACGGATGTGCCTATGGCGCACCTCCAGGAGGCGTAACATTTCGAGCGTTGACAGAAGCAACCACAGCGCAGATATTCGATGGCCATAACTTTTGATTCGGGAGCTCGGATTCATGCAAGGTTGGACTTTTTAAAACCTTACAAGGTCCTCTATCCAACTACGACTGGATATATTTAATTGGGAAAGAAAAAATTCTTAAAAATGCAAAATACAGTTCGCCACTTTTGTATTCGCTGGGGTTCTCACCTACCATCATAATGAGATGAATTAAATGCAACCTAGAGGTGGTTGGGGTAGTTTTTGATTTCCTCTCTTCTCCCTCTCTTTTTCCTCCTATAAATTGTAAGGAGGGGCTTCTTTCTAAAGGTTGGACATTCTTGTTTTGCCCCTCCCTTCTTCTCTTTGGCAGGTGAACTTGTGGAGTTAAAACCTCCCATTTGAAACTATAATGCAACCTTGCCTCTTGGCATTTTGCAGTGTGTTGTATCAATCTTTGGAGCAAATTAATGCATGTCTATGGATGATTCTCAACCCTCTCTGTATTCATTTTTGCATCCCCCTGATCCTTCACTATGAATCTGGCTATCTGTGCATGATCTCGCATTGCATTTTAATGGTCTGTGTTTATTGGCTAGACAGGTGTTCTTCATTCCTCGGTGCATCACCTTTGTAGTTTAGGTTTTATTTTATGCATTTTCTTACCCTGTCTCCTTGGAAAGTTAGATTAGGTTTTTAGTAAACCCTCTGCATTTTCTACGTGTGCATCTGAACAGAGGAATAGGAGCTGGCCTTCATCCGAGAGATTTTCCATTTTCACAATGTCCCACACTTGGGAAAAGCTCCATGTTATCTGATCGTCTTGAGAGTCTCAACCCATTTTGTTGCGAGAGTCCCAAGGGTGCTGTAATTTGACATCAATAGTTTTGGCACGCCCGGTGGGACCAAGAGGTCATTCTACAAGTTTTGAAGGGATTTTCAAGAAATTCGGACTTAAAAATTGTAGGTTTTACAGTTTCAGTTTTTTCACCTTCCAGGCTGAACTTTGAAATCAATTTTCAAGGGCTTAACTTGCTCAAAACAAGTCAAAATTTCACCAGTTGATATATCAGGGGATAATCTTCAAAAGGTTATTCTTAGATTTTTGATATTTTGACTTTCAAAATTTCATGGTTTTTATTTTGGATTTCGTGTTTTGGAAGTCTGGCATTTTTGGGTTTTCGGGACTGTCATTCCAAATCAAGTTCCAAACTCTAAAATATCAAAAATACAGGTCTTTCAAAATTCTATTTTTTAAATATTGTCAGGTTTGGTGTGTAACTTGGCAGAATCTAGCCTTTTGAGGCTCACTTTCTAACACATCTGGCGACTCCGAAGGGGATAGAATTCAGCGGTGTAGCAGCAAAAGTTGCCCAGGCATATGAGAAGAATTCAAACCAGGTCCAATACTCAAGAAGAGGGGCTATTTGTCCACTTGCAACTTTCACCAGGCGGAGGAAGGAGAGGAAGAAGACCACAAAGATCACCATCTCCACCTAACAGGACTTTGTCTACACCTCCACCTAGTAGGCCTTTCCTCGCATCGACCGTGATTCTTAGGCCAATCATAATGGAACATCTACCACCGAATCCCTTTGTTAATTTCACGGGCAATAGTCCACTTGCCCTAAATGCTCAAAATCAAATTCCAGTTGCAGCACTAAAGAATATACCCTATTTTACAGGAGAAAATCATACTACTCCTATTGATCACATCCAGGATATTGCTAATGCATGTGCAATTCATGAAATAAATGAAATGGATGTTGCGGTCAAGTTGTTGGCTTCATCTTTCAAAGGTAAGGCCTTACAATGGTTTAGGAGCCTAGCAGCAGGGTCTATTACGAATTGGGACCAACTTTGTTCAGCTCTTTGCAACCAGTTCGGGGAGAGGGCAGACAATTTGTCCTTATTGGAACAATTGACAACAATCAAAAGGGCTCCTAACAAACAAATGATAGATTTCAACTTCAGGTTCCAATGGACATGGGACAGGATTCCAATAGCTGTGAGACCAACCGCCGAAGGAGCATTCCTTTATTTCTTAAAGGCTATAAATTCAGACATAGCCATGATGATCCAATCAATGGGAGGAACAACACTGCCAGGGGCCTACAACATAGCTATCGTAGTAGAGAAGCTGTTTGATCCAAGTGGCAAAGCTTGCATCAAGTCCACCAATGCCTCTCTATCTGGATATGGGAAGTCCTATAACCATCAAGCACCAGAGTTGAATCCCATTCCAAATCCTAGAAATCAAAGCAATAATGGGGCATCGACTTCTTCAGATACTTGAAAGGAATTGCGGAGGTTATGAAACAACTACAAAACCTTGGAAATGAGCTTGTGACTATCAAAAGAAACAAGCTCAAAGTGCTTTAGACCGTATTAGCCTTAAGCACGCATGCAAGCTAGGCCCTCATACCAACAAAATAGACCACCTCCTCAGGCTGCAAATCAAAACCAAAACCAAGGACAACCTCAAGCTGCCAGGCCATTTCGACCGTATGATCCAAATGCAACGACGTCCTCAAGAGCCTTGGTCCCGACACAAAATAACATGGCACAGGAATATGACTGGTGTTACCCTTGCAATCTACCCCACAATCAGTCAGCGTGTTTCAATGGTGCACTAAATCAGGCTTTGATGGTGCAAACCATTAGTGTGCCTCAAGAACCAAGCCAGGAGGAGAATCAACAGCAAGAAATGCAACAAGAAGGACCTCCAACAGAAACCACATTGGCCAATTGGAAAACGGAAGACTTCTGTGGAGTTAACCAATAGCCTTTTCAAGGCGTGGCTGCCAACACACGGTCAAAGAAGAGAAGCATAGGAGAGGGACAACCATGTAATCTAGTTGTTTCTCAGTCCACTCCTACACAACAAGGGGTCAGTAGACCAAACGCAGCTCCAAATGTGCAAAATCAGCCTAAGGTACCTGTTGTAGCAACACACGCACCTGTTCAAGCTCCAGAAAAGGCTGTGCCAAACAAGGGGCAGCAAAAGGACAATTCATCCCCCTTCAACATCATCGATCAAATGAAGAAGACACATGTGAACATTTCCATGTGGGAATCACTTGCGATCCCAGGGCAATGAGATTTATTGCAAGCTACAATGGCTAATTGGTCTGCCACAAATGTATCAAACCAGGGACATGAGAAAGTTCTCACTAATGTAGTGCAACATGATGGGGGCCAGACAAGGAAAAATTTGAAGCCTCCACCATTCTATGTTTTGTTGATTGTTGGAAACCACTTGGTACACAACTGCATGATAGATTTAGGGCAAGTAGTTCAGTGATGCCAAAGCAAATAGCGGATCAACTGGGTCTGAAGTATGAGCCAGTGCTGAAAGGAGTAGTGCAACTAGATGGAATGGCAGTAGGAACTGTTGGAGTCATCAAGGGGTTAAGCCTAACACTACATTCCTGTCCTAATGTTACAGTTCTGTAAGATGTGTCTGTGATTGACCTTCCGCCACTCTTTGCGTTGTGTCTATCAAGAGACTTCACTGCAAAAATCGGTGGATATTTATCTGCAGATTGGTCGCACATGATTTTTAGGACAAGGTATGGAGCCAAAGCAATAATCAGGTCAGAACCAATTACCAATTTCCATATTGAGCCTCATGTACCAAGTCCTATCAATGCAAATTGCTCAGCTTTTGATCAAGAGGAGTGTTCAAGTGATCTAGAAACAGGTACTAAGGTCGAGGGAATTCTTGATTTAACTTTGGATGAATGGGCAAACAAGAGTCATGAATTTGACCCATACAAGGAAATTGAAGAATCTGAATTGGGCGTGTATTGTATACACGAAGAAAATTCACCCATTCCCGACATCATTTAGCTTTGAACAAAAGGATGAAAAAAAAGTTTGGAAATTATTTTTCTATGGTTCGAGAAGCAGACAAGGTGCTTTGGAGGTGGTGCAATGTTGATTTCACCACAAGACATCAAATACTTTTCAACTTTTCATTTCCAGTTTTCCTGTTCAAACAACACGGCTGAATACGAAGCATTGATTCATGGAATTCATTGGACCAGGAAAAGGGGCATAAAGAACTTGCAGGTGTTTGGAGATAGCGAGCTAATCGTCAACCAAGTTAGGGGACAACATGCTACAAAGAACAACTTGCTGAGGAGCTACAAGAATAGGGTATGGGACCTCATTGAGGATTTCGAAGCTTTCAACATTGTGTCCATACCCAGGAAGAAAAATGAAGTCGCAGATAGGCTCACAGCAGTTGGAGCAACATTTGATGTGGTTGACAACATCAGAAGGGGAAAAACACAGCCACATATCCATGTGATTGTGAGGCCAGCAGTTCCAGATAATAACACAAGCTGGTAGGTGTTTGAGAATGATCAACAGATCGTCAATTTCTTACAAGAAGAGGCTGAATTCTCAGCTAGGAATCATGACATATTAGAGCAGCAGTATGGGGATCAAGTAGTGCATCTGTGGAAAAAAAAGCTTCCTAAGGGTTTAGTAACATTGGAGTCTATCTTCAACCCTAACAACCAGTTCCATAAGGAAAAGGCTAATATACAGGTCAAGAGAGAAGATTCAGAGCCAATTCTAGTTGGGGAAGGCAAAACACTTCAAATTGGTAAAGTGGCCACTGAACAGGAGAAATCAGATTTCATACAGCTTTGCCAAGAATTTCCAGATGTCTTTGCTTGGAGCTATGAAGACTTAAGAGGATTCGATCCAAATTTGGCACAACATACCATAGAATTGGATCCAGATGCTAAGCCCATCAGGAAGAAGTAGAGACCAGTCAACCCTCACATTGAACCTCTAATGAAGAAAGAGCTAAATAAGCTAATAGAGGAAAGCATCATATTCCCGATCAAGCACTCAAGCTGGGTTGCAAACTTGGTTCCGGTCAGGAAAAAGAGTGGAGAAATCAGGTTGTGTGTGGATTTCCGAGACCTAAACAGGGCATCTCTCAAAGACCATTACCCACTTCCTTCAATGGAACAAATATTGCAAGTAGTATCCGGTTCAGAGAGATTCTCTCTCCTAGATGGCTACTCAGGGTACAATCAGGTGATGGTGAAAGAAGATGACCAATTCAAGACAACTTTCACCACCAAATGGGGAACCTATGCCTACAAGAAAATGCCATTTGGGCTATCAAATGCTGGAGCCACCTTCCAAAGGGCAATGGATATGGCATTTAAGGGGTTGATCAATAAAATAGTTCTAATATATCTTGACGACATCACTGTATTCTCAAAAAATGCAGCGGATCACCTCTGTCATTTGAGGCAAGTATTTCAGAGGTGTAGAAGATTTGGGGTATCATTGAATCCCAAAAAATGCATATTTTTGGCTCACGAAGGAAAACTTATAGGCCATATTGTTTCAAAGGAATGGTTGATGATTGACCCGAGAAAGAGTTGAAGCAATTCGAGCAACTCGCCATTGCCAAGTCACAAGAAGGCTCTTCAAAGCGTCTTGGGAAGGATCAATTTTGTCTCTAGATTTGTTCCAAATTTTGTTTCTCTTGTGAAACCAATAACACCGATGTTAAAGAAGAGTATGGCATTTAAGTGGACATCTCGAAGGCAAGGCAAGTTTTGAGGCAATAAAAGAGGCTATATCTCAAGCTCGACTCTCAATCAATCCAGACTTCTCCAGGACTTCGTGCTTTATATGCCTTTAGTGGTGGGGACATGATTTCTGCAATCCCGTACAAAAAAACAAAGGAGGATTAGAACAACTAGTTGCTTTCTTGATCAAGGCTTGGAGGAATACGAAACTAGGTACTCTTTCATTGAAAAGCATGTCCTTGCGATGTCGGGAGTTTAAAGAAATTCAAGCACCTGGTCTCAAACAACAAGATCCAATTATTGGTCTCTCATGTGGGAGTCAGGGACTTCCTTCTAAACAAGGATCTGAATGAGAAACGTGTAGGATGGATAACTCGTGTCATGGAATATGACATCGAGATTAAGGTCACTAAGCTAGTGTGGAAAAGGACTATGTGAGTAAGCTAGCCTTGAGTCAACAAGTTGAAGCGGTAATGAAAAGAGGTTGTCTTGGTATTACAGGATGGTCAAGAATAGGAAAATGATGATGTGCCCAATCCTATTGGACTCAGAATGTGATACACTTCCTACAGACAGGCCTATGCCCTCCAAAAATGAGCAAAGCAAAGAGGAGATACTTCAGATTACGAGTCATTCCATATGTGCTTGTTGATGGTGTTTTTTTTAAGAAAGACATCAATGGAGTTCTCTTGAGGTGCATTGGGATGAATCAAATTAAAAGGGTGTTACGAGATTTTCGAGATAGAGATTCCGGAGGACATTTTCCCCCACAAGTAATAGCTCTCAAGATAATGAAGGTAGGGTATTATTGGCCGACAGTCTTCAGTGACTACTATACATGGATAAGAAAGTGCAAGAAATGTGCACTCTTCACAGGCAAAGAAAGACTAGCAGCACTTCCATTGCACCCAATTATGGTTGACCAATCATTTATGTAATGGGGATTGGACTTCGTCGGGTCATCAACCCAAACTCGAGCCAAGGCCACAAGTGGATTCTCACAGCAACAGACTATTTCTCTAAGTGGACCGAAGCAATAGCACTCAAAGAAGCAAATGAGTCTAATATACTAGAATTTTATGAAGGAATAGTGACCAGGTTCGGTGTGCAGCCACTATCATATCGAAAATGCATTAGCATTTATAGGTTCCAAGATTACGAATGGGCTGTCAAGAATGGAATCTACTTGAGCACCTCTTCCAATTATTACCCACAGGGTAATGGACAGGCAGAGTCCACAAACAAAAATTTGCTAAGAATCATTAGGAGGACTCTAGATGAAAATCAAAGAACATGGCATACCAAGCTAAAATCAGCATTATGGGCTGACAAGATAACACCAAAGAGGTCTACAGGTAATTCCCCTTACAAGTTGGTCTATGGAAAAGAGGCAGTATTGCCTATATCATTAGAACTGCCTACATTGGAGTTCATGAAGTAGTTAGAGTTGGCTGAGTTCGAACCAATGGAGGCTAGGTATGCAGAGTTGATGGAATTGGAAGAAATTAGAGAACATGCAGTTCAAACAATTGAGAAAGATCAGGCCTTAGTAAAAAGATGGTTTGATAAGAAAGCAAGAGCAAGGACCTTCCAGGAAGGGGACCTAGTTCTGAAATGGGATGCAGATCGGGCAAAACCAGGAAGGCATTCCAAGTTTGATGCCATTTGGAGTGGCCCCTACATGGTCACGGGATGTAAAAGTAGTAATGCCTTCCAATTGTCTACTTTGGATGGAGGAGAACTCCCGATTCCGGTTAACGGAATCTATCTTAAACATTGTTACTAAAAGGAAAAGGTTTACCCTTGTAAATATTAGCCTAGATTTCAATTCCTCTAAGTGCGTATGCACATTGTCTTGTTGTAGTTAGGTTTTTGTTTCCCTAAGTGCTTTGGCATAGGTTTTGTTGCTCTCAGGTTGAATTTCTATAGTTCAGAATGTTGTCGGAGAAGAAGTTGCGGTATCAGGCTCGGGATCAGATATCAGGTTGGTTTCAGGTTATTGCTTATGACTCCATGCCCAATGGATTGCTAAAAGGCCACTGATCTTCTACCTAGCAGGCAGGTGATCCCATTGAGTCGCCAAATTGTTGTATATATCTTTCCCCGGGTAGATATAGACAAGCAGGAGAATGGAGAAATCAAAGAAGCTCAAATCCCTGACATTCCCAAGGCGCATAGAAGTGGCACACGACAATGGATGTCGATAGGGAAAATGGTGCACCCAAGGTGCACAGAAGTGGCACATGACAATGGATGTCGACAGGAAAATGGTGCACCCAAGGCGCATAGAAGTGGCACACGACAATGGATGTCGACAGGGAAAATGGTGCGCCCAAGGCACACAGAAGTGGCGCATGACACGGAATGTCGAAAGAGAAAAGTATGCGCCCTTGGTGCATGGAAGAGGATGTCGACACACACACGGATGTGCCTATGGCGCACCTCTAGGAGGCGCAACATTTCGAGCGCTGACAGGAAGCAGCCACAGCGCGAGATATTCGAGATGGCCATAACTTTTGAATGGGAGCTCGATTCATGCAAGGTTGTACTTTTCAAAAATCTTACAAGTTCCTCTATCCAACTACAACTGGATATCTTTAATTGGGAAAGAAAAAATTCTTAAAAATGCAAAATACAGATTCGCCACTTTTGGGTTTCTTTGGGTTCTCACCTACCATCATAATGAGATGAATTAAATGTAACCTAGAGGTGGTTGGGGTAGTTTTCGATTTCCTCTCTTCTCCCTCTCTTTTCCTCCTATAAATTGTAAGGAGGGGCTTCTTTCTAAAGGTTGGAAATTCTTGTTTTGCCCCTCCCTTCTTCTCTTTGGCAGGAGTGAACTTGTGGAGTTAAAACCTCCCATTCAAACCGTAATGCAACCTTGCCTCTTGGCATTTTGCAATGTGTTGTACCAATCTTTGGAGAAAATTAATGCATTTCTGTGGATGATTCTCAACCCTCTCTGTATTCATGTTTTGCATCCCCCTGATCCTTCACTGTGAATCACTATCTGTGCATGATCTCGCATTACATTTTAATGGTCTGTGTTTATTGGCAAGACATGTGTTCTTCATTCCTCGGTGCATCACCTTTGTAGTTTAGGTTTTATTTTATGCATTTTCTTACCCTGTCTCCTTGGCAAGTTAGATTAGGTTTTTAGTAAACCCTCTGCATTTTCTACATGTGCATCTGAACAGAGGAATAGGAACCGGCCTTCATCCGGAGAGCTTTTCCATTTTCGCAATGTCCCACACTTGGGAAAAGCTCCATGTTATGCAATCATACTAAGAGTCTCAACCCATCGTGTTGCAGAGTCCCAGGGGTGCTGCGATTCAACATCAATAGGATGTTATTTGAAGCTTACAAGGGGAGATCCAATATTTAAAGGAGCAATCCGAAAGGAGGAACAAGGACGAAGAGTCGAGGTGTAAAAGGATGACCTAGATGAGGTCAAGGAGGTGTGAAAAATGCTAAGGAAGGAGAACATCATTCCTTTTCTAGGATCTGGTTGAGAGAGAAGGTACCACATGCCGAGAGAAGAATGTGAGAGATAGGTCTTAAATAGAAACCTTCCCCTCACAACCTCAACTATGAAAAGCAGATTACATTGAATGCGATTGTAGATGGATGGCTCCTCAAAGAATATACTCATTGACACTAGCACGGAGGTTAACTTTCGACTTTGGATGCATGGCATCGGATGTGGAGACCAGTATTACAGCCATCTTTGAATGTGTTGTATATGGAAAAAAAAACTAAGGCAATGTCCATCGATGTCTTGAAGGATGCATCTATTACTATCTAGGAAGCCAAGTTTATTGGGGACTTCAAATTTTGACACTCGTTGAGGTAGACAATTTCCCAAGCACTACTTAGAACCCTTGGTGTTACATAAATAATGTGGACCTTGATTCAACAAAGGGTACTTCATTTTTGAGAACAAAGAGGAATGGGTAATTATACCCCTGGTTGATGGGAATTTGATGCTCTATATTTAACCATTGGGAGAAGAATTTATGGGCAAGATTTATGTGTGCTCAATTAGAGACCCTAATATGGTACACCCTACGAATGGATTTATCTAGTTTGAAGATGCTCGGTCGAGAAGTGATAACACCAAATCCCGCTTGTGATAATTGGGTACATGGAACTTATGAATTAATGGGATGGTAGTTGAGAGGGTTGGTGACCAAGGTAACAAAGGTGCACACTGTTAGGAGCCTTGGAGGAAAAGAACTACCCAAGTATACAAGAGGAGCCTTCCCTGGGATCTTTCTACAGGAGGTAGAAGCTTAGTGGAAGAATGAGAAGGAACAGAGGGAGATGTTAAGTTATTTCATTCTTGCACAACACTCATTGGTGGGCCACACATCGAAGATCCTTTTAGAGTGGCATGAGTTAATAATTACTCTCTCTGTCAGATTTTCTAGGAGTAATGTACCCAACACCATCAAGGACTACCATGGGAAGGAGCCCACCTCTTTCCATGTCTAGGAGTGTGAACGAGTCTGGAGAGAAGGTGCGGAAGCTTTACCACCATCCCTCTAGGTGCACAAGTTGTATTCTACATTGTGTGGTTGTGTACGTGCATGGTACATTCATTCAAAGACACACTTAGGTGTGCGAGATCCCGATTATAGAATTTCGTGCAAGGAAAAAGTGCACAAGAGAAATGATTAAGGAAGAAAATAGCGTGTGGAATGTGCGAAAGGAGGTTCAGGACTTAGCCAATTTGAGAACCCAAGGTAGAACACATGAAAAGCATGATAGGTTGTGCGCGGATAAGATGTCGGCTGATAGATTGGCCCAAGAAAGAGCATGCCCCAGATGGAATCTTCTAGAATATCATCGTGAGATGGAGTGGATAGCTCAGGCCTAAAGGAACATGCTTGCATGGAGGACCACATTCAACACTTGGCAATGGATCGAGGGCACGGCAAGGAAAGTTGGGAGCTCGGGAAAGTGATAAATACAAGTTCCTACCATGGAAAAGATATACACACAGATAGAGAGATATATATCATCTAGATATACATAGGGAATAGTGGGTTAAAGAGTAAGTGAAGCTCTGAAATTGTTACGAGTGGATATTTTGGTTCAGGAAAGGATGTACTAAGCATGGAGTTGTTATTTTTATTTTCTGTTAGCTTAGCTACATACATCCAAAGTGATGCGCGTGGATCATGGTCTTCTCTCTGTGACACTCTGTAATGAACCAATGAATATACTTGAGGTTACCTGTTATAAATATATATGAATATCAATGTGTTTAATGTATATTTCATTCATATGAGTTCTCTTTCCTTTCATGCTATGAATTAATGGTTGTATCTTTCTTTCTGTTATAGTATAGTTTCTGAATCTCTTAAAGAACTCGGTTTGAAGTGACCGCAAGGGTATGGAGATCGCTTACAGCCGTATGGTTCTTTTATGTCTTAACTTATTTCCTAAATAATCTTACACTAATCATAGATAATGCTTCCCACTAAACTCACATAAAAGAGAGACTCGGTACCCATGCGTGCCTCGAGTGAGTACTCAGCTTCTACTAGGTTATAGGTCAGTGTGCATGGGGTTCTTCCTTTTGTGATAGGAGTAAAAAATGACTACAATATTATACCCATAATATTTAATAGTTAAGTTAACATGAGATATCGAGTTGGTAACCGAGTCATGAAATGAGAGATCGATAGTTCACCAAGTCATTTATAGCTACATATGGTTATCTGTTATGAGATTGATTGGCATGGAATGTGTGATCTAAAATTATGATTATTTAGAATAGAGAACATTATGTATAAAAACATTTTTTCCTTGTTTTAAAGTCTTAAAATGGGAATGTTACATTGTAATCTGTTTAACATGTTTACATTCCTAGATAACATACACGTTAAAAGTAATATATCCTTCACCACACTTGTTATACTATCTAGAATTCTCTTTCCTAACTTCTATCAATTCAATCAGATTCAAGGTTGAACATTAGATAAGGGCCACAACATGCGGTAGTGCGCAATACTACTCATGGTGACTAAGGATACATATCCTTACTCAAGTAAATTTACATCAATTAGGTGTGTCTACTTATTCTAAGTCAACATGAGGTGACCTCAACACTAGATCATGCTCCTATCTTGCTTAGGGTGGAACCGTGATCTAATCAGCCACTTATGTTAATCAAGTAAAACAAACTAAGTGGGGTGTTCAGACATATAAATTGCATCATAGTATCCTCGTAATGACCCATGTCATTACAAAGGTACTATGTTGCAGTTGATGTGTTCCACAATGCAACTAATTTTCCTCAATTGGACTAACATACTTAATATTACAATTTTATTAACTTGATTAATCACCATCTTAAGGATTAGTGATAACAATGCTTTAAGATTCAACTAAGAATCATTTAACCTATAAAGGTTCTAAGGTGTAAATTACACGTGAGGTTGGTATGTAGATATAACCTACATTCTAACCATTCCAAATACATGTTTAAGTTTATCTTAAATGTATCATCTTATATCATATAATGACATGATTGATCTCAATGTTATGAAGGTGTGTTCATTAGATCTTTTCTTACTTTAGCCTTAGCTTAAAACAAGCTTATTTAAAACCTTTACTTTAGACTTCATAATGATGAAGTCTAAATCCCTTTAGTTCCCTTTTTAAGCATTCATATTTTGATTAAAGAAATCTTCCTAAGGAAGAACATAGTCAACCATTCTCATAATATATTCATAACACTTAAACGATCTTCAAATAAATCTCTATGATTGATTTCAAGGAAAATATCATTTTTCTTTTGACAAGGACTAATGTCCAATTATGAAAATAGATCACATATGTTTTAATACAACCAAGAATTCATACACATATATATAATTCAATCATAATTCCTTTCTATTTTTTAAGGATCTACTTAAGAGTATCAACTATTAGTTGTATCTCTTTTATGTGTAAATAAATCAACTAATATTTTAGATCCTTAATCCAAGATTCATATATATGACAAGAAGTATCAAGTTTCTTCATCTCATAACACTTAAGTACCTATCTATCCCTTCACTAATGATATTTCTAAATAATACATCCCAATAAAGTGGTAATCATCAATCATCAAACCATTCATTCATGAAACAAAGAGTAATCCATTCACTTAATATAGAAATATTTCATAGATTACTAAGTGTCATTTTAATAATATGAAAGTAATGTTATTACATATTCCTTTTCTAACAAAAGTACATCTCAAGTAATGTTGCTACATAATCATCATAATAAAGAGACAATTTATTTAGTAAAACATATGTAACTTTTTATATGCCTTTATCCTTTCATCTTTTACGAAATCCATTTGCAAAATTGTTAGCACAATTAAGTTCATAGGAAATGAGCATGACCAGCACTATAACATTAAAACATTTTTCTTTTATCTAACTTTTTTGTAAAAGGACCCTTGATGTTTCTAAAACAGTTCTGAAAACAAAAACAAGATAAACAGAAATTATTTTTCCAAAAAGATTACAAACCAAGAAGTAGAGAGAAGATTATGGAATCTAAAGTAATGTAAAACAAGGACTAATTAAATCATCATAGTTAATCCTAACTCCACATCCTTATGAACTTATTACAATATGCTAGAAATCAAAACAACAATATTAAAGAAAGGAGAAATTCATATTTCCCAACCTAACCTTGTCTTCTCAGTCAAGTTTCCAAATTAAGTTCCTCAACTCAACCTATTCTGACTTTACAAGAAGAATTACAAGGATATACAAAATTACCTTTTTGTAATAAAAATATTGTGTTGTTATTCAAAAGTTAACAACCTGATTAGTAGCTTAAAAGACCAACCAAAAATCTAAATACCTTCCATCAAAAAATATTAACTATATCAAGCTCAATACAGAGTCTAAAAATTATGTTGATCATGAATTTGTCTCAACATTCTAGGTAAGGAAGGGTTAACCAAATAAGATTAAAAAAAAGATCACTATAACTTACTGCAAAATGTTCACTATAAACTTGAATTCATTTTAGAGTTAGGATTCTAAGTGATCAATATATAAAAAATATTCAAGCTTCCCGAAACATCAACATATGGAAAATTTTCCATAAAGTCTTTCTTCAATCCAACCCAAGTTTAGAATTCAATACTACAGTCATAGATAATGCTAAGTAATCCTTTATATATCATTAACAACATAATTATATTCTAATGCTAATGTCAAAGACATAACAGTCCATTCCAAACTTCTATAATAGATCACAATATTATCCGACTGATGGGACTCATCATAATGAAGGATCCAAATATGAATGCAACAACAAATAAGAGATAACACAATACACCAACTATCCAAGGAAGTCATACACAAGATTTTATAGTATCACGTTTGTGAAGAAGACATGATAACGCAAGGATTGAATATAGTATAAGCTACAACAGAAATTAAATACAAATATACACCCAAGTAGACCCAAGTTCCACAACTTAAAAATTGGAATTAATTCTCCTAAAAGGAGAGTCGATTAATTTAATAATACTTTCCTCATTGGAAGAAAACATAGTTTACCAAGACCACACCAACATTAAAATTTTTGTTTAAGTTAATATAAAGTTTGGAACAAACAACCCAACGTTTCTTCATCTTGTATGGTAACCTAGAATGAGTTTGAGTTCCAAGAAGACCTAGAAACCAAAAATAAAGATAAATAAATAACATTCTAAGTTCAAAACTGGTCGCCAAAATAAATTTCCATCTTCCAAACAACTTCTCATTGATAAGAGCTCATCAATAGTTAATAATCTTTACAAACTTTCCAAGATAAAAAATATCTTCTAAGGAAACCAAAATCCCAGAGTGGGTTTATAAAAATACAAAAATATATATGCAGCGAACACAACCAAACAATTCACAAATCACACTTTCTTATTTGACTACCATCCGTGATGAGGTTATACAAAACAATAAGGATTTGATATTGTTCCTATTTGGGGAAGAAACCAAAAATAAGTAAATCTCAAATCTAAACAAACTATAGATTCCTCAAAAATACAATCGCTAATCAAGTTGAACAAAGTAATGGGTCCTCACTTTGATAATAAAGAAACAAGACCAAAACGTAGAATACAAGATTATCTTGAAATGAAGGCGTAAATATTAACCCACCAAAGGAAAGTCTCTTAAACTGTTAAAATTCAATCTTAATGATAAGGAAAGTATTATAATTGAGAATCTATAGATTCTAACCAAAACCCAAACTATTTTAAGGCATACACAATACCCAGACAAGGTATTTCCTAAAATAGAGACATAATTATAGTCACATGTCGAGCCAAGGAAGTTCATAGAAAAATAAGCTAACATTACTATAAGTAAATAAATATAAACTAGATTCCATTTTCCACACAACAACAAAAAATCATATTACATCTAAAGAACAAATCGAAACACCATTGAAGCAAGGAAAGACAAACACAAATCCAAAACTAGAAAGTTTCAAAAAGAGTAGAGTTATTTTAATGAAGACACTTAAATAAAATCATAATACTTAAAGAGGTAGGGCCTATCATGCCTGATAGAGCTCATGTCTTCTGCTTTCTTTACTCAGTAAATATTCAAGAAGATCCTTGATTAGAAATCTTTCCAAGAAAAATCCAACAACCAGCTTTGAAATTCCCTTTTCCTTCTTGTTATAGCTTCTCAATATTATTTATGTTACCATCACCACCATGCAAGGTGAAATAATCATGCAAAGATTCAAACTGAGGGTTCAAAAATGAAAAACCACATGCAAAGCTACAAGCTTGCCAAAAACCAAATGAACAATGCAAAACTGAAAACCATTCTTTCTTCCAACTTCCCCTACTTCCTAGGCAATTTTTCACAATTGCCAAGAACAATAAATGCAAATAGGACTGACAGTCCTTCCTTATCTCTCCCGCCTCCACCAACTCATGTTTGGCCATTACCAAATTTAAAATCTATGCAACTAACACTTTAGCAGAGGTTCCAACTCGACCTCTTACTATCCTTCATGCACTCACCAATTCAGTGGCAATAGAGAGTTTAAAGCCCAATAAATCCTCATAAATACATAGAGGTTGGTGCCACCAACCTACCTTTGCATGTTGTCCATTCCATCCCCTTAGGTTAGCCCAAGTCTTAGGTTAGGTTCATAACATTAGATTAGGAACTAACTTAGGTCCTTAGGTTAAATTCTATTAATTTAGTCTTAGGTTTCCCTTTTAATAAATAATCCTCATTAATCAAAGAACCTAGTAACTTAGGATAAGATTACAATCTTAGGAACATAGATTTAATTAGGTTCCTCTAGCAATTGTTAAAAATTGTAAATTAAAACTTACCAAAGAGAAGAATTAAAATGATGTTCAAGGATCACATAAGAAGCATAAGAGCATCATAGGTTATAAGTGATCCCAAGACAACCTAGGCTCGAGAGATCACATATTCTTCCCAACTCGGTCAAGATGACCTTAATATCATGAAATTAAAAGCATTCCTTGGATCACTGAAATTGATCCAAGGTATAGCTATCCTACCTCATAGATTATGAAGACTGAAGCACAAGTTTAAGTGTAATAAAGACTATAAACTAGATTAAACGATTCAATTTCTTATTTCCACATATAATGAATCATTCAAAGATAAGAAGGAATGAAATACTTCATTTTAAATTCAGCATAGACATGGTAGAGTTGTATCTATTTCCAGTAGATAACACATTGTATAAAATAAACATGAGTGCTTAGTTGACAAGATTACACCATCTTCAGTCAAGAATCACATATCAAAATTTGCAACTTCGAGTACAGAAGTCATCATAGATATCAACCATGTTAGAGGCATTACATGTAGCATAATAATAATGGAGATTTGTTGAAGACAATTGATCTTTTGAATGTCCGGAGAAGAACAAAAATTAACTACAAAACACAAAAATATTCCCCAAAAGAGGCCAGAAATAAACTTATATAGATCTCTAGTGATTTTGGGGAATCCAGTTAGGTGATTAAATGGATTGATTTTCCTTCCATTTTGAACTTTATTTTGGAGGATTTTGAAGGAAGATAGGATGTGAAGTGGGAGAGACTCGAACTAAGACTAAGTTGGTTAGGATGAGGATAGGGGTCATTTTAGAAAGTTGTTTAGTTATAACTAGTTAAGTGTGGAGATGTGGTTAGGATCAAGTTAGGGGTAGTTGAGGGATATTTATAGAAGGTTTCTAAACTAGCTAGTTATAACTAGTGAAGGTGTCTGAGTTAGCATGGTGAGGTGTGAGGGAATATTTATTAATTTAATCAATTAACTAATTAATTAGACCTAGGGATGTGGTGGTGTGAACATTAGATAAATTTAATTAAAGGGGACCAAGGGGAACTTAGTGTTATGGAGTGTTGTGAGTGGATTGTTTTGATCATGAATGGGTTTAGGGAGAGTTATAATGAAGGAGTGTAGAATTTTGGTGTCTACATTTTCCCTTTTTTGTGTGATGATTTTCAGAAAATTGTTTAGACCAAAAACCATGAGGAGGTTCTTCTAGTGTGGGTGATCCAACTGTAATGTATTATAGTGAACACCAATGTGTTTTGTTTCAAAAGGCTTCCCTAGTTGAAGGGAGTACAATGCGGTGTAGGAGAATAAATTGAGACACTGTGGATGTATGATTCTTACTAGGTAGAATTTTGTCGAATGGGAAACCAAGTGATGGGGGCCAAAGGGCTCCTCCCATAGACAAAATGGTAAATCCTGATATTTGACTATGTTGGTTTGGTCAAATATATTGAGGGCTAAGACCTTTTAAGACATGGACAAAAATTCAAGGGGTGAAATGGCATGGTTTTTTAGGTAATATAGGTAAAAAGGCCCAAAATAGTAAATCGTCAGCGATTAGGGAAAATCGTCGACGATTAGTGCAATCACCGATGATTGCGTCGTGTGAAAAAAGGGGTTATAAATAACCCAAAGGTTTTGTTTTTACCATTCAACTTGACTGTTTGGTGAAAGTTACTTTTTCAGAGTGACCTATGAGCATGGAAAATGTGTTTTTGAAGCAAAAGAGCATTGGAATAACATCCTCAAGCTAAAAATGCAAGCCGCTTTAGTTGAGATAAGTTCCCAACCCATTTTTTTTTGTTTTTTTTTTTTTGTGATTTTAGGGTGTTTGATGTCATGTTGGAGCACACGGATTCCCTAGTTTGAATTTATAGGAATCATTGGTGATTCCTCTAATCACTAGTGATTGAGGTGAATCACCAATGATTCACCTATGATCAAAACAGTTCACATTTTGAATGGAAAGTTATGTTTTTAATAAATATTTTTAAACTTTTTGGATCATTTATGGTTGCATGATGTGTGCTTAGATGTTGGGATTTATTTTATAAGGTGATTTTTTTTGTTTTTATTTCCTTTTGGGAATGAATGTTGTTTTTTTCATACTAGTGTGATGGTATTGATGTGGGTTTTGTGTGTTTGTGTTTTGCAGGTGGACACACAAAGTTACTATCTATCTAGACCACATACCTTTGATGTTAGATGAGGTGCGGGAGGATTTATCTATGAGGACTGGGAGCATTTGGAGGTAGTGGGGTTTGGTGGTATGAGATTTTATAGGAGGGTCCATAGATGTCACAGTAGTTTGATACTGGCTTTGTTAGAGAGGTGGAATCCTTCCACCAATACTTTCTAGCTTCCTACAGGGGAGATGACCATTACCCTAGAGGATGTTCATCGGATTACTAGACTACCAATTCGGGACATGCTATTTATTATATCATAGAGGAGGAGAGGGTATATACTATGCAGAGGTTGTATGGAGGAGAGGCTCGGGATGTGAGATACTCATCAAGAGCTTTTGATTACTAGGATTTATATGAGCCTCGAGAGAGCTATTTTTCCATGGATGACCATGATGATGTTATGGATTTCATGTTTTACATTGTTGGATTCAAGAGGTGGGCACTTCCCTTGGATGATGACTAGTGTAGTTGCAGAGATGATGGAGCACCACACAATTTTTTGAGTGGGCTCCTACTTTGTTAGCACATAAATTTAGAGAGTGGTGGTATTGGACTACCCACAAGAATTATGGGATTGATGTTGGCTTTATATTGTAGTGTTGGGTACATGAGCACATTCTTATTACTCATCCATTGGGAGTTCCATGTGACATTGAGGTTAGACACCCTGGTTTCATGAGATGGAGTCAGAGTCTTGGTTGGGTGAGGAAGGCCAAGGGGCCTATTTATTACAAGGATTTGATATCAAGGATACAGGTGGGTGATGTAGTGTGGAGACCATATCTAGATTTTCATGATTGGCCTGAGTTCCCTCAAGGACTTATTGAGTTTACAACATGACATTTAGATTCAGGGTCATCAAGATGGGGAGGATGAGTTATTATGCTTCATCTGAGTCAAGAGGTAGTTTGGTTTGGTTTAGGATATACCTGAGGAGCTAGTATAGTATATAGAGGATGAGGATGAGGACACTCAGACCCTGCAGGCTGTAGTAGTGAGGCATGTAGTCATCGATGAGAAGTCGTGTTCCATGGATCTTGATGAGGATGGGAGTATGGTTTCGATTGATGATGTGGGGGTGACCCCAGAATTTTTTGTATGGTGGGCCCAATCATTGAGGACCTTTGAGAGGGATAGGAGAAGAGAGAGGGCTTGCATAGATAGTTAGACGAGTGTGTGCTCAGGTGGCAGGAGGAACACAGGAGCCAGAGGAGGAGAGAGGTGAGGGTGATGATGTTGTAGTTGAATTTTATGTAGTAGTGATGATTGAGAAGGCCATAGTGGAGAACTAGAGAGATTTAACTCGCTTAGAGAGCATGATGATACAAGGAGTTTGTGATACTCTTATTATAGAGAGGGATGGTTTGATTATTGAGTGTGATGATGGTCTATAGGTGTAACTTGTATAGGTATCTTCTGATAGAGACAAGTACAAGGGACAGAGGGATACATTGAGGAAGGCCTTGGGATTACAGGCCTTCCATTTCTGGTGCAGAGTTATCAACGATGGCTTGACAGAGGGGGGCATCTACAACACCTACTCCTGACATGATTTTAGTGTCACATTATGAGGCCATATGATCAGAGAGGGATTATTATGTGACATGATCATCAAGAACTATCCAGGTGCTACTTTATATGTTGATCATGTAGAGGCCCAAGGGGTGGTCACAATGCAGCAAGGCCTAACGCGAGCATGGCGGAGTGGGTTAACCACCTCGGAGGCCAAAGAGAGTGAAGGGTGGAATTGGTGGTGAGGATGAGGTGACGGGTGCCTATAGGGATGGTGGGGATACTAGTGTGGCGGGAGGAACTCCTACTCCTAGAGGAGAGGGTGGTGCTAGTACGATGTTGGAGATGTGGATTTTACCACATGATTCGTATATGATGTTATAGGCTCATTGAAGCCCATTTTGATATATTGATTATTCAAACATTTTGATGTATTTCAAACTTATTATATATATATATATATATATATATATATATATATATATATATATATATATATATATTATACATGATGATTTTATGATTTTTTTTTGTGTTTTTTCATGTATATGTTGTATGTGTTGATATTTTAGATGGATCTAGAATGTTGTGTTTCATGATGTTTAATTGATTTTTGGAGCCCTAAAAATGTGACCAATCACAATATGTTAAATCAAGGAATGTAACTAAATTAAATGAAGTAAAATTTGAAAGAATGCCCCATAATAAAATTTGATGTGTATATGCATTGGGTTTAAGATAACACTTGCACTTGTAGCCTTTCAGATGTTAAATAAAATTATCAATGGGTAGTTATGCAAATTATGATGGAAATGGGAGCTTAAACAACTATATTTTATTATGATGACAAAAGAGATTTTTGTGTGTATGGCACAATGTGGGAGAAAGGGTTCTCCTTTTTAATAGATTTATAAGAATTTTATGCCCCAAATTTTATATATTTTGAAGCAAATTGATCGATGCGGGAAGCTTTCTATGATGGGAAAGTTGATCGATATGGGAAGCTTTCCTGTGATGCTTATTATTTTGAAGGTTGATCAAATAGGAAGCCTTTTAAATGAGTAGCCATCCCTCGAGGATATGGTCTACATTTTAATTTTTGGCTGAATGGTCATCCTTCAAGGGATAGGTCCATGATTTTGATGGGTAGTTTTCCTTCACGAGGAGTAGTCTACTTTTTTGATATTTTTGATAATGACTTATGCATTTGAATAATTGTCCTTTGAGGGATCAGTCTATTATGATCTGATATTTGATAAGATAAGCATCCAAATGAATTTTTTCACAAATTTTGAGCTGAGGGTAACAACCCAAAAAAAATTGTCTTGAGGAGGGGATAAATGCATTTGTATTCTATACACACATGCCCCATGTCATGGTGTTGGTAGATGGGTAGAGTGATTTTAAGGAACTTATGTAAAGGAAGGCGTTATGGTATGATAATATTTGATTGAAACCTTCGTCATGATAATAAATCATTTAACAATAGAAAGGCCAAAAGTGTAAAACATTCAAGGGTTCCGCTTCGGTTCCCCATCAAGATAAGTGAGGTCATATGCTCCAGACCCATACTTGTGTGTGATAACATAAGGACCAATCCAATTGGGGAAAACTTCCATGTTTACTCCATTCTAATGTAGTAACATTTTGATTTTCTTTAAGTACAAGATCACCGATTTTAAAGTCACATTCTTTGACATGTTTTTTATATGCTTTGCTAATACGCGTTGATAAAATTGATGATGCTCAAGAGCTAATAGATGCTTCTCATCTAGAAATTCCATTTTTGCTAGGTGATTCTAGCAATATTCTTTATCGGGATGAAATATTTGAGAGATACACAAAGTGATGGAATTTTAATTTCAAGGGGTAAATGGCTTCAAATCCATAGAAAAGTGAGTAGGGCATAACACCAATAGTAGGTGGGATGCTAGTTTGGTAAGCCCAAATAGTGAATGAAGATTTAAATATGCCAATTCCTTCCTACATCATTTATTGTTTTCATGAGGATTTTTTGAGTGTTTTGTTAGAGGCCTCAGCTTGTCCATTTTCTTGAGGATAGTATGGTGATGAAAAGATAAGTTTGATGTTGAATGTATCATAGAGATTTTTAACTTCCTTATTTTTGAAGGATTTTCTTATTATGATGAACTTATGATGCCAAAATGACATATGATGTTATGATATATGAATTTAATGATGGGTCTAGATTTTGTCAAGGTTAAAGGAATAACTTCAACCCATTTAGTAAAGTATTCAATTGTGGTGATGATTGAATGATGTTGTTGGGATGATTTTGGATTGATTGAGCCAATGAGGTATAACCCCCATTGAGAGAAAGGCCATAGGTCCTAAGCATGTTGTAGCACTTGACTAGGGATGTGAATAAGATCGAATGGAGTTGGAATTTAATACATTTCTTTACATATGCACAAAATATTTAGTGATAGTAGGCCAGTAATACCCTAGTATATGATGCATTTAGTAATGGTACATTGCATTTCTTTGAAATGACCACCACAGATGCCATCATGATCCTCTTCGATTGTGTTGGTTGATTCGTGTGATTTAAGGCATCACAATAATATACCATCAAAATATATTTGTAAAGGATTCCTCCTATGATAAAAAAATTGAGTAACACATTGCAGAAATGACCATTTAGTACCTTGTGATAAATTTGGTGGGATTTGGACTCAACAGTGAGATAATCATATACCTGAGTGTACCATAGATCCGATGGATTTTCATCAATGATGTTGATGGAAGGTAGCTCATTTTGATGTGAAGGATGATCCAAGCATTGAATAACTATAGACATCTTGGTTTTATCTTTTGATTTTTTTATTTCAAAGGGAACAAGGGATCCAAGGAAGCCATAGTGTCTGCAAACCTATTAGAAGATCATGGAATGGCTTGAATGGTGTAATGATCAAATGCGCCAAGGAGAAAATTGACAACAACTTTATATTTTTGAAGTACTTCATTTTTACACTAGTATTCTCCCTTGACCTGACTAATGACAAGTTGTGAATCTCCATAAATTTCTAGGATTTGGACACCTAAGAGAATAATAGTTTTCACAATCCCATGATTAAGGCTTCATATTCTACCATGTTATTGGTACACTCAAAATTGATTTTGAATGATAATGGAATGGGAATGTTCCAAGGTGGTATGATAATAACATCGGCTCCTCCACCCTCTTGACATTTAGCACCATCAAAGAGGATCATTTTAATAGGGATGAAATAGATTCATCATTGTCAGATTCATCAATGTTGTTGATAGACTCATCAAGAAAGTACTCATGGGGTGGTTGATTATCTAAAGAGGTGCTTCAGTGAGTTGATTGAAATGGCCTGACCTTTAATGTATTTTTGTGATATAATTTCAAGATCAAATTCAGTCATGAGCATAAGCCATTCGAGTTATGTGATCATTGTGATAAGGTTTAGCGTGCATGGATTTAAGAAGATTAAAACTAGTGACAATGTATGTTTTATGATTAAGGAGGTAATGTCAAAGTTTGGTGGTGGAAAAATACAATTCACAACATTGTTTTTTGGCTTCTATGTAGCATGTTTCATATTCATGGAGTGTGTGGCTAATGTAGTATATATCTTGTTCATGACCCAACCATCACGGTGGGAAAACATGGCTATTAGGGCATGTTATGAAGTGGATATGTATAAATAAAATGGCTCCCCTTCACGAGGTGGAGTAAGCATAGTGGTGATAAAAATATTGTTTGATTTTGTCAAAGGATTTCTAGAAATCAGAATCCCAATGAAATTCTATGTCCTTATGGAGCAAGTGGTGAAATGGTTGACAATGGTCAGAGAGTTGTGATATAAAATGTTGAATGGACTGCAACTTACCTTGAAGGTTGCACAGTTGTTTGAGATTGGATGGAGGAGGCATTTCAATGATTTCTCTGACTTTCATCGAGTCAACTTCAATGCCTCGGATGGATATGATAAACCCCAAAAGCTTTCTAGTAAGGACACCAAAAACACATTTTATAGGATTAAGATGAAGACATAAATTGATGAGATGGGTGAAGATTGTTTTTAGGACATCAAGATGATTTTTTCATGATTTAGATTTTCCAAGAAGGTCATTGACGTAATCTTCAACAATTTTGTGGATAAGGTCATGGAAGATGTATGTCATGGCATGTTATACGTGGCTCCTATATTTTTAATCCCAAATGGCATGACAAAGGTAACAAAAATTATCCCAAGGGGTAATGAAAGAAGTTTTATGTTGGTCATCGGGTGATGAGGATTTGATTATAACTAGAAAAACCATCCATAAGGGAAAGCATTTCATGGCCTATGGTTAGGTTGATGAGATGATCTATATTTGGGAGAGGGAAATCATCCTTTGGAAAAGAAAGATTGAGATCCTTGAAGTCTATGCAGATGCATATTTTTCTAAGGCTTTAGTTACGGGGACAACATTGGAGACCCATTGTGGATAATCAATGGGTATGATGAAATTAGTGATAAAAGGTGTTGTAACTCTTCTTTAAAAGGAGAGCTATACGGGGGTGCATCTTGCAAATTTTTTGTTTGACTAGTTTAGCATTGGGGTATGTGACTATGTTGTGTATGAAAATATTAGGATCAATTCTAGGCATATCACTATATGACCGAGGAAGGCTTGATGATATTTTTTAGAATGAGGTGAAATCATTTAATTCTTGTGGATCAAGAGATTGACCAAATTTAACTATGTGAGGATCTTGAGGGGAGCCTAAGTTAACATCGAAGATTGGATTCATTGAGAAGAGTTGAAGTTTCAGATGGTAGGGATTTATGAAGAAAATGATCCTCAGCTCCCATGTGAGAAAGGATATCCTGGTCATCCTGACACTCGAAGGATATCTATAGTGGGTGAATCTTCATTAACCATTTTTGCCAAATAAGGGGTAATGATTTAGTGGAGTGATTAGATTGATAATTAAGTGGCCTAAGGATATGACATTGATTAAAAAAATTAGGTGGGATGGGTATAGTATCATCTATGTCCATGGGATCTTCAGGGTTCGTTGACGATGTTGGTTCTGGTTTAGAAATAGTTAGGGATGTAGCAAGCTTGGATGTAGTGGCTTCACACATGTTGAGAGGTGAATATTTTATAGCCTAATCCACTCTTCTCATGAGATTTAAGGGAATGTAGGACATGTTGATCATGGGTTCCCTATTCATAGCATCCGAGACAAAACCTCTCCACGCAGAGATGAAGATACATGTGGTGAAGTTCAGATTGTCAAGAGATTCAAATTTTGATGTGAATGGCATAACATGGTGTGTATTAATGGCGTGGGATGGAGGATTATTGATTCCTCCATAAATGATACTTTTCTTGAGATAAGAAGGACCATAGGAAATAACATCTCCTATGTTTGGGTCATACATGGGTTGTTTGTCAAGGAGACCATATGTTTTGGGTGAAGGAATGGAGTTTAGCATGAGGAGACAATACTTCCCAGCATAAGGAATTTTATAGCCTCACCAAGAGAAGAATCATCTAGTAATTTGGAAGAAGGAATATATTTGCTAGTGGATGCTTCATCGATTATTTACATGTGGATTTAGGTATAAGGATCATTTGGGTGGTACATCATGTAATAGTTAGTAAACATGATTTGCATCAATGGGAACAATGTAGGTTTTTCCTTCATGTTCATACTTGAGACAACGATGGAGAGTGGAAGGAATGAAATTCATGGTACTTATCCAGGGTTTCCTAATAGCATATTGTATTGGAATTATCCTTCTATAATTTAGAAGAGTTCTGGTAGGGTCTTAACAACAAATGTGAGTGGTAGGATTATAATACCTAGTGTGGGTGTGATAGTGTTGTTGAAGGATCAAAAATAAACCAGAGTTTGTGCAAAAATGGTGTTGGGAAACTTGAGTTGGTTGAAAGTGATGGATGATATGATATCGATGGAAGCACCACTATAGATCATGACCCTCTTAATGAGTATGTCATTGATCTAAGCAGTGATGAAGATTAGAAAGTCATGGTCTTCTGGTCTAAGAGAATGAATTTCATATGGTTCAAAATATATATAGGTGATGCTTTGAGAGCACCCACAAAGTTTGTAAATGGAACCGATCATTTGTTGATATGGTTATAGGTTAGAGTGCTTCCATCATGGCTTGTTTATGGAGAGGAGATGTTTGAAATAGTTCATAAAGTGACATCCTAAAAGGGTATTTGTTTAATTTTTTGATAACACATTTTTGTATGGTGGTAGAATGGGGCGATGCTGCTTGTATTGAAATTTTAGCTTTTGATGGGGATGTTTGACTAGACCCCTTAAGAGCCAAGGAAATGGACACCTTAGGATTACCAAATGGAGATGATAGTTTAAGAGGTGGAGGTATAGTGATGGAAGTCTTACGCTTCTTAGGCTCAGATGATTCTTTGTCATAGTTTTGTGAATGGGTGGTGATATGCACTACATCGATTCGAAGGGTAGACATTTCAGGAAGGGATGCTTTAGGTTTTGATGATGATGTTGATGTTGGCATTATGTTTTATTGAGAAGGAAGGAAGAGAGGACTACCAAGTTCCTATATTTTCAAATGAAAGGCTCTACAATTTTCTATGGAGTGACCACGTGTCCTATGGTAATCACAAAAAATATTGAAATCGTACAAGCAAGTTTTCCACCCGTGATGATCGATGGCTTAGGAGGTGGTAGCGTAATAAGTGATCATTAAAGGAGGTCATCTAATATCATGGCATAATTCCCCTTAGTCCTGGACATTGATGGAAAATAGACTGAGCCGTCATCCTTTTGGGAGGAGGCAAGACATGTTGTTTAGTAATGGGTTGTTTATTTGGTGGCCATGGAGGCTTTCTAACTGTTATAATAAAATATGGAGGACAAGGATCTTGTGTGGGTGATGGCTGCGGGAATAGAAATACCATGTAGGATATGGAGGGTGAGGGTCCAGTGTGGAATCCCTTTATAGAATGATAGATGGAGAGTGTGGACTCACTTGTGGGAGATTGGTAGATAGGATTTTCCCTTGTAATAATATGGTGATTAACCTATAATGCCTCTACCATGGTTGATATCCTTGATCACTTCTGTAATTAAAGTTGCAAATGTTGATAGGTGATTCTTTTTTGAAGACGGTGTACTCTTTTGAACTAAGTAATCATGTTTGTTGTAGATGATATGTTTATCTTCTAAAAATGGATACAATCATGCCATGACAATTCTGAATTTATAATGAAGTATTTCATATATTCTTTATGCTAAAATTTTTAATGTGTTCTGCATGTGGATGGAGGAAATAAATTTAGTCTAATTTGTTCATTGCCTATTTTGCAATATTGAACTTGTGCTTCAGTCTATTTGATTTCAAAATGCAGGAATAGCCATACCTTGGATCAATTTCAGTGATCCAAGGCATGTTTTTTATTTTATGATGTTTTGATCATTTAACCAAGCCAGTTAGAAAGTATGATTTCTAAACCCAGGATGTTGTGGGATCACAGGGGCATCCGACATCTTTAACATGTACCCCTTTTAAGTGATCTAATAACGTCATTTTGATTCATCACAAAAGGTAATGTATGTTGATTAGTTTATTGGGACCTAATTTAATCTAAGTTCCTATGATTTTTATCTTATCTTAAGCCTAAGTTAAGGTGATTTTATTAATGGTGATGATTAATTCTTGGAAGGGGTAATCCTAAGTCATTGACACTAATTTATACTAAGCTAAATTGAATTACTCCTAAGGTCCTAAAGCTTGGTTTATAAGCTAATACTAAATAAACCTAACCTAAGGGCATCGAGCTAGCCTAAGGGGAAATTAGGATGGCATGGATGGAAATTTGTTGGTGGTGGTGGAACCATTCCAAAGGAATTTTAAAGGTTTAAATGTGGCATTTAATAGTCTGTTTCTGCCAATTTTGGCCAATGCATGAAAATAGTGGAAATTGCTGAGTTGTCAACTCTGTTAATTTCATTTGAATGAAGTTTTTAATTGATAGTAATAACCAACAAAGTTAGTTAGCGAAGGAAGGAATTTCAGGTGGGACACTGGTAGTCCTGTTGGCATTTATTGTCCTCGACCAAAGTGAAAACTTCCTGGGAATAGTAGAAGGTTGGAGGAAAAAAATAAATAGTTTTTGGTTTTATTGTTTCATTTGGATTTTTGGAGCTTTGGAGCTCTACATGTTGTTTACCATTCTTTCAAACCTCCAGTTTGAATTATTTGCATGCATAATCTCTCCTTGCATGGCAGAAATAATAGTAAAATCTGAGCATGGAAGCTATAAGAAGAAAATGGGGGAAGTTGTAGAGGCTTGGTTTTGGTGTTTTTGTGGAAATATTTTAGTAGAAGTTTTGCATGAAGGATTGAGGCAAGAAAGGAAGATAGGAGAACTACCATGCATGATAGGCCCTATCTCATTAAAATATCTTGCTTCTATTTAAATGTTTTCATAAAAATAACTCTACTCTTCATGAAAACGTCTATGAGATTATTTTGCTTGAATGGTTGAAGGTTTTGATATACTTAGGTCTTCACGTGTAAGTATTCTTGTAGTGTTTAAATATTTTTGTAGGGATTCTTTGAAGATATTTTAAACTTTGGAACTCTCAGCTTATAGTAAAACTAGGTTTTGATTAATGTTTCCTTTTGAATCGAATTTGTTCACCTAAGTAGAGAAACGCACTTTGTAATGAAACTAATGTTTCGATTATAGGAATTACGCTTTAGTTGTATTATCTTTAGTTATTGGTCAACTTGTTCATGAATTCATATTGGGGTTCTTGTTTTAATTTGTAATCCATATTTTAGCTTAAGTTATTAACCGCCATTGATATTTTGTTGTCTTTTTGGAGATCTTGTTCAACACATACTGGGTATTTTTTAATATTGTTTTTTAGCACCGTAAGTGCATAATATGAGAAAATATGTTGGATTTTTTCTATCTTTGTCATTTAATATACATTTTTTTGTATATTACCCTTCATGGGTGGTCCTATTTTGGAAATAGAGACTGGTAAATCTCTCTCTCTCTCTCTCTCTCTCTCTCTCTCTCTCTCTCTTGTTGGTTGAGTTTCTTTGCATGATTACCCTTTTTGGGTTGGCTTGAGAATTGGACAACATTGAAGTATGGATCACTCCAGGTCCTCGTATTACTTTGAAATGGTCTTCTTTTGTTTCTTTTGTTTAACGTTATCTTGAAGAACTAATACATCTACTCATGTTCATCCTTGATGATGCTTGTGATCTGGGTCATTAGTGATTAAAAAAGACTTATGTAGTGAATGTTGTATAATATTATTCAAATTTTAAAACCTTTTGAACGTCTCTTTGAGATTGTACTTGCATATTTGGTTAATTTAAGGTCTAAGTGTAATTCTTGCTTGTACTAGAGTTCATTTCAACAAATTTGATGATGTAAGGTCTGCTTAGATCATTGCTAAGGAAGTTTTCATTTCTTTAATCTTGGATTTTGGTCTTTTGGGTAAGATTGTACTCTGTGTTTTTGTTCAGAAACCATTTTGATTTCCTTTTTCATTAGATTGTAAGAGGAAGACAATGAGCATTCAAATTTTTTTGTTTTGAGATGCTTGGTTGTGATGGCTATGTTTTGTTCAAACAAGTATTGAACTTAGTTTGTGGAAGGAAGATCCTCCTTGAACTCTGTATCATGTGTTTATTTTTGTCTTGTGTGGGCTTGAGCCAAATCTCATGTATGACATATAGTGATTATTATCCATATTGTCAAGTTGATTCTTTTCTTGAAGTTATCCTCTTAGATTGACGGGGTGGAATTTTTGGAGAAGATTTATTAGGAAGGTTTGTTATCCAAGTTGGATCTTTCATGTTACAATATTAAGCCTCATTAGTAGTTGATACTGATTTGATTGTTAATAGAACAACATATTGTTCTTGTCAAGTCAATATGTTTAGATCAATTCACTTTTTTTTGATTGAATTTGATCAGATTGTGTTATTGAGGAACTTGCTTGGAGAATTAAATTAAAACTGTTGAGGAAAGATCATGATTTTAATTAATTCTTTTCTTAATTGGTTGTACATTGGAATGTTATCATGTTGAAATGATTATCATAACTATGATTTAGATGGAATTAATTTATGATGGTTTAATTAGTTTCTTTTATGAACATTAATACTTATGTAGAATTAGTGAATCTTCTCTTTATATGATTTTGTGACTATTAGGGGAAGTCTTTTTTAATTTCCTTATTTTTGTACTTGGAACCTTTTCATTAACAATAGGGTTCCTTTTACAAAATAGTTAGATAAAAGCATATTATTTTCACTTTATAGCATTTATCACATGCAATTCTTGTGAACTGACTCATGCTAGAAATTTTGCATATGGAATTCATGAAAAGTGAAAGGAGAAAGAATTATAGAAAGTTGCATTTGTTTTACTAATGAAATCATTTCTCTTCATTCAGATGCCTATGTATTGACATTTTCTTGAAATGTACTTCTTTTTGGAAAAATAAATTATGAAGATGTATTGAAATTAGTTTTGTAATGGTGGAAATATTTTTTTATAAACTTATGGAATACTTATTGAGTTTGGAGTGTAGTGAACTCTCTTTTTGATAAATGAATTGTTGTGTGAAAGTTGTTGATTTCTGATTTATTCTAGGGTCATATATGACTTAGATTTGATTAATATTCTTAAATATTATCATGCATGGCTTAATGGATTCTAAGGAATAAAATGATACTAGGAATAAGGATCTATACTTATAGTTTTGTTTCATTTCATTCGGAGAAAGTGTATAACTAAGTTAATTATGATTGGTAAATTTATACGGAAAAGGGAATAAGTATAGTTTTATATAGAAGAATGTGGCTTTCTTATTACGAAACTATACCATATGTTTTCTGATTTCATTAATAGGACAATAGTCCTTAATAAGAAAGAAAAGGATGTTTCCTTTTATCATTAAATAAAGAACTATGTATGTTATCTTATTAGGAGATTATGTTTAAATCATAAAGGATGATTGGTTGTATGCTCCTTATATGTAAACAATAAATGGAAACTGAAAGCTTAAAAGAGTTAATAGAAATATTTAGACTTTATGATATCTCTAAGTCTAATGTATAAGATTTCAATCAAGTTTGTTCACAATGATAAACTGTAGTAAGAAAACTTAATGATCTTACTCTCTTAATATTGAATTTAGATATATCGATAAATGAAAATAATGGTTTAATATTAAAATGATCATATGCATGAACACATATTTTATCTACATACCTTCAACTAGTGTAAAAGTACACTTCGTACCCTTCTTTGGGTCAATCATGCATAGTGAACCCTTAGGTGTGTTGTTTAACAATAAATTAAACAAGATAATAAATTATTGGGTTAATGATCTAATGTTCATAAGTATGTTAGTTTAGTTGAAGGAACTTGGTGGGTTTTCATAATATAGGATCAGAGTGAAGTACCCTCATAATGACGGTAATCATTTAGAGGATATTGTGATGCAAATCATCTATGCTTCAATACCCGACTTAGTTCAATTAACTTGATTGACATAAGTAGAAATTTGGTTCATAGTTCTATTCTAAACAAAGATAGAAACATGGAATAGTGTAGTGGTTAACTCATGTTGACTTAGGGTAACTAAACACACACAATCAACAAAATTTGATTGAGTATGTCTATGTATCCTTAATTATGTTAGTTTATTTGAAGGAGCTTGTTGGGTTGTCGTAATATAGGGATCAGTAATGGAGTACCCTCATAATGACGGTAATTGTTAAGAGGATACTGTGATGTAGTCATCTATGCTTCAACACCCCACTTAGTTCAATTAACTCAATTGACATAAGTAGAAATTTGGTTCATAGTTCTACTCTAAATAGAGATAGAAACATGGACTAGTGTAGTGGTCAACTCATGTTTACTTAGGGTAACTAAACACACCCAATCGACAAAATTTGAGTATGTCTATGTATCCTTAGTCACCATGAGTAGTCTTCCACACTAGTGCATGTAAGTTGCCCTTGTTTAGTGTGAAACTTTGACTCAGATTTGGTTGATAGTAGTCAAGGATGACCAATATAGATAACAATATGAGTGTGGTGAAATACATATTCCTTTCGATGAGTATGCCATCTTGGAATGTAAACATGGTAAACATGTTTAAAACTTTGGCCAAAGTATCGCAAGTTGTTGGTTGCATTGTCTTATGTCACCTAGTCTAAGTTGTGGGATTTTATATGAATATCGGTAACAGATATTCAGATAGGATTCTTAGAAAAAAAAATTGAGTGACCCTTAAAGGGTAAAATAACCAAGTATACATAGTATACACTTGAACAAGTTAACATGAGAGATTGGTTTAATACCGAGTCATGGAATGAGAGATCGGTGTTTCACCAATTCATTACAGCTACATATGGTTTTCTATTATGAGATGGATTGACAATGGAATGTGTGTTTTGAATCATATTAATTTAGAATAGAGAACATTATGTTACAAAAATAAAATTCCCTTGTTTCTAAGTCATAAAAAGTGGATGTTACGTAACCAATATGAGAGATTGAGGACCATGTGGGGAATTCTTATTTGGAGGGACATAATAAGGGCCCTTAATTTCTCAAATGGTGTCTTGTTTGGAATTTATCATAGGCCTCGGTCTGGGCATGAAAATAGGGTATACAAAGGTGGGAACACCCCTCATAGGAGGAGGTGGATGAAAAGGTGTAGGACCATGGAAACAATATGTTTCATCATAATAAGGACTTATAAAGACCTGAATAACACCCTAATTTTTAGGCCCCTTTGAAGTGTTGGATGAACTAGGTGTATTTGTAAAATTTGATGCTAGTAAAGGAGGATGAGTTTGGATGTTATGATTAATGTAGTCTAAATGATCTATAGGTGTTAGATCATTTATTTTTGTGATTGAGGATGACTACATTTAATTATTTACTCAACCGGAGACGGTTATGCTAGGAATGTTTCAAGAGGTATCATATTTATATTTTCAATATATATATGTAAGCGTAGGTATAGTTGTAATAGAGGATGTGGGTATGGGTTCGATCGTGGTGTGTGATCGAGCATAAGGATAGTTTTTGTAACAATTGGTGGTTCAACAATTTTGAGTTTGTTGGATTCTTGTGCTGATTTTGTAGGTGTTGATACATTAAGTGACAAGGATGTAGGAATAATTTGAGTGATGGTTTCAATAGAGGAGGCTCTATAGTCGTAACTTTAGGATATTTTGTTACTACTATTGATTCTCGTATATTTTGCTTCGTTAGATGAGAAGGTGGACTAGGGGATAGGCTCAATTTCCCTTATTGAATTAATGGTGTGGAAAACATTCATTTTTGGTTGGTTAGAAGATGAAGGATGATTCGGTAAAGGTTTCTTAATATGTCAATATTTTAATTCGGAGGTGTGTTTGGATTGTCCAAATGAAGGTCACCTTTATCGATTAAATCTTGGAGCACGTTGCGGAATGTATGGCATATTTCAATGTCATGACCATTGACCCTATGGTACTTATGATAGTTGGTATCTTAGTACTAGATGGGCTTGATATCGATATTTCAATAGGTAAAATGGGACCGAGAGATATCATGTTGGAAGGAAATAATTTGTCAAAAATTATGCTATAATTCTCTCCTATAGTTGTGTAGTTACATTGTTGACGGGGACACTCAAGACAAGTTTTTCCTTGGGAGCGGATTTCATTGCGAAGACGTTGGTAGATGTTTTTGACTTGTCATTGTTGGATGGTGATTTAGGTGGGAATTTAGATTTTGGTTTCTTGGGATGAAGCTTTACTTATCCATCCTCTAGAGCTCACAACTCTAGTTTACGGGCCATGGTAAAATCCTCATCAAAAGTTTGAAATGAATGGATTTGTAATGTAGATGAGATATGTTTAGTGCATGCTTGGCAAAAACCTCAATTAACTCTGTTTATGGTAATGTAAATGATATTTGATTAGTCACACCCCTCCAACAAGTGAAAAACAAGCGATAGATTCATCCTCAATTTTTATAATGGCATACAAAGTTGTTAATAGTGATTTTATGGGCTATGTTAATGGAAAAGTGGTCTAATAATATTTGAGAAAGCTCTACAAAGGAGAATAAGGAATGATGTCGAATATTGGTGTACCAATCTAAGATGGGACTAGCGAGGGAAATGGAAAAGGTCCTCAACATCAAATCTTGATCATAAACTATTAGATAACATGTACGACCGAAATCACGGATGTGTTGGTGGGGATCTTATTTTTGTACAACTTGATGAGCTTAGGAAGTTCCTAGTGGGTTGGATAAATTTTATATGGTAATGAAGGGTGAATGAGATTATTGGAAATTTGTTCATAAGAAAGTGTATTCTTGTATGAGGATGGAAAAGCTTCAAGAATGGATATGTGGCTTAAAAGGGATTGGAGGGGGTCATTTTGTGTTTGTTACTATGAGGATGAGCTAGTTTGGAACGAGGACCGGTAGGTTGTGAGTATGCCCGTAATCTGCTTTGGAATGCTTTGTTGGTAGGAAATGTTTGGTTGGGGAATTTTTCTAGATACGAAGTGTTATGCTGATAAGAGTTATTTTGTTGAGGGATATGGTATTGTGGGATATTTTGTTGAGGTGTGTATTGTTGAGATAGTCCATATTGAGGAATGTTTTGTTATGGTACATTCATTGATAGGGAATGTTTTGTTGAGGGATGTTCTAATGATACGGGTTGTTCGATGTGGGATATTTTGATGGGATGAGAAACCTTGTTGTGAAGCTATAGGTTGTGAGGTTTGAATATACTAATATTGTAATGGCATTGACATATAAGTGAGTGGCTATGAGTATGTAGGTGTTTATTGGGAGTAAATGGAAAAAGTGTCATGGACGATGCCTATTATGGAATACTTTTTTGAGAGATACTATATCATGCGATATTTTGTACAGATGTTGATTGTTGATATGATGGTGTGGATATCTATGGTTGTGAAGGTTGTGGTATGTATTATGAATAGGGTATGTACTAGCAATGAAATTAGTGTTGACTAGTGGCATGGTTATGGGAATATACATGGTGATGTTCTTAATGGACCGGTAATTTTTGGGAAGATATAATAGTAGTAAAGGCCACATAACCCAATGGAGATGTTTATACCTTTGAAGAGGATAGAGCACTAGATGAAGAAGTAGTAGCAATAATTAAAGGAAATGTGGAACCTATAGAATGAATTGGTGATGATGTGGATTGTTGGGTAGATGTGTTTTGTGATGAAACCATATGGAGACCATAACTAGGGGACAAAGAGGTCTCGGGTTGATCGGTGGAGAATTGTTCATTTGATGTTCCAAATGGGTTATGTTGGTGCAAATTTTGAGTCCGCACTTTCTCGCTTAATTTCCATGCCCAATTCTGCTCCAAAACATTTTTTGGTTTTATCTCGGTTGTCTCTGCAACTCGTTTTTCTAGTCGAATGCCTTCTAGAATACCCTCAATGTTTTTATTTGGTCCCATTTTCAAATAAAATCCAAGTTTCCCCTTTATTGTGCCCTAGTTTTTCATTTGCATGGGTTGTGTTATTTTTCCTTGGCCAAAGCGTGAAAGAAACCCGTGTTTGATCGAATTCCATTTTTATGAAGGTGAAATCTCACTCCCGGATTAAATCATCCCCAAATCATGTTTCGTTGGATTTAAAACCAAAAAATCCATCTTCTTTGTGAGAAAATTCAATTTCAGAGGCCTCCCCTGCGTTTTTGCATTTTGACGGGCATACGGGCATGTTCTACCCGTCAAATTTATCATTGCAACGTTTATGCTGATGTGGTAGGCTCTCATTGGTCGGGATATGCGGAAAAAACATTGCTAACTTGTCATTTTTGAGTTTTTGCAAAGGGAAAAAATTTGAATGCGCCCTCGCAGTGTTACAATGGTGTGCCTACGTGGCACGATACAATTGGTTGAAGGATCATTAGGTGGCGGGGGTTACTTAGAATTTTTCTTCAATTTTTGAAGAATTCTCAAAATCCAAATTTTTCTCGAAGGCCCGCACCTAATGGGGAAGTGACACGTGGCACAGGGAGATCCAATAGATAGCGTGGGTGTTGGGAAAATTTTATTGTTTTTGACTCAAATATGTCGAGAAAAATTTGGCCGGCGAGCTGCGCGTAAATGGTAGGATGACACGTGTCACAGAAGGTCAAGTGGGTGGTGAGCGTCACTTAACATTTTCTTTAATTTTTCAAAAATTCTCAAATGTCAAAATTTGGCCCGTGTGCCCGTGCCCAATGGGAAGGCGACACATAGCACAGGCGAATCAAGCGGGAGGTGGTGGAGTTAAAAACGTTTCAAAATCTTGATCAAAATTCCAAAGGAAAATTCTGACTTGGAGGCCCGCACCCAATACGAAGTGGACATGTGTCCAAGAAAGTTAACATGGATGGGTGGAATTTATGAAAATTTTGAAGTCTTTAACTTCAAAATGTTAAAGTTACAATTTGGCCCGAAGACCCACGCCCAATGGAAGGGTGACACGTGTCCGGGGAGGTCAACCGGAAAGGTGGGGACTTGGAAGAGTTTGAGAAATTTTGGCTTCAGAATGTTAGAGAAACAATTTGGCCCAAAAGCCCGTGCCCAATGGGATGATAACACGCGTCCACGAGATATCAAAGGTTATTGCTTATGTCCCCATACCATGGTTAAAGACATCTTATCTGACATGGATATATCAAGCAAGAGATGTAGATGGGTTAACAAATTACAAGAGTATGATATGGATATCCAAACAACAAAGTTGGTAAGAGGTTTGGGTCTTGCCAAGCTCATGGCTGAGAGTAATTTGCAAAATGTAGAAGTGAATCAGCTAGGGGAAGAAAGGGCAGATCTCCTTGAAAAATTGATGAATTCTAAGTGGTACAAGGATGTGGTCTATTACCTCAAGCACTTATGTTGTCCCAATCACTTAAATAAAAATAAGAAAAGAGCCCTCAAGCTGGCTTCTCAAAAATATGTCATAACAGACCTTGGGCTGGCTTGGAAGAACCCTGAAGGTGTCCTCTTGAAATGCATAACTGAAGATGAAGCTCCCAAGTTGATTGTTGATTTCCATGGGGGAGTTTGTGAAGGACATCTTCTTTGGGAGAGTGACAACACAAGATTTTAAGAGCTGGTTATTGTGGCCAACTCTTTTTAAAGATGCAAACCGGCTAGTTAGAAGATGTGATAGTTGCCAACACTTCTCGGGAAGATTGAAAGCTTCAGATCCCTTCCTTTGCAGCAGCCTCGTATCGATTGAATCTCCTTTCAAATAATGGGGAATGGATTTTATTGGTGAGATTTCAGATCCTTCTAGTGCTTTGTTACAAATGGATCCTCAGTAGCAATCGATTATTTTACAAAATGGGTTGAGGCAATTCCATCTAGAAAGGAAACACACCAAGTGGTAATGGATTTCTTGTTGAATCATGTCATATGCAGATTTGGGGTTCCAGTTAAGAATGTGTCTAATAATCCTATGTGTTTTAGAGCCAAGCCTTTGATGGCAATGTGCAATGAATATGGGATAAATATGACCTATTATTCAAACTATAACCCACAAGGAATGGGCAAGCTGAATCAAGTAAAAAAAAATTCTCAAGATCATTAGAAGAACCTTGGAAATCAACAAGAAGAAGTGGGGAGAACAATTGAAATTTACAAACTTTAGGGCGATAGGATAACTCCAAAAAGAGCAACTGGTAAAAGTCCATTTGAACTAGTGTATGGAACTCAAAGCTTTTTGCCATTACACTGTAAATTATCCACTTTTCAGTTTTCTCAAAAGTTGGAAGATCAAGAGCATGGCCCATATGAATCAAGAATCAATCGATCATTGAGTTGATGAAGAAAGGAGAGCTTCTCATAAAAGGCATGTCAAGTTTAGGGAGAAATTGAAGAAGTTGTTTGATAAGAAGGTTACCCCTAGAGATTTCAAAGTGTTGGAGATCTGGTTTTGCTATGGGATAGTAGACATGAAGAAAAGTGTAAGCATGGAAAGTTTGATGCTCTATGGATGGGCCCTTATGCCATTGATATCAGGATTGGAGAAAATACATTCTTTCACAAGGATTTGGATGGGGATTTGCTCGGAGCTGCCTATTAATGGAAGACATTTAAAACACTTTTTGGATTAAATCCCCAAAGGAGGTATGCACAAGTTGTACATTTTGTATAGCCCTTGTTTTTGTTTTGTATTTTCCTTGTCCTTGTTGTTGTTGGCTCGTGGTTTTCCCTTTTTTCCTTGGCAACCATTGTTGGTGTGGTTTTCTTGGTTTGTTTTTGGTGGAAATTCTGGTTTTGGGCTGCTCTGCATGTTTTGACTCCTTTCCCAATGGATTTCTAGCACTTGGTCTATATTTTGATCTTGTGGCACTTGCTGGGAATGCCCATCCCCAAGCCAGGAGCCAATGTTGGTGCAAATTTTGAGTCTACACTTTCGCCTTAATTTCCATGCCCAATTCCTACTCCAAAATGTTCATTAGTTTTATCTAGTGGTCTGAAACTTACTTTTTCTAGTCGAATGCCTTCCGAATAACCTCGATGTTTTTATTTGGCCCCATTTTCAAATAAAATCCAAGTTTCCCCTTTATTATGCCCTAGTTTTTCATTTGCACGGGTTGTGTTATTTTTCCTTGGCCAAAGTGTGAAAGAAACTCATGTTTGATCGAATTCCATTTTTACAAAGGTGAAATCTCACTCCCGTGCTTAAATCATCCCCAAATCATGTTTCGCTAGATTTAAAACTGAAAAATTTGTCTTCTTTGTGATAAAATTCAATTTTGGAGGCCTCCCGCATTTTTGCATTTTGATGGGCATACGGGCATGTTCTACCCATCAAATTTATCATTACAATGTTTATGCTAATGTGGCAGGCTCTCATTGGTCGGATATGCGAAAAAACATTGCTAACTTGTCATTTTTGAGTTTTTTGCAAAGGGAAAAATTTTGAACATGCCCCCGCAGTGTTACAATGGTGCACCTACATGGCACGATACAATTGGTTGAAGGATCATTAGGTGGCGGGGTTACTTAGAATTTTTCTTCAATTTTTGAAGAATTCTCAAAATCCAAATTTTCCCGAAGGCCCGCACCCAATGGGGAAGTGACACATGGCACAAGGAGATCAAACAGACAGCGTGGGAGTTGGGAAAATTTTATTGTTTTTGACTCAAAGATGTCGGAGAAAAATTTGGCCCGCAAGCCCATGCCCAATGGTAGGATGACATGTGTCACAGAAGGTCGGGTGGGTGGCGAGGGTCGCTTAACATTTTCTTCAATTTGGCCCGCGTGCCCGTGCCCAATGGGAAGGTGACACGTGGCATGGGAGGATCAAGGGGGCGGCGGTGGAGTTGAAAATGTTTCAAATTGTTGATCAAAATGCCAAAGGAAATTTCTGACTTGGAGGCCTGCACCCAATACGAAGTGGACACATGTCCAACAAATTTAACATGGATGGGTGGAATTTATGAAAATTTTGAAGTCTTTAACTTCAAAATGTTAAAGTTACAATTTTCCCCGAAGACCTCGCACCCAATGGAAGGGTGACACGTGTCTAGGGAGGTCAACCGGAAAGGCAGGGACTTCAAAGAGTTTGAGAAAATTTGGCATCATAATGTTAGAGAAACAATTCGGCCCGAAAGCGGGTTCCCAATGGGATGGTAACACGCATCCACGGGGGTCATTATGGAGAGGCAGATAGTTGGAAATTCTTTCAAGTTTTTAGCTTCAAAATGCCAAAAGAAAAAATTTCGACCTAGAGGCCCGCATCAAATAGAAAAATGACACATGTGCATGGGGATGAATTGGAGGCGCGGACATTTGGAGAAATTTTATGTTTTTAAACTTCACTTCACAAGGTAAAAAGAAAATTTTGGGGCCAAGCTCATGCCACCAATGAAAGAGGCACACGTGTCCGGGAGATGGCAGGAGATGTGGAGCACGTGGAGAGGAAGCAAATTTTTTTCCAAATTTTAGCGAAAAATATCAAGGTGAAAAAAAAACCCGTGAAAAAATTTGGGGGTTCGTCTCCACATCCAATAGGACAGAGACACATGTCACATTGCAAAAGGTAAAAAAGAAAGTGCGGGCACAGATGATTTTGTGCTCACGGAGGAATGAAGGTAAATTTGGTGAGTCAAGCTTCGCATCCAATGGGAGAGTGACATGTGGTAGAGAAACAGTGGGTGTTTGGGGGCATGGAACATTTTAAGAAAACTTTCCTTTTCTCAAAAGGGAGCAAATTTTTCATTTTTCCCTGCGGTTTTCAACAGGGTCCACAGGAGGACACGTAGCGCATCCAGGGGCTTGCGGGGAAACTTTTCAAAATTTTCCCAAGGCCAGAAAAGGTTCAAAATAGTTTTTTAGGATTGGGGCCTACCCCAATCATATTTGGACATGTGTCCCACCCCATCCAAAGACAAAGAGGAAGAATATTCAAGATATCATCTGACACGTGGAGGGTGGAATTTTAAAGTTGATTTTAATCAACGGCAGCTGTGCACTTTCATTTTTTGGGTGCCATTGGAGCTCCAAGAAGTGTGGAATCATCATTTTTGCACCAAAACACATGAAATTTTATATGAATATGCATCCCTTCCTTTGACCTTCTGAACACAATGGCATCATTTATTTGAGATGATTCAGTGCCCTATAGTGTTTTTCATGAAATATTTTCCTCAACCCGTGAAAAACAAGTGAAAGGTGAAAGTAAATAGTTGCAGAGTCAAAAATGGTGAGGGAAAAAGGTGAAAAATGATTGCAAATGCATGTTGACATGGTGGAATGCCAAAAACATGACCCTAGGATGGATAAGGATCTGAGTTTGTGCAATATTTTAAAATATTTTTGCATCTCTGGAATTTGGCAAGCTGTTTCACAGTTATATATCTTTTTCGTCAAACGGATAGGGTTTTGTACACAAATTTGATCCCTTTGGCATATTCTTTGCTTGGGATGCAAGGATCCAAGTTGGCATAGGGTATATCATGTAGTTTGGAAACATTTTGGAAGTCTGTTGAGAATTTTGGAGAAGAGAGAAGAATTTTCACAGGGAAAACTGGAAGAAGTCCATTTCCTTTTTGAGAAACTACCTGAGAGCCATTTTGATTCTAGTTTGCATCAAATGTTCATCATGTTGAGTTGGTTTCAGCTGTAAAGCCATCAAAAAGCTTTGAGATTGTCTAGATAACATTCCCTTGCTGATATATTTGATCAAATTCTTGGATCAACTGGTTTTATTTCTTGGCAAAGCTTTCATGCACTTGTATTTCCGTATGTTTTCAATTTGTGTTTGGGATCTATATTGGTCATGAATGGTCTCATTTCGTTTAGAGGGTTTGAAGGCATCTACAATCTTCCATTCGAAGAGCATTCATTTGAGTGGAGATAAACAGACTTAAATTCATCTTACCTTCCTTGTAAATTGAGGGTGTTTGTAAATCTTTGGGTGTCCTTAGGTCATGATCTAACAAGGGGTTCTAAATGCTTTATTGATATTTTTCTTCAAGAATTTGTTGTAGGCTATCAAATTTTGTATGGAATAGTGCAGATTTGGGCATCCATGTGTGCACACATCCTGGTTGAAAGAGCACTTCAAATTCATTGAAATATCTCTGTTGTTTAGGTGTTGTAATTCTTTTGCAAGGTTTCCCAAAGAAGGTGATGACTCCTAACTACTCTTGTCCCAACATATCTCATCAAAATTTCACTTTAAACTAACTCATCCTACCTACAATACCCCTGCATCTGCATTGTGTGTCCACAAAAGAATTCAATCCTTTCACAAAAATGCACAAAGTTGATCAGGGTTTTATCATGTCTTTAGCAGCTCTAGCTTTGTTTTGAGAACATTTCCATCATTTAGTAGTGACAGCTCCTTTGAGTTTGGATAATGGATATTTGATCATGTTTTCACAAAGCCTCCTCCACATCATACACAAAATACAATGATATCTCCATCTCCTTTACCATACAAGGGCAGTAATATGGTTTCTCTTACCTTGGCCGATAGGCACAACCTAAAATAGTGAGGGTTAGATCAAAACCCTTATGAAGGTGCTATCCACTCCCTCAATTCTTGAATGCAAACAAGTAGATAGGTGTGATCCCCAACTACAAACGACATACAAAACATCTATCTATCCTTGAGTGTCTTGTGTAGATTCATGATGTTGTTCAAGTTGTGAAGGAGATTAAATCTGGATACCAACATGTTAGTGGAGCTAGGAGAGATTTGGGGTTGACTATCATTTGGTGTTTTAGGTTGATTTGAAGTATATGGATATAGTTGTTAAACAACATGGTCTTGGTTTTGGTCGATAAGACTTGTAATGGAAAATGAAGGGTTATAAGTGTGTTTGGATATATTGGGGTGTGAATGGTTTTATTTGAAAATTTCTTGTTAAATAAGAATTGAGGGAATTGGGATTTGAGTCTAGTATTTCTTCAAAAAAGGGTCTCCTCGATAGTAGAAAGGAGGTTTGGATGCTCTGAGAGAGAATGGTTGTTCTGATTCTAGTGTATGACGAATTTGATTATGATATCGATGTGGAGAATAAAAGGATTGTTGTTCTATTTCATTGTTATAGTTGCTCCTGATTCATTCCAAGTTTGTTGGGTGTCAGAAAAGGGATTGGATGTGTCTATTTTATAATAGGGATTTTTTTTTGTGTAGGTGTTGAAAGTGTTGTAGTGTGAAATAGAACATGTTGTTGAAATTTAGGGGTGGAGTAGACATGTTTTCAGAAGTCTAATTATGAACTTGTTCTCTAGTAAGTACCATAATAAGAAAACACAAAAACACCTACAAAATGGAAAATAACTAGATGGGTTGATTTACAAACAACAAGAAAAATCAAGAAAAGTGTTGTTTTGTATTAATCTTGATTAATTATAGAAAAAGTGAAATGTGTAAGACAGCTTAATAAGTTCCTAGGAAATGACAAGGTTTGGATGGTTTCGGGTATGTTTAAAGGAGGATTCCTCGATATACCTAAAGGTATGTGAGGCCCAACTCTTCACTACTTCTAGTAGAGGCATGTTCATTGGGACCAACCCCTCACTTCACCTGTCCCACTACTATAAGGGATTCGGTGCTTGAGCCAAAATATACCGATAGGTACGATATTATACGCGGCTAGAACACCAAGTCGATTCCTGTTGGGTGATGAAATCCCAATCAGTTTCACTTAGGTGGGAATTGTTTGAATGTGTTTTTTATTTGAAGTGATTTTGTTGTGTGTGAGGGAAATAATAAGTGAATGCAATGCTTTTACCTCCCTAATTAAAACTAGATGATCAAGAAGTATGCAATGGTTCATTTTAAGAGCCAAAACAAAATGTTTATTTTTGATGAGGAAAAAAATAAGAACGAAAAATAGAAAGAAAAAAAAAGGATTTTTAAGACTCACCAAGTGACAGCAATCCTATTTTATTTTTATTTCAAATTTTAGCAATTTTTCAAAGTGTGTAATTAGCAAATCTAGAAAACAAAACTCCCAAAAAGGAAACCCTACAATCAGATTAGTAGAAACAAAAATAGAAAACAAAAATAGTATAATGATTATAATATTATAATAAATCTATATAGAGGAATCGCGGGGATTGGGTTAATCATAGGTGATTATCCTAATCACAGATGATTATCAAATAGTTAAAAATAGTGAATATATTATTGATAAAAAGAAACAAGGAAAGAAGGGACAAGGTCCCACTGTGCATGCTATAATTTCGAGCATGGATTTACCTTGGGTTTTCTTGATGTCTCAAGGGGTAAAAACCTAACTCAACCTTAGTATGGTGGGGTTTCGGGATACCCACGAGATGTGATGGATGTTTTGTTCTCCGTGAAGAAAGTGAACAAGGATTTTTTCCCTGTAAGAAAGCCTACAAATAAAAAACACTTAAACAAGATAGAGTTAGTAAAATAAGTGGGTAGGTTTTCTAGAAAAATCTAGTCCCCAGAAGCCCAAAGACTTCCTTAAGCGGATATCAACCTGCTTATGAAACAATTAAGTTTTTATTGATGATAATGTTGCAGTACAATGTGATAAAGTGGAAAATATGACCAGCTGATGTCACTTATTTATATGGTTACATACATAATAAAATGATAGAAATCCTAGAACCAAAGGTCAGATTCTCGATCAGTATACAAGTTTTCAGAAAAAATTGATCCTATGGAACCAACTAGGTCCTCTTCCTTGGTGAAATAGGATTTGGGTTCAGAGATATAATCCTCTATAAAGAAGTTAGATAATTCTTCTTGAGTATTATAGAGTTATTCAAGATTATTTTTCGGTGTCGGGGATACTGATATGGTTGTCGATCACGAACTCGGATGTAGTGCGGTAGTCCTCTAGTATGTCTAAGCTAGCTTCATAATTGTATTCAAACTATGCAAGGTCATCTTGGATTCTCTAAACCTCATAGTATGCATTCCAAAACTCCTTAGTTACTTCATGAATACGTTGAGTTGATGCAAAAATTACCTCTAAATGATCAAAGGGTGCAACTTTGAATGGTAAAAGTTCTAACTCATGAATTATATTTTAATTCTCCGAATACAAAGGATGACGGATAATGGGGAATGAGTTATTGACTGGAAATGGGATAGTTTTCACCTCCTAAGGCCATCTGACATCACCATACTGGGAAACATGTTAGAAAATGGAAAAAAAAAAAAAAATGGTTAGGTAGATTATAAGAAAGATGTGACAGAAAAATGTTGAGCAAGAATCGCCAACGATTAGGCCAATCACAGGCGATTATTGTAAATTTTAGAAAACTACAAAAAAATATTATAAATCAATTAAACTATGATTTTAATGGATTTTCAAAGCATAAATGACATGATGATTAGAACATGAACAATATTACCTACTAATGGTGATAAGAACTGATGAAAACAAAATGATTACCTTGTGTGAATGATCAAATTGGGTGGTGAACAAATGAGGATGGTTTGACGATGGCATCAAATGACAAAAAATATTGAATTGAATTTGTTGATACAACATAACAGCAATGGAGATTTGTTGAAGATGATTGATCTCTGGAATTTCTAGAGAAGAACACAATTTACTAGCAAAACATAAATATCCTCCCTAAAAGAGGATAGGAAATAAACTTATATAGATCACCGACGATCGGGTTAATCACTAGAGATTTAGAGGAATCTGAGTTAGGTGATCAAATGGAGTGATTTTCCTTCTATTTTGAACTTGATTTTGGAGGATTTTGAAGGAAGCTAGGATGTGAAGTGGGAGAGACTCAAACTAAGACTAAGTTGGTTAGGATGAGGATAGGGGTCATTTTAGAAAGTTGTTTAGTTATAACTAGTTAAGTGTGGAGATGTGGTTAGGGATCAAGTTAGGGGTAGTTGAGGGATATTTATAGAAGGTTTCTAAACTAGCTAGTTACAACTAGTGAAGGTGTTCGAGTTAGTATGGTGAGGTATGAGGGCATATTAATTAATTTAATCAATTAATTAATTAATTAGACCTAGGAATGTGGTGGTGAGAACATTAGAGAAATTAAATTAAAGGGGACCAGAGGAAAACTTAGTGTCACAAAGTGTTGTGAGTGGGTTTTCTTGATCATGAATGGGTTTAGGGATAGTGATAATGATGCGGTGTAGAATTTTAGTGTATACAATTTTCCGAGGAAGAAGGGTTCTTGTTTTTATGTAATCCAAAAGGATCCTATTTACGTACCATACCCTTAGCTATCATGATATTGATGGTATAATTAGGGATGAAAAACTTACCACTGGTGAGATAAAACCCCACTACTCATTCGGGTAGGAGACAGTTCAGGGAAGGATGTCGCTAGCCTTGGCGGAAAGAAATAGAGAGAGAGGAAAGATGGATCAACTATAATTATGTGAGATAGATGACATTTGATTAATCACCGAGGTTGAGAAGAATCATGGTTGGTGGATGTTATGAGACCCTTGTAGAAGATGAGGGACCACAGGATCATGTCCTCTCAAAATTGGGAAAATGCAATAAAGAGGACCTATCAACATCTTATGAGAGTGCATCTAAGGAGATAATGAGAACCACAAGTGTGCATGTGACCCACCCTGCTCAGTTGCCTAGCCCTTACGTAAGGTATTTAGAATCTAGAGGTTATTCTAGAAGAGTCATAGTGATAGAGAGAAATAAGGTAATAGTGGTTCACCATGTTAGGTAGGTGATAAAGGTAGACATATTTTAGTTTTAGCTCAAGAAGTGCAATAGATTAAGGATGTGTACATGGCATCACAGAGGGAACTAGTGTTTAGAATGAGTACTTTTAGGGGTATTTCCATAGGCACATCAATAGGATAGAGCATTGGCTAATAGTTCATTGGAAGAAATATTGTAGGTGATACTATAGCATAGATGGTTGGATTTCAGTTTAGCATGACTATTGTGACATAAGGAAGCTAATCTACATGACTAGAGCATGCAACAAGAGGTGCAGGAAGTTCAGGTCAGCTACCACATGGAGGAAACCCTAGAGGAGGTTTAAGTTCATGCTCATGATCTATCCCCATTCTAGGACAAGCGTCACAAAAATCACAAATACCACCTTAGTAACCCACAACTAAAGACATCTCAATTATTCTTTGAGATGTCAATGCACTATCAAAGTATAAAGGTGTATAAGATGTAACTAAACATGTGCATAAGTGTGCTTTATTATGGGTATCTAAGGGAAGCACATCCTATGATAGAAATGCAAGTTAGTTTTCCACCACACTTCAAGGGCACGTACACAAATAGTATAGGAATTATGATCCATGTCATACTACGGTGGATTATGATGCGCTCTGCACTTCCTTTTTAGCTAAGTTCCATATACCAGAGTTTTAGAAGAAAATTATTAGTGTGGTAAAGGACATAAAGAAATATTTTTCATAGAGCATAAGAGATTATGACATGTGATTCAAGACCTTTCTATCAAAGCTCTCTTATGATATATAGCAGATTAAACATACTCGGTGGGTCATTGGAGGCTGTTAACACCATTCTAGAGAGCCTTATCACATAGCATATTTACTAATCCACATGAGGATTTGGATGAATCTATACACATAGACGCATTCAAAAATTTTAATACAGCATAGAGGCCTTTTCTTGAGGCACGAGATAGCAATTATGGCCACACAATGGAAAAAATATTTGCCAATTTGGCACATGAGATGTGCACCGAAATATGGTGCATGGATTATAAATTTTAAGGACATACGAAGGATATCTTCCCACACAAGAGTTTCTCACATTTTTGACATATTTTGAGATTTTACACAAGAATTTTGATGTTAGAAATTTTCCACTATTACATTATGCAACACAAAGATATTGTCCATCTACTACAAGATTTTTGATGCACACACCCATGATGACTATTGATTTTTGATTGATTGATCACATTCACAAAGTATGTGAGACCATATTGCGTCAAACGATGGTGGCCAATAGCTCTTAGGATCAAGAAGTGCAAGATGTTGAAACACACAACAATGAGAATTGAAACAAAGGTGGATACAAGAGAAAATGCCATAGTGCTAGAGGAAGTTTCATGCATGTGACATTTTATACATCTCAATCACCTTATTATTATCAGCATGAGTGTCCTAAGAACCTAATATATGCATATTTTGGAAATTCTCACAAGTTATATGATTGGCTAGACCTATATGAACATATGTGTAAGAAAAAAGAGAAGGATAAAGACATTGGGATGATTAAAGTGGAGTACACGAAGCTTCCAACTAGTAGGTACCTAAGAAGAAGGTTGATCCGAGTTTCAACCTATATTAGTTACTACGCACACAAAATCAGTGTGCACTCATGATCCTCTCAAGTTCAAACCCCTTATTAGGCGTGAGGAGGTCATTAATGTTAAGTATTTAGACATTGCTCATCGAAGGAGTTATATCAAGAAACTATGGCCATTGTGAGGGAGTTGCATCCAACACTTAATATTTGTGAGGGTAAATAAGCTTCCACATGTGCATATTTATTATTTGGAGGTAATCTTGCTATGATAGGAGAACATCATTCCTCTGTTAGGATACCGATTGTGGAAGAAATTGTTGCATACAAGAATTGAATGAGAGAATCATATCCTTCATGTAAATTTACTACCACAAGACCATGAATATTATAAAGAGATAATACTCGATGTAGTGATAGATGGTTGGTTGGTGAGTAACACTCTTATTGACATAGGTGCATAGTTCAATGTTCTAGTATTAGATGCATGGAATTAGATGGGGAGGGCACAATTCCATCCATATTATAATGTTTTGTACATGGAAAATACAACAAGGTCCATTCCTATAAGCATATCAAAAGATCCCTCTATTATGATACAAGGTGTAAAATTTACAAGTAACTTTGAGGTACTTGAACTTGCAGAGGACGATAATTTCCCGGCAAAGACTTTTCAACCGTCCATGGTGTTATGTAAACATTTTTGACCTATGCTTCAATAAAAGATATATTAGTTTTGAGAACAAGGAAGAGATCATTGACATACCTTTAGATGATGTAAATATTGTGCCATATACAGAGCCGATCCATTAGGAAGAGATTAAAAAAATATATGCACATACAATACACAATTCGTAGAATGAAGAGCCACCTAAAAATGTGTCCTTTATTAGGAAGAGGTGTATTTATCGGGGACACTACCAACATCGCATGTAGTAATTGGTCCCATCACATATATGATATGGTAGGTTGAGAGGTCAAGGTACAAGTAACCAAGATGATTAGGCCGGGTATGATTACGTGTTTGGGATGAACTCGCATTACTAAGGTATAGTGGAGAAGAGAAACCTACCTCTTTATTGTGCATGATGGAGGGTAATAGATGAAACATGATGGTCTATACTTTACACGAAATGAAAAAACATTTGTGGGAGACACACATATATAATTTATTGGTATTGTATAAGATCAAGGTATCATTTTCAACAAGGATCTCTCAAAACAATACATACTCTCTTGTACACGAGTATGAAGGAAGACTCCTATTTTGGTTCATGTCAACAACTCAGTGAAAGACATTGGGAAAAGGGCTAGGAGGCATTACTTTCATCACTTTGGTTACAAAATTTCTACTCCAATTTACATGGATGTGTGAGGGCATGGTATTTTTATTTCGAGTTAAAGAAAGAGGTTGCAAGTTGGCGCGACATGACATAAGGTATCCTTCATACATTTGATTATTCTTCAAAGAATCCAATAATGCATGAGGCCTTATGGATCATGAAGTGCATCATGTTGGGTGATAGTGCAAAGGAAGAGGAACTTATGGTTCATCTATTTGGAGAACCTAAGATTGAGGCACGTGAGTATACAAAATAGATAGAAGAGATCTAGCTAGGGAGCACGTGGAGAGAGAAAGAAAAAGGGAAGATGGTATACCTCATAGATGATAAGGAATTTGAATACCTTTAAATTAATAACACCAAGGGTGCATAAAAAGTTATGGACTCTATAGATGAGTAGATGGGTGCATATTATGTGCATATGAATACTAAGAAGGTAAATAATGGCACTAAGGATGTAGCTAAGGAGGTGATTATTGGATATTATTGGTCAGAACCAGAGGTTGTGAAGATCATTGAGTTATGGAATTTCTAGGACTTATTAACAAGGGGATATCATGAGTTGAAGGGTGTACATCCCTCACTAGGGAGGATGAATATTCAACTGAAATAAGGTGCATGTTCGATTAAGAAGAGGACCTACAAATGAACCCAAACCTACATGAGAAATTTAAATAGGAGATTAAAAAGTTTTTTAAGTCGGGATCATAAAGCTTATTGAGGAATATAAGTGGGTTAGCCCCATGGTGATTATCATAAAGAAGGATGGCCAAATTAGGATCTGTGTGGATTACAGGGTACTTAATACATCATGTGTGATAGATCCTTTTCCTACACCATTCACAAAGGAGATCCTTGAAGGTGTAATTAGGTGTGAGATCTATTCCTTCACAAATGGATTATTAGGGTACCATCAAGTGTGCATTACATGTGAGGATCGGAGAAGAAAAATTTTACTACTAAATGGGGAATCTTTTCATATACTTTCATTCCCTTTGGATTGAAGAATGTGTCAAAATTATTCTCACGCATAGTTATGTGAGAATTCAATGAATTCATTCATAAGTTTTTATAGGTCTACTTGGATTATTGGACCATCTATGGACTAGTGAATAATCATTTTGGAAACCTAAGGATGATGTTTAAAATATGCGAGACGACTTAGCATCTCTCTCAATATTAAGAAGTGCATCTTTTCCACCCCCTTTGGTACATTACTTGGGAACATTATTTATTAGTAAAGACTATTTGTAGACCTTTCTAAGATTGGAGTGATTTTAGGTTGTAAGAACCTAACAATCAGTGAAGTGCTCGGTTTCTTAAGGCACATTATTTATTCTATAAATTTCATTAAGGGTTATGTAAGGATTTCTACACCCATGGAAGATTTTTTCAAGGCAAAGGGAACTTTTATTGGGGTTACGTGCAACACATGAATTTAAAACCTTGAGGGAAAATATTACCATTGTACCTATCTTACACTTTCCCTCATGGAACAATCATTTCTATGTACATGTAGATGCCTCTGGTATGGCTATTCGCTTAGTATTGGCACGATCGGGAGAAGAGAATGTCAATCACCCTATTTTTTTGTAAGTAGGAAAATGACACAAGCATGGAAGAATTATACAATGATGGGGTGTGAAGCGTTATCTATGATATATGCACTCTAAAATTTTGTGAAGTACTTACTGGCCACATTGTTTACCTTTTATATAGACCATATGGAATTAAAGTGCTTTGTTAAAAACTAGTTTTACAAAGAGCACATCTGCCGATGGATTATGACATTACAGTTGTAGTAAAGCCATAAAAGCATAACTTGGGACCTGATCACTTATGAAGGATCAACTCTAGAGAGGATGTGTATAGGATTGAGGATACCATGTTAGATGCACAGTTGTTTAGATTGAACAAAGTGCACAAACTGATTTGGAATACATTGTAGTATTTTTGTGCAATCGGATTGACACTAAAGGGAATGAAAACCTTGGAAAAGAATAATCTTACTATTTGTGATGTGCCATATCAGCTCACTAGTAGAGACTTATAAAAAAAAGATAAAGATGAGGTATTGTGCAGATGTGTTTAGAAGCATGAGTGTTAGACCCCTAAAATAACTAAGTGCTTAAGGCACAAAGCCTTGTGTTGTGCGTGTAATTAGGGCACAAATGCATGCAAAGAAGTAGTTATTGAAGATGCATGAAGGCTCTTTCAGGTAGGATGAATTCAAGTCTTAGTGAGTTTTGGACAACAGGAAAAAAATTTGTATAGGAGTGAATGGAAACGATACTGGATACGTATGTGGATAAGCTATGGAAACTTGCGGCTCAAGTAGAAGATATTCTAGGAATCAATACAGGTTATCATGAAAGGATAAGGATTTGAGGTTGTTAATTATTAGATGTAAAAAGCATGATAAAGGTAATTTATTGTGGTAAATGCATGACCAAATCTAGTATATTCCTAGGTATTGGTAGAGAATTCATGAGAGGATTCCTTCAGGATTTCTCAAGTAATGACAAGAGGTAAAGAGGAGATTCCTTTTTGTTCTTCATATGGATGGTTTTATAGTAGGTTTAAGAAGGAGATAAGTTATTATTTATGTAGATGTATGAAAGGAGGAGAGAAAGAAAAACATAGAGGTATTATGTAATATGTGATGGTGAGCTCTGTAATGTATAAAGGATTTCCTACTATGAATGTTCCTAGAGATGGAACCCTTCTTGATGTAATCTTAGCTACTATATTTAATTAATGATATTAATGAAGAGTTTCTAAAGCAATCATGTGATGGATCTTGATCTATACATTTCCCTTATGTTCATGGGTATTTTATTTGTTTTCTTGATATTATTCATGGTTTGATTCTACTTTCATTTAGTTGATCATTTTATACCATGCTTTGATGCATTAGACTAGGACTAGTTATTTATCTTAATTCCAAGAATGAGTATGTTAATTCTCTATTCATGTAATCACTCCTTACCAAGGGTGATCATTCTCAAAAATCTCACATAAAGGAGGGGGCTCGACACTCCGTGCATGCCTCGTGAGCTTCTAGACCAATCTGGATGATATGCCAATGCATTTGGGATTTTTGTTAAAGCAAGTAGTGAAAAGAGACTACATCTTGGCTCCATTGTCAGGACCTATTTTCAAAGTTTTTGGAGAATGGTGTGTAATGACAGAGTATTTGACCTTGGACAAATGTGTCGAATCATGTCTTAAAAGCATAGCAGATGAGTTTACTCGGAGATTTAATACTAGAATTGAGTTTGATGCATGTAATTGGGTAGAAAAAAATCTCTATCATGAGTTGTATGAGACCTTCTTTTATCGTTTTCTAGTGGAGTTGTATGAATACCTTTCGACGTATGCTTTTGGATCAAGCTGGTACTATACACCTTGTGTATCGACCCAAGATGAGTATCATAGGTTGTATGATGTTAATCTAACTTAGACATGAGTTATTGATTACTGGTGGAGTAGAGTGTTTACAAGTTACACCTTTGAGTACGTGATTTCTACATATTCTTGTCTAGAGGTTGCTAAGTTTGAGTTCTTGAGGGAGCCAAGAGGATCATTCTTGCATGTTATCCCTTTAGCTATAAATATCTTGATCATTACACTAAGTTTGGAATCATTTATTATGGTTGGCTAAGATTCTTCTTAGCATTGGGATAGGAAGCTAGAGTGGAGGAATATGGCAGACCTTGTGGCTGAAAAAGAGAGGGAAGAGAGACAACTCAAGTATAATGAATCTCGAGAGAGAAAGTTGGAAAGATAGCACGAAGCTACATGAGTGATGGATTTATGGAGGAAGATATTTTAGGAAGGATTTAAGGTTCACGTGGAGGACATGGAACCTAAGAATTCTGAGCTACCCCATCTTGAAAAAATCATAAGAGAACCCCCCTCAGATTCTAGAGAGGTATCGTCATATGAATAAAATAGAAGATAATTCGGCATGCATCTCAATCCACCTGGTGACCAACCCTTGGCACTTAGTTTTCCAAATCCAGAGATAAGTATTGCTAACCTATTTCGTATTTGTGAAAGTAACCAATCAGCACCTAGAAGTTATAATTTTTCATTTGCTACATCCATGGCTGCACAATCATTTACTGTGCTTGGAGGTATATTTATTAGTACAATGTTTGGAAAAAGTACGGGTTAAAAAAATTAGGTATCACATTTGGAAGCAGTGTGGGACACACATTTGGTAGCGGTGTAATATCATAGATTATTGGCGTGTATTTTAGTGTGACAGTGGGGGAAAAAAGGCGCAACCACTTCAGGATAATTTCAAGATACTGGAGATGGATCTCGTGGCTTAGGTGGAGTAAGAACTATCGACTTGGTGGACCTCTCATAAATGGAGGATCTAGTGGTTAAGGCAACACTAGGGGGAATCCGTGTTACGGATCAAAGCGGATAAGGGCCTCAGCTACCTCAGCAAGTGTTCTTTGAAATTTGTTTGCATCTATAATATTACCAAGGTGTTGACAATCTTACAGAGCATGTACATAAACATGAGTTACTATGGCACATGAATGGGATCACTACCCTAGAATGGAAGGAAATTCAATTTGCAACAATGTTGCAAGGACACACACATAGTTGGTACTGAAGGAGGACCCTCGCAGACACTAGTAGATTATACCACACTATATAATGCCTTCTTCACTGGATTCCATATTCCTGAGTTTGAACAGAAGATAATTAGTGTGTTGAAATAGATTCAACAAGGTATGGCGAGAGAGTGTGTGAGTATGATGTGAACTTTAGGACTCTCTTATAAAAAAATAACTTATAATATTCATGCTTCTCAACATGCTCAATGGTTTTTTGGATGATTAATAATGCCCTTTAGAAAGAGCACAGTTGAATAAGACTTTTACAGACCCATGTGAGGCCTTAGAGGCTACTCTACACACCGAGTTTTGGGAAGCATGGATACCAAGGTTAGTCTTTTTCTTGAAGCTCGTATTTATACCATGGAAAAACAACTAGAGAAGTTATCTACGAACTCGGCACATAAGACTCGCAATGGCCTATGGTGCATGGATTGTGAGTTAGAGGGTCATATGAAGGATAGTTTTCCTCAGAAGTCAAGTACACACCATGATGGTATCCTATGATATTTGTAACAAAGATCATGATGTAACTAGGTGTCCATTACTATAGTGCGATGTGTAAGAATGTGTCTTGTTATTGCAATATTTACACCTCTACTACTCATAACACCAAGGATTATAGATTGATCGACCAGATACATGATGCCATTGATATTGGTGTGCACCAAACTAACATTACAAATAATTCCAAGGATGATGGTCATCACTATGAAGGGCGCGCAGATGGAGGAGCTTGTGGAAGAGGCTTTCACGGAGGATATTGAAGCCAAGGCAATCACGGAGGTAGAATAAGTGAGTTCCCTCATGGAACTTGTTATAATTGTGGATCCACAAAGCATTACAAGTGTGAATGTCCTGACCTGATACAATGTTCTTGGTGTGGGAAGAAGCACAAGTATGAGGAGTTCCCAAAATTATTTGAACACATCAACCAGTAAAAATAGAAATACAAGGGTGTTGGGATGGTAGGCATAAATAAAATAGACTCAAATTGTATGCCAAGGACATGAGTCAAACTTAGTGGTGACAACATGACTTGAGGCTACACACACCAAGGAAATACCAAAGAAGAGACCACTGGTCACAAGAGAAGACGTGGTGCATGAAAAATATCTCAACCCCGCTCATCTAAAGTAATTTTATGAGGAGACCATGGATGTGATTCGAGCCTACAAGGAGAGATCAAAATCTAAAGGAGAACTCATGGAAGCTAGAGAAAAAGAAGAGCATTGAGGCTCCAAAAAAGGATCTGGACGATGTTAAGGAGGTATGTAAGATGATGAGGGAAAAAAATATCATCCCCTTACTAGAGAGTAGCTAAGATAGAAATTACCAAGTGCTGGATCAAAGTGTGAAAGGCACATTTTACATGTTAATCTACCTCCTCACATCATTGACTATGATAAGAAAATTACCCGAATATCATGTTGTATAGATTGATCCTAAGTAATATACTAATTGAAATGAGTATAGAAGTTAACGCTCTCACCTTGGACGTGTGGAATCAAAGTGGAAGGCCCCCATTACAACCATCTTAGAATGTGTTGTATATGGCGAACAAGACGAAGGTAATGCCGATTGGAGTTTTGAAGGATGTTGTTATCACTATCCAAGGGGAAAAATTCACTAGAGACTTTAAAGTCTTGCACTTCCTAAGCCAAAAACTTTTTAGTATTACTTGGGCACCCCTAGTGTTATAAAAACAATGATGACTTATATTTCAATAAGATGTATTAAAGTTTTGAGAATAAGGAGGAATGTTTTATCATCTTAATGACAGATGGAAAGTTAGTGCCCTATATCAAACCCTTGGGAGAAGGAGATCTAGACAAAATATATGTGTGCACCATCGAGACCCGGAAATTTTGTATCCAACAAAGGCATTATTTTGTGGGAAGATGTTCACTATAAGCGATACAACTAGTGTAGCATGTGAGATCTCTAATGAGAGTAACAAAGGAACACTCACCGTGCACCTAGGAGGAAAGAAGTTGCCAAGTTATATTGTGGGAGCTGACCCTAATGTTTTCCTATGAGAAATGGAGAACCAGTGGAGATGTGAGATCGAAAGGAGAAGGATGATTAGTTATACCTTCCTCAGGACCGTAACACATTTATGGGAAACCCATCATGATAACCTTCTAGATTGATGCAAATGGAGAATCACGTTCTATGTTAGGTTTGTCTAAATTAATGCACCTACTATCCTACAATATTATCATGGGAAGGAACTGTTAGGAAATAAGAGATAAAATATGTGGAATAATCTCTCATATAATCGCAATAAAGTAGAAACTAATATGTAGAAATTATTACAGATCTCAAATAAAAGTGTAGAATAAAATAACACAACACAAAGAGATAGTACATTTAACGTGGTTCAACCAATTTGGGCTACATCCACAAAGAATCACTTTCTCATATTTTATTACAAGCCACCGCTCTCTCAATACAATACCTGTGATCCATTTGGAGCTATGCTCAACAAACTCTATAGAATTCACAAATCAATTCAAAACACATCCAGTAATGTTTACATTATCTCTATCATATGCATAAAACCATATAAATAGACAATTGCTTAATCGCTTTTACAAAACCGTGGTATCAATACCATGGGAAAAAACCCTCCCATAAACCTATGGGTAAAAATCCCACCCATATGAGAAAATTATGTTTCCTACTACAGGGGGCTATCGCCCGGACCCCCACTCGGTGCACTGCCTAGCCCGAACCCCCGACGAGGATACATGAAAAGTGTACAATACTCTTAGTGTACAAAAGTAATCAACACTTTCGACATGAAAATAAGCTCCACAACCTAACAAGAACCTACCTCATTTCACGTCCAAGCATGTGAGAATACCTAGATGGAAAATGCGGAAGCCTTATCACCTTCTTTATGGGTTCATAAGCTTCACTCCACTTTGAAGGCTATGAGTGTACATGGTACATTCACTTAGAGATGCACCATTAGACAAGGAATTGACAAGATTTGATAGTTGATCTCCTTCAGGCTTTTGAATATAGGAGTACTAAGCCATTGGTGAATGAGGTGTTGTAGGTTGTCAAACACCTAACTATGGGAGATAGTGCCATGGTAGAGGATAGAATACTAGAATTATTAGGTGAAACTAGCTTATAAGAACACTTTGATGATGAAGAATCGGAGGAGATACATGATTGGGAGAGCATGCATAGAAAAATAGAAAGCAAAGTTGGTCTATGTGATCGATGGTGAAGAGGTGGAAAACTTGGAAGTTAACCATACTATTTGTATGCACGAAGTAATGGAAAGTGTTGATGAGAAAGTTCGTGCATACCATAAACCTCTCGAGAACTATGAAGGTTAAGATTGGCTCGAGATACGGAACCTAAGGAGCATACTATCGAGGACTACTAAGTAAGAGGAGGAGGTTTCAAAATGATTGATCATTGTCAGAAGTTTTAAGATTTATTTCCGCATGGGTACCATGAGCTTAAGGGAGTTCACCACTCTTTAGGGGAGATGTGGATCAAACTAAAGGAGGGAGCATGCCAAATTTGGAAGAGACCTTACTGGATGAATCTAAATTTGTGCGTCAGGGTCAAGGAAGAGATTGATAAGATGATCACTTCAGTATCATTGAGGTTGTTGAAGAATCAGAATGGATAATTCCAATGGTCATTAGCATTAAGAAGGATGGGAGGATAAGGATTTGTGTTGATTATAGGGATCTGAATGCGGTATGTGTTATTGACCCTTTTCCAACCCCCTTCACTGAAGAGATCTTAATGTGTGAAATATATTCTTTCAAAGACGAATTCTCGTGGATATCATCAGGTTAGAATTGCAAATGAGGACCAAGAAAAGACAAATTTTTCCACTGAATGAGGAATTTTTTCCTACATGGTCATGCCTTTTCTACCGAAGAACGTGCTTTATGTGTTTTTGTGCATTGTGGTTCAAGCATTTAAGGACTTCATCCATAACTTTTTACAATTCTACCTAGATGACTAGACAATATATGGATTAGTGATGGACCATTGTGACAATCTGAGGTTGATGTTTGAAAGATGTCAGCAGTTGAGGATATCCCTCAACATTAAGAAATGTGTTTTTACTACTCCATTTGGAAGCATGTTGGGGCATATCATATGTAAGGAAGGATTTCTGGTTGATCCTATCAAAATTTTCATTATTAAGGGATTAGGGGAACCTACGGTACACCAGAGTGTAAAAGGTGTGGATTCCTTGACATACAAAGTTATCAACAATTTTTTTAAGGTGTATGCTAAGATCGTTGTGCCACTAGAAAATTTGATAAAACAAAAAAGTACATTTTATTAGGGAGAGGTGCAGCAAATGGCATTTGATACATTGAAGAATATACTTATTACAATGTGCATATTACACTTTCCTTCTTGGGACAAACCATTTCATGTCTAATTTTTATGCTTCAAGGATGGAAATTAGAGCATTTTTGGCACAACTAGGTGAGGGAATTTTTGATCACTCTTTGTTTTACAAACAGAAGCTAACCCCAACAAGTAACAAAAATATACTACTACTAAGCATGAGGTATTTTCAATGATCTACATGTTGCACAAATTCGAAGTAATAAATATTAGAAACACCTTTTATATTCTACATGGACCACATGGCATTGAATTACTTAGTAAATAATCCCATTTTATAAGGGTACATATGTAGGTGGTTCTTGTTGTTTTAAGAGTTAGAGTTTTTGGTTGTCATAAAACCAAGTAAAAGTAATTTGGGACCTAAGAATTTATCAAGGATTGACTTAGGGAGGACTCTCGCAAAGCATTGAGGATACAATGCCGATGCAAAATTGTTTAAATTTTAGTGCACACCCTTTGACTTAGAAGATATTACTCATGTTTCTCAAATCGGTATGGCATGAGAGGGAGTGAAGACTTTGGAAAGGAAACAATTATCTATATGTGTCTCACCCTACATGCTAATTAGCGATACTTATACAAGCTAAGTCTGTGATGATGTTTTTGTCGATATGTGTTAGAGTATGAGCATGCTATAATCATGGAGAAAGCACATGGTGGAATCAGAGGACAATCTACAGGAATGCAATCAAATAAGCGCAAGATCCTTCTAGTAGGATTTTATTGTGAAATTGTTTACAAAGGTTGTATCAAGTATCATGCAGGCCTATGACCACTATCGAACCTTGGTAAACCAAGTATAAGATATGAGATGTTTTTTGAGGTCAGTAGCTAGCACTAATCCATTTGAGAAGTGGACAATTCACTTTGTAGGCCTTATCTCACCTACCATGTGGCGGACTGGTTCGCGATATATAATTACTTGTACTGATTACTTAACAAGGTGGGTGGAGGAAATTCCTATAAGGGATTACACTATGGCCACAACAAAAAAATTCCTATGGGAAAATATAATCAGCAGGTATGGGTACCCTTTGAGTTCGACTAGTGAAAGAGGTACACATTTCTTGAATGAAACAATAGGATCTTATTGGCGTAATTCATGGTGGCTCATCATAAGACTACCCCTTATCACCCTTAGGCTAATATAACATTTGAGTTATTCAAAAGATACTATGTGACATGTTGACCAATATTTTGATGTTGGCGATAGGATTGGGATGACAAAGTCTCAATCGTGCTATGTGTGTATAGAACAACCTACAATAGATTGAACAAAACCACACCATTTCAATTGGTGTTTGGTGCGTAAGCCATTTTATCGGTAGAATTAATGCAACCCTTTTTGAGTATTGTGCATGGAGGACGATTGGCACAATGAACGAGCATTATAAAAGTGCATGGATAAGTTAATGAAGTTGGATGAAAGGTGATAACTTTTCATATGGAGTTAGAAGACTGAGAAAGTGAGACAAAAATCATGACATGATCATCACATTAAGAATAGAAAATTTGAAGTTGGGAAGATGGTTCTAAGGTATGATTCTAAGTTTATACGCCATCCTGGGAAGATCAATTTCCATTGGTTAGGGTCGTACATCATGTCTTACATCCTTGATTTAGGCGTGTGTCAATCGTAAGGACTAGATGTGACAACATTCCTAGGATATTTCAATGGGAGTACATTGAATCCCTACTATAAATAAGGATTCTACGAGTCTATAAAATAATGCAATATTGCCAATTAGATTAAGTTTCCCTTAATGTTTTCCCCTTTCGGGTGTTTCCTTTGTCATCATTTTTTGGTTTTGTGTTGTGCATTGGTGTGCCAATAACTAATCAAGCATTAGAAGTGGTTCTATGTGAAGAGGACCACACATGAATTTTTGTGTGGGGTGGATTAGAAGATATGCTTGGATATGTTTAAAAAATTCCTTCGACAAGGGACTTTTGTGAAACTCATTCTCAAAACAAGAGAACGGGTAGTACGGTGGATTAAGGTGTTTGCATTTAGGCATTTATAAAGGTGTGTTGAGAGAATTTTGAAGTCCACAAAGAGGATAAATATCACACAATATAACATAAGGTAGGCAACACCATGGGAAATTACTTGGTAGTCAGTGCAGAGGTTATGTACTTCAAAGATGGTTATGCACATGAAGGAGGAATGTGGAAATGAAGTAGTGTTAGAGTTCCATAAGGTTAAATTCATGACGTATAAAGGGAAGTCGAAAAGTTAAGTTGAGTAAAATAAATTACTCTATTATAAAGAGACGTTTAGATATCGTGGTTGGAATAACTTTAAGGTGCTTTAGAAAAAGTATAAATAGAAGGGTAAGGGTAGTCATTTTGACTACATTTCCTTAGAGAATTTATTTGGGTAATGAAGAGATCGAATTACACCGAGCATTTTATGAAGAATATTAACAAACATTTCATGAACTAGTGCAAAGTTGTGGAGTAATATTGTTGTACAAAAAAGAGGGGAAAGGAGAGACCGTAGTAGGAAGGCGTTACATGAAAGAGAAGCATGGAAGTCGTCAAGTTCGGGAAGATGCAGGAGATGTTATAATGCCTATGGAATGAAGGAAAGGAGGAGGAATATGGCACCAAAGAAGGCCCATACAAAGATACCAATGGTGGAAAAGGAGGATCCCATGGAAATTTACTCAAAAATGCAGTAGCCTCCTTGAGTTATCAAGGTAAGAAACTGGAGTTCAAAGCTATAAAAATTTAAAATCAAGTGAGTATAACCATAGAACAAGTGACAACAAGAAGCTGATGAGGGAAGAATTGGTTTCAAACACTCTGACGGTAGAGGATCTCAGAAACCCTAGGTTTGATGACTCGGTACAATAGGAATTACATAAGACTAGAGTCTTGTATCTCTAGGGAGGTGCCTTTCTTTGCAAAACCCACCCTATTATTCAACCGATTAATGTCACGTACATGAGGACTTTTTTTTTCAGTGGGGGGAATGATGAGGATAACATGCCACTTGATTAGGAAATTTATAGGCCTAACAAACACCGCAAGGATATGACACTATATTTATGCACTAGTGCCAAGATTGAGGAAATGGTCAAGAAATTGAACTACGAGAAGAGAGGTAGGAACACATAATTTCAGATCTCCTGCACTGACCAGGTTGAGATTAACCTCTCACCTCATCAGTTGTAAATTGAGCACATCGAGAGATGGACAAACATTAACAAGAAGTTCTTATACATGGCCTATAGAGTGTCCAAGGCACATTATAAATTTACGAGTTCATCGCAAAGGAATTGTTAAGGAAGCGTGAGTAGAGAAAAAGGCAAGAGAAAATATCACATGGGGCTCCATCCTATTGTTTATAGTGTTCGGGAGATTGGTTTCCCGTGATGGACCAATTGAGAACATTTGGGTTCACCCACCTACACACACATCCTATATAGTCAAATTCACAAATTTCACCTGCGATGAGACCATCTCAAGCACTTACAAATATTGGATGAATAGGTGGTTCAAGTGATTTCACAAACCTTTTTGAGAATGAGTGAAACATACCACATGAATTACCACAAGTTATTTGGGACTAGGTAAAGTTTTCCATTAAACAAATTTTTTCTAGCAAAATTAATAATGGCTAAGGGAGAGATGGGGCCATGGTGCAAACTCCCCTTCACATTTACTCGCCAAATATTTAAAATGTGTCATAAATTGGATAAATAACGCACAAAATTTGGTTTTCAATGCAAACTAAGTGCATACGAGATGTTCACACATTACGCATAACATACAAATTTGACACTCCACCTACTTACGTCAAATTTTTAAAGAAATGTTTTCTATATTTACACCCTCAAGTCTATGTTACCATCAAGGGGTATGTCCATCAGATTGTTGTGTAGCTATGACCAAAAACACAAGGGGGGATTGAGGTAGAGGTTACAGACTCTCCCTTTCCAAAGCCATGGGAGACACCAATCCCACCCATGAAGGTAGTGCAAGAAGAAGAGGAAGAAGAGGAACATGATGAGGGAAAGTTAGATACTTATAGGAAAAGGAAGTTGTACACATGCTAGAATGGGATCAAGGGCACCAACACATTTAAAGGTAGCATCGAGGCCTCATTACAAGGGTGTGAGGAAGGAAAGGAAGAGGATAATCCTGAAGAGAAGAAGAAGAAAAAAATATGCATCAAAATTTTCTATAGGATCAAAGGAAGGAGAACAAGAGGAAAATTCCACCTTCAAGGCATAGTTAGAGGTAGAACTTGAGGAATAAGAAGTTGAAGTTGAAGCCAAGGAGGGTGAGGCATGAGTAAGGGAAGGAAAAATCTACAAAACTATAAAAATTCCAATGTGTGAGGCCTCCCTAGGACATATCGTCATCCCAGGAGGAGGAGATAAAGGGGACTCCTTAATTATAAAGGAGGATAAAGGATTTACCCCATGATCAAAGAAGCAAAGGACCAAACAAAAGGAAAGGAAGAAGAATTGGACCCCTATGTCCCCACATATAGACTCCATGGATGACCCCATAAAGTTGCTGCATGTGAGGTTCCGTGACCACCCTCTAACCATAAAAGTTACATGGTTGGGATTTAATGGAACAAGATGGGGGTGTGCCTAGGACTGTAAGAAGATGCTCAACCGGAACATGCACTACCACTTTGAGCAACCTGAGTTCAATTTTAATGATCACATGATTGGGACCATTCATTTGAAGAAGAAATGAGGATGTACATATAATGTGGTGGATCCTAGCCACCCAAATGTATAAGCATGCATGCAATGCACATCAAGATGCCTGGCAGAGGTAATTTGATGCGCTGGACACATGAGCCACCTGCTTGACCTTTTTCATGACAAAGAAAGAGAATAAAAATTAATTAGATAGATTTAAACAAGGAATGAAGGGCAAAAATCATGAACCAAGGAGGTGTATGAATGAGATCGCGCCTAGAAAAAGTAGGCATTGGTAAGCTAGGAAGCAAGACTAGTTAGAAGGATGAAATGGAGTACCTTGAGGACCTAATGGGGATGTTACTCATCAACATCAAGGATTGTGTGTGCCCCATAGCTACAAAGCTCAAAAAGGCAAAAAAAAAGAACAAGTTCGATGTTGAATCCCAGATCAGTGAGTTGGAAGAATTGCTCTCCCAACTCAAGGAAGAAAATATACAAGCAGATAGGAAATTCAATAGGCTGTGAAAAAAATTTGAGCTAATTATCGACATGTGGGTGATGGAGGAGGAGGCATCCCTCGAGGTTTTACAAGAGACCATCCATAACAACATGGAGGAGCGTGCATAGTTGGTCATTAACACCACGACCCAAAAGGATAAAATCAAGACAAAGCACGAGAATCTAAACTTTAGAATCAATGAACTCCAAGACTCCATCATTGAACGGATGGATGAGTTTGAATATTTCTACATGGAGTTAGGATGGTTATCAATGCACTAAAGGGGAAGGTGAAAGATAACCTCTCAAACCAAGTGCCCAAAGGTTGTAGGAGAACACCAAAGAAGACCCTATCGTAATTAAAGACATGGGAAAAGTTGAAGGATGAGATAGATGTGGAGTTCTCAAATCCTCATATTGGTTTCAGACGTATCCCTCAATCCTTAAATTCTTTATTTAGATTCATTCCCAACCACTATTCTTTATTATTTCAAGAAATATTCTTGCCTTAGCAGATTTAGGTGGAGAATTTTTTTAGGAATTGTGAAGGATTATCGGGGTAGAAACAAGTTTAGTGTGGGGTGATGTTAGACACCTAAAATAACTAATTACCTAATGCATGAAGCCTTTTGGAATGTGGAAGTAGGTCACAAAGCCACAAAAAGAAGTAATTCTTGAAGAGGCGAGAAGGCTCACACCCATGCATAATGGATTTGGGACATAGTGAGTTTTGGACAACATGAAAAGCCACGCATAGGGAGCAAGCAGAAAAGTGACTTGATACGAGATGTGGTTAAGCTTTATGGAGACTTGTGGTTCAAGGAAAGGATATTCTAGGGCATCAATACAGTTATCATAAAAGGATAAGGAGTTTATGTTATTAAGGATTAGATGGAAAATGCATGCTAAAGGTACTCAAATGAGGGAAACTCATGATGACATTTGGAATATTCTTGGGTAGTCGTAGAGAAATCATAAGAGGATTCCTTTAGGATTTTGCAGGTAATAATGAGTGGTTAAGAGGAGATTCCTTCTTGTTCCTCATATGGATGGTTTTAGTAGGGTTAAGAAGGGAGATAACTTAGTATGTGTGTAGATGTATGTGGGGAGGAGGAAATAAAAATATAGTGGTATTGTGTAAAGTGTGATGGCGAGCTTTATAAATTATAAAGGCTCTGCTATGAACCTTCCTAGAGATGGAACCCTTCTCGATGTAATCTTGGCTACTGTATTTGATTAATGAATATAATGAAGAGTTTCTAAAGCACTCATGTGATGGATTTTGATCTATATATTTCACTTATGTTCATATGCATGTTACTAGGTTTCTTTATATTATTCATGGTTTGATTATACTTTCATTTAGTTGATCATGTTATACCATGCCTCGATGCATTAGACTAGGACTAGTTCTTTATCTCAATTCCTAGAATGGGTATCTTCATTCCCTACTTATGTAAGCACTCCCTTACTGACAAGGTGATCATTCTCATAAAGCTCAAATAAAGGAGGGGTTCTGCACCTATGCACATCTCGGTGAGCTTCCATACCATTCTAGATGATATTCGGTGGGTTTGGGGTTAGTTGTTAAATCAAGTGGTGGAAAGAGACTACAATGAAAATGATGCATAGAGAAATATTTGGAGGCCATTATGTAGGAGATGTCACTGAATTCAAGATACTTTTAGCAAGTCTACGGAGGGAGAGACATTAAGGATTTTATCAAGTCATGTGATCACTATCAGAGAATTGGAAAGCATGGAAATAGAGATGAGGTGCTATTACGATCCATTTCAAGTGTGGATCATTTTGAGAAATGGACAATTTATTTTTTAGGACCTATTACACCACCTGTGCACATGATATACACATGTTATATCATCACATGTATTGATTACTTAACAAGGTGGGCACAGGTTGTACCTACAAAATATTGCCTTGTTGCTAAAACAACAAGGTTCCTTTGGGAGAACATCGTCAGTAGGTATGGATGTCTGTTGAGCCTAATGAGTGATAGAATAACTTGTTTCTTAAATGAGATGATCAAAATTTGGTAGCACATTTTATGGTGGAACACCATAAGACTTCCCATTATCACCCATGGGCTAATGGAACTATTAAAGCTTTTAACAATATCTTGGAGTGACACTAACAAAAATATGTGATGTTGATGAAAGGATTAGGATGATAAGGTATCATCTATTCTTTGGGCATACATGAAAACCTATAAATAGTCGTAATAAGGCCGTACCCTTCAATTGGTGTTTGAGCATAGGTTGTATTACCTATTTAATATATGTTTCCATCTCTGCATATTTTGTGTACAAGAGGTTCGACAATGGAAATGTTGTTAATGAGCACATTGGCAAATTGATGTAATTGGATGAGAGGCGTGTCATTGAAAATTGAAGTTAGAAGATAGAGAAGGAAAGGAAAAAGGCTTGGGATGATAGGCACATTAAGAACAAGTCTTTTGTAGTTGGGAAGATGGTAATTTTGTATGACTCTAAGTTTGTGTGCCATCTAGGGAAGTTAAAATTTCATTGGTAGGACCCTTTGTAGTAACCAAGATACTATAATCAAGCACATGTTAATTTCAAGTGTTTGATGGCACCATGTTTCCTAGTTATTTCATGAGATTAGGTTGAAGCCCTACTATAAATAAGATTCATTTGTGTTTGCAATAAGGCAATATTGTCACTTAGATTATATTTCCCTTTTTTATTGTTTTGTTTGTTTTATTATAATAAGCAAGTTCATGGGCAGAAGTTGATTACTATATGATGAGTTGATGCCTGTGTATCGACCGTAATCAACTTCTAATCTATAATGACTTGGGCAAAAGAGTGACAAAAATGTCTATTAAGATATAATTTATGCACATTAGAAATGTGGACACGGGTAAACAACAAATGGCTGCACATATCCCACAAGATGGTGCTACAGACCGTATTAACGTTGTTACCTTCATTGTGAAGGAATTTTTGAAGAAGCAAAGGTACAGTGGTCAAAGGAGAGAAAATAACTCAGGGCACCATATTGTTATTAATAGTTTTCTAGAGATAGGGATTCTAATGACCTAAGGAAAAATTATGGGTATTCCCAGGTAGAGAACAAGTCCCCGCATAAATATTTGTAGAATAAACCTCAGAATAAAGTAATAAACAATTCATATAAAATTCAAGTGGATAAATGGTATAGATGAATACATGAACTATTTGAGAATGAGTGGTGCATACCTAGGGATTTTCCCACCATACTCGATGGTAAGGCAGAATTTGCAATGCATCACCAATTTTCTTTAGGAATATTTTCCATGAGGGGACTATGGTACAAAATGTCATTGGTGAAGAGGTTTAAGGATGGGTGGATGTTGTTTTTTTATTTAGAAAAGTTGGAATCTAATTTCCACACTTTTCACACCACATATGTGTACTTTGCTCTTATTCATCCTATGTGGAGATGATGGAATTAGAGAATATCAATATTACTCCTATAAATCTTGTAGTGTGAAAGGAAGAAATGAGATTCTACATCTATCCGAGGCCTAGAACAAAAATGGAAATTATATTGATGGAACAGACCTTAACCTCCCAAAACCACCAAAGGGAAAATATACTATGGGTATAAAAATAACGCACAAGGAAACTGCTCCTCAACAGAAGAATACTAAAAGGAAAAAGATGATGAGATGGAGGAGGTAGAAGAAGAAGTGGATACAGCATTGGACCATACCCAAAGAAGACAATTGCAAAGGGGGCACATGGCACAAAAATGATGGCATAGGGACCTAAGAGGTGCATATTAAATCACCTAAATTCACTCCAACAAAGCCAAGCCTTAGAAAGAAAAAGAAAAGGAGGTGAAAATTGGTCCATGTTATAGATAGTAATGAAGATAATTCTATATAAGAGGTCATGCACATTGAGGATATGACCCATGGTGAGGAGGATATTAAGGACAAGAAATTGTAGTATAATGTGGAGGTACATTACAGGCACATGATGGAGGCTCTAAGGGAAAAGAGGAAGAGAAAAATGATGGCGAGCCATCTTGAGAAGGATTTTGAGCCACGGGTGAATATGGGAGAAATGTACATCCTGGATGTTGAAACGGAGGTACCAAAAGGAAGGCACAACAACAAAAGGAGGAAAGGGAGGAGATCTAAAAACACTCCAAATTATTTATATTAATGATCATACAAAGGTGTTTTGAGAAATATTTTAGAGCACAAAGAAAAATAAGGATCTTTATTGTTGAAAGGTAATTGACCACGAAGTAGAAAAGATGTGCATGAAGAAGATGTTTTCATGGAGAATGTTGAGACATATGGAGGAACCCGAGTTCGAAATTAATAATAAGGCATATGTCAAGAATAAAATGAAAAAGGAATCAAGCATAATCCTCACTATAATTAAAACCATAGTACTGATCAAAATAGGCCAACAATGCTTTGAATAAGATGGCATCTAAGGTAGCGCATAAAAAATTGGAAAAGGGGTCACTATCAAATTATTCTAAAAGATAAGAGGGATGAATAAAAAGAGGTCCAATAACCCATAGAGGAGTTGGGAAAGGAAGATAAGCATGAAAAATATGACTTAAACAAAGCTTCTCATATTGTAAACACAATTACAACAATGCGCCCGACTCGGTAGAGAATGTAAAGGATTAATATCCATCGAAATTTCACTACTTGGAATATTTGGTAAGAATTTTATTACATGATAATAATTATATGTCAAGTTTTTATAAGAAGAACTATCTATAGAGAGAGAAAATAATCGGGGAATCAAAGAGAGTGCAAGATAGTTGAGTATGAGATTTTAAGCACCGTGATCAAGGAAGAAATGAAAAAAGAAGGGTGCATGTTTGATAAATATAAATACCTTGATCCCATCCTGAAGGAGCATACCACATAAGAGGAAGATAAAATTAATCAAGCGCATGGTGCCAAGAAATACAATAAGGTTTGAAGGGAGGAGATCATGGCCAAAGTTCCGTGGAAGTGATATTTGTTTAAGGTTGTGTGAGAAACACTTGAGGTAAGACTCAAGGAACTTGTCTCGTTAGTTGTGTAAAGATGGATGTATTGGAGGGAATGACATCAAGTTTTTGGGATAATCAAGGAAGTAAAGGAAAAGGTGGAACAATTGACCCCTAAGTAGGTGTCGAATATTTCCTGATTGGTGTCAGTGCAAAACTAAGGATCTTAAAGAGTGGGAAGAGATGGAAAAAAATCTTGAATACGAGTTCCCAAAACTACTCCAGCCATCCCGAAATAATTTGGATGTGCACATCGAGGAGGTTTTTATTATTTGACTCATTGGTATATGCCCCACCATTCTTTAATCTTTGAATAATATATTATTTAATTCTTTTGAAGGTAATATTTTGATAAAATTATTGCTGAGGATGGGAAATAACTTTAGTTTTGGGTGATGTTGAATAGTGAAAATGGCTAAGTACAATAAAGCCATGCGCAAGTTAGGGGCTATGCCACAAGGGATGTACAAACAGGCACGCACATGTACGAAGGGTCACCTTGTGAAGGATCGCACATGACATATAAGGTTTGGGACCTAGCTGATTTTCCAAAAAAAAATATAAAAATAGAAAATCATAGTTAGAGTGGTGTCCAAGTAAAAGATATGGAATAGAAAACTCATGATGACTCGGGTACACACAAAGGAGCTATAATTAGGAAAATCACATGCAGGGAAAATATAAATAACACACACAGACTAAACTAATAATAGGATTAAAACATTTAAGATATGATGTATATTTAGATTAATATATTATTTGCACATGTTGTAGAAAATCATACAATCTATTTTATATGCAAACCCATTATTAAGAAAGTGTGTATAGGCGGTGAAGGATATTCCCCATCCTATAAATATAAGTGATATCTCCATGTAATAGAGAGTTCTAGTAAGAGTTTTATTTTTAAGAGAGTCATGGAGATAACGAGTTAGCTCTAAGTGGTAGTATGGAATTTGTATGAGAGCGTGAAGGTTCTAAAGCACACTGATATAATGGTTTGTAAAGTAATTAGTTTCTATGGTAAGTAATGACTGGTGGTTATATTGGATAATTTTGTTTGAATAGCTAAGGTAAAAACATTTGAGTATTGTATTTTGGGTATTCAGATCTTGTTAAATATCATTCATGTTGAGTAATATCTATATTATATGTGTTTTCTATTGTCATGATATGATAATAAATGAATGTATTTTGTGGTTATGAGTATAGTGTTTGCGCATGCTAACATCTTATTAATCATAAAAAGAAGGGACCAAGTGGTTACACATGCTTCAAGTGAGCTTCTAGATTTTTTTAGATGAAGTGTTAGCACATATATCTTTGTGTTGAAAATTAAATAATATAGGTCCTATTCATCACAATAACACATCCACCAATGTAGTGAAAAATGCATACCCTTCTACTAGTACATCTATAAAAACATCGTTAAAATGTAGGGTGATAACCATATTATTTCCTACATTAAACATGTATATCTTTCTTCTTCATCTCGGGAAAAATATTATAGAACCATCTATCCCTTTATCCTAGACAAAAATCCCTTAAAAACCCTCAAATATTCATTATCTTATCCAAATAGATGCCATTAATAACTATGTGAGTTCTTCTATAAAACTGATCTTAGTTCTAGCTTCATCATCATATCTAGACATAATTAACCTTGGTGCATCTACACAATCGATCATGTCCGATCTCGCCACCTTTTTCTCTATACCATTGGCCCTTCCATATACCCTATTTGATATTATATATATATATATATATATATATATATATATATATATATATATATATATATATATATATATATCATAAACATATAGAGATATATATAATCCCTAATCCATCATAACCTCTTTAGAATGACACCCCATAGGTTCAAATTGTTGCATAATTTAACCATAAAAATTGGGACCCCCATGACTCTAAAGGAAAATCCCATTTTAAAATCTTATTCACATCTCACATAACAATCATAAGTGTCTCATATCATACTTTTTCATTATGAATTTTACTTTTCCACCCACTTTGGGGTAGGATCCTACCCTACATGGTTCCAAAGAGAATATCCTTCGTCAACGTGAATATATAAACTTTCAAAATGACTTTTATAATTATAATTATTCATACATTTACTTCATCCATGATTCTGAAGATATTCTCTTTCATATTGATGAACCTCCCCTTTTTATTTCAATCCAAATTGGCCACACTATAGTTGAGAGATCCCTCATAGATGAATTTTTAGTACTTGTGTTGTTTCCTTGACTTCATTAAGACACTTTACTATTCTATCAGTAGTATTAATTCCACTAGGAGCATGTTTGAGGATATGATCATCATTAAATGCCCCCTATGTGATGAAGCTTTCTACTTATTACCATGCCTCACACCATTCACATCAATTTCATGATTCTTCACCTTCCTCTTATCTTATGATATCCTCCCTTTTACACCTAATTAAATATATAGCATGGAAGTTCACAAAAATAAATAGGATTTGAGTTTTTATAGCAAGGGATTGATGCAAATCCCTGCATACATGCTTCAATTTACCCAAAACAAATTTGTAGAAGTCATAAAAACAACTTTTGAACAATCACTTTCAATAATTATTCATCCCCTTGCTTCACAAGACTAAATGTTTCTCCAAACCTCTATAATGCATAAAACATTATAACATGACTGAAAATACCTTGAAACATGTCTAACATCATATAATACACTTTCTCAAATCACTAATTCAGGTTTCACAATATCATCTATCACCATTCTACTTTTTTAACCTTCATATGTCCTTAAGATATGGTTGTTTAGTTCATTCATGAAAATAAGTTTTTAGCACTACCAAAAATAAGTATTACCTTCTATAATTATCTTCCATCATCCCTAATATTTCCTCGAGTTTTATCCCTTAACTCCTTACATAACTTATTGTAGCTTCCTTCTTATATTTTTCTTTCATACCCTTATTAGGTTTATCTAAAGCAACTTCCAAGATTTTATGAGTTTTTCAAATGTTCCAATTCACAATTAAAGAAATTTTTAGACACCCAATAAGTCCTTTGTCACCTCTTATAAGTTTTATTACTGCATTCTTAGAGAAATTATTACTTCCTTTATAATCCGGGCTTAGAATTAGGCTTGGGGATCGTGTTTTATGTCCCCTTCCTATCGAGAACATCTCAAAAACAATCCATTAAAAGATAAAAATCCTTTTCAATCATCAAACATGCTTAATTTAAATTATTATTTCCAAGTTTCATTATTGTACTCAAGTTTTATGCCTCGAAAAGATATGCCCTAGCATAGCTTATACATCAAACCCTCCTTAGAAACCCGCAGAAGGCTATTTTTGGAATAACTTTCTTTAATGGTTTAATAAAATCACAAAAATTATACACAAGGTTTTTGTTGAGGCTACAAAAAGATTTACTCTTATAATTGGATTTCTTAGGCATGTGCAATCCTCCTTTCATAATGATCTATCTCGGGACTGCCACAGATCAACTTCAACATGTCACCGATTTGGTCTTCACCGATCCTACTAAGGACTTCTAAATATACCCTCACACCTTTTCTCATCTCTTCAATAATAAAACTCACTACTTATCACAAAGTCTTAATTTAAGGACCACTTTACTCTACTATTTTAGGACTCTTACAATTTTCCAAGATTGTGTTTGCCAACTTGGAACAAGAAAATACTTCTTCTCTATTGTCTTAATATTCTTGGATACCTTATTCTGCATCATCAATATCTCAATTACTCCTTATATTCTCAAGTATGGCATTAAATGCTAGTAATTCCACACTAATTTCTTTAATCCTATGCAAAATCACTAAAATTGTGCAATATCATTGTTAGATTAGGATATACCTTCATTCCTCTGCCATGACTCTTCTTGAGTTATGTTTCACACATTCCACCTTATGTTCTTCCCAATTGTTACTTTGTATCATATATTTAGGACTATTCTTACAAAATACAATATTATACACCTTAATACTATTCAAATAACCTTCGTGCATTATGTCTAGACAAATACAATTGATTTTTCACAACTTAGGAACTCATAATGTCTTAGCCTCTATTTTGAATATCATAATATCACTCATATCTCCTAAGTTTATATTCACAATTTGGACCAAACTCTTTTTATCCCCTGAAAATAATATTTTCTCATTTAAACTCTTTCTAGGGTTTCAAAACTATCTCCAGTACATAAAGATTTGGGTATGCACCTTCATATTTTGATTTCGACCTCGACTCTTTTGATTTGTGGTGACTCAAATACTCCCTTCCCCAAATTTTATTTTTAATAGATCACTAAGGATTCTAATTACATCTTTTCATGTCTTTAGATTTCCAAACTCTTCCGGGACAAGAGTATGTAATAATAAGGGTTTCTAATCATATATCACGTGATACTGATCTCTATCTAACTCTTTTCAAGGCTACCATCCTCTCACACTTTTATCCCTTTATAAAATAATGAAAATCTAATAAATATCATAACCACCAAACATCATACATTTTCTTACCTTTCACTCACTTTCTTCTCATTATTTAAAATGTATTCATTAATATCTCATTGCAAAGGCTTCATTTTATCCATTCTAATCATGCACCTACATATAAAACTATATAATCATGCATGATCCATACATTGAATGTGAAATGAACATGCATAATAATCCAAATACATATTACCAGAACACAAAACATTTATGTTTACTTAACAAGAATCTTCATACATGATTTATCTTATTACACACATTTCTTATTGAGACTTTTAGGATTTGTCACAAACATTTTCTCCTTTCCCACCTTTCTTCAAACTTCAATCATCCTTCCTCATTTTGAATTCACTAGGCTTATTATGATCAAAGACATGTGGTTAGGGTTCACCAACCTAACTCACCCTAATTCAAGCTTAGCCTAGCTAGTTACATCATGGTAGGGTCAAGAAGTTAATTACATTACATGACCAACTTAGTACACTAACATTAACCCCTAACTTACTAACACACTAATACTTAGAGCTAGGCTACATTATATCTCTTATTTGAATATTCAAATGTGGATTTTGGAGGGAAACCTCAAAATGCCTCTTATTACATTATGAAGGGTCCATATAGGCTAAGTAGGAACCCAAAACATCCTAAGACACCCTATAAGACTAATCAAGAAAAATGTGAGCTATGTACATGATGCTCCTACAAAGTGTGGGATTCTTCTTATCTAATAAATTTATAATTACGACTAGAATGATCAATTAACACTTTGCAATCGATTTATAATATTATAATTAATATCCGAAATGTATAAGGCTAGAAATAAAATTAGTAATATAGGTCAAAACAAAGAGGATATGAGATGTGAAGACATGTGGAAAATGTAGCTCAAATACGAAGAGTGCTTTAGTGAAATTTTTCTGAATGGGGACGCTAAAAAGAGGCAAGCATGTACCATTAATGTATGGTCCATATTGGCTATAGGATCATGAAAATAAAAAAATCTAATGCTAGTGTTCTAATTTAGGTATCTCAGTATTAATATCAATGTCAATATAATTAAATGATTTGATGATTAAGCTAACATAATGTCCTCGGTCAAGTCAGAGGCTAGAAAGGTTGTCTGCGGGGATCACAATAGAAGGTCCTGGATAAGATTTGAAATTTTGATTGGTTTTGGGGTGAGTGGGGATCTGGTCACGGAGGACATTTACCAGAAATAGATACTAAATGACGGTTATTGTGGGTAATGGAAAAATTTAAAAGCAGGTGTACAAGCTCTCTATATGTCTATGAAAAAGAGATAGGAAGGTTTACGATGAGGTTGAAGGTAGGGTATCGAAGCTTAGGTGATTTTTTTTGTGAGGCTTTTGGGGTGTTAAGATCAATTTAGTGAAATTTTGATAGGAGACACAATAACCAACATTGGTATTATGACCAATGCTTGGTGAAGGGATGCGATGATAGTCAAGATAGCTCAAGCGCAAAGAGTAGGGGAAATTTTTTGAATGTTAATAAAAAGGTGATTTTTCGGATTCTCTATGATTGTACTGAGAGAGAGTGTTGAGGGGACTAGTTGGGTTCATAATAAGGTGAGGAAAACTTAGGAAAGTATAAAGGTTAGGTATGGAGATCCAGAAGGTTGTGGGTGGCTGGATAGGTAGATGGGAAGGAAGGTGGGGATGGAGGAATGCAGGGAAGAACAAGATCTAATAACAAAAGATAAAGAACCTATTAAGTATGGAATGATGTAAATCAAATACACTTGTATTTTTCAATCTTGGTTAGGTGAAGGAAGACGATGGTTGATCCATGATGAAATTAGTGGCCGATGTTCTAGCAGTATTTCCGGGATTTCCTCTCATGAATTCCAAATTCCTTCTGGATCGATCTAAGGTACTTTGGGGCCTAAGCAGGCTTAATACACTTTGTCATCTTGATCCCGAGAAAATTCTATTTCAGGCTTGAATGTAGATAGCTCTCACCAAAAACTCAAAGTGACCAACATAGGAAAAAGCCATTACAAACTGTATATATGGTAACTAATGATGGTCAAGGTGACTCGATATTTGGTTTGGGTTAACCAACCTTTGGTTAGGGTGAGAAATTCAGGTTTACCAAAAATAAAGCAGTATCTTCGCCTACTTTTGGTGTGCTATTCTTTTCAAGGTATGTGTCTCATGTGATGGTTAGCGCTTAGATAAGCGGGAGTATTATTGGAGAAGGAATAGGAATTTAATGTTAGGGTTGGACTAAGTCCCAATCTGGTTAAGATAATTGTAGAGACTTGATTCTTAGTTAATTAATAGGCTAAGAATAAGTCCATCGTCAGAGGTAATACAGGTGAGTGTATGTAAATTAACCTAATTAAATTTATAAAATTAATAACTAATGTGAGGATGGACATCAATTCAATTTTAAGTAATTAAATTAATATGAATGTGGGGTACAAGGGGTCATTGTCATAGGCTTAACATGTTATGTTAACTGATTTAAAGGGGACTAATCGGAGTGTGAGCTTAAATTTGTTGTCTTTAAATTTTCCCTTTTTATCATGTATCTTGTATTGATAAGAGATGCTGGAAAAAATAGGAAGTTATTTTCCCAAGTAGGGATAAAGGTGAGGTTATCTTGCAGTATGGGCGGAGGTGATCCCCTCAAACCAAGAGTTCATGAGGTTATAGATGGAGCTCTATCAAAGGATTGATAAATGGATAAGTGATGAAAGTGATGGGAAGTGGGTTGTAAGAAGGGTATGGGTACTTTGGGTAATGAGTAACGGTCATATCGAGGTAATGGGTAATGGAAATCAAATGCACGCAACACGTATAGACTAAGAGCACCGCGCACGAGGGTGGAAGAGCTTGTAAACTCTAAAGCCGCTCCAAGGTCACAATAGGTTTATCCAAACAAGGTTGAAGTGATTTAGGTATCCAAGGCACATGATATGGTTCTAGAAGCATAACTTAGGTTATGTGCAGAAGGGTTAGGTATGATCCAGACACCAAAGGTTTGGTCGGGATAAAAAACATGAAAATAGGCAAGGTAAGGTCATTAGGATAAACAACAAGGGTAACAACATCGCAAGGTATAGCGAGTACATAAGTGAAAAGGTAATAAATGTGGCATAGGTCAAGATATGAAATGTCATGGAATGGGTAAGGCTAAGGTATAGGTAAAGAACATGTCCCTAAATGTAGTTAAGGAAATGTAAAGGTAAGGTAGGCTTGTGGGTAGAGTGTAATAGGTATGGGTAAGGTCAAAAGTTGTTGGGTCACTAATTATTTTAGGAAAAATAGGCATAGGGTGGGTTAGCATGATCAATAACAAGTGGCATGATGTCGCATTATGCTTTAATCGGCATCGAGCTTAGGTAGGGCATGAAATGACTAACGCGTCGATGAAGGTCAATTTGGGATGGAAAGATAAAATCCTCGGTTTGAAAAAATTAATTTTAACTTTTTGGCATTTGTGAAAATGACATGGAAGCGGAAGCTTCACGTGGAAATCTCGAGCATGCGAAGTGTCGGGTTGGGAGTTGATTAGCTATGAGTAGATGAGTGGTTATCAACTTGGTGGAGTCGAGATTGAGAAAAGTAAAGCCCGACTAGTTGAGATATTCTAGGTGGATTTTGGCATGGTAGAGCAA